>CM017910.1:15188640-15788640 GCA_008369825.1 Triplophysa tibetana | reverse complement strand
AATGAAGGATAAAAGAATTTACATTTTTGATTGAATTTTTCCTTTACCAGGCCGATTCTCATCTATATTAGAATGTAGCTCATTCATAGTTTACTCTTTATATACATATAGATATTTTGTATATCATATTTTTCAACTACTTTTTTAAGCATTCCCCTATCAGCAACAACGTTGTGCTCTCTGCTCTGCTTAAAACATTTTCCCAAATCGAAATCCATTACACAGAATTCCACACATCCATCCACACAATCAGCATGAAAAATATGGATATTGCTTAGAAGCCTACCTGAGGGATGTTCTCACTATCATTGAATAAAACGCTACCACAACTATAGCACTAATGTCTGTAGCAGAGGCCTGTCAGCTCACTGCTCCAGAGATCAAGTATTTCAACACCTCAGGCTAAAAAAAAAGAAGCGTTTAGAAGACTACTGTATAAGACTATACTGTTTCACCACGTTGAAGTCGGGGCCTGAAACACAACCAGTGCAGCCCTTGGATCCTGTTGAAGGATCTCCTGACCTCAGCTCAGTCTCAGACCCAGCAAGCTGCCTTAAACCTTCCCAAAAGCAGGAGCTCTGGATTGGGTTTCTCACCCCGCAAGCCTGGGGCTCAGCTTCCTGCCCGTAGAGCCCTAGAGACTGCAGGGGCTGAGGCTAGAAAAAGACAAGGTATTGCGAGCCAATATCCTCATCAGCACAAGTGCTTTGATGATGGGTTTCACAGGCTACAAACGCACACATCAGCCCAGAAATAACACACTGTAAGAGATGACTGATTGAGATTGGACGTCTGCCTTAGTATCTTAAAGGAACAGTTGGCCTAAAATCATTATTAACTCCCTCTCATGTCAATCCTAACCCATGGAACACAGAGGGAGGATTTTGACAAACAGTACTGTCCATTCTTTTCTGTGCGCTTGCAATAAATAGAAACTGAGACTAAAGCATCTCTTTATTATAATATTTATTTACTTATCAAAGAAATCTCTATTTTGAGTCAAATCTTTCAGTGAATCATTTAGTCAAATTTCACATAAATTTGCTTTATCATTCAATTAAAAGATTGTAATTGAAAATGGGCATATGTAAACGTAAATATGATTCTGTTCCACACAAAAAAACTTTTGTACGTATGATTTTAAGTAGTAGAAGTATGATTCTATTAAACTTGCAATATTGTGCATGAATCATGTGCAGGGAAGGGCAAGTTACTTTATATTACGTGGCCCTATTGATTACTGACTACTCCTTTTAAAAAGTAATAAAGTCACTGTTTTTTCTTATTTTAACAAATTCATTCTGCTTATTCCATAATTGAACCTGTCATAAATAATAATAATAATAAAACTGACATTTTAACTTAAAAATTGCATATTTTAACTGCAGTATTTCTTAATCTGTAAACTACCTAATCTAAAAAAGTCTTTATTTATTTTCTAATAACTTATATATCTTATAACTAGTGTAGCATATTTCTATGATAATTTCTTCTTTAGAGCAGCAAAACCTAGTCTTACAAAACAGAACATGTCGCTAATACGAGCCTGGCACTCGACAGTAGAAGTTGATTCATTGCTCTCTGTGCCCGGTTGCGTTACTTTCTCGAGAAGTTTATCCATGCTGTACTGCCCTTTTAGGTTGCTTTTCGTGGAAGAGAGGGTTTTACTTACCTCCACATGATCTACAATGCACAACAATGTCTTTGCATTTGACAGAGATAGACATAAAAAATGTATTGTATATCCAGCAACAGAATGCATGTTTTTCTCTCTCCATGCTGAGCTTGTTTTTGCTGGTAGTACCAAAGATTGTCTTATTTTAGGGTCTGTAATACTTACAATTGGAGCATAAAGGCTATCATGGATCACAAGAGGTACCTCAGCCAATCATATAACAGCATGTAGTCTCCTTGCCTGCATTCCGTCGATACGTGTTTTTAGCTTTAGGCTTTCCATGAACTGCCTTTGGTGGTACTTTCTGTCCAGGCGCTTACAGGTTTTAGGTCATGACATCGCGGGTGCGACAGGCAGGCATCCAGACTTGGAAAAAGCTATTTCTCTTTTTACATATGCATTTATTCAATTGGCAGACGCTTTCTTCCAAACTTACTTCCAAGTAGAAGAGCACATAAACATTTTGCCAACACCTTAACAGTAACGTAAGCTAACAAGGCCATGCTACTAGGAGGATTAAAGCTGGAGTTAGCAAGGGAGAGTATGAACAACATTTTTTTGTTGGTTAGTCAGATAAATGCAGAAAAGGTATGTTTTTAGATGTTTTATATTCTACAATATAAATGATTTAACACTGTATTCTGTCGGAAATGATGTAACAGCTGTAATGTATAGTTACCAGGGCTTGGAACTATAATCTAATTACTATTTTGGAAATTATATATTCTAACGTATTCAATTACTCTGTCACAAATTTTGTTTTTCAAACTACAGTAGCGCCTTACTGCCCAACACTGGGCAGTAACATAATTCACTTGAGACGAGAAGACAACCCTCCAGGGAAAGATGTAATCCGCTTGGGACAAGAAGACAACCTCGCAGGAAGAGATGTAATCCTGTGACACGGGACAGAGAATCACAGCGAGTAAAGACAAATTAACTTGTGCGGCGGCTTGCGAGACTGCGCTCGGGGAGGCAGGTCCTTGGTGGAGAGCCATGCCCGCTGACCACAGACATAGGCAGGATGAGAGGACCGGTGACGATCGGCCGCTGCTATGGTTCATCTTTCGCTTCAGGCCAGAACCCCTCTGGCCTATCCCATGTGCGTCAGCAGCGCTGGACGCTGGAAAGCTAGAGCAGACGGGACCGCAGCATTAGGTTTTTGTGACGGGGGGATCTTGTGATGGACCAGAGGATGATCTTGTGACGGGAACAGAGGAGGATTATAACCCATGGAACGCTCAAAAGAGGACATACCTGATGCGGCAGACGGAAGGGAGCAGACCCAAGGGTGGGCGATTGACCAGCTTGCATGGAGCTAGCGTCAAGCAGGCCAACACGAACTGTCTGACATCAGCGGCCAATGATGACCAACAGAAACATTGACGGATGGCAGCCAATGTTCCCTGAATTTCTGAATGGAATATGACCCCACTGAAGGACATTAGGACGAGCAGCCGGCACAGTGGCCATCCCCACTCGTTACTCGATACCCCAGGGGAGAGCCCCGACCACCATTCCCTACGGGAGAATGGCCTCGGCCATAAGCTCTCTCTCAGATGTCTCAAACTTACGAGACAGAGCGTCAAGTTTGAGGTTCTTAGACCCGGGCCGCTACGACAGGATAAAGGGGCGAAAGAAGAGTGCCCAGCGTGCCCTCAGTCTCTTGAGCTAACAAATATACTCCAGGTTCTTGTGGTACATCCAGACCAAGAAGGGCTTCACTGCTCCCTTGAACCACGGACGCCACTCACCCAAAGTTGCCGATGTCGTAGTTACGTTCTGCAGGTCTGAGGCGGTGGTTCCCATCACGAAGGGGCGGCTAAGATAAAACATCTGATGCATCTGAAGAAGGCAGGACTCTTCGGATTCTAAAGTGGATTTAATTGGACTAGAACTTTGACAAGTGGCTGAAGTATATTGTGTGATGTCTGATGTCATGAAATTTAAAAATAAATCGCACTGGCCAGACTGTCAGATTTGAACGCTTATTTCTTTTAAATGCGAGTTTTGTCAGCGCTTAGGAGAATATCAGTTTATTGACGCTCTCAATGCTAACTTATTTAAAAAAAGGGATAAAAAAATAAATTTAGATTTCAATGGAGCTTTAACCAATGGCATCAATATCAGCAATGGGTTATTCTGACAAACACACAAATGAGCACCATTTACTGTAAATTGTGAATTTCATTACTTTGGACATAGTGTGGTCAAACTAAGATTCAAGGAAGATGTTTATACATTTTTCTACAAAAAAAGTCTCAAAGAATTAGTGTTATTATGCATAACGGAAACAAACACTGTTATGACATAAAATAATAGAGATTGTCCTCAATGCACCTGTTCCTTATCAAAGCAAGATCCAACCACTGTTCGTTCCCTTTACTCTCTCTATCTGCCTTTAATCGAGTTGTGGATCTCCTATAAAAAACGTTTGGAATTAAGTGAGGATTTGGCATGACAAATGGGAACATTGTGTACTAGGAGTATCCAGAAAAATTTGGGCCAGCTCTGTTTTCATTCAATATGAGATTTTGGAAAAAGAGAAGGAACAGGCAAATATGACAAAGGCATTGAGTTTCATGCTAATTTTGGATAAAGAGAAACTCTGACAATTTTAAATGACTTGATGAGATGTTATTTGTGATTGAGTTTTTAATCTAGTTGTACATTTTTGTAATTGTTATTTGTGTATAAACTTCTAATTTATAGTGTAGTTTATGCTAGAGCTTATGCCATTTTCTATTTTATTGGCTGAACCTTGAATTCAGATTTTTATCAGTACACTAGGGAACACAGTTTGTATTTTTTCAATGTACTTTTGAATGAAAGGAAATCCTGACCGCCAAGTGAACATATTGTATTTCCCACTAATTCCATCTGTGTTGTCTGCACAATTATTTGCCAATATTTGTATGCATGTCACACATCGCACATGACACACATGACCAAACCAGTAACATCTAAATACACATACAAAATAAAGGTGCTACAAAAGGTTCTTTATGGTGATACCACAGAAGAAACATTACACAATGATCAGACCCAATATTTCACAGCGTGGATATCAAGTATATTTGCAGTTCAATTTTTAGGCATTTTCTCATTGCTAAGTAAATCAGTCAGATCATTTAGATCTTCTATGTTAATAGTGATTGAGGGTCAACTCCAAATTTACCAACACAAAGCGTTAAGTAAAGGGGATCAATCAACTACCTGAGTGAAAGACCCTTGCTCAAAACAGGCACATATCATGACACTTCATGGTGATGGTCAAACATCTGACTAGCAAGCTTCTGTTGTGTGATGCATCCTTAGACAGTACTTTGTATTCGCTGGATGGAAAACATAATTCCATTAAACCCATTTACCATATTTAACATCAGTCCACAGTATATGTTGGCAGGATCATCTGCTTTTCTTGCTTTCAGCTTTCTTACTTTGATTGTTCGAGCCAAAAAAACAACGTGGACATTTTTAAGGGATGCTGACAGTTTGTGTTAAAATGCATCTTGAAAATACCAACATGTGACTAGTAAATCTCAGCATTACATGCTACGAAAATCAAACTCAAATGTAGACAAAAATAAACAATACTAAGTGATTTACAAGAATCCTGAGCTAAAACACTAAACCTCAGACTTCATAATGAACGTTTATGCTGTATTTTGTAAAAGGCAGAGGGGATTGAGCAGGAATTTATGTATAGAAAATTACCCATGGAATTAAGTGCTGTTTTACGACTGCCGGCGTCGTGTGTGATCCTTATATAGGTTTTACTGGCAAGTAAGTGGTTTAATTTCACGGCTAGCCATTTAAACCTTGTGGCTTCGTGGATTGAATACCGGAACATTCCAGCCAATCAAACAATCAGAATGCGTTTAATGCGAGATTTGGCGGCCATTTTATGAAACCAAGCATCTTGCCAAAAAGCTTTGTTTGAATTGGACGTGCTCTTCTGAGAAAGGTGTGATGGTTTATTGTGCAAGGATAAGAGGAGGATGGAACTGTGTGAACTTGTTTACCTTGTAAGCCTGCATACATTCCATATTGCTGATCCCCTAAAAGCTAGTTTTTGCTTGAACAGCTTGTTCATTTGCATGATCATAGTCTCTTGTTTAAAATTGGGTTTAAGAGCAATCAGATCCAAATGTGCTCTAGAATGAACCTGACAAAACTGTCCAAATCAGCTGAACGTGTGCATAGACAATACATTTACATTACAATTACAATAGAGATTTGGCAAGTGAAAATGACTTAAAATTGAAAGATCTCCTGATGAAACGGAATGCACACGGATCACCAATGATGTAGACTTCTTGTCTATCACTAAACGTCTATGCATTCCCAACAAACAGAATCTGTTATCTAGACATTGTCAATAGCTTTTTTCCGTACAAACATCTCAGAAATACCCCTACTCTCAGTTATGTTCAGTAGAACAAAGTGTGACAACAAGCCCCGGTCTGGTCTCCTACTTTCAGTGACGGACAAGCAGTACCACTGTTGGGTGTAGAAAAGCCAATGTATATTTTTGTAAGGAAAAAACAAAAATAAATACAGCACAGCTGAAAATAAAATAACTCGAGTGTTTTTAGAAGTAGAATACAGATCAAAGAATTATTGTAGAAGTTGTGTTTTAGGAAACATTGTCTGTTTGTTTCTGTTTACAGGCTCTTTCTAAACTAGTTTGATTGAACTAATTAAGTTGGATTGGTTATTGAATCGACATTGCCAAACATAATTTGTACCGTATGTGGAGTATATCCAGTTAAAAAGGGCCGAATGCTGTTGATGACTGATGCGGGACTTTTGTTAACCGACTTTGTAATGAATTAAATTTAAAATGTAATTCAAGGCAGATGGTTCAATAAGGCAGTCGTTTTATTTCTCTACCTCCATGTGAAGGCCGGCCCCACACTCGCTTTCATCATACAGATTAGGCATCTGAAAAAACACACTGGATGTAATTCTAAGGTAATGAACTATAAATGTGCTGTAACGCATAACGTTTCAAACAATGATGTTTGGACACGCGTGGTGCAATGTTTTATGAGACAACAGAACATGACAGATCCATGAGGCAGCTGTGATAGTATGATTTCAGGACAAGGCTCATAACTTTGATTGTCTCTGCAGGATTGTGAGTATATGTAGGGCTATTGAGAGCCATGTGTATGTCATTATATTGTTTTGGCAGTGTTGTAATGTCACTTGATACTGGGTCTGTATCTTAATGCAGCTTAAAGGTCCAGTGTGTTATATTTGGAAAGATCTACTTAACGAAATGCAATATACAGTACATAACTACACTGTAAAGAATTTCTGTAGAAATTACAGTATTACTTGCAGCAGTTATAAAGTATCTTACTTTATATGTATATTTATGTTCTTTACTGGCAACAGTTTGATCAAAGATAAATTATCATCAAACACTAACAAAGTCTTTATCCTTAAAAAAACTGAAAAAGGTTTATGTGGATTACTGGTCCCCAGAATGCTTTGCATGAGGCTGTTATTTTTTAGTTTTTCCTGTAATGATAAAGACCTGTTCATGTTCAATGTTCATTTATCTTTGAACAAAGTGATGCCAATAAATTAGATAAATATAAATCTACAGTAAGTGACTGGCAACTATCTGCATAACTACGGCAAAAATGTTAACAGTGTATGCCTTCAGAGGTTTATATACATAACTATGTCTTCAGAGGTGTATAAAGGCCTTGCTTAATGAAGTGTTATGTTTTTATTACCTTAGAATGAGCTATTTCTATCTACATACACTACAGGTCCACTTGCATGGAATTTGCCACGTTGTTTCTACATTAGCCCTAAACAGACAAACTGCTCTAGACAACGCATTTTCAAAATACATTACCTCCTTCGACAAAGAAGTGAAAACGTGACAACATCTTAGTCTCTTGAGAGTTGCAGAAGTGCTTCAAAGGGGGGTGGGGTGTGTGGGGGGTGTGGAGTGAGCCTTGTTTGCAATTCGCAACTTTAGCGCTAGATGCCCCTTAAGCCAATATAACTTAACATAATTTTCTCAGTCTTGTTCCTGACAGCTTCATAAATTCAAATGAAAACAAACGTATATGTACTGCACTCTTTATGATGATCATTTCTGTCGTTATTTACTCACCCCCATGTCCTTCCATGATTTACTTTCTTCTGCAGAGCACAAAATTAGACATTCTGAAGAATGTTGGTAATCAAACCACATTGACCCTGATGACTTCGAATATCAACAACATTGACTTTCATTGGATGGACACAAAACCGCATTTTTGAAAATACCTTCTTTTGTGTTCGCTAAGTCATATACAGATTCTGAATGACATCATGGTACATAAATTGAAAACGTTTTTATTTTTAATAAAACTTTTATCTCTTTAATAGTTCCACCATCTTACTTCCACCTCAGTTTGGAAACTTCTGTTGGTGTTCCAGTAAACCCCTATTCACTTCTTTGCATATGTGCTTAATTCAGTGGCCAAGTGTTTTTAAACCAATCACCTGAGCAATACATGTCATGTGAATAATCACGCTGTAGCTGGTTAAAGATCTCATGCAACATGCACAGTTCCTTACACAAATAGTTGTTTACATTCTTCAACGTAACCTAAGTTGAGAAATATCATTACATTATTAAAGTTTGATCATTCCTTTGGTAAATTAGTTTCTTTTAGCAGTAGACCGCTAAAGGGAAAATCCAGTCTTACCACATCCCCATATCCCGACTCGGTGAGGTCGTTGGATCCCTCAATCCCCTGTAGACCAGGACTGGTTTTGCGACTTGTTTTCCGTCTGGATTGGATTATTTAGTTGTTAGCACTAGAGGATATCATCGTCTGAGAAAGCCACACACAGACACACACAGTGCCCACGTACGGCAACCACTCATCTGGCAAACATATGCCAGAATGAAGCAAAACTCCCTCCAACCGACACACTCACCTTTACCTACTTATTTTGTCTGCCTTCAAAAATCCTTGCACCATTTGAATCTCGTTTTCAAGGACTTCACCCCAGGAATGTGTTTGTCAAAATTATACAATTATGACTACACTGGGCGTGTCCTTGTAAAGTCATGTATCACATTTGTCCGCTTGCCGGAGTTTGTTTCCACCGGCCTTTTAGTCTTCCCTTCCTCTTTATTTTCTCAACTGGAAATGCCAAGCTTGACCCACCCACCAAAAATCTGCATTTTTTTAACCAGAGTGCCCTTCTCCCGACCTAAGATTCATTCATACACACCCAACTATTCATCAAACCGCTACACCCCTCAGACAAGCCCTGTCAGACATTTTGCCTCACGCTCTGCCTGAGAGCTCACAGCAAGTGAGTCTTTGGTGGTGACACAAAGGAAAAGTTGTCCACTTTCTCGTCTTCGATCACCCTCTTGCCTCCTTTACTCTCGGCTGTGGGTCTGCTGTTTGATCCTGGGTTGAGGAATTGGTGGTGTAATTGTGAGTAAAAATTGGCTGCGTCTCCATGAGGGTAATTTCACTGAACGGGTTTCAGGCCGGGCCAAGAAATTTAGAGAGAAAGATGCAGGTAAGAAGAAAAACGATGGAGAATATTTACCAGACACTTTTATCCAAAGCAACTCAGTTTATACATTTTTACAGTTTTTGATCACTACATGTCTTTTCTGGGATTCAAACCCCTCACCCTACCAATTGAGCTACAGTGACATAAAACACTATCTCATGGCAGTTGGTAACTATTTTACAAGGTGGCTAATTCATCTGAATTTATACTGTGGGTTTCTTTATAATTCGCTTTCAAGTCAGTAATAGTAAGAATTAGGGGTGGGGTTAGGGGAGGGGTTTCACACAAAATTAGCACCTCGTAAAATAGTTCCTGTTCCTGTAGATCAGGTTGGAACACAACATTGCAAAAATGAATTTGATGGCCAAAACAATAAAATTATTTGATTACAATACTTGGCGTGTTCCGCTCTCTATTTTTCTGGGAAATTTTGTTTTAGCAAGTGCTAAGCATCTGACAATAAGGCACAATGACAGATGAGAAAATACAGTATAAAGCAAAAGTTTTGAATTAGGTAAGTGACAGGCAGAGAATGGGGCGAAGTGCCCTCTGCTGTGAATGTAGGAGTACTGAGGCCCACTGCTTACTTCAGTATTGCTTTCCTCCAGCTTGTCTCTCCACAGTCAGGACTGCAAGCCCACAATCCCACTCTCTGTTCAACTTCACATTAACACTGCTTTCATATTCAAATTAAAGTTTTTTTAGTAACACCATCTAGTCATCCTCCCTTTGGAGTTTATTTGTTTTGATGTTTGGGTCATGCGAAATTGTGTCAAAAATCTGACTTCAGCTATTTGTGTGTGTGTGTGTGTGTGTGTGTACATTAAAAGGGTTGCTGTTTCAAGGTCTGGCCTCCTGTGGTTCCCCACACCAGAAAGGGAAACGAATGGGCTTTTATCTCCGTCTTTTGAAGTGTTACAAGAACAGCCTGTTACTGCCAACATCACGAACACATCCAAACCCTTACTACTGACCATAAGCTACTTTGACGCGAGCAAACATTACACTTTATTTATTATGGTCACATGAATACTAAACTAAATCGTACTAAACTTTGTTTGAAAACACGCTAGATGGGCAATGGCCAAATTTCACCCTTCATACGTTTTGACTTACTTCTCACTTGTGCAAAATTGGTCAAAAGCAGATAAGTAATATCTCAACTTACAATTAAAGGGATAGTTCACCCATAAATTAAAATAACTGCATCATTTACTCACCCCCATATCATTTTAAACCTGTATGACTTTCATAACTCTGCAAAACACATTTTGAAGAAGGTTCGTAACCAAACAACTTTGGCCCCTGTTGAGTTCCATTGTATGATCACAAAACCACATAGACATTTCTCAAAATATCTACTTTTTTGTTCCACCGAAGAAAGAGTCACATACAAGTTTAGAATGACATGCACTGGAAAACTGAAACTTTGGATCAACATAAAAAAATTCATCAACTTGTTACAAGCAATTTGATTAGTTTTTCTGGAATTATATATATGACTTGGTTCTAATCAAAATTTATAATTTTCAACAAACCACCATAATTGTGATCAGTGTTTGCTTTAGTTGGAGTCTTGACTCTAATATTTGAATGACAAGTGTTCATTGTCTGTTGGGACAGTGTGTTAAAACACATTTGTTGAGTCAATGAAAACTAATATATGTTATTTGCCACTGTAATCATAGTGTGGTTATTGAAATTGTATGAATATTGTGTGCTCCTACAGTATGAGATTTAAACCGTGGTACTAAAACTGAATATGAACTAATAGAACATTTTTTGAAATTGCTGACTCAATTAAACATGAGAAATCAGTGCGTGAATCTCAACAAAGATGACAATCAACAAAAGAACGCTTCATGCTCCAATGCATGCTGGGTAACATCATAGTACAATACTCATTCATGACTCCCAGCATGCATTGCAGTTGATCTTTTTCTCTGAATTAATTTGATGATTGTCACCACTGTTTAGGTTTGTATGATGACTGTTGATGTCAAAGTATGCCAAGACATATGTCTGTTTATTTTATCACAGTATCGTTGCATTTCAGAACCAGAACATTCAAATCAGTCCTAACAGATCAAATTACACATTATTTAATTTCATGTTTCATCTTCATCAAAGCTTGACAGACATAACAAAAACTTCACTTTAAAGTATCTCTACTTTTCTTATTAATGCACAAGTGTTCTTATTGAAAGAGTATTTTAAACACTTAGAGAGAAAAGAGATATAATTTGTTGAAAGTCAGGGATCAAGAGCACAACTAAAGCAAACACTGATCACAATAATGATGGTTTGTTGAAATGTATACATTTTGATTTGAACAAAGCCATAAATACAATTTGAGAACAACTAATTAAATTGCTTGTAACAAGTTTACCTATTTTTTACGTTTTCCATAGTTAAAGTAATTTATTTAAAGTTGGTTCAAAGTTTCACTTTTTTCAGGGATGGGTAAATAAATGATGAGAGATTTTTATGTGAAAGGAATATCACACAAGCAGAATTGCTACTGTTCCTAATTTCAGATTTACAGCTGTGTTTCAGCTGCATGCACAATGTTGCAGGTTGTGTTAATATATAATTTGGAATGTGATATGGACTCTATAAAACAATTTGAGAGGTTAGTCATGTAACAAGATAGACACAGTTTGGTCATTTAAGCTGAAAGTTTTTCTCTGGTTGCAAAAACCCAGAGCATCAAACTTCAAATGTAAACATACTGATTGACAGCTGATCTGGAACACAGATTGTGAGTGGAGCAAAACAATTTCTCCTCCTTTGTTCAACATATAGTAGCCTGACTCCAGCTCAATGCCAGGTTTTCAAAATACCTGCTTCTTGCTCTAAACACAACTTTGCTTCTCGCTCATCATATGAACTGAAATAATTCATATCTTAAAGCACATGATATCTCAAAAAATAGTGTCTTGGTGTTTTTGTGCACCAAGGTTTTGCAGCAGTCATTGATGTTTAATTTAAAGCGATATGCTCTATCAAGAGATGTAGGTAAGGAATCATTCTACCTTTGATGATACTGAAAAACATGGAAAAGTTTGTTCTGCAATCTAGAGCGATTCTTACTGGGTGGAGGAACTGTAAAATCCACACACCAAGAAAGATTTTAAATGCCAGGCAAATATATTATCCAGACTTCATCCTGGGGGCGTCCTCGCCTCCTCCTGACCATAAGCAGGATCTCTGTGAAAACTCTTCAGCTCCATATGATGAGTGATGCTTTAGCGAGTACTACTACATTGTAGTAATACTCCAAGCTGTGAAAAAAAATGTATTGAATATTGTAGCAATTAAATTAAGGAGATATGTGTGGAAATATAGTGACAAAAACACAGAAGATATCTATAATTCGAAAGGGAGGGGTGGAGTGATCTGCAGGTTGCAATTCGCAAGCTCACCACTAGATGCCACCGAAATCTCCACATTGCCCCTTTAACTTGTTGTTTTTAAAAAAAGTAACTGTTACTGCAAAAACAAATGTTTGTAAGTATATTCAACGTACTGTATTATGCAATCACACTACAGAAGACTTTCCGTATATCCAGTCATACGCATGCAATTTCTAAAGACCGGACATGCATGCTATTTTTGCATTTCAGAGGATTACAAACTCAAAATTCAACGAAGATTGAAAGTTTATTGTGTGACCTGATAATAGCAGTATCCCTCAATCCCCTTTTGTACAATAGACCTTTAAAATAACAAAAGCAATAGTGCAAGCATGTCAAATTCCATGATAAAATGTCATAATGCAATTGATATTGAACTATTCCTACTCACATAATTGAAATGTTATTAAATTCTGGTTAATCTGGAAAGGTGCTAACTTTAGCCTACTAGCACTGAAATTATAATCCCGACCTCTATGCGATTCGCCATCCCGACATGTTTTTGTTGGTTCTTACATAACATGCGCTCTCTCTGGTCTCGTCTTTGGCCCCGCCCCTCTCGTTTCCTCGTTTAGCTTTCCATCAGTGTTTCATTCCCAACACCTGTCCCTTATTACTTATCCTTTGTTAGTCTCCCTATTTAATTCCCTTGTGTTTGCTGTCCTGTGCTTGTTCGTTTTGCTTATAGGCTCTGTTTGATTTGTGTTGCGCGATAACCTATTGTTTACACCCAGACTTGTTGGTATTTTACCCTGTCTTGTTGCTGTTTTTCTTTAGTCCAGTCCCAGTTGTGTTAAGTTTATTAATTATCTTGTTCTCTGGTTTCTTGCCCCCACGTGGCTACTGTTTTAGTTTCTGTTTTGTTATTTAGTCCTGTCCTTGTTACCCCATCGTGGGTTTCTGCTTTGTCCGTGTAATAAAGTATTGTTTCTGTTCCACCGCTGCCTGCACTTGGGTTTTCAACCTGCCACACCCTGACCGTACATTCTTATCAAAATATTTCACATTGCATCCTTCTCAGCCTATTTCACAGAAAGCTGACCTTCAGCATGAAATATGTATTCAACTCTAAACTCTACCAGGTGCATGCAGTACCGGGCATAAAAACATGAAATTGCATTTCATTCTTTATATTTGGGTGTAATAGGGAGAGTGTGCGGTCTGGAAATGCCCATATCATCACCTCAGTTTTACGTCTGTGCCTGCTGCCAAGTCCAACAGAGTATTATGCTCCATGTCAAATAATCACACTCGTACACTAAACCTTTAGCTCAGATAACACCACCACAGTGACAAAACCCATTGCGTTTGTTGTCTTCACCCCTTTGAAATGTATGGCACGAGCACCTTTCAAAAGCCAGGGAAAGCTATTTTTCCGTTTAGGACAATTTCATGCCATGATATACAGTAGCACTCATTACTTTTTCACCTACTACTGCATAGTACTTACAATAGTCTCTAATTATCGTCACCTCTTCAACTAACTTCATCATACTGCTCCTTTCCCTTGAAGAGTCTTTATTCATGAATTCTCTTCTGTGCAATATTGCTTGTTAGCTCTCCTCGCACTTTGAAGTCCATCCAAATTCCAAAGGGCAGCGTTACAGGGTCTTTCCAACCCACCCCAGCATCAAAGCACGCTAATTTTAAACACTGGTTATTAATGTTGTTTTATTTTCTCAGCTCAGGGCACCCAAGAGACCATAATGTGAAGGAGAGCCTCAAACAATATGAAAACACATGTATGAACTGCTTGAACATTTACAAATATTATCGAAATATCTGTGGCAGGGGAAGCATTATGCGAGCTGGGAGTATTTTTCCATTCAGCGCTTCCACCATCGAAACATGTGGGTTTGATCGAAACACACGATTTTTCTGGAAAAACATGTGGGTGGAGGTAGCCAAAGGCCTGAACGTGGATACCACTTCAAATGACTTCATAATGGTGTCACACACCTGTTGCTCTTTACTAAATAAAATCGAGTTTGCTGATCATTTTCTAGTCCGCACGGGCAATGCGGCTAATGTGTACCAGATACACATCCTTATTTTTATAAATTTTCCCTAATGTCCCTACGAAGAAGAAGAAATTAGATTTCTCCTGGAAGCGAAGTATGTGAAGCGTTAGAACAGTCTAAAGAAGGGTCATTCAGGTTCCAAGAAGTCCGGTCTCTAAGGCTTTTGTTTAGAAAAGCTTAGATTTTGTGGCATATACGACTCAAATCCATTTAGTTTTTTTTGTGGTTTAAAATCTGATTAAACTTGTATTTTGGGGGGAATCTCAGTCTCTCAGTCAGAAAGGTCAGGTTAGATTTCAATAACGTTTTACTTTATTATTCCATGTGACATCATATAAAGGGCACAATATTTGTCCCAATACACAATTTGTGTACACTGCCTGTATGCCATCTACAACAGAGTGAAATGTGTGAATTTCTGCTTTAGAATTCAGAAATTAGACATAATTAATATTGCATATAAGAATTTATAGTCCGTTTAATATTTGACCTGTGGTTCTTTCTCCTTTATCGCCAATGTGTGCTTTCACTGTGTGTGTGTGCGTCTATGTCAATGTGTGTGTGTGTATGTATGTTTGCATATTGTGTGTGTGGAGCATTTGTATGTCTGTCTTTGTTGTTTTCACCTTTGTCTTGTTTTTACAGGTATATGCCTTTAGTTTTTTTACTTGTATTCAATGTGTCTCATGTACAGCTGCTTTGTAACAATGAAAATTGTAAAATTCATTATCTATAAGCAGATAAAACAGTGTTTGTCACAATTCATCATTCCGTCTCAATCGCCAGGAGACATGGTAGTTTACTTTTATTTTAATACACGAAGTCATCAATCTTTTTTTTGTTTATTTTATTTCAAGTGACTTTCATGACCTCAATATATGGCTCCAATGCGTATTGCAAAAGTGAACGGGTCTATGCAAATGGTCAGTTGTGATTCCTGTAAATCAGTAGCGAACCCTCTAGTCCCTCTGTTATGACCTAAACTGTAGTAAAAATAAAATTAAACATTTTTAAAATACTATTTTCAATAAAGGTCGACCGATTTTCCCTTTAAGATATGTATATTTGACTTCCGGGATCGATGCAGACGAGAGTAATTCAAGATCATGGAGCAGTTCGACTGTGATACGCTGTCTGCACAGCCTGCGCATGCTGCAAGAAATCAAACGTGTGCTTACACGGGGTTTGGGCGCCTTTTAGTTGCATACCAGGGATGTGTTGCGTTTGCGCAGAGGGCCAAGGCTCAAACTTCACGGTTCGCTACTGCTGTATATAAATTCTTGCCACCTGTATCATATATAAAGGAAATCAACTTTTTGTTGTAGATTCAGGTTTATACATATGCAGCTTTGTATCACCATTGTATTAAAAGATGGCTGAACTGTTTAATGATCAACTGAACAATCTTCAAATCTTAAAATTATTCGCAATCCGTGTGGAAACTTTGCATTGGGATCAGGATTGTGGAGACTTCTGATTCGAACTCACTGAGTCACTCACAA
The DNA here is from genome assembly GCA_008369825.1 of Triplophysa tibetana. NCBI lineage: Eukaryota > Metazoa > Chordata > Actinopteri > Cypriniformes > Nemacheilidae > Triplophysa > Triplophysa tibetana. The sequence continues at coordinate 15,772,472 of CM017910.1, read as the reverse complement.
AAATCAACCTGTCTGTTGGCAGAACCTGTTATTCAGCAAAGTGAAATTTATTGGATCTGAAATTGCAACTCGACCGCAGTAATCCTCAGGCTTTGGCGACCGAGCAACCACACTCCCCCAGTGACTAAACAAGCACACCACCCTCCTGATCCCAGTGTGGCACAAGCGAGAAAGCAACAGGTCACCCGTTCGCATAGTATTTTTCTATTTTCTTTACAGAATCCCAGGAATCCCTCTCCCTTTTGTTTGGCCTATGAATCATCTATTAACTTTTGAGTTTGTGCAATTTACCGAGGTCTGCGCTGGGGTAACACTTGTCCCGTGGGGTAAGACTGAGTACGGTGAAAGATGAGCTGGGCTTCCTGGTACTGTATTTTTCAAGCCTTGTAAACTGTAGCAGATTTCAGTCAGCAAAACATCATTTAGTGGTTCTTTGCCTTTTCTAGCATGTCAAACATACTGAAACATAAGGTCAATGCATGTGGCCCAAGCATATGGAAACTATTGTAGAGTTTCAGCGCAGAGACAAACCATGATGCATGATTTTTTTATTCTGTCATTTCTGTGCTTCCAATTCTATGCAAACATTTATTTACTGAAACTCAAAAGTAGGAATTCTCCTTTGCAAGTCCTGCCAATAGAGCACATCATGTTGCTTAACTACACATTCAAAAACACCACAAGGGTGGCATTTACATTAATGTGGCATATTCAGTCTGGACACACTAGACAACTTTAAGAAGATAATCTGAGACTTTGGTCTGATCTATACACAAAGCTATGACTTCACAAAACTTGAAACACAGTCCAATATGGACCACTTTCCAGATGCATTTTTGGTGTTCATGGCAAGACCTACGTGAGAAATCTCATTGAGTAAAATGTTAACTTTTATGTTTCATGGAATTAATAACAACATGCTAGTTTGAAGCGACATGAGTGTGTGAATAATGACACAACTTTAATATCAGTGTGAACTATTCCTTAATCAAAGTGTGTGAGGAATGATGAAGAAGGGGTGGATAAGATGTGAATGATATAGGCTGGAGAAACAAAGAGGATGTTTTAATGAAAAGCAGACGGACTGAATTCTCGTATTGTTCCCAAAAGAAAGCAGCTGGCCACTCTTGGCTCATCCTTCTAAACAAACATTCTGGGATGGCCGTGAGCGAACAAGGACCTGTTACTCATTAAGTTCCTCTCTCCCGCAACCCTCTTTGAAGCCTTGCTGTAACATCTCAAACTTGACGCTGAGAGAATGTACTTTAATGCACGTTAAGAGGTTAGTGACACCTCTGTGGGGAGAGCTTTTATTTTTGTGGTTCACTAGTAAGAGATGAAGGACTTGAGTGGTCAGAGCACTCCAAATGTTTGATGGTATTATGCTATGATGACTTATAAGATATGATGATTTGGCTTGGTTTCAAGAGCACCATAGATAGATCTCAGAGCAATTACACACATAGCTTAAGATACAAGTGTTGTGCTCGCCTCAGATATGAATGCTGAAAATCTAAGAGTCACTTTGGACTAACAGCACATGTGGTATCCTCAAATAAACTCTGGTGGTGGGGGATGAATGAGAAGGGGTGAACAGATGAAAGGGCAGATGCTTGATTCTTTACGTATTACCTTGACATGTTATTAAATACATCTTTATTAAGAAAGATTTTTACACCACAACGATAGCTCAACATCAACATGACCTGATAAGTTAAGAAAAGTGTTTATTCAAAATTGTGTCCCTTAAAGGTCTCTTGAGGAACATTTTCTAGTTCATGTGAAATCAGAATTGACAGCCTTTTTTAGAGTTCATGGTGAATCTGTTTAAGTCAAAGCACCTTTTTTTCTATTTTAATTGTCTTTGTAATCTTCAATCAAAATATGAAAATGTATTTCTGATTTGGAGTTGGGATCCTTCTCTGATGACATCATCGCTTATCCCCTTCACACCAATTGTCTGAAGTTTCATATCTTAAATAAAACACCCAGCCTACTTTTTATCAAGCCAACACACAGTGGGGAAAAAACAAGAATCATGATTCATTTCTCTCATGTGTATTCCATTTTGTGTCACAATATTGAAATTAAGTTGTGTTCGTACTAACAGTATAACAGACTAAATCCAGATGCCTCTGTAGTCTAATAAAGGAAAGTTTATTTGAAAAAAATCAGGTGAAGCGGGGCAGACATCTTGATATAGTATGATCAGATGAATACGACTCACTTTACCTTAGAAATGCCCCCGTGTTACATGTCATTGTCCTTACTTCAGTTAAGTAATGAAGAATGTATTTTATTTAAAACCAAATAAACACTACAGCGAGTTCAACTGTTAAATTGTATTACTTACACAACTGTGACAGTAACATAAAATGTTATATAAATGGTAACAGTGTTTGGTGATCGTCCACAAACTGTGTTTACTACATCAGACCAGGTTCATTTGATACCATCGGATTTCAGGGATTTATCTCGAATAAACAAAGTTACTTCCCATGGGATGGTAGAGGTTAGAAGAGCATGAAGTAATTTTTGAAGTATTGTGCTAGAATCCTCTGAGCTAAACAAAAACAAATTGAACAAAGTTGTACCCTTTTGAAAAAGCCAGCATATCCTTTGGTATGTTTTGATCCTGGTTTGCTGGTTTACTTGCTGCATTATTTAAGGCCTCTTCAGATGCCCCGTCACAGTAGTGAAGAGATGCTGTGCAGTCCCTGTAAAATATTGCAGATCGTAGAAGGTAATCTGTATCCTCCACAACTGATTCGTCTGAAAGGCCTTGGAGTTTGTGTCAAGTAGTCATTTTTGGTACTGCACAAACAAACCAATTTGCCTACACTCAAAAAATTTGATTGGTTGAACTTACTTAAAAAGCTTCGTCAAGTGATTCCACACAACAATATTAAGTAATTTGAACAAATAAAACTTTAGTTGTATGAACAAAATAAATTTAAGTAATGTTGACAAAACTTTTTAGGGTACTCCAAATCATTGTACCAGTAGTTTTAAATTAATTTAATTCAATGTTTATCCTCCTCAATGGTACTTTTTGTTGTCATACATAAATTATAAACAGACTTACTGCATGTAAATCAAAACACAATGAAAAAATCAGATTAGAGGAATTTCAGTGCTGGCTTTAGCACAGTTACAGCTCATTGAATGATGCAATAGACATCATGGGCGTGCCAAAACCTCTCACAGCCTAAGCATATGTACCACTCTTCAAAACAATGGCACCCCTTATACTTAAAAATACAACAAACCCTTTTAATCCTCAAAGATAAATAATAACAATAAGCATTAACAAGTCTTTTTCTTTACTAAAAAACACTTAAAATAACACTAAATTGCAACATTTACTGCTTAAATGCAGTCTTATGCAAAGCATGCTGGGAGCTGAACATCCCCTTCAACCAGTAATATTGAATTCACTTTTTTAATATTAAGTAAGCTCAACAATAGGTCCAATATTAGGTCTAATCAAAAAATGTTAAGTTGAGCAGCCAAAGACTTTTTAAGTAAATCTGACAGAACTTTAGTTCAGTTACTTGCATTCTGTATGTTCTGTGAACAAGGATGGGTTAAGTAAAACTAACAGAAGTGACAGTTCATTTTTTTCTTATGGTTCGGTGCAAAAACAACAGGAACCGGCAGGAACCGGCGAACATTTAAATAAAGTTTTAATAAAATAAAACATACAAAAACACGGAAGTAAAACCACAATAAACACAGTAAACCACAATAAACATAAATACAAACTTAAACATGTTCGGGCCTGGTCCTCTCTCGCTGGCAGTCCTGACGATTTGTCCATTTATGCTCCCGAACTCCTCCGTGAGATATGTTGGACCGGTGTGCGCACCGCTGATTCCAACTATCAATCTCGCCACCTGCCCCGCGGCACGGCTCTCGTCACGCCTTCCTCACCACACCTACCTTCAACAGGCTTCAGTCAATGACAACCAAATTTAAAAAGTTTAATAAGCAGCACATTCATCTTCCACTGCGATATCTCTGTCCTTCAAGTCATGCTTAATTATTTTAGCAGCACCGCATGCAGAGAGGTGTCTGAACGATTTTAGTGCATGTGATGGAAGTGTGGAATACAGATATGTACCAGTGAGATTTATCCCACTTGTCATCTTTCTGCTCTCTCTCTCCTCACAGTTCATCCAGAGACGTCTCTTGTTTCTCGAGGGGGTCTTGTGGTTCGCCCCCAGCTGCGAACATTTAGGAGAGCTTCCTCAAAAATGCTGAGTTCTGTACTTTACCCCTCCAGTACAGAGATTTTCTATTGTTGTCTAACGATTTAGGAGTCTTCTCGGTTTGTCCAAAAAACAGAAGAATTCATTATACAAGCCTATAAAAAGTGTGAGTCTTCTTTGAACCAGCAGGAACCTCCAGATCTCTCATTTGAAAGCAATGATGACAAGTGGGAATGTTTCACGAGGGTTTTTTGTTTTGACTTTTGGCTTTGAAAAAAAAACAATGAAGCACTTCTATAAAACTGTGTCGGCCTTTTCAGAAGGGCATTGATAGAGTTGTTACATTGGTGATTACTGCCTCTGTTTTGCATTTGAAGCCCTAATGTGGTTTGTTGTTTCACCACTCAGGGATGCTCTTTTTGTTCAGAAATGCTTTTGTGGGGTCGGTGGTACAAAAGATGTATGTGTGAATCAGCTTGCAGTGGTTTATTGCAGGGCTAATTCACATTCCTGACATTTAATTGGTCCGGTTTATCAGGGGGGCATTTAAGGGGGTATGTTTTGAAGTATCACATTTTCAGTCAACTTTTAAAATAAGCTTTGTAATTGTAAATGGAATAGCACAACGGACGGGAAGCGAGGTGTATCGGTATTTGTACACCGATGACAGTACCTACCAGTAAATGACCTCTGACATCCATTTGGCCACCCAACATACTGTACTTTTACTGCAAGATTCATTCTCTTTGATAATAACAGAAAAATGTATACAGGGCATTAATACGAAAAAAACATTACATATTTACCAAAGTGATATAGATTGTATTTATTTATTAATATTTAAAATGTGACTCTGTTGGGCAAACCTCATTCCCAGTTCAAAAAGACCATTTATTCAAACTGAGTTGCAAATATGACTCATTCCAAATATCAGAAAGCACCTGAAACAACACAGATCAATACATTAAATCATGGTGGTCCCTTTTACATGTGTTTAGTGCTGAATCCAACAAGTTACTGTCCAGTCACAATGAGCTCATCAAAAGAAAGTAAAATAGAAAAACATAAAAACTGTGTCATGACATGGCCATTTTGGATAAAAAAAATACCCAGATTACATACGACTTGTTCCCAATTCTTCAAGATTACTGGAGCCAAATAAAAACTTTTTGAGGGACAGTCCAAAACAAATTAAATATCAGAGAAATATTAGTTTGTAAAACAATCAAAGCAGCTGAAAGCTTTCAAAAGACTGAAATCACTGCATTACTTTTATTGGCCATCGTCGTGGTCCCTTCAAAATTGAATAATTTTTCAAAACATTGAGACATTAAACATTAAAGCACCCCAAAGGTTTATTGAGTTCATTCACCAGCTATGAGGTCATCTGAGGTGGTGTTAATATATGCAACAGGTAACATGAAGGGGGTCAAAAAGTCTGGGGGTCTCTCTCTTTTCATCTGCACCTTCTGTTGCTGTAAAGTTTCAGCCTGCATGCCAAAAACAGCAAACAGCACGCAGAGTTCTTTAGAAGCAGGATTTACCACATCCAACATACCTTTGCTTTTTTTTCATTTCCCCTTCATACACTTTGAAGGCTGGAATTTCTTACAGAAGGACTTTTAAAAATCTCATCCCCTCTAATAGCTGGTCATACAGTATGGTGGGGAAGAATTTCCTGTGGACAGGTCAAGAGGTGAGAAGAAGGTTGAGCTAGCGAGTGAGAAAAAGTAATTTATGAAATTATGTAGGTATAGAAGAGAGTCATTCAAGTAAGCTTCACTCACTTCTAAGCGGCCATAAAACATGTACTCTATCCAAACACGACATACTGGTTATGACATGGACTCATTTGGGTGAAGGAGGTGAGACTGGATGTGACATGCAGCACTGTGCGTTTATTCTGTTTCGAAACTGTTTCTAATTTATCCAGTGAGATTAGAGGACTATAATACTATATTCTCTATAATACATTTCTCAAAGATGAGCTCAGTGCTCTGCTCGTGTTTGGCTTGGCTCAATATGTTGAGAACTCTCTTGTTTTTAGCAGACTTTGGCCAAAGCAACATGAGAACCTAGTTTTGTGTGTCAGCAACTGCTCTTCTTGCTGTATTCTGCAAATATGTTGTCTTCATCCTGTCTGTTTTTAGAGTTGGTTTTCTTGTTTCCTTATATCCCACTGCATTAGTGCGTACCATGAGGTATGCTGGCAAATTTTGCATCATCAAGGTCCCTCTAGGGAAATTGTGCCACTTGGCAGTCAAGTTTGCAACGCTAGCCATTATAGCTATTTTAATCATAGCAAGACTATAGTCCTATTTACTTGAATGGGGAAGACCGATATCTCATAAATAGCTGGCAATTAAATAAGATACATGCATTTCAGTCCAACAATAAAATTTGACATTCAAGATTAAATTTGGCAAAAAAACATTTTCCGAAATATGGTTTCAGCTACTGTGCATACTCACAGGTTGACAAGCGCCTCACAATATTTTTTACAGAGCCCTTTCCCCACTGTCTTGAATGGTTGAGGATTTACTCTTTTTACTGAAAGGTAGGAGTTTATTTGCTAGAGCTGTCATATTGACTATTCTTTTTAATATCTGATATCTTTGTTATCACTGAGCAGATTTTGCACACAACTGCAAGGTTTAATAAAAACCTGTTTTTGGTGGGTACTCCTTCAACACACACACTTGTTTATGCTTTTCAATGCTTTACACATTTATTCATAGACATGTGTTCAATTAAAACTACTATCACTGCTGTATATTGACCCTAAACTTTTTTGTCTAAGGAATTAAATAAAGTTAATCAAAAAATACTTTGACATTCAAAACATTGAATGTAAACGCATGTGACTCGCGGATTAAATAAAAATGTATTAATCATTGAGCAAAAGAGTAAAACGCGCTCTCGTTCGCTTTCCAGTTTCAGCTCCAACGCGCTGTCGCTCTCTCAAGTATCGGGATAAGTACAATATTAAAGAGGTTCCACATAAACAATGACTGGTGGCCACCGTCGTGTTTATATTGAGCGATTCATTGCAAATCTACAATACAAAGCTAGTGGCCGCTGTTACTCAAGACCTCCGTCTTTAACACAAGAAGAGAGGAATTTTGATGATTATTGAAGTTGCTTTTTCTCCATAAAATAAAAGTAAATGATGACTGAGGCTGTTTATCATTAAAACTCGGCCTTACTTTTTGTTTCAAGTAAAAGAGGAAATGAAGGCATGATGACATAATGATGACATAGTTCTCATTTTAGAAAGCTGTCCATTTAAGACCTAACACAACATGTGCAAAATTTATAGCTGAGACTGTTCTACATAATGTGCAAATGTGCAAAATGTGATCCAATAAGTAGATATAAGGGTTCATGACATGCACAATAAGTTGAACAAAAACTTAAATTGTACTTTTGTGTCTGATATTTGACCCCTGTGTGTGACTGATTAAATGTGACAAGGAGAATGGTTGAATTCAGTCTAAATTCACCATTTCAGTATTGACTTGTGCGTGGCTCTGCGTGTGATAACATTTCCTGTCCAATATTTGTTTTTATTATAACTTGGATTGAATGGTATGTGTATTAAGGTCATTAGGAATTCCATGATTCATTTTACTGCAGCTGACAGGTGTGCCTCAGCATCAGACCCATAAACTTAACACAGCTGTGCACAACGTAAGGCACGTCTCACACACTATAGTGTCGCAACTGCATGTGTACGTGTGTGCATGGGTTTACAAATGCTAAACTTTCCCAAGATAGTCTTCACCCTGTGGCCAGTAGCATATGTGCATGTGTGTCAGCATGGAGAGGGGTATATATTGTAGCTTTTTCAGAACCATACAATTTAGTATTTGTCTATGTTTCTTGTTAACGTGTGTTTGTCAAGGAGTTAAATGGTTTAAAAGGAATGAGCTCTTCTATGATGTTTATTATAGTCATTTTGAATAAATGATACCAATTCCTTTTTAAGGCTTCTAAACAGTATATATATACTGTATATGCATATATACATACATACATAAAAAAGAACAAGAAGCACCAATTTACTCCTTTTAGGTGGTCAGCTTTTTTTGTGCAACAAGTGTACAACACTGCCTTTTCTTTATGAAACGTTATGTACTGTAGCAATAAGCAGCATTATGTTTATTAATCTTTCACTACATTGATGTTTATGACTGTGTGCGTATGAATGGGTGAAAGAGCGTTCTGTGGCTTCCTGTGTATTTGTTTCTGTGAAGTGAATTTGTGTGTGTGTGTAAGTGTTTGTGTGTGTGTTTTTTTGAGTGAATTGGACGGGGGTGTTGAAATGTGCGAATGTTGCCAAATCAGCGTTGCTATTTGGGATGTTTTTATGTGAAATGTGTATTGAATTGGAAATGAGTTACACAATGAGGACAATGATGATGTGATAGTATCAGCATGTGCTGATCGTTTCTAAACTGATAATGTAACCATTACTGTTAACAATACATCCATCAATCCTGCTAAATAAGCATGGTCTTTGATTTTACTGATTCTGCCAGAACAATCAAAGTCCAAGCAAAAACATTCATTTGTTATTGTAAATCATCCAAAATGTATCCCAGTATCCTATTTCAGCAGCAAAAATTATAATGACAAAGCATTTAGAAAAAAAAACATTCATAACATCACAAGTTTTCAATAATGTATGTGGATAAATATTGTGGATAACTTAAAATTATGCCAAAGAATACAGGTGTCTGAGGATCGGTCATAGAGCTTATGTTATTATTAGGGTTGGGTATCGTTTTAATTTGAGTGATTCCTATTTCGATTTTGCTTATCGAATCCGGTTCTTATCGATTCTCTGTTCCGATCCTGTTCCGAAAATTTTTGGGGGGAGAGAAAAAATACACTTAAGGAAAACAGATTTTACACTTTATTCTTACCACATTTAGGCTATAACCAGTAAGCTGTTACTTTTAACTGTGACAATTCGTCAAATAATGAAATAACACTTCCATTAAGGAATAATCAGAAGCAATTACACCCAAACTTATGAACTATAACACAAAAATACAACATAAAATATATAACATGCAGTTGCTAGATCGTCCATTAAATAAACAATTATTTGCGAATCGAATACTGAATTAATTCATTTTAAAAAAACTGAATGAATTAATAATTCAAGTTAATAACATTTAAAATAAACTGGAACATGTTGTCCTGTAGCTTCCTGGATGTATTTAATTGTGATCATAATATGATGTTACTGCAGTTGCGACATTATGCCACAGTGGAGGCGCTGTTTCGTTATCAGCAAACTGAGGCGCTAAAAAGAGTTGCGGAACAAGAGCCAGCCTGTGTTTTAACGCCTGTTTGTTTTGCATCAAAGTACGTTTAATTTCTTAATTTTTTTTAATTAACTTGACATACATCATTGTAATGTCTTTAGCTGTGCAGTTGGATCGTAAATCAGCGTATACTATACACAGCGAGTTCGCCTGTATAGACGTAGATTGTGTTCAGAACGACTCGCACACTAATGACTCATTTGAACCGGTTAATTTACACTATTGAATTTTCAGTCACTAGCGAATACAAGAGATCATTGAATCATTCAAAGTGAACCACAGCAAATGCAAGATGTGAAAAGAGCTTGGCAAAATACGTAACTGCGCATTGAATTAAGGGTTGTCGCCGCCATGTTTTAGGTAACGGTCGTCAGCCGTCAGTATTAAAAGATAGTAATATTATAAATAAAAAAACAATGCACCGATCCAAGGAAAAGCAAAATCTTCAATACCTAGAAAATCTTAATGAAGTGTCAAAATAAAATTTTAATTAGCAATGTAGCAACACGCTATGTACATGCCTTGCTTTAACAACAAGATCAGTCAGATGTATTTTTTTTAAATTACCTTTGTGGAAATGCATTGAAGCAACAATCATGTGACTGGGGATCTTGGTAAAAGTAATGCATTTCCGTCTAACTGCTGCTACCCAAGCCATGCGATGCCGTTTTTTTAACTCGGACATCGAACATTGACAGTTGGTGTATATGCCGGTCGTGAATGAGATTGTGGCAATTAACAAGGCAACAAGAGTTCACCATTTTAAATGATTTTTGCAGAATAAAGTAGACTAAAACTTCACGATCACAATCCAACACAGTGTCTACTGCAGTTCCGTTACATAAACTCACAACATGCAATGCGTTGCTGATGTCACGTTCCCAGACTCTATGAGCTTTGCTCATTTAGAAAGACTGTTTCATTCATTTGGCTATTGTGGGCTGAAAAGTTAGTGGAAAATAAAAAAGATATATGTGGTTGAATATCAGTAATGTTTTGTACAATGTAATAATTGTCGTTTTCATCAAATTTTATTAGAACTTTTAATATGTCAAAATCAAAGTCAGTTTGGTTAAGCCACTTAAAGGTACGGTAGGCCTGCGTGTGTTTGTGTACAAGATCAGGATGGCACCCCCTCCGCCCCATTTTGAGCCAGGAAAAACCCTGGTAGCAGGAGGACTCAAGGCTGAGAGACTTAAACACGGTGCATTTTTTCAGATTAATGACGCAATCATATAAGTGGTACTTCCTCCCTTTTTACACAAAGTTAAAAAAAACTTTTGAATGTTTGCTGCGTTTATAGAGGCGATGCCCGATGGTAACGAACTGCACATGTGCCTATGAGATCCTGGTAGACAGATACAACTCAATAACCATCTCGATACCCAACCCTAGTTATTATACAGATCTCTACAAATTTTGATTTGTGAAAAGGTAATTTATCTTTCATATGTTACCAACGCACAAAAGTGATATCTGAAAACAACTGATCAATCTGTCTGTCCTTCTACTTAATGTGGCTCTATTAAAATCCATGAATTGATCTGGAGAATTGAACTGATATTGTTTTCAATCTATGGCAAGATCGGCCCCCAGCTTGGGGCTTTTAACATGTTTCCCCAAGGACCACAGGCATGGAAAACTACTATCTGCTACACTGAACCTGCTTTATGGCTAAATCTTTTCCACATACTTTAGACAGACATGTTCATTTCCCCCATAAAGCTTTTTCCCCCTCCCTGCAAGAATAAGTGAGCACTATGATCAGGTTCACTGGATACTGGACAAAAGGCCCCATGGAGTATTGAACAGTGTGTTTAGTTTGTGTGCACAAAAGGCACAGTGCTTCTGTTTGCATTTACCATTAAGAAATATCTCTGTTTTAGCCATTAATCTGGTCAAACTGACATTTCACTCTAGAGAGCCATCATATCCAGTTTTAAGTGGGTGATCATACTAAAACGTAAAACAGCTAAAACATTTCTTTCCAAAGATTTCACTTTTAGAGTCATTTCTTAAATCAATCTTTACATTTAGAACAATTTTAAAACAAACTGAATGCAGTGTTGCTTTAGATAGAAACCAAATGCATACATTTTTGAGCATCTCTGCATTGGTAGATTTCTTGAGCAGAAAGAGCTTTTATTGAGGGTGGATTGGGTAGCTATTTGTTTGTATGATTACAAATTATAATTTATACATTATATTCAAAGAAAATCTAAGTATTTATTTATTCATACATTCATTTTCTAGCAAAACTCCCTAAATTTTGTATCCTCTTGGGAGTCTTCAGATGTTAATGTCTGCACGTTATACTTTTAAAGATGTATGGTGGAGAAATCATAAATAATAGTGTCTCTGTGGAATTTTTCCTGCCGTTTTCACCTCGTATGCCTCTTTCTGGGGAAGTCTTCAGACCCAAAACACAGATGAGGAACCTGCTTTAGCCTCACACATATATCTTCTTACAAAAACATGGTTCCCTGTCTTTTACAGCAAGCTTCAGCCGGAGAGGTTGGCCTTGGGTGTTTATGTAGAAACAGTCTTTAGTTTAAAGTTGTGTATGTGAATTGTATGTTTTGCATTACACACGTCTGGAATTTGGGCAAATGAACAGACAACAAGTTTGCATCCCTGCATGATGGTATCATTTCATTAATGCTGAGAACCTTTATAACACATTGCTTGTGTTTGCTTAGCACTAGTCATGGTAAATATCTTGAAGGGAGGTTAATAGCTGCCTCGCATCTTGGAACACTTCAAGTACAAACATACATGACTAGATGTGATGACCAATTAGGCACAAGAGATTAAAAGAGTTTTGGCCAAGTCACACTGAGCTCTTTATAAGCCTATCAACACGGGCTCTATCTGCTTTTGAAATGCCGGCCAAAGTGTCTGCCCTGTATGTTAGTGTGTGTTCTCTTTCTCTGCTGGATGTCGGAAGGACTGCCCTTCTTGTTTTACACATTATACTGTTATTCATGTTAATCCCAACCAGCCATTGTTTGGATCACAGGTGTTTGGGTTAGCCTGATTCGAGTAAGGTTGACATACCGCAGCTGGCTCTCTAAGATATTGGTGTGTCACAGAATGAACTAATGTTTCTTTCCTCAGCCAGCTTAGTTTATACAGTGCATGCTCATATCTGAATATGTGAAAACATCAGTGTATATTTAAAGTTTAAGGTTAGGATAACAGATCATACCATGCTTTAAAAACAAAGAGGGGGACATGAAGAAATTGAGCCCAGGAAGCATGCGATGTTTAGAGAGAGAAATGTTTGGATAGATGGTGATGGATTCAAAGGCCTCAAATTCGGGGGTCTTCAATGATCCCAGTGACCTACATCTGTGTGAATTATATACTAATGAGCTTTGGTAGTGTCAGGACAATGTCAAGATGTTTTGCAATACCGTGGATATAAGCATTAAGCATGCTGGCTATGAATAAATTGCCCCCTTTTTAAGTGTTACTGCTATAAGAATGTTATTATAGTGTTATAACAGTATTATTATACCAAACTAGTTTTTGTTATAAATTAACTTTCTGAATGTTAGGTTGAATATGGACAACTCTAGATTTTGGTAACAATATATAAGTTTTTGCAGGAAATCAGGAAATGGTGCTCTCTCTCTTGTTGCCTATTTCATATTCCTTTTAGAATCTTTATTCTCCAGATAAAGCTATTAAACCTAAATTGGCATGTTTTTTAATGTTACAGTGTATGAATACTGTAGAAACACCATGGCGAATTCCATGTACACTTTTAATAAAAAGATACTTCACGATGCCATAAAATAACCTTTTTTGTATAAATCATTGCATAAAAAACCCTTAACACCTCAAGAACCATTTTGTTTCCTTGTCGTAAAAAAAGGTTCTTCATATTATAAAAAGGTACCAAAGAGATGGTTCTTTAAAGAACCGTTGATTTAATGGTTCTTTTCCTTCTATGGCATCGCTGTGAAGAACCTTTTAAGCACTTTTATTTTTTATAGACCAAAGGTATTTGTACATTTTCAGATTAAACTTTAAATGTATTAAACTTTCTGGAGCATTAAGGCAACTCATTCCATATATCAATTCAAATGAATTGAGACTAATTGATTAAATGTAAGGACTAAACTACTTTTAAATAAAAAATAAACAAAAGTTCACAGATGACACTTTGTATGATATTGTGTTGCTGAATGCATCCAAGTTAATTAAATTCACAGTGTTTTAAGTGTGCCAAATGCTTTACGTGTCCACTGAGCTAGAATGGGACATTTTTTAAAACAAGATGTAAAATTGGATGTCATCCCATAAGAATGTTTGTGTGTGTTTAAGGAGTCCCCTGTCGCTAGTGTTAATTCTCATTGACTGAGGGTCTGAATGAGGGAAGTTGTAGGTCAATGACTCTCACAGGACCAAACCATCTGATAGGTTGTTGGATGATGTAATGCCAACCTCGTTAAAACACGAAGAGAATTAAAGAGATTTATTCCTATTATGTCATAATAAGGTCATGTTCCCTCTTCCCTCAGGCTAGCACAAAAAAATAAATAAGACCTAAATAAATTTGATTAGTGAGACAGGTTCAGAAAAGGCTGATACTCTATTGGGGACCGATAGCTGAATGTTCGGGAACAGATTGAGTTACACATTGCACCTGTGGTTTCTAATGATAACCTGACCTAAAGGGATCAATGTAATATAATATACTCGACAGTTGCAATGATATTAACAAATCATAAATTAGTATTCTCTAAGTTAGTATTTACTCTTAAAAATAAAGGTGATTAAAGGCTTCTTCACAGCAATGCCATAGAAGAACCCTTTTTGGTTCCACAAAGAACCATTCAGTCAACGGTTCTTTAAAGAAGCATCCCTTTCTTACTTTTTAATAATCTGAATATTTTTTTTGCCTCAAAAAACCTTTTGTAAACCATAAAGGTTCTTCAGATCTTTACAAAGAAGGTACTTTCGATTGACTTAATACTACTCTTTTCTTGTACCCTATACCAAAGCTACATTACCCAATCTCTTCTATTCAGTCATACTCTAACGTTCTCTAATCACATTTGTTTGTTTATTATAAGTTTTTATACTATAGAAAAATATGTCAGTAAAGAAGAGCCAGAAAACAACTCAAGCTGGAACTCTACCTTGAGTTGCCTGAGGTGCTGCCACGCACCATTTCGGCGAACTGCCCACAAGGATATAGCTCCGGCTGTGCCCCTTTTTATTTCATTTGTATCAGTGCCGCATATTTAGGAAGTGCAATAAATCCACACGGAAGACCAATGAGGTAAATTGAGAATGTGTACCTACATTCCTTCGTGCCAGCACACATGTATACACACAGACACTAACAAGCTCTTTTGGAAATGTGAGGCTCTTGCGTTTCAAGACTGCTGTTCAGGGGAGTTAAAACAACTCCCAGGGCGTAAATGGTGGTCCAGAAGCACCCCAGAGAGCAACAGGGCCCACGAGAATCTCATTCAGGTCACCCTTCAAACACAACCATTCCTAATAAATACGTCTAATGTGCTCGGGCTTAAACCAATAAACTACAGGGAGGAGTCAGCAGAGGTTTAATAGGGGGAAGAATTTCTAATGGTAATAAACTGTGTGTGCGCGTGTGTGCTCTTGAAAGTTAAAGTGCTAATTAGACGGGAATGTCCAAATAACCAGTGCTTTAGAGTCTATAGACATCGCACAGTGAGGTTTAGGGTTACAATTCTGTCTACTATAAATGTGTGCAATGTGTGCCTGTGTCGACAAATCTGTCAGTTGACCACTATACTGCAGAATCATTTCAGAAGGTTTTGATTTACTTCATTAATAAAAATGCTTTATAATGTGAGTAATATACTGTACGTAGTAGATACCTTGTATATTTACAGTAACTTGATATAGGGGATCTATTTCCAAACATATGACATATTTAGCACTTTTGGTTGAAGCAGTGCTAAAATAAAACATATTTCACTTTAAATAGGCAATATTTCCTACTTGATATGTTGAAATTGGGTAAGTGAATTTGGAAATAGAGGTGGTGCATATAATGGATTTATCCTGAGTCTATGAAACAGCACACGCACATGAAAACAATGTGGTTTGCACATTTATGTTATCATATCTTTATGTTCATTTATGAGCCTTAATGTCACTTGAAAAATTCCAGAGGTCATGTCAATCACTGACCAAGTAAAACCCTGATCAGGAGAAAGGATCACATGTAGAATACACAAAAATTTAACATGCCATATATGTTGACTGTTTTATGGATAAAATACATTATAGTGTAGATCCTGTGCTGGATAAAACAATACAATGATAGTATGGAAAACATTGTTCTAAAAAAAATCCTGTAAAAACACTGGTGCTGGGGCACCAGAAATAAACTGTAAAAAAATCTGTTAAATCACATTTTACCCATTACTTTTTTCTAAATTTATGTTCTTTCTGTAATTTTATTTATTTAAAAAATACATGGAAAAACTGTATAACCAGTAAAATACCGTAAAATTACAGTTTTTTAACATTATATGTGGAATATCAAAATATTACATGTTATACACTTATATGTTTATGATTAATTGACAATACACCTTTGTAATACATTACCTCGATCAAATAAAAGCATATTGTAATATTTTGATATATAATATCGCTACTATCATTCCAATACCTCAGATTAACAAATTCAACTTTTTCATGAAATGGATAAAAAATCTTCTTTGTTGGTGGAGCATTGCATAGAAGTAAAGAAGTTGTTGAAGAAGAGTTTGATTTAAAAATGTCCATGATACCGTAAAAATGCAAAGCAGGTAAATGCATGCACATCTAAACATGGTGATAGTAAATCTCTATTTATGATTACCATATCAGATAATTTGCGTTAGTCAGCATTTTTCTATTAAGGGTTAAACCACATGGTTTTGCATCTCTTTTGTTTGTAACAAAAAAGCTTCACATCAGTCATTAATCCAGCAGCACTGTTATTTCTAGCCTGGTCACACTGAGCGTATCTGTTGCTAATATTTTAAATTATTGGCAATAATTCTCTGTCTGGTCCACTCTGCTGCTCAGTTACCTAATGAAAACAGCTGGTTTCGTTACATGGAGAAAGATTCATCTTTAGGAAATGACCTCACCTAAACAAATGACAAGCACTCCATCAGATTATGCAATTGTTCTACATCTTTCAGACCGTGAACTTGAAAATGGCAAAGTACTAAGTTCTTCATTGCTATTAAGCATCCTCAAATGAAATTTCCCGAACGACCATAGCACATTGATAGATGTCTCCGTTTGGTGTCACAACTTGTTCTCTTCTAGTCTCTTCAGCTTCTGAAATAAATGCTTTTTGACCGAATGACCCTTTAAGACATACCAGGCCAGTGTCCACTGAATGTCCCTTCACAGAATAAGTTGCTCTTTGATGAAACCGTGCACTGAGATTATCACTGTGGTGACAATCTAAAACATCTTTTGAAAAGGCACTTAAAGATTTAGAAGCTGACAGGAAAATAGATATCTAACTCATAAAAGCTAATCTGAGGCTTTGAAGTGAATCCAGGCTGGATTCTCACTGGCTTTTGAAAACATGTTTATGAGCCAAAATTTGTAAGGCGTCTTTGCTAGGGAAGGAGATGAGTGAGTCAGGGTTTGTTGATGTCTGATTAATTCATACGATGAAAGCTCTCATTCCCCCCATCAATGACTGACAGATCATATCTGCTTTCCGTCACATAGTACACTTTGAAATTCTTAGTTACACAAACACGGGTTTACTTAACAGGATTTGTGAATCTCTGATTTATTACATGAGGTTAACCTCCGACCTTCTACGAAATTGTATGTTACTTAACTAAAAACAAATGCTTTTAAATGAAATGTGTATTTGAGTATGTTTGGACTGCGAGTATGTAAACCGTTGATGGATGGTGGATATAGAGGAAGTTTTGAAGTGGGACAGTGGTGCAAAGAGAATTTGATGCCTTGTGAAACTATAAAAGATGTTTTTGGTTTTTTTAACTTAGAGCATCTGTGAGAGATCTATCATTGGGAAGCTGTGAAGTAATGGGCATCTTTTCTTTTAAAGGAAGGATTCTGACCCTTATCAATTGACTTTTTTTTCAAAATCTTTGCTGTCACACCATAGGACGCATTTACCTTTTATGTGTCTACTACACATACCTTTTATGGCGGTCCTCCTCAGTATTGCCACCATTACCCCAGGGAGATTTTCCTTAGATTTCCGTGTGATTCCCATTCTTGTCCATTCATCACTCATAAACTAAACAGTTCCAGTTGAATCCATAACAACATCAGATATTTGTGCACTCAAGCACCTACCATACTCATCAAAGAAACTAGGCAAGGCAAGGCAAGTTCATTTAAAAGCACATTTCATACACAAGGGCAATTCAAAGTGCTTTACATAAATTGATTGACAGAGAAATAAGACGTACAGTATCTTAAAAATGCAAATGATTTAAGATCACAAATACTTTCGATTTTAAGAAACAATAAAACAGCAATAAAATTGATTCAAAATGTGGGTGTATATATAAAATGAATAAAAACAAAAGGAAGATAAATTACAAATAGAAGTGCAGTTGATATAGAACAGCACCGTGCTCAGGTTGTAAACGGCTGTGGCATTGGCCCGGTTCCTGTTTGCATCGCTGCAGGCGGCTAGTTTGTATCCTCACACTTGTACTTGGTCTTAATATTAGTGTATTTTATTATCGTTACCTCTCACTGTCGTTGCTAAATTATTTATAACTTAAGATTCTAAATCAAAATTGATGTTAACTTAACGCCGTTAGCACAGCATTAGCGTGTTAGCTTGCTTTCTGTTTACACTGTGGAATATAATCTTGCCTAGTTTGTCTTGTGTGCTAACTGTTGGTTGATTTGAGTGCCATGTCGCCAACACCTGTAAAATTGTGTTTTTGCATCTTAAGAATATATCTAAACTACGTCATATGCTTTCACTGTCAGATGCAGAGAAGTTAATTCATGCATTCATGACATCTAGATTACTGTAATGCACTGTTAGGTGGTTGCCCTGCAGGCTTATTACAACTCCAACTGGTCCAAAATGCGGCATCTCGAGTTCTTACACGTTCAAAAAAGCATATTAGCATATTAGCCCGGTTCTGTCAACCTTGCACTGGTTACCTACAGTACCTAAGTTGCATTAACTTTAAGACCTTGCTTATTACTTATAATGCCCTACATAGTTTAGCTCTGCAGTATTTGAGCGAACTACTATTGTATTACAGTCCTCCACATGCGTTACGCTCTCAGGCATCCTGTCAGTTGGTAATACCTTGAATTTCAAAATCAAGTGCAGGTGGTAGATCCTTTCTATTATCTAGCGCCTAAACTTTGAAATAGTCTTCCCTGCACTGTCCGGGAGGCAGACACACTCTGTCAGTTTAAATCTAGACTAAAGACGCATCTTACCGCAGGATGCATTTCATGACCAGACCTGATGAAAGTGCGGAGAATGGTAAGCAGTGAGCTGACAAGAGCTGAGATGATAGCGCTGGATAAAGGATGCGGCTTGACACAACTTCCTTAAAAAAATTGAAATGCTATTAGATTATTAATGATAATCTTAAATCTATAATTTACCTTATTAGTAAGTTTAATTATTTTTTATTTAGCTTTGTCATGCAAGCACTGTCGAGCTTGTGCAGAGGCAGCAGCTTTTGCTAGAGAGAAACTGGAGTCGACTGGTTGGGCCTGGGTTCTCCGGAGGTTTTTTTTCTAGATTGGACTTTTGGGTTCCTCGCCAGTTTGCCTGGCGGGGGCTGCTTTAGAATTCAGAAGTTTTACATAATTAATATTGAATATAGAAATGTATAGTTTTTTTTTAAATATTTGACCTGTGTTTGTCTCTCCTTTATCTTAAATGTGTGCTTTCACTGTGAGTGCGTGCATGTCTGTCTCTGTGTGTGCGTGTGTGCACGCGTGTGTAGTGGAGTATGCGAGGCGAGACCGTGGTTCGAGGCCGGTAAGTAATTGTTAATTAGCGCCAGTGGTGCGCGCACCGGCCTCGCATCACGTAGGAGATTGGAGCATATAAAAGGAACACGCGACCGGACCGTCGAAGAGAGAGGACCGGGCCCGAGCTTGTATTGTATTTATGTTTTATTTGCCGGCCGTCGTCCGTGAGGGGCGGCCGGCTGTCTATTAATGTTTATGTTGTTTGTTAGCCGGCGGTCGTCCGTGAGGGGCCGTCGGCTGTTATATTATTTATTAAATGTTTTTGAATGTCTTCCGGTTCCCGACTCCTTCCTTCTATACATAGCGAACTTGTTACATTGGTGCCGAAACCCGGGAGGAAGGAGAGACATGCTGTCGGAGAGTCCTCGCCGCCGAGGGACCTCGCGGTGCCGGAGAGTTCGGGCAGCGCGGACGAAGGGCGTCCGCCAGTGGCTGCCCGAAGCGGTGGCTCTGGGGAAACGGAAGTGCAAGTTGTGGCCACCGTCAAAGCCTCGGTGGAACGGCGACCTGTGCTGCCGCGCCCCTGGGTCGAGGTGGGGTGGCTAACGTCCAAGCGGGAGCGGGGGAGTTGCCGCCGTCCGCCAGAGGCCGGAGCCTGCGTCCGTCCCCCGAGGGGGAGGAGCAGGGGGCGGGAGTGCCGAGTGGGCCACCGCCTGCCAGTGGCCGGAGCCTGCGTCCGTCCGCCCAAGGGGGAGGAGCAGGGGACGGGGATCTCGCCCCGACTCCCCGATAAAGGAGGAGCCACCGCCGGCCGCCAGGGGGCGGACGGTCGAGCCGTCCACCGAGGGCCCAGGGCCACCGCAAGGCACCGCGAAGGAGAGTACTCCGGTTGGTTGAGGAACGAGCGGCAGCATGTCAGGGAACCGGACTATAATTTTTTTTTCTTTCCTCTCTCCCCTCTCTCTTTCCGGTCGCTCCGAGGGCTCCCGTCTCCGTTGTCTCGTCTCGTCGCTGCATACCCCCACCCCACCCCCCCCCCCCGAGGGAGGGGGAGGGAGCATGCACAGTCGCGGGGGTACCCCCCGGCCTGTGAGGGGCGATGGGGGTATGTAGTGGAGTATGCGAGGCGAGACCGTGGTTCGAGGCCGGTAAGTAATTGTTAATTAGCGCCAGTGGTGCGCCCACCGGCCTCGCATCACGTAGGAGATTGGAGCATATAAAAGGAACACGCGACCGGACCGTCGAAGAGAGAGGACCGGGCCCGAGCTTGTATTGTATTTATGTTTTATTTGCCGGCCGTCGTCCGTGAGGGTCGGCCGGCTGTCTATTAATGTTTATGTTGTTTGTTAGCCGGCGGTCGTCCGTGAGGGGCCGTCGGCTGTTATATTATTTATTAAATGTTTTTGAATGTCTTCCGGTTCCCGACTCCTTCCTTCCATACTTGAATCGTGTTACAGCGTGCTTGTCTTTTTGTCCGTGCGTGTGTCTGTCTATGTCGATGTGTGTAAGTATTTGTGCATATTGTGAGTGTGGAGCATTTGTTTGTGGGTGTGTCTGTCATCTGAGTTTTCACCTTTTTCTTGTTTTTACAGGTAAATGACTTTAGATGTTTTGCTTATAGTCAACATGACTCATGTACAGCTGCTTTGTAAGAATGGAAATTGTAAATAAATAAATAAAGTTGAGGAAATGCATGGCTAAACAAGTGTGTTTTTAATCTGGATTTGAAAGTAGCTACTATTGGTGAAGGTCTGATATCGTCTGGAAGCAATTCCAGCTATGGGTGGTGTAATAGCTAAACGCTGACTCGTCTTGTTTGGAGTGAACCCTCGTTATCTCTAACTGACTTGATCCTAATGATCTCAGAAGTCTGTGTGGTTTATATTCAATCAGCATATCTGAAATGTTCAGGTCCTGGACCATTGAGGCATTTATAGATAGTTAATGATTCTTTGAAGTTGATTCTAAATGTAACTGGTACCAGTGTAAGGACCTGAGGATTGGAGTGAGAAACTAGCCAGAGGAAAAACACTCCATGGTTTCAGGTCTGAACTCCCACTTGTTTTGATTGTGTGTTTTGTTTGTCAAGCACATGGGAGAGCTGACAACTCACCATGTGCTTGGAGTCTGCGTTCCCCACACCTTTGTTTTCCACTTTTTCCTTGCACACCTGATTCTCCTTTTCCTCATCATTGCACACCTGCTTTCACCCTCCGGTTGATTCACCCATTACTTAAACACACTCGATCCCACCACGCATTGTCAGATCATTAGATTGTCTAGGTTCGTGACCTCTTATCTTGGAACTATTTCTCTTTTCCTGGAAACAAACTCTCGTCCTGGAAACAAACTCTCGTCCTGGAAACAAACTCTCGTCCTGGAAACAAACTCTTGTCCTGGGGCCCATTTCAGAAAGCAGGGTAAGTGCAAACTCAGAGTAAGTCAACCCCAGAAAACGGAATACTCAGGGTTTTTGGTTTCAGAAAGCGAGGTATGTCAAACCTGCGACCGCGGGGTAAGTCAAGCCCATTTCAGAAATCGAGGTATCTTATACTCCGAGTGAGTAACCAGAGTAACACACTCCGTGAACCTAACCTGGTCGGGAGCAGGTTTTATTCCACAAACCCAGGGTTTGTTACAATCTCCGCCCCCTTTTCGAAGCGCGAGCGGTGTTGAAATTGCATACGCGATTTGTTTATTGATTCATCTTGCTAATCGCGCTCAATTTAGTCACACAGACATAAAATGTCATGTCCGTTTATTCAGGAGCCCATAGATGAGGAAGCTGCGTTAATTCGCAGAGTTACATTTATGACGGGAGAGAATTTTGAGGCCCCGCTTGGACGTTTTATCATATCTGGAGGATTTTTTATTTGAGCGATACCGATTTTCTTTACAGTCCATAACATATATACACACTCTGCTTCATCCTTACATCACAAACCTCACTCGTCGTGGCCGTGCTCTTGCATCTGAGCAGATTTTGTGTATGGCCTTACGTTTCTTTGCTAATGGTAGCTTTCTTTATTACACCGGGGATGCAGAACACGTTAGCAAGGCAACTGTATGCAGAACGGTAAGAAAAGTGTGCCTCGCTCTCAAGCACTTCTTGCACATTTTTGTTAAGTTTCCTGGCCACAAACCTGTGAGAGCCATCAAAGAGGAGTTTCACATAGTTGCAGGTGAATAGTCTACATCTTTTTAAATTAGGCTGATCAAATAAATGTTATGCTGCTAATAACGTCTTGCTGCCACCCCTGGAGGTAAGCTAATAATTAAAATCCCCTTTAGGATTTCCCAATGTGATTGGGTGCATAGATGGCACCCATATACACATCATCGCTCCTTCACAAAATGAGGCAGATTATGTCAATCGGAAGTCCATTCACAGCATTTATGTGCAGGTACACTGACATGGCCTAATGTTTCCTAATCTCAAAGCCTTTTTCCAAGTACAGTAACACGAATGTCTTTTTTTGTCACTGTAAAGATCATATGTGATGCTGCACACATAATTACAGGCTAAGTGGCCAGGCTCGGTTCATGATTCACGGATATATCGTGAGTCATCTCTGAGCAACAGAATGGGCCAAGGTAATTAAATGTATGCACTGAACACATGGTCATGTCTGTTTGTGGAAAAAACTAAACCAATGTGACCTTACAGGAGAGATGGATGGCCTTCTGCTGGGTGATAGGGGTTACCCATGCCAACCTACACTCATAACCCCTTACCCAGAACCTGAGCCAGGCCCCCAGCAGCACTTTAATATGGCACACAACAGGACACGAGCCCGGGTGGAGATGACCATAGGCCTGTTGAAATCACGTTTCCAGTGCCTGCGCCACCTCAGGGTGACAGGGCTTGTGACATTATTGTGGCGTGTGTTGTTCTTCATAATATTGCCATTATTAGAGGGGAGCAACACCCTGCCCTACAAATTCAAGATCCTGAAGCAGACCTCATACACCCTGGGGATTTCCAGGATGGAAGGGAGGTCAGAGACCTCATATGCCGTAATGTCTTTGGAAACTAATGAACCACACCAACACAGGACTGTTAAATAAACTCAATTTATTCACAATTCATTGTGTCTTCTTTATGTCCTACAAATACAAAAGCAACAGTTAAATTCCCTATAAGGTTGTAAGACTGTTCCATTATTTTGTACACCCACCTCTAGTTTGTGCCTAAGGAGCTCAATTTCCAAATCTGTTTTTAGAATCTGACGGTCCAAGTACACAAGTTCTTTATCCGTCTTTTGTAATTTTTTCATTGGCTGGAGCTTATGGCAACTGAAAAACACAAGACTGAGGTTAGATGTTGAAGTTCGAAAAAATTCTGCAGATTCAAACAATGACATTTACTGAACATTACTGAACTGCGTTAATTTGGGTGTCAGAATTTGATGGACCCTCCTCCTGTTCTGCCATGCTCTGTTCAAAAAATGAGAAGCATGTCAGTTCGTGCACATATACCAACTAGCACTCTAGAGGTCTACTACGGAGTGTGTGATTTGGAGATACATCATATGAACATTACCTCTGTAGGCCTCTCTGTGTCAGCGGACAAGGTTTCTTCATCCTGTGAAGATGTGCATTTTGTGTAGTATTCACTTTTTAAGAATGCCCTGAAATTTTTCAGCATGGGTTAGGCCACTTACAACTGCCTGGGGTTCTGTTGTGACAAGAGGTTCCACAAGGCCAACCTTACCATCAGAATCTGCTGAGTCAAAGAAAAAAGGCCAAAGTGAAATTATGGTAACTATAAGAGCCTGTACAAACCAAGATGGTCAGGCCTCTTACATATTATATAAGCACTTGTATCCTGGGGAGAAACAGGTTCTGATGAACTCCCTCCTGGAATTCCCTCCGCCACTGGTCGTCCAGTGTTGAGGCTCAAGACCATCTCCTCTTCATCCGTCAGAGGTGGTGGTGCAGGTCCTCCTCCTGTTTTGCGTGCCTCTGCCCTCTTTCTATTGGCTGAGTAGACATGAAATAGTCAAATTATTGTCATTACTCTAATTAAGATATGCAGAGAGAATTTTCTCTGGTAGGCCATTACAACTGTTGATTACTTTCATTGGTTGTGGTTTCAAGGACTATCAAATCCAGTGCATAGCTGTTATACAGACAGTATTTAGAATACCATAGTGCTCGGTTCTCCTCATAACTTTTAAGGCTTGTTTAAGTAATATATCAAACATATCCCAGTCAGGCATCCTATACTAGTAAGAGCACTTTATTTCTTTAAACTCACCTGACTGAATGATGTTTTTATATTTCATTTTCAGCTGCTGCCAAGTTCTTTTAATTGCAGAAGGGTTGCACCTATATGAAAAAAACGTAGATGTTTGTGTGTGTGCGTGTGTGTGTGTGTATAAAATATATATATATATATATATATATATATATATTTATATATACATATACTTTTAAATTCATTTTGTTGAAACTGTCAAAATTGTCAAAACTGTAATTATATTGAGCTCTACTAAATCTCTCTCTCTCTTTATATTTAGAGCTCAATATAATTACAATTTTGACAGTTTCAACAAAATGAATTTAAAAGTGATTGACATTTAAACTTACGCATTAACACGTGAAGCAATTTTCTCCCACGCCAACGCTCTTTCTTTTGCTGCTGCGGCTGTGTTGCTCTTTTTTCTAAATATGTGCTCATATTCACCGTAAGCTTGTAATAGTACCTCCAATTCCATTGGCGAGAAATTAACAGAGCGCTGTTTGGCACGTGCCGTTGCCATGGTGAATCGCGCTATCTTCGCTCAATTGATGATGGCTTTTTATAGCCATGGTGCACGCACGTAACCTAGAGTGAACTTACTCAGGCTTGATTTAACTAACTCAAATCAGCTGTTCTGAAACTGAAAACTCAGAGTAACGATTCTGTGAGAAAATCAACTCAGAGTTCAGATTTTAACTCGGTGTTGGTTGAACTTCCTTATTGAAACGGGCCCCTGGAAACAAACTCTTGTCCTGGAAACAAACTCTTGTCCTGGAAACAAACTCTTGTCATGGACACAAACTCTTGTCTTGGATTCTATACTTGTGTCTTGGATTCTATACTTGTGTCTTGGATTCTATACTGGTGTCTTGGATTCTATACTTGTGTCTTGGATTCTATACTTGTGTCTTGGATTCTATACTTGTGTCTTGGATTCTATACTTGTGTCTTGGATCCTATACTTGTGTCTTGGATTCTATACTTGTGTCTTGGATTCTATACTTGTGTCTTGGATTCTATACTTGTGTCTTGGATTCTATACTTGTGTCTTGGATTCTATACTTGTGTCTTGGATCCTATACTTGTGTCTTGGATTCTATACTTGTGTCTTGGATTCTATACTTGTGTCTTGGATTCTATACTGGTGTCTTGGATTCTATACTTGTGTCTTGGATTCTATACTTGTGTCTTGGATTCTATACTTGTGTCTTGGATTCTATACTTGTGTCTTGGATTCTATACTTGTGTCTTGGATTCTATACTTTTGTATAGGATTTATTACTCCTTCCTTGAAAACTTCTTGCCTCATCTGTCTATTTGGACTACCTAACTTTTTGAGTGTGCACCTTTACCCTGTCAAGGCTCCGGTGCTCTTAGTATCCTGCATGGTGTTCCCATATCTCCACAGCTGCCTGGACGACCTCGCCTGCTCAGCTTGTTTCCCGTCGGACCTTTGCTTCCGGGTTTGCCTATGCAGTACATTGCAGTCTGCTCATCCTCTTCCCTCAGGACCCATGCTCCACGACTTCTCCGCTACCTTCATTCGACGGTTATGGATTGCTCACGTTTGTCTTCTGAATCTCACCCTAACGGACATTTGAGAGGCAGGACTACCTTTTGCCCAGCAGCACATTGCACTAGTGGATTACTCACAGAATCTCCCTCACGGACATTTGAGAGGCAGAACAATCTTTAGCCCAGTGGGGCGTATTGTACAAACTGAGGTTACTCTGTGTTCCTTCTCTCACCTTGTGAGTCAGGAGATGACCGATAACTTTCCCCTGGTTAATTTGGCCGAGCGCTCAAGCCCCCTAGCTATGATTCTCACGGTTTACTGCTGTATATGACTGTTGTGCATTACCATCACTCTTGTTTGTCTTGACTCTGTGATTCTCGTACCCTGAATTTTCGCATTAAAGATTTTCTGCATTCCACATCTGACTCCGGTGCTAATTCCAAACACCATGAGTTGTGGAAGCTCTGATGTCTCTCGCTCTCTCTCGCTCTCTCTCAATTTTCAATATCAAGGTACTTTTTTCGCATGATTGTGTATTCTTACAATATTGACAAAGCATTGAACACGCAACGAAAGGCATACGATAAGTACAAACATTAAAGTAAATTTAGAATAAGGTGCTAAGAGCTAAAATATAAAATGAAATATAAAATGAAGTATATGTAAATAAACAAATGAAATATAGAAAATAAAAATGAATGTGTACATTTCAGGCAGAATCTCTCTCTCTCTCTCTCTTTCTGCAGGAGAAGTTAATATTTCTCAGTTATTATGGCAGAGCTATACCACATGGATTTACAATCGCGTCTTTACACCTCAAATATATAGTAGCATTAACATCTTTGTTAAAATTTGTAACCCACAGGTGCACAGATTACATCACTGGGGTCCATTTTTAACAGATTGGTCAGGCTTGGATACATTCATTGATGCAATGGATAAGAGAATGCTTAGTAATGTTCATGGATGTAATTCAAAAATGTTGCATAGTGAATCTTGTTGAAATTTATTTCCCAGCATCTGAAATTCGGCATATGTAGTGTGTCATGTTTTTGGCCTTGAGCTATAGTAGTGTTGTGCTCTGGGGTATAAAGCGGTTTAAAGCATGGCTTGGCAGAGTTGTGCTTCCCCTGGAGGGCCCTTCTGTTGGACAGGCCCCTCTAAATCATAGACAGCATGGCCCCACAGACCCTCTGTTTGTTATTCCATGGGAATTGAAGGCCGTTAGTGTGGCTGTGGATCTCTCCCTGTAGGTGCACACTTCTGTGTTTGTGACTGATATCTCCATCAGAAAGAAAACCCATGGTAAAAAAATCCCAGGTGAGCTCTCGTTAACATGTCTGTTGTGTCTTTTAGACACTATGTATCATTCTTATCAGATATGTCAGTAATTACTCAGTTGAAACTTTGTGTGGAGTTTGATTCTCCCTGCAAACAAAACCATTGATGAAGCATACTGTATATGTTTGCTTTAGTTTGACCCTTGGACACTTTCATTAAGTTAATTCTATTTCCTCTTGGAGTAGGTTACTTTTTGAGATGGGTGTCAAGCTGTCAAATAGATGATAAATAATACTAAATGAAGTTGATGACTGATTTGAGTGTTCTGGTTCACAACGTTAAGAGACTGTGCCACAGAGGAACTGCAATGCATGCTGGTAGTCATGAATGAGTTTTGTACTATGATGTTACCCAGTATGCCTTGCAGCATGAAGCTTTCTTTTGTTTATAGTCAATATTGTTGAGTTTCATACACTGATTCTTGGTGTCTGGTTGATTCACCGTTTTTTTTTTGTATGTGCATTTCTGTCAATTCAAAGAGCTTTCCTGTAGCTCAGTGGTTAGAGCATGGTGCTTACAATCCAATGGTTGTGGCTTCGAACTCAGGGGTTTGCACAAAGTAAAAAACAAAAAAGTATAAGATGACGTAATGTAATGCGCTTTGGATAAAAGTGTGACGTAAATGTATAATAAGTCATACTACTGCTTTAATCTCACACTGTAGTATCACACAATAATAACACAATGCACTCATGAGAGCAACTTTTTAGGTAACAAAGACAAAGACTACAATCATTATCACCTGATTCCAATGGATCTTAGTTTTCATTGCCTCAGCAATCATGCTTTAGCTTGTTGAAAACACAAGATTCAACAGCCCAACTAAAGTAACTGATCACAATAATGATGGTTTGTTGAAACTTCTACATTTTTTAATGCAGTTAACACTGAGAAGTCAAGAAGTTGAGAATGGGCAAATTTTCCATTGGCAGCCCAGAATGTGATTGTTACACTACAATTAAAAGACTGAAAATCTGAAGTAGCACTTCGGCTTAATGTGACTTCGGTGAAATTGCTATTACTAAAGTAAAATAAATAACCTAATTTGATCTGCTTTTTGATCGTTATGAATAAAGTATGTGGCCTTTATAGGATTTTTATTTTCTGTCTCTGTCTTGACCGTTTCATTTGGACTCAGTCTGGACTTGGACTCGAACCCCTTTGGACTTCGACTTGTTGTTGGCTCGAACCTCTTTAGACTCTTTCCTGAATCTGTCTCGACTAGTCCTGGTCTTGGACTTGTCTTGGACTCGACAAAGGTGGACTTGACTACAGCCCTGCCGTCACACCAAAGAACCTCTGAAGAACCACTGAAGCACCAAGATATGGTGGTATAGCACCAAAAGTGGTTACCCTATGATTACAAGCAAAGAACCACTTTTAGTGCTATACCACTATCTTTTTTAGAGTCAAAGACGTCTATCCAGACGTTATGTCATTACACCCGGCACATTACGTTAGACTAGAGCATTATTTTGTTTATTTTATTCCGAGTCACTTTCACATCCTGAAAATATACTTCAAATGCATATTGCATACTCCCTTATTGCTTTTGGCTAAAAGTACACGTCATTTTTCCCCCTAATGAATATTTCACGATAAATAATCTTTGCAGTGGGAGCGTTTTGGCTCATGTCGGACATAGCAAAAGGGGGCAGCTTTGCGATTGTCACCTCTATAAAGACCCTTACAAATAATAATTATAGTCTGTGTTTATTTATAAGATAACAATTATTTTGTATTTAAATTATAAATTGATATTACTCATTTATGGAATGTGTTAGGATTGAGTTGTGTTTGTTTGGGTGTGTTGGATTCTTTTCCATTGTGAAAGGTTCTATGATTGGAGCGCACCTGATGCTCGTCATGGCGGTTACTTAAACCTGGTACGAGAGTTCGTCGGGATGGCTGCTCCTTTGTTACCGGAGCAGTTTTACCAGAGCCACGTTCAAACCTTGTTATGTTTTGTTAGCATTTGTTTAGCTATATTTCATATTGATTGTGGTTATTGATTCGTTTGGTTATTGTTATGGTTGTATTTCGTCGTAATACATTTTATTTCTTTATGGATTCCGCCATGTCATCTCCCTTTATGTTACATCTTTGAGCCATGTGTAACATATGTTGCACTTACAGTTTTTTTCAATTGCTAACACACAATTTTTCAAACTAGTCTGGTTTTATCAAAACACTTAACACAATTCACAAAACCACACACCCAAACTGTAAAATACCTCATATATCCTGCAAGATGAAGCATTGCAACCGAAACTACACATAGCATTATCAAAATTAAACTTTTGCATGAAATGGCACACACTTCATTCATATTACCAGATTTTTGCCTAACCACCTACACACTGTTGGGCATAATGAAAAGCACCCCCATCTTTAGTATGCTTTGCCATGATACTAAAATATGTATCAGATTGTTCACATGCACAGAAATATTTGCAGATACACACACATGCTGTTGCAACATTTTTATTTTTTTTCCTTCACTACAGTAAACAAGTCAGTGCAACATATGCACAGCAGATATATTTACATGGGACTGAACAAAAATATTCTTACAAAAAAACACTACACTGAAAAAGAACATTTCTGAAAAATATATATTACAGTAAAAAAAAGAGGCAAGAAAAATAATTAGGCAGCATCTTGCCGCACCGCCGGGTCTGGCCACAACTCCTCGTCAACATCACAGGCAATATCTTCCCTTGCCAGACATCGAGGGAAAAAGCGCCTTGAGTGCCTTATCCAAGCCTGAATTGCACCCACATCAATATCATCACATGCCTCTTCCATGGCCTGCACAAGAGGCATGCGCACAAAGGGCTGCCGGTCGTATACCTTCCACCGCCATGCCGAAAAGAATTCTTCTATGGGGTTCAGAAATGGTGAGTATGGTGGGAGGTATTGCACGAGAAATGTTGGGTGGTCAGCAAACCAGTTTTGGACTGGGGCTGCACGATGAAAGCTCACGTTATCCCATACTACAACGTACCGGTTTCTTTGATGGTCTGCATCATTCATATGCTCTGGTGGTATAAGAATGTTGTGAAGTCTGTCCAGAAATGTGAGAATATGGGCTGTGTTGTATGGTTCAAGGTTGGCATGACGGTGGAGGACACCATGCATACTGGAGATGGCAGCGCACATTGTGATGTTCCCACCATGTTGGCCAGGAACATCTATAATGGCTCTGTGGCCAATGAGGTTTCTCCCCCTTCTTCTGGTTTTTGCTAGGTTGAACCCAGCCTCATCTATAAAGATGAACTCATGTGGGATTGCATGAGCATCCATTTCCAGTACTCCCTGAAAACAAAGAACAAAAATCAGTCAATATGGTGTTATCCAGTACACTGGTAAACAATGTTGCGTGTAGTGTACTGCAGTCAATATAGTACTTACCAGTGGCGGCTGCTGGTCTTTCAAAGAGGGGAAGCTCATTTCACAATGAATGAATGAACAAACTATCTAAAAAAATATATTAAACTCGACGGAGGAAATATGGGTATACATTAAACTGAAACAAGGAATGTGGTGTATAATTGTGTGAAATGTATGATGAAAATTGGCAAGCAATTTCGGCAAGCAAATACCAAGAAATAGGTTGCAGCAGTTTGTATTTCGACTACACTTGCAAAATCCGCAATGGGATTGAGATTGAATAGCTTTAGCATCAGCGACTTTTTATAGAACAAAATCGCTGTCAATCAAAAGGAGATGCAATCTTTCGACAGACCCTCCAATCATCACGCAGATGCTCGGAGTCCGGGCCAGCCCACTCCTCCATTCATCCCAGAGACGCGGAGCGTCCGTGGGCGGGACATAATCGCAGCATTATCCAATGACCGTCTTGTTTCTAAGCACTGAAAAAAAACTGTTTAAAGCATCCCCATTGAAGTCAATGGTCGCTGGGCTTCAACAGAGTAATGCACTGTACGCTACGGGAATGAATGAGAAGGAAATCGAGTCAGCCGACCTAAGTAGCTGATTCTAAACGAAATTGTTTTCGTTCGAGGTGAACGTGTTTAACGCATTTTTAGTCAATAAAATGTTAACATAATAGTACATATATTTGACCATTCATTTTTTGACAATTATAGGGGAAGCTGAGCTTCCCTTGCAGTCTTAAAGAAATCGCGACTGGTACTTACATCCACATATGCTCGTCTGAACTCTTTGTTTCTTTGAGAATTTCTCTCAAACGGCACCTTATAAAGTTGTTTCATTCTGATTTGGTTTCTGCTTGAGAATGCGAGCCAATGTGGACAGACTAACTCGTTGAATGTTGTTGAATAAGGTGTTGTCTTGGATGATGTGGCTTTGAATTTCTCGTAATCTGATTTCATTATTTTCCAAAACCAAGTTTACAATGGCAGCTTCCTGTACCCCGGTGAACATTTGGCCCCTTCCTCCACCATGGTGTCGTCTCTCAGTCCTTTAGAAAAAATAAAATAAAAATATATATAGGGCTTGGACAATGCAGCCTAAATATTTTCCCCCACAGTAGAGTACATTGTTACAGGAAACTTGTACAGTTCATGAATGGCTGATGTCATACACTAAGTAAACAGGTGTCGCCCAACTGATACACTATGACATGGGGTATACTACATGTGTACTACATTAAATTTTGGTTACATACCTGTTCTCCAGTCTAAAGGTCCGGATGACAGAGGCGACAGTAAAACGGCTCAAGTTTGGCTGCACTCTCTGTCCAGCCTCACGCATTGTCAGCCCATGGTTGATGATCTGATCTACTAAGGCTGCTTTGATTTCATTTGAAAGTGATTGTCTTCTTTGGCCATGAACTCCTCTACCTGCTCTACCCCTACCTCTCACTCTTCCTCCCCCTCTTCCTCTTCCTCCCTCTGCAATGTCTTCCATTGTTGTTGTTGTAAAAAAAAGGTTCTCACCTGTGGTCTTTTCATAGTGCTTACATCTCTGATTGAAGTGTTAACAATTAACCATTGAGGTGTTTGGCCAGGTGGCACATGTAGTGTCATTTTGAATGGCAGTGTTTTGAAATGGCAAACATGTGACTTTATCTCAGATTGTTGTGTCTTATGCAGAGAACTGTGTTCAGTACATTTAAAAAGTGCCATATTGAAATGCAAAATGTGTGTAAAGCAGAAAAGGTGTTTAGACTTTTGGAGACTTGAGAAGAAGTTTTGCTCTCTGTGTGTCAGTTTAAATAAGTGTGCTGTGCATGTCATTTTAGTTTGTTAGCAATTGGAAAAAACTGTAACAGTTCTAGATTCTTTACAGAGATCTACCAGAAGTTAAGTTGTTGTTGCCGCTAAAACCATCTATACTTCATGTTCATCTTAAGTATAGTTCAAATATTTTTAAGCATACTTTGTGTAGTTTGTGTACTAAAATCACTACGTAATAGAATACTTGTAATTTTACATTTGCAGAAATGTACTTTTAAGCATACTTCAAGCAAGATAGTTTAAACGTTGACAAGTGAACCTTATAGGTATACTGATAATTTACAAATGTAAATTTGTGGTTTATGAAAGTAAACTTTGAAGTATCATCTTAGTAAACTACTAGTTTAGTCATTTTTATAGGGCAAGTACGTCTTGTAACTTTACTTAATGGAGCATTTCTCAAAGTGTGGGGAATAGAGACATGACAGGTGGTTCGGGACAACCGGGAGGAAATTGGGTCATTTTTAGTAATTCAGTAAATGGACCATATCTCAGAACAAACGCCTTGCGTAAAACAACATCAGACTGTGAAGAACATTTCACATGGAACCATAGAAGCCTTCAAGAATGATTAACACGTCGGAATTTTAATTGAAGCGGCACAAAAACTTTCATGTGGAGAGGCGGTAGCGGGTATAAAAGTTAGCAGGAATGGATAAGTATGTGGCATCCAATGAAAAGAAATCAAGATATTCTGCACCAGCAGACAAAACCAAGACAGACTGTGAACAAAGTTTATTACAATTTTGTTGGGGCAATTGGGGACAGGTGGGGCTCGGAACCCTACCCTACCTCCAAAGTGAGGAATGGCAGAAAAAGTTTGAGAAGCACTGACAGGGACACTCCACCCAAAAAAAAAATTACTCGCTCTCAAGTAGGTCCGACCGTGTAAAAAGTCTTTGTTTTTTTGAACACAAAGATATTTAGAAGAATGTCAGCAACTGAGATTTCTGAGGTCGCAGTCCAATGTGCTCCAGAATTTTTTGTTTCTCATAAATTCTTAAAAATGTCTTCTGTTTCGTTTAACAGAGCAAAATAAAACATACAATAACTTTTTTCTACTTTGGCCCTAGAACTCTCATTTGCTAACATTAATCCTAATATCTTTCTCTGTGTTCTTAAGAAAAAAGGAATTCATACAGGTTGGAGGATAAGTAAATCAAGACAGAATAAAACATTTTGATATGTGATATCATACTTTTGGACATACTGTATATGTATTATGTTACGTACAAATATACATATATATAAACGTGTATATACTGTATATATATAAATGAAATATGTGCCTATTTAGGTATTTTCTAAATAGGCCTAATTTACTTATTTTATTTTTAGCTTTACTTGTTTTGGTTACTTCAAAGTATTATTTGAAGTAAATTCCTATTATAGCTGTGTACAAAGAATACCTGAGATCAAAATGTTCAATATTTTAATTTAGTTTTTATTCCAATCTGAGACAACGTAGACACACTTAACCAATACATTTACGATGAAGTCTTCTAGGCTCCGAAAGAACAACCTTTGAGCAATACAACTTTCCTGTCGACAGTGATTATTGCCCAATGTCTTCAATCACATGATAATCACAGCCGACAGCTGTTGTACCAAACAACAAATGATTGTGCAACCATTAAATAGGATCCAGTAGTGTGATTATATGACTAATGGTCGGACATCAATCATAAGAGCGAGTTGCTTACATTGAGCATGTGCCCTCAGCATGCACTGACCCTGCTCTAGACCTCATTCATTCTCTAATTCATGCTAATAACCAGTACAAACATCGGCCTGAGGGTACAGTAGAGACGGCAGGGTCAGATAACGGTTCTGTACTGTTTACGTACACGGTATATAACCTGTAAATATGAGGGGGAGGGTTCCTCTTCACTGCCCCCACTAACATAAACCATGTGTGAGAGGACAGACCCCCGCTCAAGC
The DNA here is from genome assembly GCA_008369825.1 of Triplophysa tibetana. Lineage (NCBI taxonomy): Eukaryota > Metazoa > Chordata > Actinopteri > Cypriniformes > Nemacheilidae > Triplophysa > Triplophysa tibetana. Next base: position 15,737,703 of record CM017910.1, on the reverse strand, counting down.
ATGTCAATCAACAAGCCGGGGGAGCCGAGCCCTCAATGTGCAAACTGGTAGATATTTCGACCGTCCACGCACGAGCGAGCCTTAGCGTGCACACAAACATGTATACACAGGCTTTTTTAAACATTTATTTAGAAACAGACACTCTGAAAGCATTTTCACACACAGGGATCATAGTCAAACACACAGATATGGTGAATATAGTGAATCTTAGGGGTCCGCTGCAAATGTTTACACTGGGTTCTGGCGGCTTATGTGGAGAGTATTTGGATTTGAAGGTGAAAGATGTGAACTGGAAAATGGCAACAAAATCAAACACGTTACAAAGGACAAATTAACAAATCAGTAGCACAGATTTTTACACAACCTTTAAACGGTGAACACTTTGTTTTAATCACAAACCGGTAGCGAAAATCCCAAAATAAGGGTAGTTAAAAACTTAATAATAATTAAAAAATTATGATAAAAAATCACTGTTGCTACAAAAGATGCTTAATACACAAAACGTTATTATGATATTTATTGGGTTACTCTGTCATGATACCATTGAAGCCGAGAGAAAGTAAGAACTGTTATTAAAGCAATATTCCTGTTCGAATGCATGTTGACTTCCAAACTTCCAGAAGTGGGACATATGTGGTGATCATCACAACATCCTTTCAAAGCCTCTGAGAGCTGATTGGTTCCAGCAGCGTGAGTCATGTGAATCAAACAGAAGTTGGCTGGTTGGGAAAAAAGTTTTTTTGTTTGGATTAGAAGTGCTTATAGAGATTTCACACAAGGGACAGTTTCTGGTTAAGAATCGACCGCTGTTGTGAATTAAAACTGTATGTTTTTGAATATACTGTATTTATTACTGCATTACATAGGATTTCTTCCGCATGTCTATTGCGTGAGGATACAGTTACAGATGTTGACCAGCAGACCAAAATGGCTTCTTAAAAGCTTAAATATGAATTAATTTATCAAAGTTTAACCATTCATTATCACTGAGATATCACCACACGCTATTGTTACATTAAAGGACCATTGTGAAATTTTAGCGGTATCTTGCGGTGAGGTTGTGAATTGCAACCAACCGCTCAATCCATCTCCCTTGCCTCCTCCCTCCCTATTGTATTCGTTTGGGCGGTCTTAGTCAACTCATACCACAAACTGACATAGATGTGTGGGGGTGTGGTTACGCGAGGCGTTTCAGGAAGGTCTGGGTGAGCATTCGCTTTTAGATAGAATGCATCTTTTGTTCCGACACTTTGATTGTTGCAATTTTATGTGTCTAATACATGCATGGGCAACTTATAACAAACCAAAGTCACAGAAAAACATGTATTTGCGCTATATGACTACTTTTAAAAGTACAGGTCACTCATGCTACACCATTAAAATATGATTAAGAATTTGATGGATTATAAGATCTTTGGTGAACCACCCACTGCTGGATGTTGAACCTAAGGACCCTGTGTGCAGGAGGACAGTTCAGGTGCACCAACCACACCTGCAGGATGTCCTGCCAGACATGATGTAAGGCCAGCTTGATGTCAGTTGACCAGTCTTACGTGTTTTAGCTTATCTTTAATACAAACAGAAGACTAGGTTGGGTGGGCAGGGCTGGGCAAAGGGTTAATTTTTGAGTGTTGTCAATAAGGAGTTGCCATATAATTAAATGTCTAAAAGTTTGCCCTCTTGATCCACACTCGTTGTCTTTATCAAGACGTTAAGACTCAAAACAACATGAGGATGACTTTTCAATCTTTTGTAGTTAAAACAACTGACGCCCAACCTTAAAACAACATAAGGAAATAATTTACAGGAAAACATTTAACTTGTTTTCACAGTAGTTAATTTAAATAGGAAGCCAGTAGTATTTAAACGTAATATTTCCAAATATGTCTGGCATTATGGAGTGACATTATGATGCCGTTTTTTTCCTAAAATATTGCATCTTTTATTGTAAATATCAATGTGGTTCATTTTCTTTAAAAAAAATGGGTGCCTCATAATCTTTAGTTAAATCTGAAAATGCACTTCCCTGCTGTAATGACGTTATTTAGACGGCTTGGGCGGAGCATCCGTTAAATCCTCCCCTTCAACAGTCAGTCTGCTGCCAGTGGGGGTATATGCATACGGAGCGATGATGTCCTTTTGCTAAAAACTCTGACAGCTCTGTTACATCCGGCACTATAGGGAAAGATGATGTTTCCCTTTAGGATTCTCATAAGATTATGATCCAAAAATGCTCACCAGTAGTGCTGTCGGTTCGCTGAAATTTGAACGTTTTCTTACTAAACACTTCGTTGTCACTTAGTGCTTTGAGAGCGGAAGCGATAGCTCAACATGGGAACAGAACATGGAAGGAACATCACGTGTACATATACCCTGTTTCTTTTCTAAATGCAATGGCTGTTTTTATACATCCAATAAAATCACAGAGAAACAAGAAAGCCACGCCCACTATTTTTGGCATTTAACATTCCATTTCACTCAGGAAATTCCGGTTCACTTAGACTTTAAATGTTCAATGTGTGATATTAATTTGGATCTATTGACAGAAATAAAATATACAGGAATATACATAACTCTGTCATCAGATGTGTATACATTACATTATGAAGGATTAATTTTTTGTTACCTTAGAATGAGCTATTTATTTACATTCATTGCAGGTTACATGGAATTCGTCGTGTTTCTACAGTATCGCTAAACAAAAAACTGTACTACAGAGCGTGTTACATTACCTCTTTCAGCAAAGAATCGAAAACGTGATGACGTATTTGTCCTGTGTCAACCACTGTAGTGCTTTGAAGATGTAAGGGGTGGTCTCTCTGCGGTTGGTTGCAATTTGGAACCTCACCATTTGATGCTAGCTTGCTATTGCTAGCATATACAACATTTTTAATCCCATAAAAATCAGTAATATTCCATCAACTGGGGCATCAGAGTACAAATATAACGTTTTTCATGTTATTTTAAGCCCGAATTTGACCATTTTACTGCATTTCAAAAAAAGCTACTACAGATACACGATGTAAATAAAACGGTAAAATTCCATAAAATGTCAGTTTTTAACAGCTTTGATCTGTGAGTGATAGTGTAAGATTGTGCATACTGCAGGTGAAACTGAAATGCAGGGATGTGAGGGAACTGTAGCCAGGGCCAGTGGGTATGAAGGAGATTTTGACTCTTAGTTTGGTCTCTTCATGCCTCACAGGAGCACCTGGACCCTGCTGCCTTTGGCACATGATGTGAAAGTGGAAAAAGGAAATTTAATACTCACATATTGCGCTATCTTAAGAGTTAATCTGCCCATGCTGGGAAACATGTCCATAAGTGTAAACATGAGAGAATGATTTCTGAGGTTCTAACAGTTGTGTAACACTTTGCAAGAATGTGAGCAATGGGTCAAAAAGAGAACGAGAGAGATGTTAATTGGCAGCTATAACAGAGGAATGTTAAATGTTATGTGATCTTAATTATTACAATGATGTCTGTGGTATATAAACTAGAGGAAACATGAGAATGGTGAGTTTAAGGTATGCTTACTTAGGAATAGACAAGATTGGTTCAAAATACAGGAAGTCAAAGTTTAGGAAAAGTATTCATAAAATAATCATATTTCCCAAATAAAGGGTCATATGAGGGCCCAACAAATAGTTCTTCATGTAGTTGTTACAGTTATTTCTCAATTGCTAACACGATTCTTGAAACAATTTTCTGACAATTATGAACACCAGAAAACATACACACAATATAACGAACTGAAGATGTCAACCTTAAATAGCACACATTTATCCATCAGTAAACGTTCAGTAGCAAAACTGATGATACACCAATCAGAATCTCAGGATAATATCAATCGTCGTGAATCCCAGGTAAGAACCCAATTGCAGGCAGCAGTAAATGGGTTAACACACACATGGATTTATTTATAAAAGACAAAACAAGGCCCACGAAGGGGTAAAACAATAATGTCAGGGGAATTATAAGACAGGCAAATAACACAGGAACGTAATCTAACTAAAACTTGGCAAAACAACATTTGACAAGAACTAACACTGATTAGACTTAACTTGACTTGGAATGTACAACCTGCAGGAACAAGATGCAATGAACTAGCACAGGACAGAAAACAGAAGGGAATATTCACGAGTTCACACTCGCAGATAAGCAGCTAGGTTGTAGGATGAATTGGTAAAGCATGGATATGAAGGTTATGCTTATTTGGCGTGCTGTGCTAGGAGTGGGCTCCGAGCTCACCGGGTCTATCCGAACCCGAAGCACTCTACCCTGGTTGGGGCAAGTGCACCGGGCTCGGAACCAGCTCGAGCCCAGAACACACCCCCCGGGGGTCCTGCAGGACTAAGGGGAAAATCAGAGGAGCTGGGGTCGAGGAGGGATGTTGAACTTGCGAGAAGCATCAAGGTAAGACTGCTTGTCTATTTATGATGGAGCTTGCTTGAGCTGATAGGGTAAATGCTGTGATTGCTGATGTTGTACCAGCCGAGATGATTGTGATGAGGTCACGTGCTCGAGCTATATTTGATTACTGATGATATACTGGCGGGCTGATTATATGCTTAGGTTCCTCCCGAGCTTTATTAATAAAACATCATATATAGGGAGACTAACAAAGGAGTATAACTATGAGCAGGTGGGGGTAATGGGATACAGGTGGAAAGCTATACTTGGAACAAGAGGGGCGGGGCCAAAGACGAGACCAGAGAACACGTATAAGTCATGATCGACAATAATATGTTTATCTCCACACAAAGAAAAAAAGACTTTGTCATAATTCTGGCACAAGATCAAGAAAGACATGACATGTAGTTGCAGAATCATGACAATCAATAGGAGCACAGGTATATGTCCTAGAATCATCTGCAGGGCTTTCATACTACTTACTGTAAACATACAGTATACTTACAGTATACACTTTCTATGAGAAAAATGTCACTATTCTTTGTCCAGTAAACCTTAGCATGTAAACCTTTGGTTGTCAAGGTTACAAATTTGTGTATGTAGCCTTTTTAACCTGTTCCATATTTCTGCAGAAATCGGACATGACTAATTAAAGAAAATCTGCTATAGAATACAAAATTGGGCCAAATGTGCAGAGGATGTCATATTTTTTGATGCCTCTTATTGACAAATCGCTTTACTGTATTGTTTCCTTTATCTCCTCTGTACGTCATTTTGGATAAACGCATCTACTAAATGCCTGAATGTAAATGTTATTTATGCAGTTGTGTACTGTATTGTGTTGCATGACCAGTTCATACTGGTCTTTGGTTTTGGTCATCCTAACTTTGGTCTTGTAAGATCATCTATTTCATTTACTTTCAGAGTTTAAAGATCACGTTACAGTAGTGTAATGTTTTATTGAAAAAATTTCCTCAAGCTCATTTTTGCATTTTGATCTGCACTCTTTTATGTTGTATATTCTAATAAACACTAAGCTGTTTCTAAAATACCAATAAAGGCTGAAGTATAGTTTCCTTTATACACGTACGCGTATACACGTAAACTGCTTATTAATTTACTCCAATGCCATTATTAACCTCAGGTTCACAGTGTGCAAAAATTTGTTCAATATTTATATGAATGCTGAACATAAGAAGCTTGTAAACTCTGCATGTTCTCTAGCTAATTTCCTGAGCAGAAATCTACCTGGTTCTGGAAGACCTGTTTGACATTGGGAGTTTGGACCCAGATCAAGAGAAACAAACATCACCATTCCAAGACTCAAAAAGAAACCACTCGAAACAGCATCTGGTAAGAATATTATCCGTAACTTTATTCTTCCTTTTCTCTTTCGCTAGCCCCACTTTTATCCCCTCTTTCCTCTATAAATCGGTGTTCCTTCTGCTGAAAGAGATGAAAACAAATCGTTCTCTGCCTCTAACCAAAAACAAAACTCAAAATTCTTTGATCATTCTGGGCAATCAAAGAGGAATAAATAACAGCCATATTTAACACGTTTTGTTGTGTTCCTCTTTTTTTTCTCCAAGTCTGCAAACAATTTGCTTTAAAACAATTTCTGATTGCTCAAATTTTTGCTAAAAGCACCTTCTTGTCGTAATTAAAAAAAAGACATCTACGATCTGCTAGTGCGGCTTATTTTTGTGGAACATTAGAGTCGGACGGAGGATGTTGATGTGGCCAGTCTTATCAAAATCCTAACCTGGGAAATCCTTGTTACAAAATTAACACAAAACAGATTTTATTAATATATGTTGGTAGAGGACGATGGGGCTGGATGGCATTTTCATATTTTTATAAGAAGGTACTTGGTTAATTTGGCTAATTCCGCTGCTACAACATCAGCAGATACTGTAGCCATCTTGAAGAATAGGATGGAAACACATCTCTTCTGTCAACACCTGACCGAATAGTGCTGACTATTTCTTTCTACTCTTTCTATCCTTGAAAAAAGTCAAAAGCTTTGTATACTGTGGTAGGCTATATGAGACCAATGTTACTGCACTTATGCTTTGCGTTGTCCTTATGTTGTTCCAATTGCTTCCATTGTTTACCTAATTTGTAAGTCGCTTTGGATAAAAGCGTCAGCTAAATGAAAAAATGTAAATGTAATTCTTTAACTTCCGACTAAGGCCACGTTGGTAGTACGCATTCCAGGCCAGTGGATGGCGATGTTGTTGTGTAAAGAAACAGGACGTGCCTTGGCACATACACGTTTTAAAATATATGGTCAACATATATGTGTGTTTTAAGTCTGGATAATGTAAATAGTGCGTCTCCGCTGGTCTTATTGGTGAAGCAAATCCACATTTTGCTGGGGAACGTTAATAGATAGTCGCGCAGCGAGAGCTCAAAGTACGGGAACCCGCCATATTGTTTGGCTATACTCGCACGACTACGCATCCGAATACGCATGTGCCTAACGTCATCGGAAAGTTCCGTCTCGAAAAAGGCGGCTATAAAAAAAGGTCACATTTTCAGTCCCCCAAAATGGCATTTTTCGTCTAAACGAACGGCCATGATGCATACGTTTTATGACGTTTTCAGTTGGAAACAGTCTCGTGTAAACGGCCCCTAATACCATTGAAAACATTTGGTTAAAAAATAAAATATTGAGTGTGTTGAAAAACCGTATCTTTTATTTGTAAGTGAAATGGATTTCTTCGGAAATGTTTGACGTCAAAACAGTTACATTTACATTTAATCATTTATCCAAATTGACTTGCAGAGAGTTCAGGGTCCAATAAAGCCATTTGTCATACAGGAGCAATGATACAAAAGGTGCTGATACCAAGTTACTAGTTTCCACAAAGCCAGAACAATACCTGTTGAGAAAAAGAGAGGTTTTTTTATATTTGCCTGTCAAGTATTCACAGAAGAGATAGGTTTTAAGTAGTGTTTTGAATGTGGTGAGAGATGTGGTTGACTGGACTGAGTTCATAAGAATGTTCCACCAGGAAGGAGTTGTAAAGGAGAATGAGTGGGAAAGCGATTCATAAGTACATGTAGATAAAGTAATCTGCCATGTTATAAAAATGCCAATATAGAGCCAGAATATAAAGAGCTTACAAAACATTAATCACTTAGAGTTCACCCAAAAAACGAAAAATTCTGTCAAAATTGAATCACTTGCTTGTTAAAACGCTTCAACCCAACAATGATGGTACCCATTCCTTACTGTTGAACAGAACCCAATGCAAGTCAATGGGTATCGCCGTTGTTTGGATTAACAAGCATTGTTTAAAATATCTATTTTTGTGTACTGCAGAAGAAAGAAAGTCATACAGATTTTAAAGAACATGTGGGTGAATAAATGATAACAGAATTTTCCTTTTTGGGTGAACTATCCCTTTAAATAAATATCAGGGATAGTTGTAATGAGACTTGGAGGTTTTTTTTCGGGTTGCCGTATTATCAAATTTTATCTCTATTTGTGTGTGTGTTTTTTTTAGTTTGTCAAAGTAAATGTTTAAATCGGCTGTGACAAAAATGATGACTGCAATACAAATTTAAACTTCTTTGAATAAAAACTTCTGCTCAATGAATTCATGTGAATTTGCTCAGGAAGGGAAGTTTCATAACACCAATGTAGATATTTTTATAACCTTGATAAATATCAAGGTAACAACAAAAGCAAAAAAGCTGACATTTCCCCAAAACAATATATCATCTTGTCTTCAGTGATGATGACAAATGTGTTTACCGCTGAAACCACTTTATTTATATACTCTGTATTGCCCATATAAACAGTTTAATCTCTGATGGAAGGGATTTCCAAGGTAGTGTGTGTGGTGCCATACTGACTGCTGGCACTCTCCAGCTGGATGAACATGTAGGAATGTATGAATGAACATTCCCAGCATCCTTCGCACTTATTGAGACACGCACATGACCACTTCAGGTCATCTTTAAATAGCGTGCGATTCACTCGGATGCCTCTTTCATTGGGAGCAGGTTGGGGGCTCTGGTCCTCTGGAAATTGAATTTCCTGCTGTTCTCCGCTTTCTCCCAGTCTGAATCTGCCTGAGCAACTGTTGGATCATGCCAGGGAGCGGATGGGCCCAAAGTAGGCAGGAAATTTCTGGGAGCAAGGGGGTCGGATGGAGTGTCGATAGCAGGAGAGCTCCTGAACACGAATCAGGAAAACTGGAATTTGTTTTACAGTTTTCCCAATTGCTCTTCCTCTTCACCCCTATACACACCGGGAATTTTCTCTGTCCCATTGAAATTTACATGTAAATGTGTGGAGAATTTGTCTGTCTGAATTATTCTCCATAAACCACATACAAAATCATTGTTTCCATTGTTTCCACCAAACTACCATAGTTACTAGAAGAGTTACAGTAAAGTTACAATAAATTGTTAACGGATCTCTCCTATAAACATGGTATGAAGGATTCAAATATTTTTTTCATTTATTATTATTATTATTAAAAATCATATATGTTAATAATAATAATCATCAGCATAAATACATTATTTAATGATGATGTTTCATCTAACTTTTTCATTGCTTTTATCTTTAAAATGTTTAATCCAGAGCCCCTGCAAATATAGCAAATATAGTAATAATAACTATTTTTATCATTATTGCTATTATTTGTATTATTATTATTATCATTAGTAGTAGTAGTAGTAATTTTTCTCCTATCATAGCATAATTATTAAATATTATGCATCCTTAAACTACATCATTGATGTTATTGTTAAAATTTCAAATCCAGAGCCCCAATTTTAAATATATTTTTGCCACTAATTGCATAACAAAGTTAACATTAAATTACAGTTATCAAGGCACATATTATGGTACCATGGGAAGCCTCTATTACCCTACAACCTTGGACATCATGCTTTGTAAAAACAGAAAAGTTCTCAGCCAAACAGTAATCAGTTAATGCATTCTTTTTTTGACAGAACAAGACATTATGAGATGTCAGGATATGTGTGTAGTCCAGGCTTGAATTTTTCCACTACCGCCTATCATCAAGGACCTTCTCTTTCCAAGTGTGAAAGCCTGTGGCAGACCTGGCCAGACAATCTGTGTTTAGCTCCGGATGTCAGAGCTTTTCCAACTTCTGAGAGCCACTACAAGTCGTATTGTTCTGCTTTTACTTTCTGGAAACATCTCATTCACCTGGAAATCACTAACATCCTCACCACTAAACTAAAATCCATCTGGCAACATGTCATTGCCAGGTTAGAAAGACTGCAAAGAAGTTAAGAACTGCAGTAAGTTCATTATGTATTACAGTCAGCCAATACAAACATTACATCATGATGTATATAAAGCGCCTAAGCAATATCTGTTCCCACGGGAACCTTTAAAGGGTATTTAGTATCAAGGTCATATTACACAGGGGGGGGGGTACGTCCACCACGATTTCCACATGTCCACAAAACAATATGGGATGTTGTGAAACTAGATCTTCCGTGGTGTATAAATATAACCCTGGAGGAAGACGTCCACCCACTCTGAGCATCCTAATTTTTATCCGGGCAGGTTCCTGTTTGGTTGACTAATTTTAAAGACATATCAATAATTGTAAAACACTACATGCAATGAAAGGAAGCTACACCGTTGAATAAACTTTCAAACAAAATGCCAATTTTAGAATGTCCCTCCTCAGCCAACGGACAATGGCAGGAAAACAGAAAACGTCACACGGGGGGATAGACAGGGTGAGCTCAAGGCAAGCACACACCCTGTCTCTGTCGTAGTCTTTTTCTTTATAAATACATATGTTTCCCTGGAATGCTAGTCTGCACGGGCCACCGAGTGCTCTTATGAGATGATGATATAGTCTCTAATCCTGAGAACACAGTTGACCGAGTGTGTTTATGAATGAAACGTGTTCCTGTTAATATCTCACAGCTGTATATAAAGTGTGGTTCTCCAGTAACCCATGGGTACATGGTGGTTATTATATGAAAGATTAGCTCACAGAAATGTGAAAAATAACATTATGACTACAAACCTTTATGTAGCACTCAAGGTGTGTAATACAGTGGTTCTATGTGATTTGTAGATAGGAATTTAGATAGATGTACTCAAATAAATAATATAAATAATCACATAATAATTCAGACATCAATTTGGACATCAATGATATTAAGCATCTCTTATACTTGTTTTTCCCGTGATCAAATGTCACACTGTCATGATGTCTGTTCCTAAATTAGTTTATGGCCTCGGAAAACTTGGAATGAAATGCAAAATTGTATGGACTAATATCAGCATGTGAGCAGGTATAGGTGGAATAGAGGAAATTGATTATTAAGCATGAATAATATATAAATTATGTTTGTAAATTTTAAAAAGCATAAAGATTTCATTACGGCTAGGGGGTTGAAAATGCAATTGCTCTGTGCAGAAAGAGTAGAAATCAATGGCAAAGATAACAGACAAACTTTGACCCTGAGTCTCATGGGTCAAAGATCTAAATCTTGCAATACTGTTGTGTTTACTTAAAAGTTACATAATTCCGTTATTGTTTGTTTTCCTTCACAAAACTGACGCAATGTCCAGACATGGTTTTATAAATATTCCGAATTTAAGCAGAGAAAGTTTAGTTTGTCTTTTTGACTTCCTCATCTGAACTTAAACACACGTCATTCAAGGGAAACACTTGTCAAACATGTGGCTTTGTGAAGATCTTGTTTTATGATTCACGTGTCCAAACACAGCTGCACTTCTTTCATTTTCTAATAATCTTAGAAAAGAGTGAGATATAGGACAAAAACAACACCCCTAGAATTTTCTCAACTCTCATCATATCTTTTCTCAATTTTTCCTCAACGTAAATATAATGAAATCAAAAGAAGACAAGTTTTTGACAAAAAGGAGTACAAAGCTATAAAATGAATGTTGATAACATAGCTCAAAAGCTTAGCCCTGCATTCGAAAAAATATTAAACATTTTATATTACAGTCTTTGACATTTGATTGCAGATTTTTGGCAGATTTGAGCCAATTTCAGACGTTTTTTAGATATATTCTGAAACCTCACTTGACATTTTAAGGTTTTTTTTCTGTTTTATATTGATGCTGTTGAGGAGAAAAAAATTATGAGTGAATTTTTCTATGGGACTTTAGAGACTCAACCTGACAAATAGTTCAAAACCTAAAGAGCTAAACATCTGTCTTTACTGTAAATTTGTAAAAAGGATCACATAGTGCAAGAGCAAGAGAAAATATTAATTTATCCACGTTTTACACGTTTTACACCCATAAGGTTTAATCTCCTTGATATCTGTCATGTCCTCAGTCTGATCGGCCAACTTCTGTTGTTTCCCTTGTGTTTTTGTGTTGACAGTTTCCCTTTCTCTACCCCGCCCCGGCTTGTTATCCCAATTATAACCTCATTAGAGGTCTCTGGCTGCACGTTTAATTCTCACTTGACCCATGTTAGCAATTACATTCTCCCCTATTTTAGCGCTCTGTGTTATTTTGTCATTTGTCAGCTCATTGCCTGTTTAATTTACTTTTTGACCTCTTAATATCTGTCTAGTCTAGTCTCAGTCTTGTCTCAGCCTATATGTTTTCATAAGTATCCAGATTTGTTAACATAGCCAGAGACACATCTTAAAAAGCAAGTGTGAAAACACCTTTGACATTACAGAAGATATATGATGAATGACTTTTTACATGACTTTTATAGTTTGGCTCACCGGATGTTAGGCCTGTGTCAGAGGTTAAGACACATTATGAGTTTCCTTCGCCAAAGTGTGCTCAACTCAGACACTTTCTTATTAAACCAAACATCAGGTTTACATAGAATTCTTTTAAAATGCCCTCAACCGTTGCCTCTTATTACATCAGAAGTGATTTGGACCATGTCCTCTTTGTGTTGCTCTATTTTACAACTTCCTAAAGGCACCAGTGTTGAATGGAAATCCGATGCAGTGGTTTCACAGGCCCTGCATGACGTTTTTATTAGTGCATTTTATGTGTAGGTGTATCATAATATCTTACTGTAGGCATAGGTTTACCAAAAATAACAATAATTCCTGTAAATGCCACTCAACCACACAGAGGCCAAAGAAATATCTGCTTACAGAGCACACTGTTGGTTTAAATACAACTGTGTAAATGGTAAAGATTACAAGTTTTACAAATGTAGTATCCCCAACATGCTTTTAACACCTTAATTAATAATCACAGGACACAGTTACATATAATGTTGTATATATGAGCACACCAACCTTAAAGTGTAACATTATAGTTGCTCTGCTTAAGTGCATATCATTTTGTTAAACTTTGGCTGAAAGTATACAACATTTGGTCATTTGGGTCTTTTGCTTAATCTTATCAAAACCGAAGCCCAAATATGTTGGGTCCTGCTTAAAATCTAAACAGATCTTTTTCTTGTGTCAAAATAATCTGTATGTCTGTCCCTCCTCTCATGTGTGGACTCCAGAAAGCCACTGGGCCCAACAGTCAATGACGTCTGTTTAGTATTTGGAGCAGGTTCTTCCAGAACCAGGAAGAACAGTCAAAACAAATGCATGCAACACAAACAGATCGACCTCAATGACGTATATTCAGCGCAATGCCTTGTCGCTGTTGTTGAGCTCTGCAGAGATGTTAGAGAACTAAGTAATAAGGGAGTGATCCCATAAAATATTTTATGAATTGAATCATCTTTTAGTTTTGTATCATCCGACCCACATTTTGGCAGAACTGAGATGTATGTGCTCAACTGTTGTGCACTGGTCTGTCCAAAATACCATGCATCTGATTTAAGGTCTGAATATAAAAGGAATGAACGTTGGTTGGTGTCTTTATTTTCAAGAGTGCTTTCATTCAGGCTGCTCTCTTCCAAGATGAATGAAATCATAATGGGAGCACAACCGTTGTATCCCAATTGGATTTTTATACAACATTTTTGAAGAGTATATATTTTGTTTAATGTTGTGTCCAACAACAAGTTAACGCACCCGAAGTAAAAACACTTCCATTTTCTAATAATAGTCGATTGTTGTTACCTTACTTCTTGCCTAACTCTTCGTCTGGATTCGTTCAGGAAATCATCTTTCTAATCCCCTCCTTTCTGTCAAATCTAAAAAGTGTGCATTCTGAAAACAGAACAAGATTTACTGGAAATTATTGGACTTTAGAATCGGTTGTTCATTCAGGTCCCCAATGGAGCGCAAACTCCCAATTGCCAAAAAGAAGGAGAAAGCGACACAGTTGGCACTTTGCACATGTTTTTAGACGCAACATTAGATTAGATTAGATGATTAGATTCAACTTTATTGTCATTACACATATACAAGTACAGTGTAACGAAATGTAGTTTAGGTCTAACCAGAAGTGCAATTAGCAAGTGCAGATATACAGTGTGAATAAATACAGAATACAATTTTAGGGAAATACTATACAAATGTTTTATGAAAATATGACAGTCGGTATGTACTATGAACAATATATACAGAAGGCTATATACTGTGAACATTAATGTACAGGTGGTTATGAACAGATAACAATATAGACAATACAATAGTGCAAGTGACTTGAGTGTGCATTAATTACAGACATTAGCTATTAAAGTTACAGTGCAGTAGATGAGTTAATGCGGTTATTAAAGGTACAGTGCAGTACATGAGTTAATGCAGTTGTTGAAGTTATAGTGCAATACATGAGTAGATGCAGATAATACAGTTACAGTGTATTAGATGAGTTAGTGCAGTTATTGAAGTTACAGTGCAGTAGATGCGTTAATGCGGTTATTAAGGTTACAGTGCAGTAGATGAGTTAATGCAGTTATTGAAGTTACAGTGCAATAGATGCGTGGATGCAGTTAGTTATGCAATAAATGCAATAGATGAGTTACAGTGCAGTAGATGAGTTAATGCAGTTATGAAAGTAGTTTATTAGTGCAAATGAGCATTCAGTGTAATATTCCTGGTGTGCAAGTGAGCAGTATAGAGTGCAAATGATGCTATGTGTGTGTAAACAGTCCGGTAGAGCAGATAACATGAAGTACTGGTGTGTACAGTTCAGTCATGGATGCAGCCCTGTTATGCAATGTAAACAATGTAGTAGCAGCATTAAAGTTAAAGTTATGAGGGTTAGTGGAATCAGTGGGGAGCAGAGTTCAATAATGAAACAGCTCTGGGAAAAAAGCTGTTTCCTAGTCTGCTGGTTCTTATCCGGAGGCACCTGAAGCGCCTACCGGAAGGCAGGAGAGTAAACAGTCTATGAGCGGGGTGAGAGGAGTCCTTGAGAATGCTGCGAGCTCGACGCAGACAGCGTTTCCTCTGGATGTCCTCAATGGAAGGGAGTGTAGTCCCTGTGATGCGCTGGGCTGTTTTCACCACCCGCTGCAGTGCCTTGCGCTCAGCAACAGAACAGTTCCCGTACCAGACTGTGACACAGTTGGTCAGGATGCTCTCTATCGTGCAGCGATAGAAGTTCACCAGGATAGTTGAAGACAGTTGGTTCTTCTTCAGTGTCCTCTGAAAGAAGAGACGCTGGTGAGCCTTCTTGACCAGGCATGAGGTGTTGGTGGTCCAGGACAGGTCCTCCGAAATATGGGTCCCCAGGAACTTAAAACTGGAAACACGTTCAACAGCCATCCCGTTAATGTGGATGGGGTCGTGTGTGCCTCCTTTCGCCTTCTCCTTTGTCTTGGAGGTGTTAAGGAGCAGGTTGTTGTCTGAGCACCATGTGGCCAGGTGCCGTACCTCCTCCCTGTAAGCAGTCTCATCGTTGTTGCTGATGAGACCAATCACTGTTGTATCGTCTGCGAACTTGATGAAGGAGTTAGGTCCATTCACAGGTCTGCAGTCGAGTGTGAAAAGGGAGTAGAGAAAGGGGCTCAGCACGCAGCCCTGTGGTACACTCAACTCAACTCAACTCAACTTTATTTATATAGCGCTTTTTACAATTTTCATTGTTACAAAGCAGCTGTACATGAGACACATTGAATACAAGTAAAAAAACTAAAGGCATATACCTGTAAAAACAAGACAAAGGTGAAAACAACAAAGACAGACATACAAATGCTCCACACACACAATATGCAAACATACATACACACACACACACATTGACAGAGACGCACACACACACACAGTGAAAGCACACATTGGCGATAAAGGAGAAAGAACCACAGGTCAAATATTAAACGGACTATAAATTCTTATATGCAATATTAATTATGTCTAATTTCTGAATTCTAAAGCAGCCCCCCCGGCCAGGCAGATAGTGCAAAACAATATGCAAACGGTGGTGAGGAACCCAAAACTCCCATCGAGAAAAAAAACCTCAGGAGAACCCAGGCCCAACCCGGGGATTCCAGTTCCCCTCTGGCAAAAGCTGCTGCCTCTGCACAAGCTCAACAGTCCTTGCACAACAAGGCTAAATAAAAATAAAAAATAAACTTAATAAGGTAAATGATAGATTTAAGATTATCATTCACAATCTAATAACATTTGAAATGTTGTAGGAAAATCAAAGTTGTGGCGTCCTTTATCCAGCTCTATCCTCTTAGCTCTTGTCAGGTCACCGCTTCCCATTCTCAGCTCTGCCATCGGGTCTGGGCATGAACTGCATCCTGCGGTAACCTTGGAACAAAGAGACAAGACTGGCTGAGAGTAGAGTACTGTTCTGCACTCTTTGATGCAACAAGTACATCATTTGTTATTGGATGTGTTTCTGGTTCCGGTTGATCTAAATAATGCAGCCTAAATCCTCTGAGGATTAATATTATGGAGGAGTATTGTATGCAAGATTAAAAAGATGAGTCTTTAGTCTAGATTTAAACTGACAGAGTGTGTCTGCCTCCCGGACCGTGCAGGGAAGAATATTCCAAAGTTTAGGCGCTAGATACGAAAACCAGTGTTGAGGGTGATGGTGGTGGAGCAGATGTGGCCTAACCTAACAAGCTGAGGCCTGTTCGTCAGGAAATCCATAATCCAGTTGCAGGTTGAGTTGTTAATGCCTAGGTTTCCAAGTTTGATGATTAGCTTGGAAGGGATGACGGTATTGAATGCAGAGCTGAAGTCTACAAACAGCATGCGTGCATAAGTGTCCTTATTATCCAGATGTGTGAGCACGGAGTGCAGCGCCCTGGACACTGCATCATCTACGCTCCTATTGCTGTGGTAGGCAAATTGGTATGGGTCCAGTGTGGATGGTAGAGAGTCTTTTAGGTGTGACAGGACCAGCCGCACGAAGCACTTCATAACAATGGGTGTGAGTGCTACAGGGCGGTAGTCGTTCAGGCATGTCGGGCTGGAATGATTTGGAATGGGAACAATGGAGGTGGATTTGAAACATGCTGGAACAACTGCTTGGGCGAGGGACAGGTTGAAGATATCCGTGAAGACCCCAGCGAGCTGCTCCGCACATGCCCGGAGTACGCGACCAGGGATGCCATCAGGGCCAGCAGCCTTGCGTGCGTTTATCCGGCTTAGTGCAGTGTAAACATCTGTCGAGTTTAGTGTGATGATTGGGTGGTCAGTAAAAGGTGTGAGCCTGGTGGCGGGTTCCTTATTGTCTCTCTCAAAGCGTGAATAAAAGTCATTAAGCTCGTTCAGAAAGGCAGCATCTGTGCCTATGGGGATGGAGTGGTTGGGTTTGTAGTCACTAATGGCCTGGATGCCCTGCCACATGCGTCGAGGGTCAGAATTGTTAAAATGCTCCTCTAGCTTCAACTTGTAGCAGTGCTTGTTCTTTCTGATGCCCCTCTTCAGATTTTCCCAGGAAGTACTATAGGCCTGTGCATCACCTGATCTGAATGCGGTGTTGCGTGCTTTCAACAGGAGGCGCACTTCCTTGTTCATCCATGGCTTCTGATTAGGGTATATGGTGATCTACTTCTGAGTTGTGACACTATCAATGGTGGTATTGATGTAGTCCAATACAGAGGAGGTATAGCTGTCTATGTCCGTGTGAGAGCCACTGGTGGCCTGAGAAGCAAACATACTCCAGTCTGTGTGTAGAAACCTTTCCTGGAGTGTGAAGTCTGCCCCCGCAGGCCACACCTTGATGGTCTTCACTGATGGCTTCACACGATTAATGAGAGGTGAATACCTGGGGGTGAGGAACAAAGAAAGGTGATCAGATTGACCCAAGTGGGGGAGGGGTGTCGCGGCGTAAGCTTCAGCCATGTTTGTGTAGACATGATCCAAAGTTTTGTTTCCTCTTGTGTGGCAGGAAACATGCTGGTGAAATTTAGGGAGCACTGTCTTTAAGTTAGAGTGGTTGAAATCTCCCGCAACAATAAATGCAGCCTCCGGGTGAGCAGTCTGTTGTTTACTGATGGCTGCATGAAGTTCTTTCATAGCAAGCTTGGCATCAGCATCCGGTGGAATATAAGCTGCCGTTATAATGGTGGAAGTGAATTCCCGTGGCAGATAAAACGGTCTACATTTAACCATGAGAAACTCAAGGTTAGCCGAGCAGTGTCTCCCGACAATAACAGAGTTCGTGCACCAAGCTTTATTGACATAAATGCACAGTCCACCTCCTCTTGTCTTACCGGATTCCTCTGCCGTTCTATCCGCCCGGTGTGTGTTGTAGCCCGCTAACTCAATAGCGTTGTCCGGTATGCCGCTGTGTAGCCATGTTTCCGTGAAGATTATGACATTGCAGTTTAAAACTCTGATGTTGTTGATGATGCGGAGTCGAATCTCATCCATTTTGTTCACTAATGATCGTACATTAGCAAGGAAAATGCTGGGTAAAGAGAGCCGGTGTGGTGTTAGCTTTAGCTTAGCTCTTAGCCCTCCGCGTGTTCCCCGCCTTTGTTTACGATCTCGACGCCGCCGACAAGCACTTCCGCCCGGCCGTGTGGGGTGCGTAGCATCAGGTGTTTTGATGATCTCAGGGACGAGTTGAATGTTGCTGATATAACTTCCGGGAATGCGCAAACCGATATCCAAAAGCTCCTGCCGGGTGTACGATGTGAAGGCACAACTGTTCTGTACGAACAGGACCGAGATGAGCAAGAAAAACACGATCTAATTGCTAAAACTGGAGAGACGCTGACATTAAACATTTAGCTACTAACATAGCGCTGTTTCACAGTTAAAACTGTGGCTCTGTTTTGGAGCCAGTCTCTGAATGGGCTAGTTGCACAAGATGGCGCTGGTGAGCTTTTTCCAATGCTAGTTTCCGCCGTCTAATTTCCAGTCATATAACACTATCGAGTTGTTTTGGATTAACGAACTGCTTAGCAATGTAAAGAGGATTGGTGATATATTACTTTCTTCTGTTTATCTATATTATCCATATTTCCCCGCCTAAATCCAGCATTATACAACTGGAAATTAGTCTGCTGACCGTGGCGTCCCAAAAGCTCACCGGCGCCATCTTGTGGAACTTACAAATGCACTTAATGCATGCCCAGCTGCTTATGTATTTCCGTCCATATCTCACTTTTATTGGGGCTTCCTGTATAGTATCCTCCCATATCAAAACGAGGTCCTAGCGTGGTCTTTTTCCCATATTCGCATATTATATTCGCATATTTTGATTAACTAGCGATTTAATTATATTATATTATATATACAGTATATATTAACTTTTGTTGCATACCTGTTTCATACATTTTATCAATACATCGTTGTAGTAATGAGGTCAAGAAGCTTTAAATACCTTCGTCGGGAAGGTGCGACGTCTCAATTTTGCTTTGTCCTAACGGCAGCTATTAAAACGTTAGCCAAGCATTGGTTGTAAGCACGCATTGGTAAGCACGCCGGGAAGATAGATAACAACTGAGCCTAAACGCGGAAGTGGTCGTGCATAAAGTGAATTAAATCACTTTGGGGTTTAAGAAATTGTTTTGTTCAGCAATTAAACATGTTTCCATGTCCTCGTCAAATTTAATTTCTTTCCGTTTCCTTTTTTTGTTTCTCGAACCGGTTCAGAGCCCTGTCTGCATGTTCTCACTCTCAAACAAAATCTTAAATTAACACTTGTAAAGTGACAAATTTACCCTGTGTATGGTGAAAAATCTTTTTTAGTCATCTTTGAAAATTAAGTGATTCAGTCATCCGTCATGGCTAGATTTTATTCTTACCTTTACTTGTGTCAAATTTACCATCAGAAGTTTATTTAAACTGCCCATGGTTTTCTTCCTTCTGAGCCCGCAGTTGATGGTTGAAAACATAAGTCTGGAATATTCTTTCACAGCCATACATATAAAAACATGAGGAATAAAATCACATCCTGACACCTTAAGTTTCAAAATTCTTGTTTAGTGTGTAAAGTTCAGTATAAGATGCTGCACAATGACCTGCACAATTCAAGAAAAACTATTATAACCAAATAATCCCAGTTTTATAAATTAAACATAAATTTATAAAACTAATCCAAATGTGCTTGAAAAAGTCCAGGAATTATTTTCAATATGTTCTCCATTTACGGAATGTTTTTTTTTTACCCAGCTCTCAAGCGTAATGTCCTTTACAACTAAAATGGCTTCCTTAACCATTCCTGCCACCTGTTTAACTCGACCATATGAGGTCATAAAAATGGTGCATGAACACATACATCTGGTCTTAGATCACGAGAGATAGTGTTTCATTGCTTCTTCTTTAACTGGTGACTAATGATGGTGTCAGTTTATCTGGAGAAGATTTTAGTATATGTCCATTATAAGGTTATTCTGAAAAGGCTGTATCTAGAGTCTAAAAGTTCAAGAGCAACAAAAATGTTGGCTCACCCATTTCAATCATGTTTGGGAATATTGAGAGAAATGCTAAAGATTTGCAGGCTTTTGCTGCATGTACATTAAAATGAGCATATTAAAACTGTCAGCAAGCATCTCTCAGCGTCCCTGTCAAATCTCAGTTACTCTCGGCACCCTTTTTCGGTATTCGATACAGACTTTAGATAGACCATCCCTTTGATTACTGGGCCAAGTATTTCAGATTTCATATTACACATCCAACGGCCTATGAAGACGACCTATCGTGTGACAGTATATGTCCCAGATTGAGAAATGTGTGGCGTGTTGAAATCACCCCTCGTGTCTTGGTTTGTTTTTGTGGGTTTTTTTCACATGGTGTTTGTTTAAATATTTGTGGAAAGCCTTTATTTTCTCCAAATGTATCCAGATGACCTCTGCTCACGTTCTGAAAACATTCTGACCGCTGCTGGTAAAACTTTAATTGTGTGTTATTTAGACGTACAATGAATTCTTTTTTGAATTCAGAGAATTTGGAGATTTCTTGGAGTTTGACGTGAACGACGATTACATTTCCTGCAAATGCTATGTCAACACTACGGTGCATTGAGGATGAGATGTAAACAGTTGTTTGTTTGAAGGACCGATTAAAAGAATTTAGACTTAGGAATTTAGTTGTATGTGCATCTGCTTTATTTATTTTTACCCAGATTTAAAACTTGACATTTAACCAACTACTGTGTGAATGATGCAAAAAATGTATAAATAAACTAAGGGGTAAGAGTTTAAAATGATTTTTGTAAATATTTGTGGGCAGCTTATCCAAGCAAATATATTTAAGGAATTGTAAAAAGATATTTACAAAACAGCAGAGGAAGATTATGCCTCAGGACCATCAGATAACTTATGATTTCCTTCTTCCGGATATGTTGTCTTAAGAATAAACTAAACATTTACCGATTTCTTCTGTGTTAAGTTTCACTCAGCATGGGGTCTGTTCGGGCTTTTCAGCCTGATCTGGAACAGCCCCAAAGGAAATATCTGAAAACAAATAAATATATTCAAAACAGAGGATACATATCATTGTCCAAAAATATGCTCTTGATTATTCAGCTTTTTTGTAAAAAAGAAGCTTCCCTTGGTTACATCCGTTCTTATGCTACAGTATCCCATGCAGTTTAAAAACACAATTTTTCTTTTGAATGTCAAGCTTTAGAATCAGATCTTTACGTTGCTTTTGCACATCAGGTTCATTGTTAAAGTTTGCAACAAGAAACACGTGCGTGGCTACAAATGCCATTCACCCTAGATGTAAGTGATTGGTGAGATATGGGCCAAATTACAAACAGACTCTCCAAGACTGCACGGAAAGTGGACTTACCCAGGTCTGGGACTCAGTTATGGTGCTCGCATCTGGTTCAGGTTAGCGTTGTTGAATTTATGGCTGGTGTGCCATATCTGAGGTAGAACGAATCAGGTTATTCATCAGGAGACAGAGGCCTCGCCTTAAACCTGAGTCCCCTGCTGTGGGCATCAGCAGTGGTGTAAATTAAACAAAGTCAAAGAATGGCAAGTTCAGATGATGTCATCCAATCGTGCAAAATTAATTCATCCTGACCATATCAGTTAGTATGAAGGGCCGATTATCAAATAGGACTTAAATCATTCGAAACAACAAGAATCATTCAATTCAAAAAGCAACTTCACACACGCTAAGATGCTTACTTTAAAGGACACCCAATATTCACTGTCCTTGTCAGCCTTAAAAAGTTCTCAAAAACAGTCCTAATGATATAGAAAGGTAAAAGGAATCTACAAATTGTTGCATAATGATGTCATGCTTTTTAAGACGGAGACCAGCTGGACTATTCGTTTTTTTTTTTAACTTTCATAAAAAAAATCCTGACTCTGAAAAATACCTGGACACTTAAATGACACTTTTTATTAAATGTCTCTGCTTTATAAAATATATCAAACCAAGATTAATTTTTTTGAAATATTAAAATATAGCAAAAGAATTCAGTTATTATATACATTTCAAACTATAAAACTGAAATGCAATTCAAGCAATTTTAACAAATCTTGTTGTGAGCAACTGTGGATACTCTTCTAAGACAATGTTGTGGTTTTAATATAAACCGACATCCATTTATGTCAGTGTACTATTACTATTAATAATGATTTATTTGGATATAATAAACTTGCATCCATATTTCAATTATTTGCAAAGGAACAATGGAATAACCACAAATGACCAAGCAACTTGAACATAAGACCCTGCAGTGTAAAGTGAAGAAAAGCTGAACGATATTTGGGGTCTCGCTTTCAGATATCACAATCCATATTACAAGGTCCCTCCATTGAAGCAACCAGTATTGTGGAAAAAGCCCTCACACACCACCTACATCAACTCCTTACCTTCTTGCCGTCTGGCAGAAGATACAGAAGCGTTCAGGCCCATATCAGATATCAGACTACTCAGTACACAAAGCATAAATCTGAATTCTTTCATGTGATAGCACAATGGTCTGGGGGAACATTATTTCGTTTCACTTAAGTATATATATGGCTAAAATCTGTGAAAACAGACAGCTCAATCACATACAGTATTTGTGCTGTACTGTACTCAACTCCTACACAGTATAATTTAAACCCAGAAACCTGAATCTAATTTAGCATAACGGTCCAGCTAATTAAAATCTCTACTGACTCTCCTTATATGGCCATTCACATCAATGTCAAATGCTTGAATGGGAAAATAGTTTGCTAAAAAAGGTAAGACTGATCATGCTGTGAATTGTGAGATTTGAAGAGGCTCTACCTTGCCAGCATAATTATACTAAATATACACTTATGTGAAAAATATTGCAGCAGCTGGGGCAGCAGAACAAAGAAAAAAATATCTTTGTAAGGTACAATAAAGTGTTTTTAACCTTAATTTAAAAATACAGGAAAATTATGTAAAACGGTAAAATTCAGCAAAATGATATACATTATAATCATTATATGTATCATTTCATTATTCATAGTAAAACAAAATGCTCAAAATAATCAAAAATATTAAGTAATGTAAACTTAATTTCTTAAAAAGTTATACTTACTTAAATAATTTAATATCCTGAAACATAATTTTAGTTTTAAGTAAAGTATAATGATTATTTTTGATTATAACTTGAAGTTTTGACTAAAACTCAAAAAATATGATTTCCTCCTTGTTCTACTTGAGTACTGTCTCTTCTTGCTCATTATGGCTTGCATAAGTTTGATTTATACATATCAACACTAGAAAATATGAAAAATTAAGATACTGAAAGAATTGAGTTTAGTTTACATATAATTACAGTAAAATGTTTGTCATTTCAACTTAATTCATTTAAGTAAATTTGAGTCAAAAAAGTGTGAAATATTTAGTTTAAGTTAATCGTTCATTTATGTATACAGTTAAGTTAAGCTAATTAATTGAATAGCTTTGAATAGCTTTCCTGTAGCTCAGTGGTTAGAGCATTGAGTAAGAGCCATGCGTTAACAACGCAAGGTTGTGGGTTCGATCCAAGGGGGTTGCAAATACCTATGTAAAATGTATAGGATAAAGCAATGTAAGTCGCTTTGGATAGAAGCGTCTGCCAAATGCATAAATGTAAATCCAGGCGTAAAGTAAACAAATTAGTTTTTACAGTGTTCGTTGATTGTTCGAATAGCTTATTCAATTAAAAACATGTTTCAGTTTCTTTTATTGTCTTTGCTTTCTTTATTGTGTGAGGAATAATGAGAATGGTTCAACAATACGAAACATGTCTCCTTTTTCCTGTTCCACCAGAGTCTGGTAACCAAAATGGTCACCTCATGTTTACCCACTCGTGCCAAAGATTTCTTAATCTTTCCAAAACCTCACCCCTAACCTTTCACCAGCCGGTTCTGTTCCTTGCAAACTCTTACATGTGTATTATGGCATTGTTCCTTCAACCTCACTGTCCGTTCAGAGCCAAGCATGAGTGAATCCCAGAGTGCAAGCAAGGAGCCAATAGCTGCTGTGCAGAGAGACCAGGTGCGGTTTCGTTTATCCTCCCCTGCTAATTATGTCAAATGTTATTCCACTCTGTCTTCTTCATCCCTTCTGGAACCTACCCCAGCTTTCGCAGAAAGAGTAAAATTGTTTGTGCGTGTGTGCACGTAAGTAATTAGGTTACTTTACACCAACCAGAACGTATCAGCATTGTTATTCTTCAGAAAGGCCTGCGAGAGGATAAGATGATTGCATGTAGGCCTATGCACATATTTTATTCAATTGTGATCAAATTTTTTTTTTCTTTGAACATTTTTATTTTGTATTTTGCAAATATGATTAATATATGTGTATGATATATTTCATTGTTTATTATGAAATATGGTAACAGAATATTAAGAAAAAAAGTTGTTTCTACCACAAAATGTGCAAGACACATGCTTGGCCTTGTACTTGTTAAGGCATTTTATTAGGCCAGGACTAAAAGAAGTTGTTAAAAGTGATACGTTCTTGAAAAATGAAGTCAGACATATCATTATGACGTACACATAAATCTGGTGTTGCAGAAAATTGTGATGGTCTTTTAACTAGATGCCATTGTACATGTTTCTTGGGGTCTTTAAAATTCATGAGGTGTTGAAATATTCTGGGCTTGTCTAACAGTATGAGTAATGGCATTACAGCGCAGAGGCTCTGTATTTTGGGTCTCACATGTCATTCAATATGGTGGCTTTTGGATTTGGTTGTGGGGTGGTTGTGGCCCCCCAGACAGCTGCTTCGTGATATCCAATAGCATTCTGAAATTATCTTTTATTATTCTCATAGGTTGTACAGAAAAGATACTGCATTTAGACAGTTTGATTTCATTGCAACTGAAGCATTCTGCGGTATGGTCATACGTTATCATAAGATGCAGTTGTCCATACACATGTAACACATTGGGTTCCTCATACAACGTCTTGTCACTAGTTGGCATTATAGTATAATGCACTAGTGTCCTCTGTAGTGGTTGATGTGCAACTATTAAAACCCATGCATATGCAAGAAAAGGCTTATTTGTTTGCTGTAGTGGTCTCTGTGCGTGAAATGGTTAAATCAATCTGTTTCAGCCTGACAACTTCAGCATAATCCACACTGATACGAAATCAGACAGGCTTTACTTTATAGATCCCCGGGGGACTGTAACTCTAAAGTTAGGACTGTATTGAGTTTTTGGCTGAGGACATTGTATTGTGTAAAAGCTTGTGTAACAATGGATCTGATGTTGTGAATTATCGGCTTTTAGACTTTTTATTGGCTTTCGAAGTGTATGAGATAGTCATGTTTGTTTATTCAAAAAAGTGAAAAGCTTAAGTGCGTTTTTAAAGAATGAATGGCGAGCTTAACTCAAATTTTGCTTTTGCTAATGAACAGACAATGAACAAGAGCTAATGAACAAATAAACTGGCCTCAGTCTACGGTTCTTTTTCTTTCATCGATAATTCATTGTAGGTAAGAAATAATATTTGTCTTTCTAAAATTTCCTTGGACAAAATGAATGGAGTGGTTCCCTCGATGCTCTATTTTGTAGCCCGTGGTGTATATTTGTAGTTTTTTTATGGGGCATGTTGGATTCACCCAGTGGTTGGAGTCTTCCTAAAACATGCTGCATGTGAAGACAAAAGAGATGCCTTACATCAAAGCAGCCCTCCGGTGTGTGCTTCAAGGAGATATTATACCAAACATACTTAGGAGCATCCAGGGAGCCTTCAGTCTGAGAAATGAGATGGATATTGACAATGTTAAAGTAACCTCTACACAGCTCCTTTTATTCAAGTTGTACAGTAGATGTAGCAAGGACAATTGTAAATGAAGTGTTGAGGCATTTCGTCAAAAATTAAGTTTCGGTTAATATCTCTGTACATGGTTGGACACAAAACTAAGGCACCTGGTTTTACACTGTTATTTATTGATTGTAGACCACATTTACTTATGAGTATGGTGGAGGGCCTTCTTCAGTGGCCAATATAGCATTATCATTTTGGGGAGAATTAAAGGTACAAGGCGTCCTAATGCAGTTTATTTAGTTTGCATATTTACAGCTGCTCTTAATTGTATAGTCCACTCTATTTCCACATAGTCCACTATATTAAAATATATATTATATGTGAATTTTAATTTCTACATTCCAGTTTTTTCACTTTAATAGAATAAATCATTTCAATGCATGACGTACTATGTATGGTTATGAATGGTTACAGTATGTGACAAACAGAACTTGCAGAAGAGGGGAGTGGTCTCTAAGTGATCCTGGCGGAGAAACGCGTTTTGGGACTCACTCCTCCAAAACGCTCCAAGTAGCTCAATAATATTCAATTTATCACTAGATCTACAGTAAATATTGCTGAATCACTTTGAGGGATGTTGTATCATTGGAGATGTTCAGCTTCACTTTCGTGTTCATCATCGCGCCACTCTGTCATGGCGAGTGATTTCATTAAGTCCGAAAGATCCGGTTTTCCATAAGAAAAGAACCGGGCTTCTCATCACTTCTTTGGGGATTCTGCACAACACAACTCTCTCAGACATGAGAAAGACATATTAAGGTGGACTTATCAGAAAACAGTACTTGTTTCACATTATATACAGTCAAAGATATGCACTGCTGGCATCACTGGTATTACAGTAGAATTAGTGCAGGCCCGGATTAAAAATTAACAGACCCCTGGGCACAAGTGTCTTGTGGACCCCCATACACACACTCGCACACAATAAAGTTTTGAATTATAGGGTACTATGTGTTAGCCTGGTAATATTTAACTCTGCTACTTCGCTTTGCTTCGCAGAAAGGGTCTGGAAGGGCTTAATTGACAAGAGTTTTCTTTCTCGTGGGCGGCCGCTTGTCTGAAGTTTAAAATCATTGGTGTACCCGTAAGCCAATCACATAACGTTTGCAAACCGCTGTAGACACAGGTATGCAGCGAAAAACAAAATCATCAAGCGAAATACCAGAGTGAAAATGGTTGTGGATGACTTTTGCAAAATATGTGAAGTAAATCTACGCATCCATTGTACAATTAGTGCATCTAAGCTAATATCTGACGGTAGAGACAAACAAGAAAATATTTGCAGCCGAATGTCAATGTTAGGAGTACTTCTGTTAAACACAGGTCTTTGTTCATTTCGATTCTATCGGAAATGCTGGAACTTAATTGCAAGATTACAGCATGACATGGCAATATTCAAGGACTGGAAAAGAAAGGAGACACTGACCTGTCAAAAGGGTGCAGTTCGATCTGACGATCGGTAACAGTTGATGAATTCAACTTTTCCCAAAACCTTTCGGGGAGTAGGTACACAACATCACCTCCATTCAAAATGGGAACCAAACACTCTCCTTGTTCGGCCTTCAGTTGGCAAACGCTGGGACATAGCGAATTACACATCGTGTCTCCATATCCGCTGTCGTTTTAGATTTCCCTAATTACAATCTTATATTCGGCACTTAGCGTCTACGTCACGGTTCTCAGCATGCCCTCTGTTCTCTGGTTGGTCGGCTGGTATGGAGCCGGAGATAAACGGGGAGATGGTTTGCAATATCAGACTGAGTAAAGAAGCGAAATGAAATTGAGCGGAAGTACGATCTTATACAGTGTTACATCGACACGTTACAAACTATGGGCACATCCTTGAATGAAAATATCAATACCTGTACAAATCCAGCATCATACATTTACACCACACGATTGCAACAATGCTTTCCTGGACCAGCTTCAACAATATAAAGACATTTTCCAGCAAACTGTAACTCACTGGCATTTGCAAGCAGCACACACTACCACATCTCTACCAATCAGATTCTTCCTGAATTACCACACAAACACGCCGGATTAATAAACTATTCTAAAGAGAAAATATAATAACTTTTAAAGATACATTTTTGAAATATTCTAAACTAAACATTTTCTTATTTTCTTTTCTTACGTATCTTAATTTTTATCTAAGAATAAACTTTAAGTCTTTGTCAATGGTCATACTATAAGAGTAATTTGTCAATTGTTAAACGTCTTTTCCGCACGCTCATTCGTTAATTTAAATATAAACGCGGACGCCACATGGAAATAGGGGGCGACGCGCCTTTTTTTCACATCGAGATAAAAAAATCCCAACTTTTCAGAAAACCTCAAACGTACCGCAGTTCATGTGACCAGAACCAACCAGCCAATATAGACACGCTCAATGGAGATTGAGACCCTGAATGATCACAGCATAACTTAATCTAGTAGCAGAGTTATTGCAGGGTATTTTCAGTGCATATAATCCATATATCCGTTGCTTAACAACAACTGATAATTGCGCAAACTCCAAGCACTTTGGAAAAAATGAGAAAGCAGTGCGGCTCATGTTTTCCACGCAGTTTTTGACGCAAAATGTGAATTGCCCCTTAAACGGCTTTAAAGAGTACATATAGTCCTGCTCACCATTATTGGCACCATTGGTAAATATGAGCAAAGAAGGCTGTTAAAATAAATCTGCATTTTTTCTCCTTTTGATATATTAAAAAATATACAATATTCCAACATTTCATTAGTAAAACAATTTGAAGTAGGGGGAGTATCACATTGAGAATTTTTTTCTAATACACCCTGATCACAATTACTTGCACCCCTAGAAATAAGTAAAATACCTCCCAAGTATATTCCCATTGATATTTACATTTTCTTAGCACACCAAAGTGACTAGAAACATAATGTCCAATTATTACTTCTTGTTGCACAGGAGAATAAATATTAGTAACACAAAGCCCAATCCCCCTTAATCATTTATCACAATGGATAAAACCAAAGAAAATAGTTCTGATGTGAAAAATAGTTCTGTTGAGCTGCATTAAATACATATGGCTTAAAGGAAATAGTTAAAACAATAAACAATGTAATTTCCAACATCAGGGCAATGATCAAGAAGTTTTAATGACCTGGAGATTTTGAAAATCAGCTTGAAACAAGATGTGTGTCTATATTGTCTCAATGCACAACTAGGAGAATAATTTGAGTGGCTAAAGACTCTTCAAAGAGCATAGATAGAAGATTGCAATAATCATTTGAATTATTGGATTTTAAAAATAAAGGAAAACTGCACCTCCATCACCACCAATTGTTTGGGTCACTGTTCAAGAATCAAATTTTCTGCTCTTATGCAAAAATAAACTGCACTCTGCCATACTGATAATGCTCATTGGAAAATCCGGACCTGCATGAGTGATCCAAGTATTGACTACTGTTCCCTTGACAGTCACTCTAATTAGTTTGTCCTACATGAGAGAATTTAGAACAATCTTCCTCAATTGGCGGACCACGGGCCAGATCCAGACCTTTGCTTCGTTCCATCCGGACCGCGAGACATAGCCTAATAAACCATTTTAAACATTTGATTATTTCGGTTGTTAAAAATGAGCCACGCATCTACTGTTATGAATTTCTTGGAGAGAACCCAATTGCAGGCAAGCACGGAGGTGAATGGGTTAATCCCTTGCAGAGGCGGTCTTAACATAGAGGCATAGGTAGGCGGCTGCTTGGGGCCCCCTACCAGCGGTCATAATAGGTGGGCCCCGAACCAACCTTATTTTTTATTTTTATAAAATTTAAAATAAAAAATAAACAAAACCCTTATCATCATGAACACTTCAAAGCATGGTAAATTGTATTAATATTCTTAAGAAATACGTTGAAACTTTGAAGTAGTAGTTAAAATGTTTCATGTTTATCTGTCACTACACACATACACCCCCTTCTATCACAATGAAATGGACTCGTCCGTAACCGTGCGCGCTGCGCGGCGCGAAAGATAAACACAGAGTGACAGGACTGGGTTTGTACACAAACAGAGACGAATCACGACAAAAATAAACGCGAAAATGAAACGGTCTTACCCAAGCGGCTCAGATAAAAGAAAAAAGCGAAAAGACATCGATAAATACTTGGCAACGCTGCCAAAGATGAAAATTTTTTTTTAGTGCAGTTGTTGAGGACACTGACAGGAACAACAACGGCGTCCAAACTGTACAGGCCTGTACAGCAGCAGCAGCAGCTAGCAGTGAAGTGGCGCTAAATAACGTGAACCAAGATGAAATTGAAGAGGACTTCACGTTGTTGCCGCCCGCTGTCACCGGCGACAGTGTCAATGACGTGGAAGAGTTGTCCAGTGGTGGCCGCTTTGACACTGATGATGACCATGATGGGGCTTTGGTGAGTCAACCGCCTAGTTTAGCTAGTAATAGCCACAGCCCTACACTGATAAAAAATATTTTGTGGTGACGTAAATAACGTTACTACAGAAAAACCGAATTTAACCCTTATGTAATTTAATCCAGGGGTCAGCTGTGGCCTGGTGGTTAGAGAGTTGGGCTTGTGATCAGAAGGTTGCTGGTTCAAATCTCAGTGCCAGCAGGTCATTACTGAAGTGCCCTTGAGCAAGACACCTTATCCCTGATTGATCTGCAGTGATGTGTCACTGTATACAAACTACTTGTAAGTCGCTTTGGACAAAAGCGTCTGCCAAATGAATAAATGTAAATGTTATGTTGGGGATGTTTTCGTCCACTATGTGTTGCTGTTGAGTGTTATTTTGGCCACAACTTTCTCTTTGTCACAGAAAATGGAATGATTGTTGGTGACAAATCTTATTTTGACACATATTTTGGGAAAATGCTTTGAACATTTTTCAAAACTAAACGATATTCAATTTTTTGCATAAATCTGTTAATCAACCTCAGTCCTTATCAAAACTGCTAAATGTTTAAGGAAAAATCCTGGAAATGTTTACTCTTTTTATTGCAAATGATTTTTTCAAAAACTGTAAAGAACACACACAAAACGACTTAATTTCAATATAAAAAGTGATTGTGTACTGGATTTTTTGTGAAAAATTAGTAACAACATTGGCTTTGATGCATTGTTAGTTTTTGTGCATAATCAGATTACACTTTTTCTCCCTCATTTACTGTCCGTGGGTGTTTTTGCCCAGTTGACTTCCATTAAAACAACATTTTGTGATTGCATAGCCATGACACCATATAATCATGCATTCTGATTGGTGGTGGTTTTCCCTTCTGGGAAGAGGTACAATTTGTAATTTTACAAATATAACAGAGTATAACAGCATATAAATGAGGAAGAAAAAATAAAAAGCTGCACAAAAACTAACAATGAATCAAAGCCAATGTTGTTCCTAATCTTTCACACCCCAAGACTTTGATAAAAGGTAAAAAAATATCCAGTCCACAATCACTTTTTATAATGAAAAGTCATTTTGTGTGTTTTCCCCCAAATCAGTGACATCCTTGATGAACTTGATGAAAATCCTGGAGTTTTGATCAGGACTGAGGTTGATTAACAGATTTATGCAAACAAAATTGAAAGTATTTATCTGATACATTTTTACAGCAGTTTGATTCAGTGGATGTTTTTTCTGTGTATTGTGTACAAAGTATTGAGGTCTCTGTGTTCAGTTGCCACATTATTTCTTTGTAGATATAGTAGCTACACAATATCTATTGTGTTCATGGATATTTTTAATTAAAGCATACACTTTAAAAGTGTGGTTTAATTCAATTTTATATTTTTCGAGTAAATGTAGCTACTGCAAATCAAAAATTCAACTAAGTAGAAATTACTCAACCTTTTACTGGCCAAGTTAAAATTTTGTATTTTCTTAAATTTTATGTAACTTTGTTAAGTAGAGATTACTTTTATTCTATATGAAATTTACTTTAAAAATATGCATGCAAAAACTTGCCAAAGAAAATGTTTTGTTGTTGTTGTTGTTTTTTCAGTGTAGCTGTGCTAATCCTGCTACCACCGACCAAAGCACTGTAGGCTTGCTGACAGATGATCCGGCTCTCTGGCCTAAGAAACTCACGGCCGAGGAGAGATGTGCGATCGTTCGCAAAGGTCCCATACAAGTTAGTGTAGAATTCCCCAAAAATCAAGAGGGGCGGAGATTTACCAGCAATAATTACTGCATCCAAATGAAAAACGGGGAAAAGATTAATAGGACATGGCTTATCTACAGTGAATCAGGGGACTGTGTTATGTGCTTTTGTTGCCGCCTTTTTGGAGAGGGGAACACACATTTAAGTTCAGACGGTTTTAACAATTGGAGAAACCTCGGAGCTCACCTGAAACAGCACGAGAGGTCTGCGGAACATGTATCTTATATGGAGTCCTGGCACACACTTACCCAAAGACTTCATACAGGCACAGCCATTGACCAGCTGAACCAAAATGCAATGATGGCAGAAATTGAGAGATGGAGAAATATTTTTAAAAGATTGCTTGCCATTATTACCCATCTAGCTGAGCGAAATCTTGCTTTTCGTGGGCATACAGAGAAATTGTATGAGCATGGCAATGGAAACTTCCTAGGACAAGTACAGCTAATGGCAAAATTTGACCCTTTCATGAAAGAACATTTAAGAAGAATCCAAGAAAAAGAGCTGTCAGAAACTTATTTGAGTAAGCACATCCAGAATGAATTGATAGCACTTGTGGCAAAGAGCACTCTTGATGCCATTGTTGAAAAAGTGAAGAGGGCAAAATATTATGCTGTCATAATGGATTGCACACCTGACATCAGCCACAATGAACAGCTGTCTGTGGTCCTGCGCATAGTTAATTGTGAGCTCTACAAAGGTGTATCCATCCACGAGCATTTTATAGGCTTTCTTTTGGCAGAGGAAACAACTGGCAAAGGCCTACTCGAACTTTTCCTTGGACATCTGGAAACACTGCTCCTGGATATCTCTGACTGCCGTGGTCAATCTTATGACAACGGCAGTAATATGCAGGGAAAGAAGCAGGGGGTAAAAAAAAGGATCCTTGACCTCAACCCCAAAGCCCTCTGTGTCCCGTGTGGAAGTCACACACTGAACCTGGTCATTGGGGATGCTGCCAAATCCTCCACAATATCTCTGAACTTCTATGGTGTGTTACAGAGACTCTACAATCTTTTTAGTGGCTCTGTTCAACGGTGGGCCATTCTCCAGGAGAATGTGAAGGATTTTACCATCAAGGCCTTGTCAACCACCAGATGGGAATGCCGTGTGGAGGCTGTAAAAGCTGTACGGTATCAGCTTCCAGACATTTTGAATGCCCTGGAGGCTTTACATGACTTCGCCACAGAAAAGAATGATTCAGAGTGTGCATCCAGTGCTTCAAGCCTCTGCCAGGAACTGAAGAAATGGCCATTTATGGTAAGCTGTGTGGTGTGGTACAATGTCTTGTACGTTATCAACAAAGTTAGTAAGATCCTACAGGGCCCCAAAGTGAGCATTGAGACCATGAAGAGGGAAATCTCTGCAGTCATAGACTTCCTCCAAGATTTCAGGGAGCACGGATTCAATGCCGCCAAAATAGATGCCAGGGAAATTGCAGAGAAGATTGAGGTAGAGATGATCTGGCCAGACGTTCGGCAGAAAAAAACAAAAAGGCAGTTTGACTATGAGGGCAGAGAGGAGACTACTTCAACTGCAGAGGAACATTTCAGAAGAGAGTTTTTCTTACACCTAGTTGATACTGCCCTGGTCAAGACTAGGGAGAGATTCTCATACATGGAGAACTTTTTTAAGTTGTATGGATTTCTCTACTCCACTGATGTAATGAAAAGCACTGTACAGGCAGGCAATCTAGATGAATGCTGCCGCAGGTTTGAGAAGACAATGGAGGATGTGGATGCAGGGGACCTAAAAATGGAAATTACAGGTGCTGTTAGGTCTTTCCCCCCACACATCTCATCACCATTGGAAGTTCTTAGCTACATATACAAAGAGAATATCCTAGATCTTTATCCAAATCTGAGCATAGCCCTGCGGCTCTTGCTTACTCTTCCTGTTACAGTTGCATCAGGTGAGAGAAGTTTCTCTACACTGAAACGACTGAAAACATATCTGCGTTCCTCTATGTCCCAAGATAGACTGTCATCCCTGGCTGTCATTTCCATCGAACATGAGAAAGTGGAAACTGTTGATACAGACTCCATAGTTCGAAGATTTGCTGAGGCCAAGGCTCGCAGAGTAAGATTGGTATGAACATGATGAGAAAGACAAAA
Organism: Triplophysa tibetana; assembly: GCA_008369825.1. Classification (NCBI taxonomy): domain Eukaryota; kingdom Metazoa; phylum Chordata; class Actinopteri; order Cypriniformes; family Nemacheilidae; genus Triplophysa; species Triplophysa tibetana. The sequence goes on along the minus strand of CM017910.1, from coordinate 15,703,506 downwards.
AAAGGCATGAGGAGGAAAAGATGGAGGAGGAGAGTAAGGGACAGAGACAAAAGCAGATGGAACACTCAGCACTCAAACACAGTCATAAAGAAGAGCAGGAGGAGAACAGAAAAATAAGAAGAGGAAGAGAAAGAAAGACAAGGGAGAGAGAGAGCAAAAACAGGCATGAGGAGGAAGAGATAGAGGAGAGAAAGGGACAGAGACAAAAGCAGATGGAAGACGCAGCACTCAAACACAGTCATATAGAAGAGCAGGAGAACAGAAAAAGAAGGAGAGGAAGAGAAAGAAAGACAAGGGAGATAAAGAGTTAAAACAGGCATGAGGAGGAAGAGAAACAAAGGGATGAGGAAGAGAGAAAGGAAGGGACAGAGACACAAAAGAGAGATGGTAATCATTTAACGATAAAAAAAATCCTGTTGTTTTTTGTTATCCTCTCACTTCATAAGAGTCCATCACTAACTTCTGGATAGCTAAGATATTTGACTTGACCTTTTATTGGACTAAAACATTGGCCCACACTCATTTTGTTCATAGACCATATTGTTAGTTGGTAACAATGTTTTTTTATTATTATTATTTTACAGGTACAGCTCCTACATCTGCACATCATGTTGGTGTGAAGACCTGATAGAAGACATCACATAGGACTCTCTGTGTCAGAAGCATGTGATGTGGAGAACAATCTCTCTCTCTCTCTCTCTCTCTCTCTCTCTCTCTCGCTCTCTCGCTCTCTCTCTCTGTCTCTCTCTCTCTCTCTCTCGCTCTCTTTCACACACATGCACGCACACACACCATATCATGTACATAGGTTTGTTTCTAGAATGTTAGAAATGTTCAGTCTAAAATGTAATGTCAATTCATCTTGTACACAGGGTTGTTTGTAGATTTTTTGAAATGTTATATTGATTTGATCTTAAAAAAATAATAAACAGTGCTAGTTTTCCTGGCATTTTGGCAAAGACGTGTTAAACCTTATTCTCTATTGGGATCCATCGTGACTATTAGTTTGTGTGGTGGTACACTTTGTGTGTTCTCTGCTGTCCATCTTCATTTTGAAGTAAATATTTTTCTTTTAAAGATCGGATAGTGGGGCCCCATACACACCTTCGCCTTGGGCCCCCAATTTGCTAAATCCGCCACTGATCCCTTGCACCTGTTCCCTCTTGGTTTCTCTCCCTTTAAAACATCCTCGTGTTCATTGTCCTGTGCTGGTTCATTGTATGCTGTACGTCTTACCTTGCTGTAGCTGTTTGTTCTGATGCTGTTCCTGTGAAAGTCTTGCTGTTTAAAGTTCCTTGTCTCCCGAGTTCCTGTTTCCTCGTCTTGTAAGTGTAGTTTAGTTCAGTTTAGTGTTTGTCTCAAGTGTTTGTTTTTTAGTCTAAGTGTAGTTAGTTAAGTGTAGTTAGTCTAGTTCCTGTGTACCTTTTATTGTTATTGTTATCTTGTCCTGTTTTACCCCATCGTGGGTCTTTGTTTTGTGTTTTATTAAAGTCTTTTATGTTTAATAAATCCTTGTTAACACTCAAGGAAAGCTAATTAACACAAACTAGGAAACAGGAGTGTAGGAACGATGACGCAGACCAGAGAGAGATGAAATTGTCTCTCTCCCACATGAAACATAGAATCCTGTATGATTCCACCTCTAGACCAAGAAATACCTGACAAGGTGAGGTGGAATCATGACATCTACACAATGGAGAAACGCATCACATGTACTCTCAGGAATATTTATGAAATTGATCTTTTGCCGCTATATCTTTATTTAGTGCCAAACACGCCTCATTTGAACCCTCTACCCTTTTACGCTACAGAATATTCTTTAGTATGTTTTTATGAAGAAACAATTAAAAGACTTACTGGGTTTTCACATGCACTCACATTTTATAAGGAAAAATATGTAAAGATAGAAGTAAAGATAGGTATTAATGGCATGGAAAGGCTAATTTAGTAAGTAAATTTGTTTTCTTTTTTTTTTATAATATATATATATGTATATAAAAAAAAGAAAACAAATTTACTTACTAAATTAGCCTTTCCATGCCATTAATACCTATCTTATATATATATATATCTTATATATATATATCTTATCTTATATATATATATATATATATATATATATAACTGGGCTAAATCGATTAATATTTATTAAATATTTATTTATTTGCAAAAAATATACTGTCCAGACCTCCGTTTGGACGTAAATATAAAGACCGGATCTTTTGGAACTTTAATTGAATACTCCTGATCTAGAACATTGATATAGTGACTCTAAATACACGACAAAGACTTTATGCTACTTGGATCCATGCATTATAGTGAGTAAAGGAGGTTTACCTTACCTATTGTAAAACCACGGTAATGGTCAGGTCGAGTGGCTAGTTGCTTCAAGGTCAAACGACTTGTTCAGTCAAATAAGAGAATGTGTCAATTCTTCTACATGAATGCATGTCAGGACGTAATTGCAAAAAGCTGGTAAATCAGATGACTTCACCACTGAATGACCCACAACCTCAGCGCAGCTTTAATCACAGAACATTGCAGAACAATGTAATTAGTTCTCATAAACAAGCAAACAATGTTTATGAAAGCATATCAAATATCATTATCAGGAACATGCTAAGGAGCTAAACCCTGGTTTAAATCAAACACTGTTGTTGGTGGATTAACTTGTTTTTCCTTGTTTTACTTGAACAGCTTTAGGAGCCAGTCCTGGATTCTACCATATAAGGTACGTTTAGTGTTTATCCTAAAATGTCCAGGCTGATATTTCAGATTTATGAGTGTTGTATGAATATAAACCATGCAAATCTTTAAAAAAAAGGAATTTTTGACCATGTGTCTTGATTTAAGCATGACAGGTGATGAAGGAAAGTTATTTTGGTACGGTATGGAGCAGAATGTGTTTAATCTGTTAAATTCTATGGATATGCATGGAGAAGAATGATTGTGCAATGTTTGAACAGAAAACACTTGACAAAGGGTTTTTATTTCCATGTCAAACAAGAATGTGAAATTTGCTGAAGTAGAAATGTGGTATGGCATTGTGCCGCGGCAAATACAATAGAGACATGATTGATGAGGCAGAAAATCCTTCATTTTGATTTGCAGGCAAAAGTAGAAGCAGAATCAGTTTGGTTTTGGAAGGCTCTCAAAATGTTACGCCTTCATTCTGTATGATCATGTCAACCAAACGAGGGCTTCAAAATTGTCATCAATAATTACTGCCAGTTTATTCCAAGATCCAAAATAGATGGCAATTGTCTGAACACAACTTTGACAATACAGAAGTCTCCTTGACCCTCAGCTACAGTGTGTCAACATGAACAAATCTGTGGTATTATGTTATAGTTACACAACATGCAATTGTATTGAGCTGTTGCAATGTGTCCCAGCATCCCTGAGGCGTGTGAGTGGACAGCCATTTTTTTGGTCCATTGTTTCTGTGGGCTGACTGAGGGGAAAGCAGAGGAACCAGGCTTTCATGCTGGCCTTCTATCTTCCCTTTCATTTTTCTAATTTTCATTTCTATTGTTTCTGTAACTCTCTATTTGCTGGACTGGACTTTGGGTATTTTGCCCAAATATATAAAAATATAAATTCAATGAATTAATTAATAATTATTTAATTGACTGTTTTTATAACACACAAAATAGATCAATGCAAATAATTAAAAAAATATATAATAATACAAATATAAATAATAATAATAATTTTAATTGAAAAATAAAATATATATATTTATAACAATAATAATAACAATCTTAACCCCTTTTTGTATTGTTTTCCTTTGCTTACGTTCTCTATTTCTCTTATTTATTCAATCCATGTTATTTTTCACTAAACTCCTTAAAGAAGTGTTATGTGCAAGTAAACTATATTTTGTTTGGTTATTCTGAGAGCACATAAATCCATCATTCATTTTCACTTCCTATAAACGTACCTGAGGGATTTAAACAAAGAAAACTCCATCATTATCAGATTGGCCCAGTGCACAGACACAAACAAAAACACAAGCCGTATCCAAGACAGTGTGCTCTGTTGTTACTCTGTTTATATAGATGGGATCCAAAGTCTTTCATCCGCAATCACCATTTCTTCCAGCCGTAAAATAATATTGTTCTAGACCAACATTCACTAACAAGCATCTTAACAAGGAGTACTTCATCCAAGAAACTGAATTCATGGCATGACATGGTTTTTATTAACCTGGAATATTTTTAGATATGTGCTCATTCTAGTTCAGATACTGATTATGTGTAATGATTCCCGTAAGCATATACCTTTCCAAGAATTTTTGCAGTTTTTTTACTTAATCTTTTTGGTTCATAGGGAAGATGTCTTTATTGAATAGAGAACATCAAAAGAAAATATAATCAGTTTCCAAAACCAATTCTGTTGAAAAACAAAAGAACAAAGGTCTTTGTCCGTCTCTGTTGAATTCTTCAAAGTAAACTAAAATGTATTCTCAAGTCTCATAGTATACTGTATGTGTCTGTGCTCATCCTGAAATGGATTTGTCATTCACAGTGGGTGTATATAAGAGAGTTATTGTTGTTAGTACATTACTAAAAGCCCACAGGAAGCAGCGTTGGTCCCAAATAAGCCAATACTTCATCCCCACCATCTGCCTCCATAACAGCTGGATTTGAAATCCGTACATAAGTTCGATCTTACAATATTCCCATCTGAAAAAAATCATACCTTACTACAAAAGACGTTTGTTGTCATTTCCAGCTGAAATCTTAGTATCTTGGTGTTTTGTTGTTGTGCCATATACTATAGCTCGACACTCTGTCACTGGGGTATAGAAGAAAATAGCAGAACCAGGTTTAGGACGTTAAATCACATGCATGTAAATCAAAGGAAAAGAAACACACTTTAGCTTGTTTTGGACTTTTTTTGGTCATTATTCGCTTCTTCTGTTCTTAAAATTTGAAAGTAATTAAAATGAACTAATGCAATGCGATTCATGTACCTTTAGTCACATCAAGATTTATGGAAATCATACCAATTCATGTTTGTAAAATGGAGATTTATTTGTCCGTTTACATTGGAAATACATTGAATAATATCCATTGGCCATAACACGATTTCAAAGCATGTCCTCGTCTAAAAAAACGTTCGTCTACAAGCAGCTTAATATTGACAGACAGAAATTGACTTTTTGTAATTTAATACATTTTTCATTAGACATAAACATTGAATAGATTCTATCATGTTATAATCATTTTGAATGAAATAAAACAATAAATAGCGGATGTTCTGTGAAATTACTCTATGTGGTATAATGATGCATTATGTTTTGTCTTTGCATGAGGGCAGGCCATATGAATTTGAATCCCACGCCAGTCTTTCCATTTTCATTGAATTTAGAACTGCTGAACTAGACTGAACAAATCTATTCAAAAAGACTTGATTTAATATGATGGAAAAATTTTCCCCATTTTAATTCAATAAGTTTTGTGAACATTTTTGTTTTTACCAAAATAAAGGGGAAACAGCAATGCTGAATAATGAACAATGGAGATGAAACATTGCTTGACTGCTGTGCTTGTGTGTGTGCACAGCTGTCAAGGCATTTTGGGTCATTTGGAGATTCCCTATCTACCTCGAGTTTCTGAATTCTGGGGTTGTTTTATGTGCATTTCTCCAGGTGTTTTCCCGCTTTGATGCTTGATGGAGGGCTGAAGTGCAACATCAATAAACTCTGAAAGTCTCATTCTGTTGAACAAGATTGTCAAGCCAGAAAATCCTGTTTAATGACAATTGCAGTTTCTCTTCGACAAAAGTCTGTTACATGACTAAGTGCACATCTGATGGTTAAAGAGAAAAAACAACAGCAGAGCCAACAATTTGTGAGTTATTGGAACCACATTTATGAAATTCAAATTTAAGTGCTAACACTTGAGAAACTAAATTTTCCCTTTTCTGTGGGCTCTTTGTAACTCTCCACAGATACTCTTCAAACAGGAGAGGTGGATGTTACGGGTGCTATGATGAGGTCGTTCGCCTGGTCTTATAGTGAAAATATGATGCAGATAAAGACATTATATACTGTAAAATAAATAGTCAATAATATGGACAGATTTATTTTAGTTGATATGGTTAAACAAATTATCCTTGTGTAACGTTATTTTCCAGCCCTCAAAGCCACTTGTTTTTACTTAAGTTTCAAACCAAATTTCACACATTTTTAAAAGCCTGAAGTTTATATAAAAGGAGCCAAGAATATCTGCAAGTGGCATAAAATAAAATCTCTTCCATTTGCATGAGTAAAAGTAAGATGATTATGTTAACAACAGCGTATAAAACACACTGTGCCCTACAGCATTCTCGTTACAAATTCACAACATTATTTACATGTTATAACAATGTTATAGAAAAATAATTATACAGAGTTTTTTCCTTTCAGTATTAGATTATGGCAATGTGATCTATTTGCATTCAAGTTTATCTTCACTTAAAAAATTGGACTATGTATACCATGCTGCTTTACGTTTTGTGACGAGTGTTTCTTCACGCACACATCACTGTACATTGTATGAATTGTTGGGATGGTCCTCTTTGTTTCAATGAAGAAAATGCACATCCTGCTGTTTATACTTAAGGCATTGTTGGGAAAATTACCCACATATATCGGCAGTCTTTTATCTTTTTATACTTGTAATAACAATACAAGATCTTCAACTAAACTTCTCTTAAATGTCCTAGAGTTCATTCTGAGTTAGGCAAAACTCCATCGTTATGGAACGAGTCGCAGAGTATTATTATGCTGGAAACACTCCTTTCTGAAAAATATCATAAAAAACCTTCTATGGTCCACTTTGAAGGAAACATGTACATGTACATATCTGTAATTATCTGGATGTAGTGCAAATGATCTTGTTTGTATGTTTGTTATATGTTTTTTGAAATTGTTTTATTGTGAAACTTTGTATGCTGCCATTTTGGCCAGGACTCCCTGGAAGAAGAGATTTTGTAATCTCAATGGGACTATACTGGTAAAAAAAGTATAAAAAAAAAGTAATAACACAAGCAAACATATTTTATTTAATGCATTTGCACAAAAAGATTGTGAAACACCAGCTTATGTGACTTTGCTTCATAAATCAACTCCACCTTATAAAATATGCCGTCAGGGGCTTCTATTCAAGCACATTTTTACTGTTTGCATGTGACTTCTGGTCATGTGAGGCCAATATCACATCATAAAAGCAAGCTTATCCAGATTTTGTATATTTTTTAATACTCTGCAGTCTGGCCTTGACTCTGTGAGGAGTCCAGTTTCCTTAACCGAAAAGCTTGCTTTTGGTTCACAAATAGTGTGGGAGCCAATAAACTGACACCACAGTCTATTATGCAACACTAATTTAATAATAATGTCATTAAATTCTAAGAATACCCCCTGAAAAGATGTATTTATTTCACATCTGTCTCTGTGGGCAGGTGCTTTCTAGTGTGAACAAATCTGAACTGTTATTATTTGCTGCCAAAATGATATGTGCCGTTGATATAAACTCTCAATGCAAACCATATACAACACTTAATCCGAAAGATTTTAAGGAGTCTTAGACAGAACATGTTTTCTGCTGATAGATGCGCCTCTTTTGAATTGTTTTAATTCGGCAGGAAGCGTTTTGCACGCTGCTTATGCGCGACGGGAGCCTCATGTTTTGGCGGCCTGCTGTGCCACGCTCTGAGCGCCTGGAATTAAAAAACCCAACTCTGAGCAGAAAAGCACTTCACGTCATGCGTCATTTTTCCTATTGTCCAATCAAATGAGTGTAGAGGCAGGGCTTCCGTTGTGCTGACGGAACTTTACAGTTGTTTGAAACGTCCGGAATCTGCAATGATGGAGGAAAAACTTCTGTTGGCTGACACGGGTTAACCGAGCAAGGTCCGAGCGAGCATCTTCTGCTTGTCCCTGTTTTAAAGTTTCTGCTAATATGACGGTAAACAACAAATAGAGAGCTTGCGCTATATTCCTTGACTGACATTACAGTGGTTTCAGTTGTTGACTAGCAAACAAAAAAAGTTTTTCAAACAGAAAAAACGCATTCTGTGTGATCGCCCACTTATAGGACCATCCTCTGGCCTTGGCTGAACAGTTCTCGACAAATACATACTAATGCTGACATTAACCATTCAATTTCAAGGTTTGCAATGTGTTTAACTTGAGCTGAGTGTCCAAATACAATTTTTTCTTGCAGCAATGTACAAAATGAAACAGATTGTAGTTCAATGATAATGTGATACATTGGTTTGGAGAAACACTGGGGAATATAGTGGATGTTGTTGAACAGTAGATGTTGCAACGCAGATCCCGTTACATAGGGATCTACAATTTGTTTCAGAAGGCCATGATCAGGTGCCCCTTTTCTTGGAATAAAGCATAAACATATCAGTCAATAGTCGAATATGAACAAGCTCAGTGCAGCAGAAAATCAATGTTCAGCATTGTGGGAAGACAAGCCTGGGAATGATGTGATGGGTGGTCTCATCCAAGGAATTTCTGCTTAAAACTGGGTTTGAATCCCCAGTGGGGTGCATGTGGAATATTTTCAACTTCCATGGAATTCTCTCATATTGCAGTTGACCACAATTGGCTTTCATATATCAGGACTGTTTACTGAGACCTTGAAAATCTTTTTCTGGCTTTAGTAACTGCATCTGTTTGTGTGCATAGCATCTACAGCTCAACGCTGTATTCAAACATAATTCTGTCATTTTTATTCATTTCCGGTTTTTTAAAAACCTGTTTTTTGTTATTCTTGTCCTGGAGAATTTCAAAAAATCTTCACAGCTCAGTTTAAATCGTAAACTAATGGACCCAGAAAAACCATGATCGAGATTCATTTGATTTGGGCAATAGTGAGTTTTATGAAGCCATACAACTATTTTGTGTGAGAAGAAAAATGAAATTTGGGTTGTTATTTACAGAATTACAGACTTACCAGTACTCTGTTAAGAAAGTCGTGTCACAACCAACTGTTATTGTGTGAAAAAAACATTAAATCGTTCAGTTTGTTATTTTAATAGTTGTTTATTTGTGCATTTGTGTCTGCACGTGTGTGTCCATGTGTGGTAGATTGTTTGGCTTCGGAGACATATTCCTAAAATTCCCGGCATTTCTTCTCATGCGTCATTGAGAAACTGAGCTTTTTAGAGTCCACAAGACTTATCTGAACAATCATCCCCCGGTTCTCTATGACATTTACATTGTCTTCAATACCACATGTATTTGGCACTGAATCTTACAGTAAATACTAAATTCCCTTACATGACATAAAGTACCCAGGCTGTAAATGTAAGATAAACTATTAAAACGCATGCAGGAATTGGCTACGATGAGTCAAAATTGGTGTATTTTTTATCTCAGTGTCCTCATCACTTCATTCAGAGTGTAAAAGGGAAAGTCTCCGTTTATATTTGGCTGAACATCAGGTCAGATCACCTCCATATGTAGACTGTACTCTAAAGTGACATCATGACTAGGAACAATTGATGTTTTTGACTAACCCTTAATTGTTTATCTAACATGAGATTTCGTTAAAAGTTTTGCTTTTAATGTATCAAGTGAATTTTCCACATTTGTGCCTGTAGTTGATGTGTTTTTTTTGCTGAATAATTGCTCTCAGTTGGTAGAAAGTGGGATGTCGCTATGACTGCCGATAAACAAATGCTTACAAACAGTGCTTGGTTTGTTAGGATGGTAAGGTCAGCGAGTATCGGCTGTGAAGTAATGAAACATCACTCAGTCTGCCTCATGATGATTTTCACAAAATGTCGAAACTTTTATCTTTCAGAGTTCTCTTTTAATTGGGCAAACAGTGTTATGGTGTGCTGATATTTAGCATAACACATAAATGTCAAGTCTTTCCTCCCTGTGGGATTTTTCTTTTGTTGTTCAGTTTTCGGGGGGCTTTTTCTGTTTGTACCCCTAATTTCATGAACGTTATATATTAAGGGCTCTGTTTGCAAATGTAGGGTATGTCAATACTACCTTAAATATACTTCCTCGAGGTCTGGTTCAAGTGTTGTTATTCAGCCTTCATAAAACCTGTTCAAGCATTTTATCACAATGCGATCATTCTAAACGTGCAATGACTCAATGATAGTTTTTAGGGAACTGGATTGATCTACTCTAGCGTTTGCGTGCGCGTCACTTTTTGACTGCCCCTCACTGTTTCATAATACCTAGGTCAGCAAATAAAACCTGGCCTTAATAGAGGCACATAAATCAGCATATGTGATAAAGTCATGAGATGGTGAGGAGCCTCCTCTGAGACTCAGTTCTCCTGGGAGACCTTCATTCAGCCAGACACAATACAACTGAGCCGTCCACTGCTGGCACCGAGGCAGGAACCTGACACTCACAAAACCTCCCGGGCAGCTTTTGCTCACAGTTACATGCCTGCAGTGTTCTGGCCTGCATTACTGATTTCCTGTAAGAATGAACTTTGTTTCTATCTTATCTGCTTATTTGAGATTTCGAAGGGGGGAGCCCTAAAATCTTATGGTGAATCAGGTCCTGTGGGCCAGTCGTTCTCATACATACGTCTAATACACATACATACATACATACATAAAACTAGTACTAATACTAAAAATAGTGACTAATATATTTTATAATGATGAATTAACAGCCTCAAACTACAGTCCCAAATAGGGATGGATACCGAGAACTGCTACTTTTGTAATTGAGTATAGATAGGCTTCATGACAAACGATATTGTTTTTGCGTTGTTTTTATCTCTGTGTATTCGGGTGTTAAGTGGTGAATTAGAGGCTGCTACCTGTCATTTTCCATCCCTAAATGATGTCCCATTGGCCGAAGTTTGCTCAACGTATGTGTGATATCTAGGGCCATATGATTTCCGCGATGTATGTGTACTCTGATTGTTTTGCGTATTTTTGAGTGAAAGAGAAGCATGGTTGGACAGCGCTTGTGTGTGGAGTTTTCAGCGTCCGCGTTTCCAAAGAGGAAGCTTCCGTCAAGTACCACTTTGCGGCAAACCAGAAAAATAAAAGTCAGTTTCAAATAATTTGGCCGCAGGGTATATTTACTTACTTTAGTAAGTTGAAGTCAATGTGCTAGTAAAATTACACAAAATAGTAAAGTGTAAAGTGCAGTTGTTAAGCTCATCTGTAATAAAGAAACTTAAAATGTTTTACATCTTTTCACATCATGTATTTTTGCATGAAATTATAGAGCATATTATCGATAACAGTATTGATAAGTACCGGTATCGATAAGCAGTATCGATATCTGTATCGATATCGATTAAATCTTAACGATACCCACCACAGTCATTTAAACATTTACATAATAAGACAAATTAAAATGTGATTTCATAGTTTTTGGAAACAAGAGTAATGCCACGAGAGAGTTCGTGTTGTGACGCTTTGATCATCTGTTGGTCTCAGGAATTCACGTGACACAAATTCGCAGGTTAGAGTTCACCAAACCTGAACTTTGCTACGTAGGAAATTGTCAGAGGGTTGTCCGTTACCTGTCCGTCACATTCGCACGCATATGAATGGAAGACAATGGAGTGAAAGGCAAGTGTGACCAGGGCCTTACTATGGTGAATACACAATACTAAAATGAACTGTTAATGAAACATGGATGCTGCTCTTGAATAGAATGAATATCAAACCTTCATTTAAATCCTTTCCACCTAACAAACAAAGTACCAGATCTGTGATTTGTTACATCTCTTGTTTTGCATTTAAGTATTTATTTATTCATTATTTCATATGTACTGTTTACTTTATAATTACATTTATTAATTTATGGAAGCATATTTTATTTTATCAATGCAGTGGAGCAACGCATAATTCCTCTCGCGGTGAGTTGTGGGTAATTTCAGCCATTAAGTATCAATGGATTCACACTTCGATCCTGGCCCCTTGAGAATAATCACTTCAGCATACTATTCGGGACATAATAATTATATTTTTGAAAACTATTTAGGACGTATAGTACGTCCGTCTCAAGGAATTGGGACACAGCAAAGCACTCCACTTAAACTGCATCGGTCAACAGGTTTCACACAAATCTTACAAAATAAAAGTCTCACATCAGAGAAACATTTAAAATTACTTTTCTTGTTGTTGATGTTGTTACTTTGACTAGACGCAGTGAACCAATCATTGCGGTCTTGCGACCCACCAGTTGGGGAGCACTGGTTTTGGCGAGAAACAAGACCTGTTTACAACAGACACTATATCTTAAAGGTTATAAAACTTTATGTCGTTTATGAACCTGATTTGGCAGTTTTGTATGATTGATTTCTTTCAACACTGCAACTAATGACAACAGCTCCCATAATTCTACACTCCTTCACTGCATCATCAAGCTACGCCTCTGTTATTCTTTTGCAAACTCTAGCGGCTAAAAATGCATTGTCGCCTTGGAATTATAATTAACATATTACATGCTCTATCTGCAATCGGAGTAGTTTTGAGATAACTTTTAAGTTTTTGCATTCCACTTGACTTTTTTCTTTAAAAAACTCCCAATATGTACATAATGTAAAGAAAAAAACATCACATAATTAAGTAAATTTTCACAAAATCGGAATATGTGAATACCTCCATATTGACCAAAATATCACAATGCGACAATATATTGTGCCATTTTAATGAGGTTTTCAAATGTCAATCAAGATGAAAGGCAGTCAGCGTATGATGTGGTAAATTTGGAAAGAATTGTATTTAATAAATATTCATATATTCTACATGTTTATGTAAATATTTAGATGCTCAAACTCTTAATCACACATGAATTTTGGGACATTTCAAAATAGAAATTTCCAGAAATATACCTAAAATGTGTCGTTGAGCATATTCATATCATGTACACTTTGATTACACTCCATGTTCTGTATACTGTCAAATTGACATTGTGCTGGACTTACCAGGGTTTGCCACAATAAATCCTCCAATCAGGGCCGGCCAAGCCTTCCTTTGGATTTTATTGGAACGTAATAAAAAAAATATATTGACTAATAACGCTGAAAATAAAATAAAACTTTCCCAATAACACTGTAGTTGAAATTAGACCTCATAAAATTAATATTTGATTATTATTATCATTTAGATAAAGGTCAATGAGAAAGTATTTTTAACATTTTGTAAAGCTCTGCGTAAATGTAGGGACACAAAACTTTGATTATTGTATTGTTTTGGTTTTTCTTAATAAAATGGCATGGCCTACTCACTGTGCCAGTTAACACTTTTTGCAGTTCCCTTAGTTTAAAGCAGTCAAAAACAGCACTTAGTGTCAGTGTTTCCAGTAAAATGGTTTTAAACAAGCAAGGTGCTCCGAGTGGGATTCGAACTTAAAACAGACGATGAGTCCAGAATGGGAAGCGGGCGTACAGTCAAACATAAGTTATGGGGGATTTCTTGAAATTGCAGATTGAAGTTTACCTGCACAGACCACACTAGCTAGTCTCCGTTAGATATGCATAAATAATGCGTTAAGATTATCAATTATAGTTAATCATAATCGCGTCATGAAGCAAGAAGCTGTTCACATGTCACGTTTTTGCGCTCTCGTCTGGCGCCCCTCCTGTCATTCAGCGCCCTAGGCAACTGCCTATGTCGCCTATGCCACGGGCCGACCCCGACTCCAATGCCTGGTGTGAGAAATGGCTACCAGATGCCTTTATTTATAAAAGAATGTGTCTCATTTTCAAAGCAGATTGTAGAAGGTTAGATGCTTAGGGCGTCACCATACCTTCTCCCCTCATTCGGGCTCATCTGCATAAGTAAACAACCTTGCCTGTCTGTTTATGTGGGAACTGAACAGCTGCCATTATGGCTCATTGAGCAACCATGGGTATGTGGCTGAAGACTTGATTTACACCCCATGAAAGGCTATTCTGTGCCCTGAGAGGGCAGCTTGCGTCTTCCCTCTGAGATACGTTTGTCGTGGCAGCCATTGTGTGAAGGAGATTAACTAGCAGCTTTATGTTTGTTAGCAGCACAAAACTTTCTAAAACACAATGAACTCTGAAACTGTGAAGATCAATAGAATGAACAACATTAGAAGGCTTACCAGATGCTCAGTAGAGGTGTCTGTAGTAATGGGCGTTGATGGGCAATCCCACAATGCACTTTGCTGAATTGATGTTATTACGTTTTATTGCCAACACGAAGAGATGTATAAAGGTTGTTGTGGCAAAATAAGTAATTTCGACTGTTCGTTCTTCAAAATATACACAGAAAATATGCAGCCGATTCTGTCCGGGCCTGCCAACAGGCCAAGATGGAGAAATTTTCATGCTAACATACACTATCTACGCCAACCGAAACCATGTAATCATTTCATGTTTGTGTGTATATGCGTGTGTGTTTCACTGAGTCTCTTCCAATTTTTATCATTCATGAATGGACCCCTCTGAGTGTTCTCCCGAGGTACAAGAATCGTGCTCCCTCATTTATCGGAAATGTGTTGCAGAGAAACCCTGAGTATTCCATATCACTCTCAAGAGACAAATGGACGTAGAGATGGAAGGGAGACAGAGATAAAAAAAATAGCTAATAAACTAAAAGCATAAATAATGCTCTTGCGCTGTTAGGGGCATCCCAGCAAATCGCGGCAGCTGGTTTTAGTTACTCTAGCCTGGTGGGAGTGTTGCGTTATAAACCCCCTGCAGCTCTGGTGTTTTACTGCAGAAGATCACGGAGCCTGTATCCTCAACCCGGTACATTCAATCTGATGCGTACGGGGTTGCTTGTGTGTGTGTGGGGGCGGGGGTTGACCGGACCGCTGAAGAACTTCAGGATGGTCTGCTTCTTATTAGTGTAAAGAGCATTTGGGTTCTGGACTAAAGTATCTCAATATCCTCTCTGATAATCCATTCCCTCCTGCTGAAGGGCTCTCCAACTGCAGGATCAGTACTAGGGGACTGCTATTCGTTGGCCTTCACAAATGCCTTTTACTGCTGTGAGCTACATAATGGCAGGTTTAGTTAAATTTTAATTCTTTTAAGGAATTCTCCACCCAAAAATGAAATTTCTGTCATGAACTACTTCAAACCTGCCATTAAAGATGCTCGGAAAAACAGACGTTTCTAGGACGTCATTGACACCCAATAGAAATGGAAGTCAAATGTGCCCACGAATGTTTACTTTCCTAAATTCTTCCAAATATCTCATTTTGTGTTCAACAGAACAAAGAAAATAATATAAAAAAAATGTCTACTATGTTAGTCAATGAATTACAGAAATGTCAATTGCTAACATTTTAACAAGTGTCTTTATTTGTGTTCGTCAGAACAAAGAAATTCATACAAGAATCTCACGGAGTATCATTTTAATATTTCTAATGGTCATAGCAAAGTCTGTTTAGGAAAATCGTGGCACTTGGCAGCCATGTTTGCAACATTAATTGATAACTACAGTATGAAGCACATGACGATTTTTCCTATTGGATCGAGGTGACAATCCAAACATTCCAGTTAATCTCTCTTGAAACTATCTCATTAAAAAAGTTGTCAGAGACAATTTTTCAATCACCCAAATCACACACAAACACATGCAATGCTTGCAAACCGCCTTTGCTAGCTCAACTCACTCTCTTTCACACACACACGTGCAATCCCTCACGCCTCCCCAGAGAAGGACTTAGATTTATGTATGTTTATTTACTTCAGCACCGGCAGTCTCCAGCAGTCTCTCAGGGTTCAGCGTCCCCAGAGGAAATGCAGGAATTTCTTTCACCACAGATTCAAACGCTCAGCCGCACAATTCCAAAGAGTTTCTAATCGTGCCTTCCTTTTCATCAAAAGAAAGCCTATCTTGGATCTCAATTTCAATGTTTTCTTTAAGTCTACGTGCTGTAGTATTTTTTATGCATGTTAATGACTTTTCCTAACAACTGTATTTCTGTTGAAGGTATTTCGGGGGCTTATCTTCGCATTTGCGCACTGATTCTGTTTACCGGCTCTTTTGAGTTATGGGTAAAAAGCAGATTGCTCAACCATCTCTGAGCTTCAAGGCCACAACTGAATCTGTCGAAAGAACGGACAGCATATTGTTGGGAACACACACATGTCCCAAATTAAACACGACTGTCGGATGATGAGTCATACATCTGAGACCGGCAAATGGAGCCAAACGTGTGTTAGTGCAAAACAACCAAAATACTTTTGATGGAACATGATGGAAACCAGCGGTCATGGGTGGCTGTCCTCTACATATATAATTAATAAACTTTGTTTGTTTGTAAAACTGTGGAAATATGAAACAAGTGCATTAAGATGCCGCTAGCAGTGAAGGAGTATTCTATTTAAAGCTCAAGTGAAACGAAATGTTTGTAAAGTGATAAAAAATGACTAGAAATAAAGATTGGGAATGAGTCGTGAAGGCCACACGACTTTACGAGCTACTGTTTGTTCTGAGCCCATTGGTGAAAAATCTATTGAGGTTGGGGGAGTTCATGCATGTCTCATTTGTGGTACACTAATGTGTTTTCTGCGGTCGAATCGGGCAATAAGCCATTAACAACACGGTGTGGCTCTTCTTGGAGATAAATCATCTCTTTTTTTCTCACTGCAATGCAGTTTGGATAGTATACGCCAGTGGTTCTCAAACTGAGGGCCGTAAAATGGATCCAGGGGGGTTTCATCTTATGCCATTTTAAGGAATATAGAAATGTATGATAAATTTTGTGCAATCAAATGTCAGCAAAAGAAGACCACCATCCAAAAGAACTAATGTTCCAGCATTGTATAATTTTGGGTTTAATTGATATTCTGTGCTTATGGTCACAAGGCTTTATTTGGGGGGGCACACAGCGATTCAAAAAGGTTTGAGAACCACTGGTATATGCACTGAAATAATCCTTGACATCGAATGTGTCAGTATTAACATACAATTGGAGTTGAAGTGTGTTTATGGAGATCAGAAAGCACACTGCGGGATTAGACTTTCAAAATATTTGACATTATGTAATTTGCTTTTAAGACTATAATGGGTCATTTTTGTGCTACAGTATTTGACTAAAAAGGTCTTAGCTAGTATTATATCCTGCATATGTGTCAACCCATTAGTGTAAAGCAAATAGGAGTTTTAATGTGTTACTCTAACTGCTGGTCCTGGGCAATACCAGAAGTCCAGTTTTGGCAGTAATTCAAAGCAGTGTGTGGTTAAGAAAAGCAGGTTAGCTTGAATAAAAGCCCCGGAGGCAGGTATAACATTAGCACCACTCAACACTAAGTGCCCGCTCTAACTGGGGCTCATAATTAGCCTTGTCAAAAAAAGTGATTAGGGGAGAACTATATCCACATCTATACAAATGACTATAGCTATGACCTCTGCATCTCTGGCCTGGATTTACCCCCAACTTCAGGTCTGTTTAGGAAGGTGTACGCAGAGGAACTAAAACATAGACTCGGAAGAAAGCAAATCAGCTAAAAAAAGTATATTACTGTAATTGCTGATACATGCCAGATGTTTGTGAAAGACTCTGTTGAGTGTAACTTTATGTTCTGTTTTTAAAACTTGAAACAAATTAAGCACTGAAGAATGGAGCAGGGGGAGGTTGGGTATCTGACCAATGAGCATCCCTCATCACTGAATCGGATGTGTAAGCCCCGTATAAGTGTTGGTTTATGTGTCTTTGTGCTTAAGTAGCCTACTGTTCCTTTACATTTAAGTTATAGCCAGCTTTTGTGTTATATGATGATTTCAAAAAGAATAAGTTAGTTAATCCAGAGGTGTTGGGAATCCAGAGGCGATCTCGAAGGCTGGAGAAGACAAGAAAACATACAACAATAAAAAATGTGACTTTAACATATTGTCTTAAATAGAATTGTCATGCCTATCCATATTTCTCAAGTATTTTTTCTGTACACTGCTGAATAACTTGTAAAAAATGGTTTCTCCTGTAATTTGACAAGTTGACCTGCTTTTGCTGTGTGCTTTTCTCAATTTGAGATGTGCTTTATTTAGCTGATAAATAAAAAAGCGGAAAATTATTATTAATTATACAACGATACATTGGAATCGGAGGACAAGATTAACACATTGAATAGAAACAAGTTGGTTTTTAATAACTAAATATTTTTTTGTAAAACAAGGAAACGAAAGGGAATCGAAAGCAACAGAATTGATTTTGGAATCCTCAACTGTGATCATAATAATAGAATATTAAAAAAGTTACAATTTAAAAAGTATTATAAAATTATTTAAAAAATATATAATGTGCAATACGACCCAAAGATTTATCTTTAGTCTCTGGGGGGGGATTTGTTCCCAAAAGCAAGCTAAGAAAGCCCCCCACAAACATTTGTTCCAGTAAATTGATCTCCATGGACTAGATGTGTAATTTGAAATCACTAAAGGTCAGGATGCAACAGAGTTGCAACAGAGTTCTCAAGCACAAGTCTGTTACGCAGTCAAGTGCAGGAAATTCACATTGTGATACATTTTTGTGATTTAATTATTTGCAACGAGTTAACATTATGATAACAGAACCATAGGCAGTTAAATAATACATTCAAATCTACAGATAGAACTTAATTAAACAAATATTTTACTGACATTAACCAGAAAAAGCACCAAAGTAATACCTTACTTGGTACTGTAGCTCTCCCATAGACTTTCTAAAACTTTCTTTAAAACATACAGATTGTTAAATCTAGACCTGCTGCCACCAGTGAAAAGAGACATCTTGACTCAATGTCTTTGTGTTTATGTGTCAAGTATGTTTGAGTTTATAGAGTAAATATATGAAGGGAGTGAGTATATCTCCCTGTGACGTTATAAACAGGCAAGTGTGTGTGGTCAAAAACCAACAATTTATTCACATTTTGTATCAAAATGATATCATGTTGCATTGTCAAATGTCGAGTACCACTTTGCTTTATACATCTTTCAAGAGTGTTGGAGGTTTTAAAATGACTGAATGATGGAAAATAAAAACAGTTTTCTCCTTCATGTTTGGTAAAAACTGTGCACAAAATGGTCTGTGTTGATTATTTAGTAGTTTGACATTGGAGACTGAACACACACTATCTCTGCAGATGAGCACCTCACCATACATGGCTCGGAATCTGTCCATGTGCCTTACTGACAAAATCAGGTTAAAGGTTTAATCAGACTTTGATATGTGTGGACTTAGACTGCCCTCTGGTGGATGTGAAGAGAGATAGCATGAATCCTATTTTTCATTTGTATGCTTAAAATGAACCTAAATACAAAATACATTTGCTAGCCATCCATAACATATAAATATCAGCTGTCACTGTCTGCCAACAATCCCAGCTATACATATTTTTATATATTTCCTTAATAATATATCCTGTATATGAATGTCCACATCATTTTGTGATTGCTATTTATTCAAAAAAACATCACAAACTGACATTTTTAGTGCATATTCTTTTGAGAATAATTAAACAGCGATACAAAGGCGCATACGAAATGTTTGCTTTTCTAACAGCAAACAAATAAAAAATTGACCAAATATTTCACAAACATTTCAACTCTTGTTAGTAACATATAACAAGCATTTATATATATACTGTATTCACATGTAATTCATGCCTTTTGAAACCCTAAGAATCTATTGATAAAAGGAGTTGGTTTGGAGTATACAGTTTAGTAAGAACATATTTTAATGATTCCTGCAAGCATGTCCAGTTTATTTCTCCTGCACTTACCCACTTTTTTTGGATTTTTCAAACCCAAATTTGATATGTGAATTCTGTCCTAACAGTACTTTAAGCACAGTCACTGTACTTTAAGCACAATATTACCTATAGGATATGACAATCTTGTTCTCAACTGCTTGAATAGAGAGTGCATGGGTCTCACTTAGGCCATACATATACATGCACACAGACACACATAACAAACATTCACCGCTTCTCCAGTTTCTTAAACTTGGCCTCTGTGAATGAAGAAAAATACAAAATAAGAAAAATCTTACAGCATGAAAAAGTGCTTTAAATAGAGTTTGGTTCCAAAATGAGATAACTCGGTTTTTAAATAAATTAAAATAAATTATCGTTTTATTGTGCATTCCAATTAATATCTGTCAAACTGCAGTTTGTTTGTTTTGATTTAAGCCATAGAAACTAACAAATTTTTTTTTTAACTGAGTTATCTCAATTTGGAACCAAACTCTTCATATGCAGAGTTTTAGAGCATCAAAAACAATATTGAAAGAATAATGAAGACGAATACTCTGCTGGTGCCATTTAAAGTTTGTTAGGAATTCAAAGTGATATGTTTATCATATTAAAATATTCTATGATGCCATTATTTTTTTATTCACTAGATATTGGGGCAATTATAATGTGCCTTAAAACGTAGTTTCAGCAAATTTTACTTAACACCTTTTGTTTTGTTATTATAGGTCTTATGGTATGAAAAATATTTATTAATACAAATGGTTACATGTCTCCCTAGATTTTTATGAGGTCATAAAATCTTCCAAAGTTTATAATTGGTTATAACGCCATTTAAAATAGTAAAAGATTAATAAATACATAGATTATCACACTGCAGTACATTTATGTATGAAACGCAGTTTACACGTACCCAGTTTCTTTGAATATGTGTCTAGTTTATAAGCAGCCTGTTCCAGAGCTGTAACCTGCTCCTCGATCTGGTTAATCTGATCCAAGTAGGGCTGCAAACTGGCATCTAAAACAAAAATCAAGTCCAATAAGAAAATTTGAAATTTCACTTTCCTGAATGAGTACCTTTTATCCCAATGATGTAAATAAAACAAAATGAAAAGACTAAATCTAATTTAAGTGTACTGAACAGACAAACTGCTTTTGAAATATGTCATGTACACTACTAGCATTTATTTCATGTATTAGTGCCATAGGAAAATATGTCTCACATTTCTGATTGAGGTCTTGCAGATTGCGGCTGATGTTGATTGATATGTCCTTCATCTCCATGTACTTTAGACTGGAGAGCTTGTTCATGTTCTCCAGAAGTGTATAGTCTTCACAGGTGGCTGAGCAAACAAAAAATATATAAGGTTCTAAGAGTCCTATTCTACATATTACCAAACGTAGATAATGCTGATTGTGTTGAATGTTACATCCAATAAATGTGTTACTTGTTATATCAAATAAACTGAAGCTTTTTTTGTATTGTAGTATAGTTTTTTTGTCTTTACAACAAGATTGTATTTGTTAATGCATTAGCTAATGTAAATGAACAATGAACAATACATGTACTGCTTTTGATGATCTTAGTTTTTGTTAATTATTTATGTTTAGCATTACAAGCTATCTACAGTCTTCTTGAAGTTACACGTTATATTGGTTACAGCACAGAATGATTTATAAAGGTCCAGTATAAAACCCTTACCGTGGATATAGATGAAGCAAATGTGTGTTCATGAGTTTAAAATCAAATTTAAGTTTTATAATTTAGCTCCAAGAAGGCTCTGACAGTGTGTTAACATTACCAGTAAGCTCTCCTTGTAAAAATACTGCCATCTTCTCAAACATGTCTCTGCAGAGTTCATTGATGTCTGGTTCAGCAGGCTCAGTAGCCTCTTCTGCTGTTTCCACACCTCCATCATCTGTTACAGTAAGAAGACCCAGAACATTAGCTATTTGCTTACCTAGACAGGATTTTCGAACCTATGTTGAACCCGAAAAGCGGCTTAATACAGGCACAACACTATGATGCAACAACTGTACACAGTAACCCTGCTGAAGCAAAAACAGTAGAAACATCAAATTCTAATGGATTATGTATGAATGGGCACTGTGTTGATTTTAAAGGAAGCTCAAATGTTGACTGGTATTGGTGGGATGTTATTTGGCAGACGGTATCCAATGTTGCACAACATTAAATCCCACTACAATAATGCCCAAAAGTAACTAGGAACATAAAGAATTTGTGCAATGATTTTATTATTATTATGAAAAGATACAGCTTATAGTTCATTTGGACATTTGTAATGGTAACTTTTATAATGTAGTATTTTTTCCCAAAAGGAACATGCCATTTGTCAATTTACAAGTCACAAAATCACAAACAGATCGCCGAGTACGTAATAAACGCACCATGAATACGGTCTATATGAAACGCTAGAGTCGACGAATATGCAGTTTACAGTAATTTATTTACAGGTGTAACTTACTGTTATTGCTGGATCTTTTTGGTGCAGGCGCCTTGTTCTCTGTCCCACCCGCATCCCTCCTCGGATCGGGCTCAGTTGAGAGGTTCAGGTCGGTCGGAGGTGCAGGTACTCTACTGATGTTGTCCATCGCAGCGGCCTCCTCCCCCGTAGCAGCCATTTTCCTCTCACATGATCACATGACTACAACTAGTTTCACGTGATTCCTTGTTTCCTCTTTTTACCCATTTTATTCAAGCTTTTTTTATTTCATCCAAACAGTTTTAAGGCGTTGTGGAAAAATAAATAGTTGTTTTCAACCTTATTTTAAGATCTTAATGTAATTGTATATCATTATTGTATATATAATCAACATTACACATGTATTTCATATCTAGGGATATGGGTGGGGACGCGTGACGTGGGCCAGGCAAATCTATGGGCAACTCTGTAAATTTAAAATAAGTGAAGCAAAAAACAGGAAGTCACTACTAAATGTGTTTCCGGTCTAATTGCTTTTCAAAATATTGAATGACACTGTGTGCGTAAACCAAATTTTTGGACCTTGAATTTAATTTAAAAATCTACTTAATTCTGAAAATATGGGTCAACTTGGACTGCATTAATTAAATAGTTTAAAGAGACACATTTAATCACATTTATTTATTATTCATTCTTATGACTATTTGTATTGCATGTATATATGTCGTTTATGTTTTAAGGTTGTAAGGGATATCTTTTGTTTACTCTCTGACTTGTAAACAGAACAAAACGAAACCAAAGCATGTTTACAGTGTTACAATGTTTACAATTTAATGTGTAAATAACACTTTTGCGTGATAGTTATGGTTTATATCATTTTTATAATATTATGTTTAGTTATAAATCCATTTTTATTAATTGAAGTGATGTTTAGTTTTCTTCATAAATATCAATCATATTTTGTACATTAAGGGAATAATTCGCCCAAAAATATCTTTCTCTGTGTTCATGAGAACAAAGATATGTATACAGATTTAGAACAACTCGAAAGTGAGTGAATGATGACAGAATTTTAATTTATTAGGGAAGTATCCCTTTTTAAGGTTGAGATGTGGGGCCTTTATTTTGAAAAACTGTTCGCTCAACACCCACCCAGAGAACAGCGAGATTCTCCGGCTTCACCCAGGACTGGTGTGGCCCGCTCTGCTGCTCTCTGACTGTGACGGGAATCCATCGTGACAGGATACTAGCAGCACCAGCGACTGTAAACATGGCGGCATGCACAGCCAGATGCCTGTGCTATGTGCCCCCTTACTGAAGCCCCGATCACAGACACACTTCCATGATGGAGACAGAGGAGGAGCAGCATATGACCACGCTGTTATGCATGGGCTTCGCAGACCCGGTAGCCATACGGAAAGCCCTGCGCTTGGCCAAAAACGACATCAACGAGGCTGTCGCGCTGCTCACCAACGAAAGCCCGGGACTCGGATACGGCTACGAGCCGATGGAGAGCGGCCCTTCCCCGAGCTCCGGTCTCAGCGGGGAAGGCGAGAACAGCGGGCGCACGGGGACCGGGGGGTTTGATCCTCCGCCTGCGTATCACGATGTCGTGGAAAGTGAGGTAGGATTGTTATAAAGATGCATACGAGGTTATTTGCACGGATTGTAAAGGCGGAACCGCCGGGGCTGTCAAAAACCGGAGGGAAAGGCGCGCACACGCCTTTAACGTCGATTTGCAATGCCTGTTGTGCATAACACCTGATGAGGTTTAGGCCTGATGTTACAAGACATTTTCTCTTAAAGCACTCATGTTTGCGACAAACACTAGTTAATAGTTAAACGAAGACATTTTGTGTTATGCTTCTGATTAAGTTGTAGAAAATTGGGGGGATGGGTGGTGTAGGCTCCTTTAAGTTTAATGTATAAGCTGAGTTGTGTTAAAGTCTCTTCTGTTTATATATGTTTGTATAAAGTGAAAGATATATTTCGGGATCAATAATTAAGCCGGTGGCTTTCTATTGAGCCGGTGGTCGGTATTGCGTAACTGGGTGCTGCTAAACCGGTTGCAGGAGATGTGTGGCTGAGGATTTACGTTTAGTGGAATAAATATCTTTACATGTGACAGATCTGTTATTGTTTCTTTTGTGAAGTCAGTGGACAGGGAGGCGAAGATGATGACTTGGATGAAGCAATATTAAGTCTGTAATGCTGGGTTGAACAAAAACGTCAGATACACAGTTAACGTTACATGTAGTAATAATAAACCGGTTTGATTTTGCAAGCTTGAGTCCACAACGTATGTCAACAAGTTCAATGGGATATGCAATGAGGCCAAGACACTTTGTGATTGTTGCCCAACTGTTGCAATGTCTCTTTGGACATTTCATGACTCTTTTGACCTGTTGGTCAACCCCAGTCAGAGTCCTGTGGTCTTTGAGGTCTGCTCTGTGATTTCGGATGCCGGTGCTTACCAGTACTTTCAGATTGAAGGATTTTGCTTGCGTTAATCTTCTTCAACATAGAGGATGATATTATTAACGTTATTTCAGCCACTGTGTGTTGAGGAGACAATGAAATCAAAGCTTGTCATTCAAGATATAAACTACTTATAATATATAGATGTCCAGGTACAGTCAACAGGTACTACCCAACTCAGTGAATTTTTATTATTGTGACATAAAAGTTAAATAATGAAATACTATTGTGCCCGAACCATTACTTTACTATGAGGACAAATTACTTTATATTAAGAGAATATTTTAGTTGCACTAATCTGAATGTCACCTCAGTTCATTTGCTGCAAAATTATATGTTCCAAACATTGTGATATAAAAACTGGTTTTGCATATTGACACGCTATAACAGGGAACTTTGAATATAGCTTGTTGTTGGCGACACTATTTTAAGAACTGCAAAACCATGTCACGCTACTAAATATTTACACGGCTTTTCCTTGAATCTGAATTACAAGGCATAACCTGGAGTGCTCACTCAGATGTGATCCGATGGGATCTTGCAGCAAAGATTGGAAGAAAATGTTATGTGGGCGCAGCATTTGATTCTATCCCAGTTTGTAATTGCTTCATTTAGAAATGTCAATGTGGAACAAAGGAAATCCAATGTCATTTAAATTAGAACCCCCTTTTCATCCGCCCTTTATGAATTGTCTCTTCTGACCGTAAAAAAGCAGACTTCCAGCCGAGATATCTTGATGGATGACATGCTGGTTTGACAAAGCTCAGTGTTTGTGTAATATCTCTCAGGCATAAGTGTTTTGGATGGGTGGTGTTCCTGATAACAAGCCATATACAGACTAGGGATATTCAGGCCTGTATGGAATCTCCGAACACCAAATGTTTGTCATGCACACAAATCAACACATTTTCATTCTTAAAAATTAAATTGTGTTAATTTTTGAGCCAATCTCTAGTTCGAATTTCAACTCCGATGTCCATACCATCATCTTTAACTATAGGTTTTTTAATAAATGAAAAAATGTAATCAAACTGCAACAATATGTCAGGGATAATGTACAGGCAGCCGGTTGTTATTGAAGAATTAAGCCCAGCCAGAGTGATTATTACACGGCTACTTTCTATATAAGTAAAAAACTGGTCCATAAATACTAAAATGTTTTTACCGAATGCTGGCCATATGTCACGAACAGGCAATTTGGTTTAATCAATTGTAAATATAATGTCATATATGTTATTAAAATGTATATTTTCATTTAATTTGTCAAAAAAACCTGTCATAAGGATTTTCTGCATCCAGGTTTTTGTGCGTTATTAGTTTTAAGAGGTTGTTATCTGGGAATAACGAATCACATCCTTACACAAATACGTAAAATGATGCTGAACAAATACAGTTGAAAGAAAAAGTATGTGAACCCTTTGGGCTTACTTGGATTTCTTCATAAATTGTAGGGATGCACCGATACTACTTTTTCCTTTCCGATCCGATTCCGATACCTGAATTCTGCGTATCGGCCGATACCGATTCTGATCCGATACTTGCACTGTTTTTCATGATCAAAGTAGACTTGCATATTTTAACTTTTATTGCCAGAGGTGGATAGTTAAGCATGTTTACTTTCAAGTACATTTTAAAATATCTGTACTTTATCAGAGTACTTTGGACAAAAAATACTTCCCTACAGTATGAAGCAGATCAAACTTACTCCACTACAGTCCATAAATAAACGTTATTTTTACTTTAAATCCATGAGTACATTAAAATCTACCATTTTCCTTTACTTAAGTATTTTTACTTAAAAGTATGATTTTTTAAATGTAATTAAGTGCTGTATTAAACTAAAAAATACATACAAAACAAAAATGTGGTCTCATAAAGCACAGATACTTACAAAATGTTTAACAAATAAATCTCTGTTTATTACACAAATCTATCACAATATAAAAGTCTCCAAACTCGCTCATGCACATCCTGGACACAAAATGATGCGCTTAATATGCTGGATTGAGATTGACAGATTACCACACCAGCGGAGGTCAGAGTTTTTAAATTATGCTATATTGGTTTATTCCTCGCATAAAGCTATCGAAATACATGACATCGAATACAGTGCATGACAACGTTTATGGTAATTTCCTGATAGTTAGTCCTTTATGAAGCTTTAGAGTAACATCCACGGGTATCGCAACGGATTGGACTGAAGAGAACCCATCAGTCCGATACCCGATCCAGCTAAAAAGACCCGGATCGGCCCCAATTCCGATCCAGAGTATCGGATCGGTGCATCCCTAATAAATTGGTCATAAAATGTGTTCTGATCTTCATCTAAGTCACAACAATAGAGAAACACAGTCTGCTTAAACTAATACCGCACAAACATTATACGTTTTCATGTTTTTATTGAACACAACATGTAAGCATTCATAGTGCAGGGTGGAAAAAGTATGTGAACCTTTGGGTTTAATAACTGGTTGACCCTCCTTTGGCAGCAATAACCTCAACCAAACGTTTCCTATAGTTGCAGATCAGACCTGCACAAGGGTCAGGAGAAATTTTGGACCATTCCTCTTTACAAAAGTGTTTCAGTTCAGCAATATTCTTGGGATGTCTGGTGTGAATCGCTCTCTTGAGGTCATGCCACAGCATCTCAATCGGGTTGAGGTCAGGACTCTGACTGGGCCACTCCAGAAGGCGTATTTTCTTCTGTTGAAGCCATTCTGTTGTTGATTTACTTCTATGCTTTGGGTCGTTGTCCTGTTGCATCGTCCATCCTCTGTTAAGCTTCAGTTGGCGGACAGATGGTCTTAAGTTTTCCTGCAAAATGTCTTGATAAACCTTGGAATTCATTTTTCCATCGATGACAGTAATCCGTCCAGGGCCTGAGGCAGCAAAGCAGCCCCAAACCATAATGCCCCCTCCACCATATTTCACAGTTGGGATGAGGTTTTGATGTTGGTATGCTGTGCCTTTTGTTCTCCACACATAGCGTTGTGTGTTCTTTCCAAACAACTCAATTTTGGATTCATCTGTCCACAGAATGTTTTGCCGAAAGTGCTGTGGAACATCCAGGTGCTCTTTTGCAAACTTCAAACGTGCTGCAATGTTTTTTTTGGACAGCAGTGGCTTCCTCCCTGGTGTCCTCCCATGAAGTCCATTCTTGTTTAATGTTTTCCTTATTGTTGATTTGTCAACAAAAATGTTAGCATGTGCCAGAGATTTCTGTAAGTGTTTAGCTGACACTCTAGGATTCTTCTTCACCTCATTGCAGTCATCTTTACAGGACGACCACGCCTAGGAAGTGTAGCAACAGTGCTGAACTTTCTCCATTTGTAGACCATCTGTCTTACCGTGGAAACATGGACATCAAGGCTTTTAGATATACTTTTGTAGCCCTTTCCAGCTTTATGTAAGTCAACAATTCTTGATCGTAGGTCTTCTGAGAGCTCTTTTGTGTGAGGCATGGTTCACATCAGACAACGCTTCTTCAGAACAGCAAACTCAAAACTGGTGTGTGTTTTTTTTATTGGACAGGCCAGCTTTAATCAACACATCCAATCTCATCACATTGATTGGACCCCAGGTTGGCTGACTCCTGGCTCCAATTAGCTCTTGGAGAAGTCATTAGCCTAGGGTTTCACATACTTTTTCCACTCTTCACTATGAATGTTTACATGTTGTGTTCAATAAAAACATGAAAACATATAATGTTTGTGCGGTATTAGTTTAAGCAGACTGTGTTTCTCTATTGTTGTGACTTAGATGAAGATCAGAACACATTTTATGACCAATTTATAAAGAAATCAAAGTAAGCCCAAAGGGTTCACATACTTTTTCTTTCAACTGTATCTAGTTTTTATTGGTTAATATGCAAAATAGAATTTCTTAGAAAAACTGATCAAGCACACCATTGAATCTTATGTTATTAATATAACTGTAAAGTGCCCAAAGTTTACTGGAAAGACTTGGAAAGCCTAGAGACATCTCATTGCATGTTCCTTAACACATTTCACGTGTTTCTGCATGTCATGGGTTGCAAGAACCATGCGTCAGTACTATAAATAAAGTGTGCAGCCCTGTTCTGGGGTAACAGGCAGGGTCTCCAGTTACCAGTATTTCGGCCAGCACTGCGCAATATAGCAGAAAACAACGAACAACAAACTCAAATCACAACAGGCTGAATCACATGCACAGAGAGGAATCAACCTAAAAAAAGAAAGTGTTTCATATCGCCTGATGTCGGAAACAAACACTTCAGTCCACCTTAACACAGATCATAGACACATACAGACAAGGGGGCATCAGGGCTAATGAGTTAACACGACATTGGGGAGGTTTAAACCCTCAGAGGTGGCATGTTTTGTTGGCAACATGGGCCATTCATATACACACATCACCCAATTTGTACCATGGCAACAGGTTTGGAATGTGCCATGTGACCTTAGCACGCCCCAAAGACCAGAGGCCCCTATGCACTATCTCTCTCTATCTCTTCTTTTTAAATCAACACCAGCCCCGAATTCATCCTGTTTGTTCACAACATATCACATTTACAAACTGGTAATAAGACTGAAAATTACCTGAAAGTTTTCTTAAAGTGCATTGTTGTAAAGATTGTTTGCTCTTCAAATTGACCTCCGTTACCACCAGTGAATACACAGTGAAACACATGAAAATGTGGGCGTGGGACATAAGGGCTTTGAAATGCAGGTTTAATTTGGTGGATACCCTTGTTCCCGCAATAATGATTTTAAAAATAAAACGTAATTCATAAAGATCAACATAAAGAGAATTGTGTTGCGCTAATAATCATTATTTATTAATGTATTCAAATGCATTTTTTCCAATGGAAATTTCATTAACGCAATGCGTCCAGCTTTGTTTCGATGCGCAATATGAAGTAATTTATAAAGAGTGAAATTAAGATAACAAAGTATTAAAGGCACAATGTTTTCCCTGTTTTCGAAGCTTTGATTGTGTTTTTTGGGTGTGTAACAATGGATGTTCATGTTTCTGGTTTCAAAAACCATATTTCAAGTCTATCGTCCACCGCTGTCTCTCTTCTCATGAAACGACTGGATTTCTTCCGGTTTCTTCAAAGTCCCGCATTCTGAAACCCTCTGATTGGTAAAGAGTGTGTGAAGATGTCCCACTCATACCATATTAGCGAGTTCCACTCATCAAGCTGTTGTGATTGGTCGGTCCCCCTCTCAGTGCAGGTGAATTCATAAGCTTTGGCTTTTAGCAATAAACAGTAACATTGCCGTCTACTTCACTTCATCAGTTACAAACATGCGGATCGAACAAAGTGTAATGGAGGTCTGCTAGTGTATATGCAAACGTCAATCTTTGTTAGAGATCGCGTTTTTCTACTATGGTGAGGTAAATGACACCGGACCGAATGGCGTCAGACCGGTTATCACGAATAACGGAGTTGGATAATAAAACAAGCAGACTGCAAGCAGGATTTCAGAGGAAGTTTCATTGAAGTGTTTTCGAAATTGATATGTGCGCACACACACACAATATCAGTGTATTACACAGAACAACTTTCTCAGCTGATATTAAAGTCATGGAAGTGTTTTTTTGACCGTTGGTTGTCTTAGAATGTGTATCTGAATTCTTATTTCCAGCTGTAGGACTGTGATGAAAGGGAAAGTAGTTTAGCGCTACCTCAGTCAAATGTTTACAATCTCTAATAAACAAACACAATTCCAGTGGCTCTTCCACTTCTCTGAGGAAGACCTTGCACATTTTTTGCATATTCCTTTGGGCGGAGGTTAATAAAAGCACTCGGAATGGTGACATCATGTACCCAGGAAGTAGAGGGATGTAGTCCGATCCAGCCGTTTTCCGTAGTCCTTGAAAAGCGAATTCTGTTAAAGACAATATCTCGCTTGGCACTGAACTTTGAGGTTTATCATTTTGCAGGTATTATTTACACTCTAACAGCAACATTACACACTAACTAAAGGTTGAAAATGGGATTGCGGGAGCGTGCTAGTTAATGGATGTTCTACTAAATGTTTTCAAATGACAAACAGTGTATTTATGCATGACAAAAATAAAACATAATAATAATGACTTAAGGAAAGAAAATGTGCCCATGACTGATGTTCTTATTAGTAATGCACAATAAATTATCAGCCATATCAGTATCATAATAACATTTGATATAAATCATTTCCTCTGGTTAAACTTCTACAGCTGCACGCTGATCACAGTTAAAACAGTACAGCTCTGTCTTTCTGTCATGATCATATACTTACTGCTATTAGCAAAACATTGTTGATGTAGGTTTGTAGATACATTATTTATGAATGTGTAAATTATAAGAACAAACACGTATTGTTTGAATAGAAGTGACCTCTTAATGCTTCTGACTCTTGACTGAGACCTGTTAGACTTGTGGCTATTTAGATTTTTTTCTGGGTTGCTCTGGAAGAACATCTATGATTTGTAGGGATGGGTATCGTTAAGGTTTTAATGGTACTACTACTTTTATCGATACCACTTATCGGTCCGGTACTTTAACGGTTCTCTTATCGGTACTTTTTTGTTGTGTTTTTTTTATGAAAGACAAAACTAAAGCTGGAGTTTTTTTCACTATTTAAAACATTCGTATTCTTTACATTCGTTGACCTAACATATCTTAATGCAGGTAAAAGATGACTGATACCCGCCTATTATTCATAGAGAATTAAAATAAAATGCATGTGGTCCTAAATTTGTTTATGTTTTTAGTTGTTTTTGTTTAATAATAATAATTATACAGGTTTGGAACCTCTTGCAATTTACACAAACACACAAAAAGTTTATGTATTTCATCGCTACAAATAAATTTTTTAGGTAAGCTCTGCTTTGTAATTTCTTAAGCATAATTTATTATTATTCATCCATTTAAATGCAGTACTGTGAAAGTAGTTTTTATGTTTAAGATTTATTTAGGCTACTGCATAAAAAAACACACTCTAAAGATTTATATGTAGGCTATTTTTTTATGTGTTGTGTGTTTATTAAATTATTACATACTAATTTAATGAAACCTTATGCAATGTTTAAATTATGTCTGTGTTATTTAGGAAGACAGCTAGGCTAGCATATGCACCTGAGGACGTGGATGATGAACTATTAGCTAGCAGGCAGTCGAAAACTTTGCATCTCTCTGTCTGCACATAATGCACTTAAGAGAGATGTTTAGCTAGATTACTTGTGTTACCGCTCTTACAAGCAAAAGTCTTGTTGCACTTTTTGCTACGAGCATTATCTGTATCTACTCGCGTGAAATGTAGCCAGACTTTAGAGCGTTTGTTTCTCTCCGCCATCGTCACTCTATTATATGCGTGAGCTTTCGTGTTGTGTGCGCTCGAGCTCTGTGTAGTGTGGGACAGACGTATATTTTGCGTGCAGTGCGAGATTGCGAATAACGAAAATGCAGGTAAATGTCTTAAATATTATCTCAAATTAGAAATGGCTGGTCAGTTAAAATGCTAGGTAACGTTTATTTAGCAATAATAAATAGGAAATGTTTTTCTTAATTTCTCAAGCACCGATAGCAGAACCGTTAACGTCAGAGCTTATCGATACTTCTGTCTTTCATAATTTAGCCCGAGACCGATAAAGTACCGAGTTTCGGTACCCATCCCTAATGATTTGTTTATAGAAAAAAGATATAACCCCGAAACCATAAAGGTTAAAGAATCGTTTACTAGTGTAAAGTAGGCTTGGTACATGATTTTCAGGGGGAAAAATATGTATTGTATGATAATGGTTACCTTGTTTTCCACTTTTTGCCTTTTGTTTTAGTCTTAGGGAATTTTATATTACTACTTAAATGCATTATTTCGGCCAATATATCACTAATCGGCTTCCAATGTTAAAGAAATATCGGTTATCGCTATCAGCCAAAATGAACATATCAGTGCATCCCTAGTTCTTATCCACTGTAGCGTCCTAAAGGACTTTTTTGCAATGGAGCTTTGCAATTTAGGGTCAAAGATATGGTTGTTTAAAACCAAATGCTTGCATGGACTCGAATTTTATTTCAGCTGGCTGACTAGAGTTTTACTTCGTTTAAACATAAATGGCCCCACCACAAAAATGAACTAAAAAAAGATTTTTTGTGTTTTTCAACACCAGAAAAGTGACTTCAATTTAGCATATTTTATTAAACATATATGAAACTTTTACTTAAACTGTCTTATATGTAATTTGCAAAACCAGTGTGTAATGTTTGAAAAAAAACGTATGTTTGCGAATGTAAACACAGACCAGAGGACAGCACAGCGAAAAACAGTATTTTGCTGTTCAACTATCGCATGAAGCCTATTTTTACTTCGCAACCATTTTTGCCAACTGTGGCGCTGCAAACATTCACAAGCAGGGCAAAAGATCTGTCACCTCATTCCCTGAGCCAACCGCCTGAAGCTAACACAGTGTTTCAGTTGAATTGAGCAGACAAATGTAAATGATGCCATTGATGTGACAAGTGGAATCTGATTAGCTTTTCCTGTCAACATTTAATTAGCATTGATGAATAGGTCATAATGTCTATTTTTATTAATTGCGTGTTGTGTGGGTGCATGTGAATGAAACGTGTGTGGATTGTAATTCGCATCAGACATTTTCTAGCATTCTGAATGTATACAGCAATTCTGTGACTAAAATGTTAAAATAGAACTCCGCTTGACTTCCGCTGTCTCTATTTTTGTGTCTCTCTCTTCTCACACATGGACACTTTCTCTTCTCTAAGACCCACACAGTGCAGGTGGTTGCCACTACCAGAGAACAGAATAAGTGATTTGTTCCTGTTGCTTTTCCCTCCTCAACATAGACGCTGTCAGACTCAGTCAACAGAAGCACACAGAGTTCTTTGAATCACCTCTACAGCAGCTTAATGTCTTCAAGATGCCATTTACATACCCATTTTACATTATATGATGGATAGTCACGCAGCATGTGGAGTCCAAAAACCTAAGGCCATTGAGGACTATATACCTATAAAAAAAATTCTTGTTTAAATTACAGACGTTTTCATTGTAAATTTTATTTAAAAAAATGTTGAATTGAACAAGAGAAATTATAAGTGTTCGGTACTTTGGAAGGCTTGTTCACCTTAAGCTTTAATGCAGTCAAAATAGTTCTATTATGTATTTATTTACAAATAATATCTTGAAAACAAGCTTGGGTTATGTATAGATTTCGTTTGTTTGGAAGGATTCAACTGTCATTTTTTAACTTCGTAATTACCTTTTAATTGCATCAGGATTATTGATTTATGATGATTATACTGTATAGCCTAGTGGATTTTAAAGTCGTCTATATTTTGTTAGTAAGGAATGGCCTTACATGCTTGTAAATCAGTGGGGTTTGACCGAGAGAGACGGCTGTGAATGCCACCTGTGTTAGGTTACATTCAATTTGATTGAGAATCTTAATAAGGCACACGACTGCAGGTGGAAACCGTTGCTGCTGTTGCTACGGATGTAACATATGCTGAATATTTTTACCCCTCTTTTCTCAGTACCCTGAAGATTAAACCCATGACTTGTGCTGGTAAGGCGATGTTCTACCAATTGAGCCACAATTCTCTAAGATATAAACATTAACAGATCAGTACAATTATTTAAATGTAAAAGACGTCATAGACCCAGGGGCGGACTGACCAGTAGAACATTCTGTCAAAGTCCAGAACGGCCATCCCACCGACGGCCTACGGCCGCGACCAGTACAGACTTATTATACATGTGAATGCACGTAACGCAAAGGCTTTAGCGAGTCGGACACGTATGCATGTAGCGCAAGGCTAGTCAACTGCCGGCCCGTCAATCATCTTTACCTAACCTTAACATTTCAAATAAGAGAGGAGACTTTAAGAACTGGTGTGCTTTAAATGCACATCCTCCTGAGACGCCTCATCTTTAAAAGTCCAAAACGTTGCTTTTCAACACGAAAGAATTCCTGCGGCTCAGAATGATTTACGTCTTCTAAAGCGATTTGATCGGTCAGTCCAAGAATCTCAATGTTATTTACAACGTTATAATAAGCAATGCATTACACAGCCTCAGACGGTTTGTGCACGCGATATATCGCTTTCTAAATATAGTTTTACTCTAGGAAGGTTACACAACATGAACGGTTGTTTCGGATAAGTGGAAAACTGTGTTGTTTTTATTGCTGGATTCATTATGTATTACGGCTATATTTACGAAAAACAGATGTTCATCTCCCCCCAGAACTCGCACTGTACAAAGTTTTACCTTTAAATTTAATATCATGAAATGGCACAAATACTGGATCCAATGTTTGTGTGCATGTTTTAATATATGGCCTATAAGTACCAGCAATAAAATTAACAAAAATGCAATAAATAACAGAAATACAAAATAGCAGAAGAAATGAGGATATGGTAAAAAACTGGTCCGCATCCTATTTATTCTTTTGGAATCCGGCCCTCAAAGAAAAGCAGTTGAAGACCCCTGATGAAAAGCACTCCGCACCCACAACCCCCCTTTGACAAAATTGATGGTGGGCCTATGTGGGCCAAAAAATCCAGGGCCGAATTTGCGTCCCAGTCCGCCCATGCATAGACCACAATGGTAAAATCTAGTGTTAGTTAAACTATCATTTGTTGAACAGACGCCTATAACCACTGTTTTGAAACATGAAGTTCTGGTCTTAAATGATATGAACGAACACCTACCTGTGGAAAGTATCATACTCGGAATGTCTGTATCATGTGCGCTGCTCTTCATTCGAGCTCAACCTGCTCTCTTAATGTCTCTTTAATATGTAATCAGTAACAGAAGAAGTTCACAGAGGTCAGAAGAGCCTTAATTTAACCCCTGAACTAAAGACCCTGCCCACAGGGAGCCAATCACCCCAACCACAACCAATCCCTTATTTAGAAAATGGCCTCTGGGTCTAGTGAACACCACATGCAACGTTCCCTGAGGAAGAGAGAGAGAAGGTGACCTCCATTTTTCTCTCTCTGATTGTACATTCACTTATTCTAACTCAAGGGTAAACATATGTCTTGTATACTAATATTCTTCTGTCAGAACTGTTTCCTGTTTGCACAGTGTGCTGTTTTTTGCACTGTAATCTAATACAGCATGTGCATCAGACCCATTCAAATAACTGCCTATTGGAAGTTGTGTTATGTGATGGTTAGATAAATAATGAGATAAATGGTTTATAGAAATCAACAGCCAAGCATATTTCCTTTTCCGTTCAAAGACAAATGTGGACTGGTGCCAGATTGCAGGCACCGGATAGGGAGTTTCTCGAAGATGCGGCCATCTAACTTAATCTTGCTTTTGATCTTTCAGGGATCTAGTCTGCGACTGAATGATATTTCCAGAACTCCTCCGCGGTTAGATTCGTTTTAAAGGTCTCAAATCATTCGTCCTGAGACAAAAAAAATCTGTCACATGCGCACCTGCAGATCTCAGTAGAATTGTGTCGATTTTAGCACTTGTCATTGACAAGTAAGTTATACTAGTACTAGCACTATACTTGTCTTTTTAGCCGTTATTGACTTAGTTACCTTGGCTATCATATGCTAATCTTCCTCTATATACGGGACATTTTTCTTCAATTTAGACTGTTGATAAACATTACTTACATCGGCAGCTTTGTCTCGTTCAGTTGGTCTCGATCCCTCTTGAGGAACAACTTTGAAACTTATCTTACCATTTTTATTATTTAACTTAGGTCCAATATAAAAATGATTGCATATTTTATTAGTTTTAATTAATATAACCGGTCTGAGTCCATGTTTCATTTCCCTTGCCATAGTAGAAAAAAATTGTGATCTCTAACAAAGATTGACGTTTGCACATGCACTAGCATATCTCTATTCGGTATCCACTTCGATCGATCCGCATGTTTTTAACTTAAGAAGTGAAGTCGATGCCATTGTTACTTTTTAGTGATAAAGCCTATGAATACACGTGCACTGAGAGGGGGAACGACCAATCACAACAGCCTGAGAAGCGGAGGCTCGCTGATATGGTATGAGTGGGACATCTTCAGACACACGCTCTAAGCG
This sequence comes from Triplophysa tibetana, assembly GCA_008369825.1. Taxonomy (NCBI): domain Eukaryota; kingdom Metazoa; phylum Chordata; class Actinopteri; order Cypriniformes; family Nemacheilidae; genus Triplophysa; species Triplophysa tibetana. The sequence continues at coordinate 15,666,883 of CM017910.1, read as the reverse complement.
GGGGAACCAATCAAGACAGACTGAGCTTTACCAGTAAGAGCATTTTAGAAAAAGGGACTTTATAGAAACCGGAAAAAATCCAATCGTTTTTTGAGAAGAGAGACAACGGTGAACAATAGACTTGAAATATGTGAAATATAAAGCATTTATTGAAACTAGACAAAAGAGCATCAATTGTAAAACATGAAAAAAACATAATGAAAGCTTCGAAAACAGCCAAAGAATGGCACCTTTAACTAAACTAAAGTGATTTATAAAAATTCAAAATGACTTTGGGCGGTTGTTGCCGCGGTGGACAAGTGATGTAGGTGGTTTGTGGGTGGACGCCATGAATCAACGGTGTCACTGAATATTGCAACAAGCTTAATAGAGAAGTCAAATGACATTTTTACACATTATACTTGTCATATCTTAAAAGGAGGAACATTCAGCTTTATTTCGTCATGTTTGTTCAATTTCAGTGGCCATCCCAATTAATTTGCGAATTTCTGGCCACTTAAAAATGATCAGTAGTCATTTTTGGGCAAATATTGTGTGAAATACATTGGCATGTTTTGGTGTTTGTTCTACTGCAATTGTTGTATTTAAGTCTTATGTTTAATATATTGGTCATCGTCCACCCTGATCTTTGTTTAGAAAAATGAATTAATAAGCGATCATATTAAAGACTGTATTGTAATTCAAATCAATGTTTTGGGGTTTCTATGAAGGTTTAATTAAATCGTGTTGGTCTAATGTAGGGCACAAACGACTGTTTTTCTACTGTAATATTGAAAATGTCTGACATTTGAGCAGTATAATGGCAGTAGATTCTTACAAACAACAATATCAATATTTGTATTTCCTCAATGTTAAATTACATCTCTCACAGTCCTTTTCATAAGTTAGACTAATTCAGTTTTTTCACTAAAGGGATACAGTAGTTCAGCCAAAAATGAAAATTCTATCATTATTTACTCATCCTCACCTGAATGACTTTCTTGTATGAGAGCACAAAATAAGATATTTTAAAGAATGTTGTTGAACAGCGAAGGTTCCCATTCACTTGCATTGGTTTTGTGTCCATACAATAAAAGTGAATTTATTGGTTACCAACTTTATTTCAGTGTTATAATAAGCGTTGTTGAGTTATTGTGTATTGAATGATATATTTCTGAAGTTTTTGTTGGTATTAGGATGTAAAGTTGTAATAATACTTTTTTACCATAAACACCCTTTAGTGTGGCTATAAAATAAATATTATAATATTAAAGGAGGGATATTAATAATCAAGTGAGACCACTGAAAGGTTGGGACTGTAGCGCAGTGGTGCAGTGGTTAGTGAACATACAGTATGCAGGTTCAGATAACACCAGTGGTTTCCTGTCTCTTTCGTTCTTTCTGTTAAAAGCATTTATACATTTAATTTAAAAGAACAAATGAAGTTAGGGTGAGTGATCATTTTCTGAAACGTTTTTTTTTTGTTCTCTCTCTGATAGAGAAGTAATGATGAAAATGGGAACTGTTCTGGGAACAGTATGGAGTTTCCAACCACTAATCTGTATGAGTTGGAGAGCAGAGTGTTCACTGACCACTGGTCCATCCCATACAAGAGAGAGGAATCGCTCGGGAAGTGTCTCATTGCCTCTAGCTGTCTGGCCAGAATGGGTGAGTACTTAGGGGTATGTATGTTATGTGTGTACGTGCGCATGTGTGTGTGACTTGATGGGATTCTCACTTAAGCACATTTATGTTTACTAATACTAGTGGAATTTCCTCCTAAAGCCAATTGCAATAGCATAGAAGTGATGACACCATTGTTTCATGCAAAAAAAAAATGTGCATCAATGATTTTTTGTATTCGAATTCCTCAAGTTACTGGAGAGATCGTTTCAGCCCTAAAACTAAATAACTAATCCTTTTTCTTTCTAGGCTTGGCTGATGCAGATGAGAATTGCAAGAGGTTCATTGACAGATGTATGCCTGAGGCCTTCAAGAAGGTTTGTGTGTTGTGATATTCAGGCATGTGATGGAATGGCTAGGGCTGTGACGGTGGCAGTTTTTTACCACTACTGTGGTAATGGACTAATAAACCGCGGTGGTTTAGAAATATTGATTATTTATATAAATTATATTTACATTATTATATTTGCGTGTAGCAACCACATGACGAGCGGAAGAGAAATATGTAACATATTTAAATACTTGAAATTGTTAAATGGTAAGATACTTGAAATAGAAATATGATATCTGAAATAAATGAGGATAATATATCCGTCAATATATAACGCACTTATCCATCAGTGAGACTAGTGTTGTCAAAAATATCGATATTTCGATAAATATCGATACTGAAATATCTGAACGGTACCAATACTAATTTCCCGAAGTATCGATACTACAATCCTAGCCGAGCTGTCACTTTCACTTATCTCCAGAGGCGCGTTGACAAACACCACAAATGACCGCAGTGCCTGTCACGTGTCTCGTCTGATTCGCTCTGGTTAAATAGCAAAAGTGAAGTGAATATAAATATGCCGTGTGCGGCGCCTCCGCAACCGGCTTTGGTTGATAAAGAACACAGCAGGAGTGCTATCTGGAAATATTTTGGATATGAGGCAAATGAACATGGAAAGCCGAAGGACACAAACAAGCCAATATGCAAGAGTTGCTACAGAGCAGTGCTAACAAAAGGCGCTAACACCTCTAATATAGCAATATGAGTGTTGTCTCGTTTTTTCACCGTAGTTCTTAAAGTTAATATAATCCGACTGAGGAATCTTTAACTGTGAATCTTTAAAGACTTTAACTGTGGTCAAATGTAAATTAACTTGTGCTTAATTAACTTAATTAAAAAAATGATCACGTGTGTGGATCGGTGATATTTGAATTCGGCATTAAAATATTTTCATCAAATAATGTTATGTATTGACCAGCATTTATGAAGGATGAGCAACGCATTTGCTACAGTATATTTTAATCTTTGATGACAGTATGTAATAAAATACAACGGATCATGTTTGATCTGGTCTAATGAAAAAAAATATAAACAGATAGAACTTTGGATTTTAATGTTAGTTTAAATTAACTTTTAACTAAGATTAATACATGTTTTGGAAGTATTTTTCATTGTTTATTCATGTTAACAAATATCTATTACCATTAACTTAAGTTCTAAGATTAGTTACATAGTTCAGTTCATTTTAAGTGTGGTCAAAAAAAAAATATGTTTATTAAAGTTTGGCATTCTCTTGTAGCACCAGAAAGAAGATGAGACTCGACCTGCAACAGTACATAATGCGTTACAACACATTATGTTGTTTTTCTCTGTGGTATCGAAAATGGTATCGAGTATCGATATTTTTCAAGGTATCGTATCGAAGTCAGAAATTCCAGTATCGTAACACTAAGTGAGACTGCACACTACAACATATAAAACATTTAAATAAACATCAGTAAAAATGAAAACTTGAATGATGTAAGAAAGTTAAATATTTAATGAAAAAGCAGTGTTAACTTCAGTCAGTCGCATAATCCTTACAGCCCTTAACAACTACATTTGAAACAAACTGTTTTCACATACCTTGGCTTCCCTTTTCAAATTGCAATAAAAATTATTATTTTTCCTACTCGTGGATGGCAAATTTATTTGTTTACATTGTTGATTAAAATGTGTACAGCTGCACAAAATGCACGTTCAGAAGATGTGCACAGGAGCGCAAATAATTAGTTGTCTCTCCGCAATCGCGGCAAAACCTGTGCGCGCTCCGGCACTAAGCAAGCGGGTCAAAGCCAGTTTTGATTTTGCGTATATGTTCATTTCACCACCAGATCCATTGCAAAACCCACCGAAAAATCTTGGTTTTGCCGTGCAGGCCTGCACACGAACGCACCAACTGAAACGTATGCCAATAATTTCTATTAATGTAAAATCTTTTAAAAACAACCATCCATAACGTAAAGGCTACAATTAGCAATCGTCATCGCAACCGTCATATTTATTACACCTATATTTGTCACCAGTTTGCCACCGTCATGGCATTTTACCACCGCGGTGGTGTGGTTATCATAACCACCGTCACAGCCCTAGAAATGACACAGACTTGCGTAGTTAAAAACATAGAGACGTGTGATAACGTTAATTATTAAGTTGTTTTGTTGTCTTGTAGTTGCTGACGTCAAGTGCCGTGCACAAGTGGGGAACAGAGATTCATGAGGGCATTTACAACATGCTGATGCTGCTGGTGGAACTCGTTGCCGAGAGAGTCAAACTGGACCCCATACCCATCGGCCTCTTGGGAGTTCTTACCATGGTACACATTTGCTTGCAAAATATTAAATGCTGCAGAGTTTAAATAGGTACCCTACACTGTGACAAAACTTCTGTATAATTCTGTATAACTACAGATTTTTCATGTAGAATTTTTCACCAAAACGTTTATTGTTTTATTAACAGATTTTTAAAATAAATATACAGTATTTTTGAAATCGTTAAAAAACTGTAAATTTACAGAAAGGGCCTCCAAAATTACAAGAAAAACTCTACATGATTTCAAGCACTGACAGTTCTGTTGGCTATCAATTTCCAAAAATAAGAGGAAAAACATAAGACTAGTCCATCCTACTTGCTTTTTTCTGAAAAAAGTCATTTGGTCGCTTAATGTGAGGAACTGTCTGGAAGATTAACAGCATGCTTGTTTGAAGCAACATGAGCAAAACAGGATTTTTTAGTGAAGTATTGCTTTAACAATATTTCCCTGTGTTGTTGATTGACAGGCTTGTAACCCTGACAATGAGTATCACTTTAAGAATCGGATGAAGGCGTGTCAGAGGAACTGGGCTGAGGTTTTTGGAGAGGACAACATGTTTGCTGTATCTCCAAGCTCCAGCTACCAGAAGGTATTCTGAAATTACATGTGCTGTTTGTGTGCTGTTTCAACAATTCAGCCTAAAGGACAGAAAAACTGGTTTTGTAGAGTACAGGATGTGTTGAACATGGCGACAAAGCAGAAAAAGCCTACCAGAATTGACCTTGTTTTTCCTCAATAATCTGTTTGACCATTAAGCTGAAAGGTGACCATTAACCACTATGATTTGGTGCCAATAGAAAAAAAATGTTGTGGGAGTTTTACACTATGTATCAAGGTAGTCTGATCAAATTCACGATGATTTGTGGTATTATTTTCTAGAATGAACTAGTGTTTGTGTGCAAGATGAAAGTATGTTCTAATGAATGTATGACGGGATTAACCATTGGTTGTTTGTCTTTGTTTTTTTTATTGGACAGGAGCCTCACGGCTGGCTGGTGGATTTAGTGAATCGGGTATGAATTTCCTCACTCACACATGCTGTGCATGAGTTAAAGTGACCTCAAAACTCTAGAACGCTTACAAATATATTTGGTTTTCGGTCATTAGACAAAATGTCAAACCAAGTGACATATATTTTGAAGAAAAACCACATGATTCCACATGAATCATTTCTAAACAAGTTTTAGGTTTCAATGTTTAGTACAAGAAACAGTGTTCGAAATTAATACAAAAGGTGTTTGAATGCATCAAAACTTTGTTGAAAATGGGTAATATAAAGAACTTCAACTTTGTTTGTTTCGGAGTGATTAGGAATCTGTGTAAATCTGAACGAAAGTTATTTAATTCATCCACTAAACATGACCTACATCCTTCAAAACACTTGTAAAAATGAGGGAAGGTAGTTCTGAGAAAAGCTCAAAAATCATTTCTTTGCAGATACTACTTGATGTTTTCTATCTTGAAGCATCTGCCATACGCGTAAATGTTAATCTAATGCAATGAAATACATTTTATCGTTTTTGTGACTCCTTTATATCCCATCGCATACCACACATCTGACTAATATATATTTTGTTTAATATTTCTTATGGAATATTGCTGTTATTTACAGTTTGGAGAAATGGGAGGTTTCACTGCCATTCAGTGCAAGCTCAACCAGGAAGAGATCGAGATAGGGGTAAGACTTCAAACTCTTTATTAAAGGCTGGGACTCACTAAAATATTTGTTAAATCTTGTAAGTGTAAGAGACAACAAACATGACGACAAAAATTCTAGATTTAATCATTTTGGTCCTATCATGTGTGGGCCCTGTGATGTGATGAAGAAAACACACCAAACACAAAGAGATTTTAAAAGAAAAAAGGAAATCTCGCAAAATCTCTTAGACTTCATATTTTTTTTTATTATTTCACTGTATGTTTAATATATATGCGTTCAATGTAAACAATACAAACATGTGTGCATATCACCTTTTATGTGATTCTACAAATAGTATTTATTTTTGAGAAATTGCTCAAGCAGCATGTTCTGAAGTAATCAACTTTCAAATATTGTTAAATTTATGATTTCTCCATATTGAAAAATAATATTAGGACTGAATATTCAGCTCCACTGAACCAGTTTTTATTTTCTACATTATAGCATTAGCACATTATTTTGATACAGCGGATCCATGTGTCCGTCACTTGCTCTTAAACTGAAATTTTTATAAATATTATTCATAATTGCAATGATAGTGTTTGGAATGCGTGTTATGCATGTGTCGGCTCGCTTTCTGATTTTATATTTTGTATCGTTCCATGTGACAATCAACAAAGTTCTTGAGCGTTTGTTCTGTAGGGTTTCTGCTTATTAACATGTTGAATATTCATGATTTGCGATTGTGGCGGCTCCGATGTTCTTCCGAATCAGGTTCAATCACTCTTAAAACACATCACACCACAGGAAAATCTGATAAGATCATCTGTAGAGCCGTTTAATAAAATCAGGACTTTACCTAGGATTGTCGGAAGTGGAGAAATCGACCCAATTATCTTGTGGTGAGGCCCCGGCATTACCTGAACTTTAACATCAGGTCCTCATAGAATGGCGGCATGATCTAATTACAGAGAAAAACCACAATGGGCACAACGGTCATGGGCTGATAGCTAGCTACGTTCAGAGCTCAAACCCAAGGTCCGAAAGAAAGGCAGAAAAATGAATGGCTTAATAATGTGCCTTCAGATCAAGAGACTGTTAAGAAGACAAGAAGCTTGAGTAAGATGTTCAGACTAAAAAAAAGAAAGAGAGAGTTGAACGAGTTCAGAGATTTTATTATAGTGGAGTGCTTAAGAGCTCGGAAGTGTTTTTTCAACATCACATGCCATCCTACACTGCAGTGAGTGAGATGGAGAGATGAAAAGAGGAGAGGGAGAGAGAGAGAGAGAGATGAGAGACGAGAGACGCTTCTTCCTATAGGTGAAAAACCCCAAGAGCATCAAGGCTAATTATTAACACAGACAACATTAACCAATACTTTCTCATCAAGCCTTTAGATGTTGTTGGGGTTTAAAAAACAAGAAAAGTGATTGAGTTTAATAAAGATTGATGAACAGATGAATAAATGGATGGATTGAAATTTGCATCACTGGTCTCAAAAATGCTCGAAATTGTCTACTTCCATACTACATGGTAGGTGAAAATAAGAATGAGTCATGAATATAATGTCCGAAACCTCAGTATGCACAAAACAGTAGATGAGAAATATTCGGATTGTTTAGTATTTTAACCATATTTTACTGTGTTTCACTATTTACATTGTCTTCAATTGGCTAAAACGACCAAAAAAAATCAGCAAAAAACTTTTAAGCGATTTTTGAGCAAGTACATGAATATGAATGTAAATATTAAATATTATTAAAAGGCTGAGAAATATTACAGTATCACCCAACCAAGATCAATAGACAGACAGACAGGTGGACGGACGAACGAACAGGTTGTCTGCTCCTCCCTTAAAGCAAGCGTATAAACACAAAACTCTCCCTTGTCTTGGAGCTGTGAGGCCGCCTTGTGCTCGGTTCCGCCGGCTTGTCTTTTGAAGGTGAGCATTAGCATGTTCTGGGTGCCAGGGCTGAGAGATGGAGCTGGCGACAGGGAAAAGATGCTTTGATTTAGGATTTGCATATTAATAGCTTGAACACAGGAACAGGAAATCGGAGGCGAGGGAAATTCCTTCCCCGGTGCTAAAGCAGTCAGTTATTTGTTTCGGTTACAGCATGATGGGATTCAGCTACAGTAGCCATTTAATCTGTATTGAGGTGTTGTTGTCATTATAGTGAAGAAACAAGAGAGAGAGTATCGCCTCCACTGACTAGACTTCATTCACTCTTTTTCTAATGGAGAAGTAAATGGATTCCGAACAGTGGACTGATTCAGAATTGCTGTCTCTGTGCTGGCGGACAGCTCTAAAGAGAAGAAGGGACAGAGACCCTGTAGGATGTTGTGTAAATGTTGTAAAAACCCAGAGTTTGTAGTTATGGATCCGTTTTAAAGGGATACTTCACCCCAAAATGAAAATTCTGTCATCATTTGCTCACCATCGAGTTGTTCCAAATCTGTATAAATTTGTTCTGATGAATACAGAGAAAGATATTTGGAAGAATGCTTACGACCAGACAGATTTATAGTAGGGAACAATGCAGTGGACGTCATAAGAGCTCAAGAACTGTCCTACATTCTTCAAAATGTCTTCTTTGTGTTAAACACAACAGAACTAAACAATTATAAAATATTTTTTCACACTATGGGAGTCAATGGGGGCCAAGATCTGTTTGCTTAAAAGCATTCTTCCAAATATCTTTCTTTGTGTTCATCAGAACAAATAAATGTATACAGATTTGCAACAACGTGAAGGTGAGCAAATGATGACAGAATTTTCATTTTTGGGTGAAGTATCCCTTTAAAGGATAACCAATTCTGTCATTTATTCGTTCACTTATTTAAAATGAAGTCATTTTTTATTTTCTGTAACTTAACAGGGACTTGCTGTGTTCACACCACGTTCCACGCTCTTTATTACTCACGGAAAAAGTTCGTTATTTTCCTTTGAGTGACGCGATCTGACAAATATTCTCAACTACAGCGAGATTGACGCACGTTCCTAGCAATCACGCTGCCAGTTTCGCTTCATTCACTTCACCTGCTGCGAGTTTGCGTCTATTCGCGTCTTCGCATTGACTTTGTATGTAATTTATTTGCTCAAATTGCTTAATTTCGGGGCGTGAACCCCCCTAAACTGGACCGTTCTAACCAAATTTAGTTTTTTATCCTTTTTACTTGGTCAGCCTTTGATCAAAGTAACGTGTTCGTCCGTATGTGTTTCCTCAGTGTGTATCAGCTCTGGTTCAGCCGCTCGGTGTGTGTGCAGAATACCTCAACTCCAACCTGGTGCAGGTGAGTGTTTGCTTGATGGATCTACTCTCACCTCAAACCTCTCTACATTTCAGCATTGTCGGATTAAAAACCCTTATTTGTAGACAACTTCTTCATAGTTCTGAAAGACTGCCGAGTTTTTTCACATACGATACTTTCGACTGCACTGAGTTTTGGATTTGGAGCTGAGGCTCAATGTCACAGCCACTGCAAACTTGACGTGATATGGGCTTTGTTTTATTTTGTAGCCCATGTTGGACCCAGTCATTCATAAAATGATAACATATGTCCAGAATCTTGAGGAAAAAGACCTAAAAGACAAGGTAAGACATCCATAAACCAGCACACATTAACTTTTATGGTGGTTTGTAAAATTTTTAGTGGTAAGATACATTTCTTGTGCATGTTTATGATGCTAAACCGATGCAACAAGCATTCTCAAACATTGAACTGTTGTTTTAAGGCGGCGTGTCTAACTTTTTGGAGGATCTATTGAAGGAGTCATAGGATTCTGTGATTAAGTGCTATGTCACGTCCCTGTTGCATCTGCGAAAAAAATTTTTACGTTCTCTTTGGTAGGGATATAATGATTCACCGTGAGCCGGTTGAAAATCGATTATAATATGTGAAGTCCGATTAAAGTGACATTGAAATACGTGTTCTGAGTTATGGCGCTGAAGCCACGCCCACTCGAATCGCTCAACCTGAGTCCCCAGACCAGTAGGCTAGATGTGAATTATGTGAATACATTTTATTAGGGATGCACCGAAAGGAAAATTCTTGGCCGAAACCGAAAACCGAAAAAGAGGAAACCAAGGACGAAAACCGAAACACCGAAAGAAATTATGCCAATTATTAGTACCCTTGCATTTTTGGCTATGACTGTGTACTAACTTTACTAAAACCAAGGCATTGCAATTGCACAAATATTTTAAATCAATTACAGATTATGCAAATATTTATTTAGCACATTGCAACAATGCACAGTAAAAAATGAAATTCAACTAAAATGTTTAACTTGACCCCATTCATCTGCATATTAAATAATAATGTACAGGCCTACTGGCCTGCTGAAAAGTTGTACAATTAAATGTTCTCTCATGAAACAAAGTGCATTTAAATTTTTTCTCTGTAGAACTACTACAAGAAAGTGCATTCAGAACAAGTGCAACTGCTTAAAGATACAACAATATTTTCTCTGTAGGCCTTAAACATAGTAGTGTATCAAAACAAAGACTCCCATAGCCCATATGTTAACTATAGAACTTTAACAACAACAAATGCACAAAGAATTGCAGATATGCAAAGTGGATAATAAATATTTAAACACTATATTTTAATATTATAGTCACATATATAGTAGCCTAAGAATAGAATAACCTACTTATTGTTTGAGGCACTTTCTTGCAGGATTTCACTGAACATATCAGACAACGAGGGTCAGGGCTCTAGACTAACTTTTTGCACTGGTTAGACTGGTGTGCCAAACTTTTTTTCTTATGTGCACCAGCACAAAAGTTAGGTGCACCCAAATTTTTGACCGCATCGAATTTAACGCATTTAACATTTAACTGGTTTTACCAGTTCACTTTGTTTTAAATGTCCATAGAGGCAAAAATTACTTGTCAATGATTAACTAACAATCTGGATACACTTTTTTACTGTCCGTCATTTTGACTGACAGGCTCGTAAAAATCCGTCATAATCTATTATTATCCGTCGCTATGGTACAAGGTGCCGTTATTTGGTAATAAGTATGTTCGGACGTCATCACGCTGTACTTGCGTCCCAGAACTTGTTGTATTTTAATACAACCAAATGCCCAATAAAGCCGTTGTTATTTATTTTCATTATTATATTTAATCTCTTAATGTTTATGTTAATATATGATTGGATCTGGGAAAACCCAACACATGGTTCAAATTTATATAATTTGTATGTAACTAAAGTTATGCCTGAGGTCATCTGAAGCGCTATGATGTTCAGCAACGGAATTTGGAAAAAACGTGTTTAAAATTCAGTTATGAAAATAAAAGCACGATAGTCCAGTTTCACAAGTAAAAAACACTTTACAGTGGTTAGAAACTTACTCTAATAACAATTTAGTAAAAAAAACATTTCTTAGTGTTGAAGTCTATAAAAATATTGTACAAAACCGATGGAATAAAACGAAAGTAAGGAAAATGGTGCAGCGCACACTTAAAGAACGAGAGCTCTGCCGTTATCACTACACAAAGAAACATTATGGACAACAACTAATAAAGAGTGAAGCAAGTTTTACGTTGTTTATCATGTGCATAGTGTCTGGACTTTTGATCAACACTTGTATGTTTTGCGATCGCGGTCCGGCTCGCGTGAGCAGCGGAGGGGCGATAACTCCGGGTGCTGTAGACGGGGAGCTCTGTCAACTCACGAAAACATTGTATGAAAATTTTGCATGCAATAGTTTACAAAAGACTGGCGGGAAATGTGCATTAATACTTCTTCATTCTTCATGTTGTGGTTTACTTTGATAGGTGAACTGTTTTTTTCCGCATCACAGCGCGACATCCAACGTGTTTTCCCAAATCGCATCACATGTCTAGTCAGTAAAAATGACAACGACACGTCGGTTGCTTCGCGAGCATATCACGCTGAAGGGAAACGGGGGTTTACAAATTGCCCTCATTGTAATCTGCCAGAATGACGGGCGGCCATCAGATTTTTCCGTCACTGGTAAAAAAAAAATCTGTCAATGTGTATCTGTTTGTGTCATCACAACATTTCGGGCGTATTGTTTCGGTGATAAAAGTCTTTTATTTTTATTTTAATTTTCGGTGGCCGAATATTCGGTGCATCCCTACATTTTATGGGAGGATATGAATTCCAACACGCGCGATATTCATCAATAGATAATTCATGAGCAGGAAGGTATGCGTATTTGGCGTGCTGTCCATGAAAAGGGGTTCGAGCCCGGCAGTTTCTTCTGGACTAAAGAGTACTCTCCCCATGTGGGGGAGAGTGCTCTCCCCGGTAGTACCCCGAACCCAGAGCGCTTTGTGGTTACAAATAGCGGCAGACAATGTTCAAAGATAGCATTTTTGCACGGAGGCAGCTTAGAGAGACAGGCTTCATAGGTAGCATAACGGAAATCTATTTGAATTATAAACAGAGAGCGTCTTTGCCATAACCAATCACATATTAAACACTACAATACAAATTTCTCGCCAGAGATGCAATCAAAAGTTATTGAAATTGAAAATGTAACTTGCATTTATAGTTAACTATGCTCCAACTAGTGTCCAACAATTAATTTTTCGAGATTGAGCATTCTCGACCAATCACGTTCCTCGCATGTTGTCATGGAAACGACAGGTCCCCTGAATTCCCAATGTGTATACCTATTAAAATTCAGTTTTAAATGTTTGTTCTTTTCCTTCTCACAGCGACTGGTGAGTATTCCCGAGCTCTTGTCGGCTATTAAGCTCCTCTGCATGCGTTTCCAACGGGAGCTGGTGAATGTGGTGGATGATCTACGGCTGGACATCCTCCTGCGAATGCTCAAGACCCCCCACTTCAGTGCCAAGATGAACTCACTTAAAGAGGTTCACATTCCTGTCCATGTCCAGTAGAGCTCAAGAGTATAAGTTCATCCCTCTGGGCTTGTCTCATTTTGACCGCTCCGTTCTCTGTTAGGTTACCAAACTCATTGAGGAAAGCACCGTTTCTAAGACTGTGAAGAATGCCATTGACACTGATCGACTGCTGGACTGGCTGGTAGAAAACTCTGTGCTCTCAATAGCTTTGGAAGGTAAGAGGAACTCGGGGCTAATTATAACATCTATTTGAAAATCCTAAAGAACTACTAAGCTGGTAAATAAAGTGTAAGATTTGCGCGTATTCACACTGAGTGTAGTATCAACGTGTTAAATAATTCACAGCCAGACAAACTGTTGCTTTGTGCCTGAAGCGACTCACCCACACATTTGTGTCGTCTCTTTGTTACATCTTAGATCACCACCTCATTGCATTTTCTCTTTTGACACTTTCCCTTTTTTTCCTTTTATGCCTTTGTTAATTTTCCTATTTCGTTTTCTAATTTATACTACAATATTTTCCGCCTCTCTGGTTTCCTAACTTTTTCCGCTCCTTCTTTCAAGGAAACATTGACCAGGCCCAGTACTGTGACAGAATTAAGGGAATCATTGAGCTGTTGGGCAGTAAGCTCTCATTGGATGAACTCTCCAAAATATGGAAAATACAGGTGAGCTCTTTTTAGATATTCATCAGATGTTACCATCTGACCTCTGTGTGTGTGATGTCAGCAAAATGCAGATTGAGGCGGTGAGGAATCTTGTGTGGAGAAATACACAATGCAGGAAAACACACAAGGCAACAACCACTTTCTAGAAGTGTACTGAGATGTCATGTTTATACCAGTATTAGACCCTACTTGCAAAAATAATGTTTCCAATTTCCAACATACTAAAATAACTGTACGCTGCCTGTGTTTCATTGCTTCTGTGTTATTCTCTAATGGTTTTTAAAGATTTTGTGTCATCAGCCAAGAGTAACAGAACTGCATGGCGACAAATACCAAATAACTAAATTCTTACTATGTAGAGTATACTATGTATAATTGATAAGATGCATGTAACATTATTCTTGTTTTCCTGTATCGAAGAACATAATATTTATTGACTTTTGAGAAAGAAAACAAAAATAGTTGGTCCCCATTTATCATGAAAAAATATATATATTTACCAGATAAATGGAATATTAAGGCACGATGAGGGTTAAAAGGCTCCTCTGTGTGGAACATATAATCCATGAGGATCATTTTAAATGAAACATTTAAAGAGGGGCTCTATGAGGAAGTGATAAATAGCCTAATATATGAACAACTGTATATATATATATTTTTATGAGCCAGAGGATCTGCCCCAAATTAATATTTACGTTTTTTCACAAACAATCCTAAAATGAAATGCGATGTGACTTGTAAAACATGTGGCTTTCCTGAATTCAGGCCGGTCAGTCGTCCACTGTGATCGAGAACATCCACACCATCATCGCTGCTGCCGCTGTCAAGTTCAACTTCGATCAGCTCAGCCACCTCTTCGTCCTCATACAGAAAGTAAGATCACCTTAGTCGTCTTCTTAAAGCAGAAGTGTGTTATTTCAGTGTCTAACGCTGATGCTAAACATTGCAAAGTAATAATAGTTTTGAAACAGGTCTTCAAACACAGTCCCCACCCTCGATTGGTCAGAAACAAACGCATGGTCCCATACCAAACGAATGCTATCGGTTTAGCCAATGTTGATTTGTCAGGGTTATGAGGTTTTGATATAGCCACTGGGTTAACCCTCTTCGTAAAAATCAACCAAAATAATCTCTGCTTAAGGTAGGATAGGTAAAGAAAGTATTTTAACACCGGAGGAATGACACACTTCAGGTTTATTATTTCAGTAATATCGGTTTTAAGACTGTTCTGGTTTTCAGAGCTGGGAGGTGGAGAGCGATCGTGTCAGACAAAAGCTTTTGAGTCTGATTGGACGGATTGGCAGAGAAGCTCGATCCGAGGCCACCACAGGAAAGGTGTGTTTTACAAATCGTCTAAAGTATAGCATCGGAAAGTTGCACGGGATTACTGCTCTAAACTATCTGCCTGGCTGCTAATAATATGCCTGACTAAAATGTGACAAAATGTCTAGAAACAAAATCTACACAATACATTTGTATATTTCTTTTAATGTGCACAAATGTAAATGAACAGCATTTGACCAACTAAACAGTGCTCAGAGACTCAAAAATGCTCATTTTGTGGCATTGCTATATTTAATAAAAATGACCTTATTAGAATAGAAAAACAATTATTTTATTTTATATCACTTTTATTGGGCATGTCTCATTTGCGTTTATATAAAATAGTCACTTTCAATTGATTATTATTATTAGACAATCAATTGTTTATTGTGACAATTCTATTTTAATTTTTTTTTGTGACGGTAAGGTTGTAGTTGCTAACATTTGTAAATGCATTAACTAACAATTCGTTTTTTACTAGCACTTATTAATCTATCGTAATGTTAGTTAATAGCAACAGTTATAAGTTAGTAATGATGAAGTAACTTAACTTGCAATATAAAACGACTCTTTTCAATACTTTGGGTGCCTGCTATTGCGTCGTGTGTCAGGTGTTGGAGGTATTGTGGGAATTGGCCCATCTCCCAACCCTTCCGACTACACTGGTACAGCAGGCTCTTGAGGAACATCTCACCATCCTCAGTGATGCATACGCTGTTAAAGAAACCGTCAAGCGGAACTACATCATCAAATGCATCGAGGACATTAAGAAGGTAAGCTGATCGCCATAATGCTCCTGAACTTGTGAGATCAAGGAATCCTACAGAGTGAGCTCCTAGTTACAGTAAACATTTTTAGGACCTACTAACCTGATTATTTAAGACTTTGACTTTCTACTGTGTAAAATATGTTTTGTTTCTGGTATGTAATACATATATGATGTGAATTCATATTAAGATGAACTAATAATAGTATGATTTAGCATTCTATGACCTTCTGCCGTAGTTTTGTTTTGTTTCAGTGTATCATTTTTTTTCTTTTACAATGGAAAGTCTGTCTGGCTTGCTTCTCGTGGTCTGAATAGGAATGAGGGTCTCTCATTCTCGCACACATCTCTCTGTTCTGCCTTGCACGCTTTCCCGAAAATCTATATTCAAAAGGTTATGGAGAGCATACACAGAATTCACACACACACATACTTGTGCAGAAATGAAATCACACACCCTTTCGAGCTTGCCTGCTGAAGTCTGTGCATCGGGCTATTTTGAGAACTGATCTGGGACTACAAAGTTGTTGCTCTGTCTTTAGCTGCAATATATTTTTGACTCTCCAGTTTCAGCATCTCATCTCATTCCTGCACCCACACACAGATTCATTTTGCTTAGTCTTTGTGCTTCGGCCTCTGGTGCGGTTTGGGAGCAGCGTGCCGTCTCTACATTGGCATATAAACCTTTAGTGGCGCTCACTGAATACAACTGAAGTTTATGTCTTTAGATACAAATACAGGAGGATTCAAAGTCTTCCAGCGAGACACAGGTCTCTTTTCTTACTGGCACCTGGGGCAGGAAGAAACCGAGCTCATTGGCTAAAGTAAGAGAAGACCCACCCCTTTAGTTTGTCACTGACCAATCATAACTCTCAATCTGGAAAGAATGTGATTTGCAAACTGATGATTGCAACTTAAATCAAGGGGAAGGGTTGTAAAAATTCAACAATATGGATATGATTTACAAAAGGTTGACATTCAGTCTGGTGGACGATTTGAAGCTTTTGGAAATTAGAGATACTAACCAAAGCCTGGGTTTATATATGGGTACTCAATAATTGAATGAACAGTCTGTATTATGGTCGAAATTATCTGTATGATTTACTTTTAATCGTATTTGTGTGCTTTGCAGTCGTCTCAGCAGAGTAACCCTCAGACAGTGTGGGTGGTTCCAGCTTTACGACAACTTCATGAGATTACTCGATCCTTTATCAAACAGACCTATCAGAAACAGGACAAGGTAAATGCCTACCGTTCCTAGAAAACTTCACTTGGGACATGTGTCGCATCAGTTTTCACATCACAATAAATTGTATTATCATAATATTATGTTGTATTTATGTTGCTGTATTCAATGTACTCAATAGCAACATTTTCACACTTAGCTGCTGTCATTTATTAATTTGCATTTAAGTCCCCATTAACTGGAAGTTGCAATCGTTTTTACATCCGTATTATGACGCATTGTCGAGTGAAACATTTTGTATGAGAAAATGTGTGGGCGTGGCCTGCATTTTTTTACCGCAAATTCATTGGCTGTATAAAAAGTGCCGTTGAAATTAAACTGGCAGCAGATTTACAGTTGAAGGGGAGGAGTTGACAGATGATCGGACAAAGCAGAATAGTCACTGGCTCTCACTAAATCCTTGTTGTTTCGAGTCAGATCCATGGGCGTGGCTTGTTGCATTAAGTGGATTCAGTGAGAGCCATAGTCACTAGAGGGCGGAAGTCCTTTTTCAGATTTTAATTGAAGATTATGAGGGCACATGAATTTTAAATACCGAAAGACCCACATTAATAAGCTATTTACGATAATTGCTGCTATATTTCACAAAAAAATAGGAATTGTAATTTCTCATTTCACTGGGACTTTAAGAGCAAGCTTAAAAAAGATATACATTATTCCCATAATAGGTTTTGTTTAAACTTGCTCTCCATTTGCATGGGTTGTTTTAGATTATTCTGAATCTTGATTTATTGATAGAAAGTGAGATACTGATTATTGTAATCTATGTTATCTAGAATTATTGTAGTGTTTTGAATAACCATGGTAACAATATTGTGTAAATCAACTATCACAATAAATTGTATTATTCAATACTTGCAATCTACAATTATTTAATCTACAAGCATTTGCTGTTTTTTTGTCTTTAAAGTTTTAACCTGGATTTATTCTATTTCTTCCAATTTTTGTATCAGAGTATAATCCAGGACCTAAAGAAAAACTTTGAGATTGTGAAGTTGATCACAGGGTCACTGGTGTCCTGCCATCGTTTGGCCGTGTCCGTCTCTGGATCCAACGGTCTGTCTGGGTCCACTCTAGTGGACGGGCGATACTCCTATCAGGAGGTGGGTTACAACTCGTGCATCATCTCAGTTTTTGTATACACTGCCTATTAAAAAAAACATCTATTCAGTCTTTATTATTGCTTTTTTAACATTTAAAGATGCAAATAGAAATATCTGATAATTTAGCTTGTTGGCTTTTGCTGCACTATCCATCACTTTCCATTTCAATCACATGTAGACATCATTTGTATTTGCATACAAAATCATTGAATTTATAACACTAAGTCTTGCGTCATATTTGGTTATTATTAAAAAATAATAGTAATTTGTTGCTCATTTTAATTGCATCTTTATATTTTTTCAGTATTTGGAGGCTCACTTGAAGTTCCTCGCCTTCTTCCTTCAAGAGGCCAGTCTGTACCTGGTCTGGAATAGAGCCAAAGAGATCTGGGAATGTTTGGTGTCCGGCATGGATGTGTGCGAACTTGATCGAGAGGTTCCAGAGATTTTTTTATACCATACACATTTAAGTTTCAAATCCAGATCTTTATTGAATGCTTGGTTATTTGTGGATTTACATGGTTTTCATCCCTATCATCCCGTAGATGTGTTTCGAATGGTTCACTAAAGGACAACATGATCTGGAGAGTGATGTTCAACAGCAGCTTTTTAAAGAGAAGATCCTTAAGCTCGAGCCCTATGAGATCACGATGAACGGTGAGAGGTTCATCCCATAATATACATATTTCAATATGCTTACTTGCCTAATTTTGCTATCAAAGAGAAACGGCCTAATATAACTAAAGTGTGTGAGTTTTTTCTGAGGGTTTGTTGTTGGTTTTTAGGATTTAACCTTTTCAAGACCTTCTTTGAGAACGTGAACCTCAGTGACCACCGTCTCAAACGGCAGGGAACCCAACTGGTATGATCTTCTCTGCCGCTTCACAGCACCAATGATGGGGAAATTGTTCATTGCATGATACTAGATGTTATCCTGTTTATCAAACATGACCGAAAGAATGTGGACACCAATATGTGTTTGTTGAAGATTCTATTTAAAAAAAATCATGTAACAATAGAGTTTGTCTTCCCTTTTCACTCTGTTGAGAAGCTTTTCTCTGGATGCTGGCACATGTCTTTGGTGATTTTCACACATTTAGACACAATCATCATTGTGGTCGGGCACGGGTGTTGTGTTCCAGTTTATCAAAAAAGTGATTAGTTGGGTTCAGGTCTGGGCTTGTGTATGCCAGACAAAGTGTGTTCGAGTTGTTTTTTCTTATGGACCTCACTTTGTGCACTTGGGAATTCTCATACATGAACAGAACCAAGCTCCATTTTACTGTAAATGTTTGTCAAAGGAAAGCTGTAGGCTTTATTAGAAGTGTGCGTTCACATCCGTACTCTCATGGTGTGTTTATTCACACAAGATGAATTATGGCATATATTCTGTGTGTTAGTGTGTGGAGAGGTTGGATCTGGCTGGGATGGATTTCATATGGAGAATCGCTATGGAGTCTCCGGATGAGGACATCGCCAATGAAGCCATACAGCTCATCATCACCTACAGTTACATTAACCTCAACCCTAAAATGAAAAAAGTCAGTTGTCAATCCTTCCCACAATTTCTCACATATTCACATTTTTTATTCACAAGTTTTGTCAATAATAAAAAATCGATTTTTTTTTCACGTAGGATTCCGTTTCCTTACACAAGAAGTTTATTGCTGACTGCTATAAGAGATTGGAGGTGTGTGTGTGTGTTAGAATAGGAAATGTCATGTTTTTTCTTTTTTTTCTTGTGATGATTAATTTAAATCTCTTCACGACACGCAGGCTGCTAGCTCTGCGCTGGGTGGACCGACCCTCACACATGCTGTTACCCGGGCAACCAAGATGCTGACTGCCACTGCTATGCCAACAGTCGCTACATCAGTACAATCTCCATCCAGGTATGACGACTAGTTTTGTTAAGTGGATTTTTGGGCTTAAAATGTAACTTTGCCAATTCTTAAGCCGATTTGTATTGTTATGATGCTGACAGTATAAATTAATGGTTTTACGCTATCTCTGTTACCTGCGCCGAGAAATGCGTGCTAGTTTATCAGCTAAACATTCAGCGTGCCACAGGTGTTTTGCATCATCCTTCAGTAGGGTTGAAACAATATATCGAAGTGTAGCATATCGCATTACAAAAACATTAAGAGACAGTATGTATCGTGGAGATATTAAGATGTGTATCGTAGAGCATGGCAAAATATTTTTAAATGAAATAAATATTTTTTTTAATTCAGTTTTGTTTTTCAATGACACATCTATTCAGTTTATATATTTTTTACACAAAATGGTTAAATTAAACCTTAAATGTTGTCAATTCTTTCGCAAAGTAACGAATGTTACAAAAAATAGTTTGAGGGTAAAATTTTAATTTTTTCATTTTTGCAAAAATATCGTAATGCAATCCTTACCCATGAACCCAGTATCGTGTATCGTATTGAATCGTGAGTAGAGCGTATCGTTACATCCCATCTGTCAGACTTTTGCTATCAAATAAACATGCATTTATCAGTCAGCAACTTTGTAAAAATCAACAAAGTCAAGTCTTTAAATATTCATTTAGAAAATTCAAAAAGCTAAATGCGGGGGGCACGGTGGCTTAGTGGTTAGCACGTTCGCCTCACACCTCCAGGGTTGGGGGTTCGATTCCCGCTTCCGACTTGTGTGTGTGGAGTTTGCATGTTCTCCCCGTGCCTCGGGGGTTTCCTCCGGGTACTCCGGTTTCCTCCCCTGGTCCAAAGACATGCATGGTAGGTTGATTGGCATCTCTGGAAAAATTGTCCGTAGGGTGTGAGTGCGTGAGTGCGTGAGTGCGTGAGTGAATGAGTGAATGAGTGAGTGTGTGTGCCCTGCGATGTATGGAATGATATTCCGGACATTATTAAAATGGAATTGCAAATTGTATTTGCAATTGCGTTTTCAATTTGTGGACGCATAAAATTTGACATAATCCAAACGCAATTGCAAATCGCGCATTCAGTTTGCATTTTCATTTAAGCAAACGCACACTGACTGCCAAATTTCAAATGGAAAAGCAAAGTCCGTTTGCAACTGTGTTTCCCATATCTTACGAGTTTTGACCCCGTCATATTTAAATGGTAATTTCAATTACCACGTCTGTTTTTTCACTTTCTCAGCGTCGCGTGTGTAGCCAGCCAAAACTCAAGTGGAATCGCAATTCCCTTAGTATTTCCATTTCCGATGCCTTACACGGAAACCTGTCAATCAGTGTCAAGGGTGGGATTATGCTATGCGGCGTGTTTGTGTTGGGAAGTGACGTCACTCACAGTCGACGGTCAAGAGGTGATGCCCTGAAGTACAGAGACGCCGAATTCGTTTAAACAACAATGGAGGTAGTTGGTGAAATAGTGGAGGAACTTATGATGCTCGCGCAGCAAGTTGAGAAATTGACTTCTCCATTACGAGATTAAATGAAAATTGTACATGTGAGAATTTGGGATGTTTGCCTGTGTCCACACATATTATGAGAAATGTATTTCAATAGTTATTGTACTTGAATTATGTCTAACCTTACTTGAGTTCAAGCGCTGACCAAGTTAACAGAATGTTCAGAACATCGTGCTGCCTTTTTCTAAAAATACTAATGTACTAATGAGGAGTTCTCAATACAAATGTACTTATAAGGAGTTCTAAGAACAAAGAACTAACCAAGATGAACAATATTAATAGTTTTAATGACATACGGGGTCAAAACTCGTAAGATATGGGAAACACAGTTGCAAACGGACTTTGCTTTTCCATTTAAAATTTGGCAGTCAATGTGCGTTTGCTTAAACGAAAATGCAAACTGAATGCGTGATTTGCAATTGCGTTTGGATTATGTCACATTTTATGCGTCCACAAATTGAAAACGCAATTGCAAATACAATTTGCAATTCCATTTTAATAATGTCCGGAATATCATTCCATAGCGATGGGTTGGCACTCCATCCAGGGTGTATCCTGCCTTGATGCCCGATGACTCCTGAGATAGGCGCAGGCTCCCCGTGACCCGAGGTAGTTCGGATAAGCGGTAGAGAATGGAATGGAATGGAAAAAAAGCTAAATGCATACTTGTAAAAAAATTAGGTTCAGTTGAAAGAGAAGTTTGTTTCTGGCAAAAACAGCAAGACAAAACATTTTGAAGCATTTAAATGCTTCAAAATGCACCTCACATAGTCTGTAATAACATACGGGACTCGAAGGCCCGATTCACATTTCGCGTCTAAAATCCCGGGGAAAAGTTTGCAAGCTGCACCTCTTTCTCTCTTCAAATGACTCGTGTGCGGCACTCTGAAAAAATGTAACTATTTCCATCTTACATCCCTAGGAAAATGTGCGAACCGCATGGGTGTCGCCACCATTTGCGCGCGCCTACATTTAAAGTAACGAAACGCGGAAAAGACGCTAAATGTGAAGCGGGCCTAATAAGTCCATCTTTGTTGAAAAAAAATTCAAAAACAATGATGCAAAAAAAATGTTTTGGTATTTTTACTTGTTAGTTAATTAATGTTAGTTGAAGATGTGTATAGAGTACACTGGGATTGGATTAGTTGATTTTTTTCATAAGTCACCAAATGCATAACCATCTTTTTACTCAGGTCCAGTAAGCTGGTCATCATTGAGAGACTTCTGCTGTTGGCAGAACGCTATGTTATCACAATAGAGGTGAGAGCTGATACCCAAACGAACATTATCATCTTTTAGTTGGGTATTCAAATTAATAGCCATTAAAATCAGTTTGGTCTTCTACTCTGTAAGTGTAGCTAACCAGTTATTTTTCAATGATATTGTCTACACATAATGAAAAGTAGTGAAGAGTTTCAAAGTAGCTTTCCCAACAGTGGTTGACACACAAAGATACATGACACGTTTTTCTGTTTCAGGACTTGTATTCAGTTCCTCGGACCATTCTACCTCATGGAGCATCTTTCCACGGCCATCCTGTTACACTTCACGTCACATACGAATCTACCAAAGACACATTCACCTTGGAGGTAGCGTCACACACATTTGCTATAAACAAAACACTTCCTTCTGGCCGTCACCACAAACACATTTAGACACCTTTGACAAATTGTAAGTAGATCGCGCTGTCTTGATAAACATTTTCCCTATTTGGAGCATTGAAAAGCATTGATGTATGATGTCTGGCCAGTCAGTGTGCACTTAACGTAATAGTTACAAACATAGGGATCTGCTTAGTGTTTGTTGACTCTGGCTGGGATTTGCTTTGCCTTATATGAATGCAAAACATTTACTTATGCATCTGTTTGTGTGTGTGTGTGTGTGTAGGCCCACAGCAATGAGACTATAGGCAGCATCAGATGGAAGATCGCAGAGCAGCTCAGCTGTCCGGTGGACAATGTGCAGATATTCGCCAATGATAGCATGGTGAGTTCAACACAAACTGGCATGAAGCTCAATTGTTCATGTGCCAAAATATCATCTCCGACCCTTTTGCAACTTATTCTCCCTATTTGTTCCACTGTCCCAATATTTGCATTTTCACACATGCTCTATAAATATCAATTTTGGCCATTTAAAATCACACTTCGTACCCACTAGAACTTTGTGTAAACCTTGTGTGTTTTATTGCTTTCAGCTGACGATGAATCGTGACCAGAAGCTGTTAAACCAGTTGGGGTTCTCTGATGAGCAGAGTTTGACGGTGAAGAGCTCAGGAACAGGAACTCCATCGGGCAGCTCAGCGGACAGCTCGGCCTCTGCGAGCTCCAGCAGCAGCGGGGTCTTCAACTCGGCGTACGCTCTCGAACAGGTACACGGACACACTTTGTGTATTTTATATATTGAGCACAATCACAGTATGTGTATCTGCATTGTCGTCTTTGTCGTTGCAGGAGAAATCTCTTCCTGGTGTCGTGATGGCACTGGTGTGTAATGTCTTTGAGATGCTTTATCAGCTGGCCAACCTAGAGGAACCCAGGTGAAAATCTTTTTATCTTTTTTTCCTCATCATCGATGTACATTTGTATGTTATTTTAGTTAAATAATAACAATTGTGTGAACATGTTTTCAGAATAACTTTACGCGTAAGGAAGTTGTTGCTGCTCATCCCGACTGACCCGGAGGTCCAGGATGCCCTCGATAACTTTGTGCCAAAAGAGTCCAGCGTCTGGAGTCACCAGGTATCACCTGAACACCGCTTCCTTACTTAGGCCTGTATAAACAGCCTTGATGGGTGTGGCCTAGTGGTTAAAAATCTGCCATGGTATCTCAAAGATTATAGATATAAATCAGCTTGAAGTTGATCCAAATGAAGTTTAGACTTTTCAGTCAGTTTTATAAGTTGCTATACAAGTCAAATGTTCGGACAAATCATTTCGAGTTTGTTTTTGATGGTCTTAGTGTTGGTTGAGAGAATTTTTAAACAATTTATTTTTGTTTAGATTTTTTTGGTCACTACATAATTCTCATACTTTGATATAAATTATTTTATGGCTTTTAGTTTACTTTTCTACTCTTATTATACAAAGCCTCGGAAAAAAGAGAAACATTTTCATTTCAAATCAGCATTTCGATATTTATTGTGGCCATCTCAGTGGCTCACTGGATCAAATCAAAATCAAAACATTTAGGAGTGACGTTAAGTCATCCTACAGCAATTTGAAAGACTGACAGGATGACGAGACATAAAAACTTTGATAGAAGTCGAGGTTAACAAATAGAAAAATATTTTTGAACTTTTCCTAAATACATGTATAAATATAACGGTTGTATTGCTGAAAGGTGAACATGAACTTGTTTCTTTTGCAGTATTCGAGGTCTGACAATTTACAGAGCATCTTTTCTGTTATTTTGTCCTGTTCATCCGGTTTTCATTTTCTTCACATAAATGCAAATAGAAACAAAATGTTTTATTGGAATTTGGTCAAAACTTTGTTTATTAGTCACAGAATGAATACAAAACGAATGAATTTTACCCGAACGCATACTTATACATTTTCTCCGGCTGCATAATATGGTAAATAGTAAAGAAAATGCATGAAACAAGCAGTTCAGTCTGAGCATCTGGATGACACAGCATTTTGGAAGCAATAACAGAAGTCATGTGACTGTGTTAGTTTTTAGTACGGTGCACACAGAGGACAATGTGATCTGCCAGATAGCTAATATGACACACTCTCTCTCTTTCTCTACAGAAAACTCTGTTTACACTCGGCTCAGGTTCTCAGGCCTCAAAGTCTCCATCTCTGTCCAGTAAACAGCAACACCAGCAGAGTGCAGCGTCCATCCTGGAGTCTCTCTTTCGTTCATCCGCTCCGGGCATGTCTACATTCAGAGTGCTTTATAATTTAGAGGTGCATAATTCCCTTTATTCGATGCTACAGTTTTAGAATTAAATGCGATTCAATTTAGTGCCACTAGTAACACACAATTCATCACAAGCCACACACAGCATGCTGGGATTTTTGTTCAGTGTCTGTGGTTGACACATACTGTACACGCATGTACAAACCACTTTCCTTTCCCACAGGTGTTAAGCTCCAAACTGATGCCCACATCCGATGATGAAATGGCAAAAACCAGTGTCAAATCTTTCTGTGAGAACTTTCTCAAAGCTGGTGGTCTCAGGTAGCGGTCTGCTTTTTACCCACAACCCCCTTCAGTACCTCTTCCTGGTGGTGTATGATTCAGTTATTTTACTCTTCCTTACATAGTCTGGTGGTGAACGTCATGCAGAGAGACTCAATCCCTTCTGAGGTGGACTATGAGACCAGACAGGGAGTCTATTCCATCTGCCTGCAGTTGGCCAGGTCTTGTTATACATCTTATGATTTAAATTATGAAGTTTTTCATTTTCTATGGATGCTGCTTTCTTTTAGGAAAAACAAGGATTTTGTGGATAGGAACATTTGAAAAGAAGATTTAGTGTAAACAAGTCATTTTGAGGCTGGCTCTTTGTCGCCACCTTTAGGTTTCTGCTGGTAGGGCAGGCCATGCCCAGTATCCTTGATGAGGAGTTGAGCAAAGAGGGTCTGGATACTCTGTCTTCTCGGCCATTCCGCAACGCCGGGCGGCAGAGTGGGCGTCAACTCTCCGTCTGTGGAACTCCAGAAAAGTCCTCCTACCGACAAGTGTCTATGTCCGACAGATCCTCGATACGAGTTGAGGAAATCATACCGGCTGCCCGTGTCGCCATACAGGTAGGTTACAGTCCCGAAACTTTCTTATCAAAATAACTTTTTTAGAGCTCTATTGACGTTAGTGATTTGTCATTTTAGACAATGGAGGTTGGAGACTTCACATCCACGGTAGCGTGTTTCATGCGCCTCACCTGGGCAGCAGCCGCCGGCCGATTGGACCTTGTCGGTAGCAGTCAGCCAATAAGAGAGACCACCAATTCTCTTCTACCCCTTGGCGTACGTAGCAGGGTTAGCAGCACAGGTGAGGTCCTTATCGATACTGAAGTACAACCTTTAACACCCTGCATCCTTCACAATGTTGTCATGCATCTGTGTTGCAGGCAGTAACTGCAGTTCTGGGAGTGAAGGCGAGGTCACGTCACTACAGGCGGGGATATGCGTCAAACAACTGTCTGTGTCCATCAAAGACACCATCATCGCACGAGAGGCGCTTTCTTTACTCGTCACATGCCTTCAGCTTCGCTCCCAACAACTCTGTAAGAAACATTGAACACTGCTGCTGCTTAATTTTTAAGAAAGTTACATGAATCTATAGAAATCACACAACAAGATGCATAATAAAATAAATTATTTTGCTACATATTTTATAATTATGTAATAACTAATGTTAAGTGTGTAAGCTTCGGACCACAGGTTAAAGGTTTTTTTTGTTGGTTTTGGTCAAATGTGTCCAAATTTGAGCTAAATGTCAGATTGTCTGTATTTACACAAGAATGAGCCACACATTGCATTATCCATGATAAACTCAAATTAATTTTTTGCATTTATTTTAAGGTTCGTTTTACTCTTTGCCCTCTGTGAACGATTTCATCATTGATATTCTGCTAGGGTCGTCCAGTTGTGAGGTCAGTAGCTCTCTTGCTTTCTTACGATGTAACAAACTGTGATATTAAACTACCGTATGACATCAAAGACCATACAACATTTTTGTTGTGTCTTATACGCACACACAGATCCGTCATGTGGCGTGTGATCAGCTGTACACCCTGAGTCAGTCGGACACTTCGGCATACCCTGATCTCCAGAAGCCCAACCTCTTCCTGCTGAAGGTGGTTCTGACGGCCCAACTTCCTCTCTGGTCCCCCACCAGCATCATGAGGGGCATTAACCAAAGGTCAGGCGCAGCAAACGCACATGCTAAGGACCACTAATAACTCAAATTATAAACAAAATGTCTGAATATCTAATGAGATATAATGATGATCATGTTTTTAGGTTGCTTTCGCAGTGCACAGAGTATTTTGACCTGAGGTGTCAACTCCTGGATGACCTGACCAGTGAGTGTCCACATTACTTAACGAAAAAGCCCCTGAAAGTGTTTAGATTTTATGGTGTTTTTAATGTATCGATGTAACTTTAAGGCAGCATTTTTTTTGCTTAATTTTAATCTCCGTTTGTATTTGCTCAGCTGTAATGCATATTTTGTTCTCAGCGTCGGAGATGGAGCAGCTTCAGATCAGCCCGGCGGTCATGCTGGAGGACGAGATCAGCTGGCTGGATAATTTCGAGCCCACTTGGACCAGTGAGTTGGAGACAAGTGAGGCAGATAATATCCTGCTGGCGGGACATCTACACCTCATCAAAACGCTGCTTTCGCTGTGCGGCAATGAGAAAGAGCAGTTCGGTCAGATTCACATTTATTTACTCTTATAAAGATGTGCACATGGAGCTGTGGAGTAAACGGTTTTAAATATCTGTTATGTGCTGCAGGCCCGTCTCTGATCCTGCAGCTGCTAGACGACTTCCTGTTTAGAGCATCTCGAATCATCCTAAACAGTGACAGCTCATCTAGCACTACAGCATCTATTCATGACTTTCACCCAAAGTGAGATTTAACAAATACACATTTGCACACAGTCAGCATACCCCCCTCTCTCTCTCTATCTTTTTCTCCCTAGCTGTCAGCTGTCTGTTTTTTTTCTCTTTTTCTGTCCTCCTGTCTGTTTCAGAGTATTTATATGTATTTACATCTCTGTGTAACTCTCTATTCATCTCTATTTATCAGTCCAATTCTATCTCTTTATACAATTCTCTGTCTGTTTGTCTGTCTTTCTATCCTCTGTCTGTCTCTTTATTGATCCCTGTGTCTCTCTATCCATTTCATTATCCATCTGTCTTTCTGTCTCTCTCTATCTCTCTCTCTCCGTCTTCCTGTTTGTTGCTCTAATTTCTGTCTGTCTCTCTATTTATTTTTATGTCTTTTTATTCATCCCTGTCTGTCTCTTTATTTATTTTTCTTATCCGTCCGTTTGACTGCCTCACTCTATCACTCTATCCATCTCTCTTGGTCTTTCTGTTTGTTTGTTTGTTTGTTTGTTTGTCTATCTATTCTCTGTCTGTCTGTCTAATTATCCTGTCTGTTTCTCTGTCTCTGACACAATCTGTTTAATTGTGTCTGTCTCTAAACATTTCTTTATCCATCTGTCTGTCTGCCTCTCTCTCTATCTATCCCAATTTTTTGTATCTCTGTCTTTTTTGTCTCTCTATTCAATTCTGTCCGTCTCTTAATTAATCCCTATCTGTCTCTATCCATTTCTTAATAAATCTGTCTGTCTGCCTCTCTATCAGCCCTCTATTTCTATCTCTCTTTCCGCCTGTCTGTCTTTTAATCCCTGTCTGTCTCTCTATCCATTTCTTTATCCATCTGTCTGCCTCTCTCTATCCGTCTCTCTGTCTGTTTATCTATTCTCTGTCTGTTTATCATTTGTCTCTTAGGCCATTCCTCTGTGTCTTTTAACATTATCGTACATTTAATTTTCACTTTACTTAAGGTGTTTGGGCAAATATTCATACATTTATTTGGGAGAAAATAACTTATTGAACAAGACTGTACAGAGCACATTGTTTAAAAAATTGAATGAGAATAAAGTGATAAAAAGAAAGATGAGCAGTTGTAAAGTTAAACACATGTTCTGTCTGTCTGTGTGTGTGTGTGTGTCAGGTGCAGTACAGTCAGCAGTCGTCTGGCGGCGTATGAGGTGCTGGTCATGTTGTCCGACAGCTCTCTCACCAACATGCAGCTCATCACTAAAGAACTGCTGTCCATGCACCATCAGTCTGACCCCTCCCTCACCAAAGAGTTTGACGTAAGTACCCTCATAAACCCCTAAGTGTATTATTCTGCAATATTGAATAATGCCTTTGTAATTGTGCGTGTGTTGTCAGTATCTTCCACCTGTAGACAGTCGGTCTGTGTCTGGTTTTGTTGGGCTGAAGAACGGAGGTGCCACATGCTACATGAACGCAGTCTTCCAGCAGCTCTACATGCAGCCTGGACTGCCTGAGGTACACACTGCACCTCACTGTTAGTGTGCGACACTAGCTCTCCACTAGGTGACACCATAAGCTTGAAAAAAGTGCAGAAGGATGGAATGGATAGAAAAAGTGTTGTATAGTGTGTGGTGGAACTGAAATGAAGAGTTTTGACAAACAAGCGGTTTTGTACGTGTTTTAGGCGGTCTTGTCCATTGAAGATGACACAGAAAATCCAGAGGAGAGTGTGTTCTGCCAGGTTCAATCTCTGTTTGGTCACTTGATGGAGAGCAAACTGCAGTACTACATACCTGAGAACTTCTGGAAGGTGAGATCCATCATTCTTTTGCTACGACTTTTTAAATTCCTCTCAAAGGGAAGCATCAGTTTATATTTCTTAAAATTAATAAAAGTTAAAAAAACAGCGAAGAGATCATACATCCGCTTTGCCCATCTACTGTCCCTATCACATTTATCTCATCACATAGTTGTTGTTTCTTGACACAGATCTTTAAGATGTGGAATAAAGAACTATTCGTCCGTGAACAGCAAGACGCCTATGAGTTCTTCACCAGTCTTGTTGACCAGCTTGATGAACATCTGAAGGTACATTTACATTTAGTCATTTGGCAGACGCTTTTATCCAAAGCGACTTACAGTGCACTTAGTACAGGGACAATCCCCCTGGAGCAACATGGAGTAAAGTGTCTTGCTCAAGGACACACTGGCTGGATCGAACCAGCAACCTTTTTGATTTACCAGTTCAGTGGTTTAACCCACTAGACCACCATCTCCATACAGCTCACATCACTCTTATATGCTCAACACAAAGCATGTTTGAACACACGGAAGTTTCTGACGTTTGTTCTGGATCCTTTAGAAAATCGGCCGAGAGCAGATCTTCAAAAACACGTTCCAGGGCATTTTCTCCGATCAGAAGATATGCAAAGACTGCCCACACAGGTGAGCAGATAGCTTTTACAGGAACCTTTAATTGTTTACGGTTCTTCTGTGACATTGCGTTTGCATTGCAGGTATGAGCGTGAGGAGACTTTCATGGCTTTGAATCTGGGAGTGACGTCCTGTCAGAGTTTGGAGATCTCTCTGGATCAGTTTGTCAGAGGAGAGGTTCTGGACGGGAGCAATGCTTATTACTGCGAGAAGTGTAAAGAGAAGGTATAGCTGTCTTCCATGATGAACGATATGGAAATGCAGTTATATGTTCATGTGCTGACACTTTTTGTGTCGTAGCGAATCACTGTGAAGCGGACCTGTATAAAATCGCTGCCCAGTGTGCTGGTCATCCACCTCATGCGCTTCGGCTTTGACTGGGAAAGCGGCCGCTCCATCAAATACGATGAGCAGATCAAAGTAAGCATTTACCTATCAGCATTAGCCTTGTCTATTGGTCTACAATACCATAAAATGTTATTTTTGTGTGGTTATGACAACATGCAGGATATTGTTTACATCTGCAACTAACAACCGGTTGTGTTTACTCCGTGTGTTAAAAGTTTCCCTGGGTGCTGAACATGGAGCCGTATACAGTGGCAGGAATGGCTCGTCAGGACTCGAGCGTTGATCATGGAGACAATGGCAGAGGGGGTGAGGCCGGATCCGGCGGATCACCTCGGAAGAAGGTCACCATCTCTGAGAACTATGAGCTGGTGGGAGTGGTTGTGCACAGCGGACAAGCCCACGCGGGACACTATTATTCATTCATTAAAGACCGCCGGTAAGGGACTGTGTGTGGGATTTCTACTTCTGTTAGATATTTGAGCTTAGATATTATTCTTAACTGGGCTGACGTGGGTGGTTGCTAGGGTATTTCTAAGTTATTTTCTTTGCTGGGGTGTTGGGTAGTTTCTAGGGTGAAGGTTCTTTCCTGGGGGTTTATGGTGGTTGCTAGAGTCTAACTGTGTTTTCTTTTCTGGGTTGTTTTGGGTGGTTGCTAGGGTGGTGCTGTGAATTTTTCCTATTCTGCGATGTTGAGTTATTACTGGGGGATTGCCATGTTTTTGCTGTGGTGTTGCTAGGATGTCATGTTTTTAGTTTGCTAGGGTGTCGGGGTAGTTACTAGGGTTTTATTTTTTTTCGCTTTCGTTTTTTTTGGGGTAGTTGGTAGTAGTATCCTTTTTTTCTTTTCTAGAGTGTTGAGTGTGGTTGCTAGGGTGTTGCTGTGTGTTTTCTTTAATGGAGTGTTGGTAGTTGTTTTTGTTTTCAAACGATCCAACACGTCATTTGATAAGCATTTGATATGGCACTAAATGCACTTCTATAATAATTTACAAACCTGTCTGGTACTTTATAAAATAACTGCACACCTCACCTCAACAAACAGGATAAATTGAGGTGTCATGTATGTCTTTAGTATAGGATGTGGAAAAGCTGTGTATTGAATGTTAACCTGGAGTTAGTGGTTTACACAATACTCTTACCTATCACCACTTTTTGCTGCACACATTGTAATGTTTGTATAAGTCATGTGCATAAAAATCCCAGATGCCTTGTGTTTAAACAATACAGTTATAGTTTCACACAATCTGTTTTCTTGATAAACAGTTTATATGCAGAAACCATGATATCTAAAACATGGGCTTTATATAAGTGGGAAGTTTATTTGCCTCTTTGTGTGTGATTACATGTGTATTTATGGGTCTAGTGGGGGGCTTTGCTTCTGTTATTGGCCAGTGTGTTTTTCATGAAAACTTTAAACTATCCCAGATGCTTGGCAGCACAATGCCTTTTAAATCCAGGGCATTGTGGCAGGGATTGAAGGAATTTGGGTGACCACAATGAGCTGAGCAATAACATCCTTTTCTTTTGTGTGTAGCGCAAGAGGACGGTGGTACAAGTTTAATGACAACGTTGTGGAGGAGTTCGACATGAACGATGAGACTATGGAGTACGAGTGTTTTGGAGGAGAGTACAGACCAAAAGTTTATGATCAGTGTAAGTTAATCTCTCTATTCCCCCTTAAATGAACACAGGTTTCAATACATGTACACACAAAGCTTTCCCGACCAGTGCCACGTTGGCTATTAAACCAAACTCTAGTTCCTGTTAAATTATTATATTTCAATGCTCCAATGTCTTTACCCTACTTTAGCTAACCCCTACCCAGACGTCCGGCGGCGCTACTGGAACGCTTACATGCTGTTCTACCAGCGGATCAGTGACCAGAACTCTCCGGTGCTCCCCAAGAAGAGCCGTGTGAGCATCATGAGGCAAGAAGCAGAAGATCTGTCGTTGTGAGTTACTCACCATCTCCCGCTACGTGGATGTTTCACGTACACATTCATAAATGTTCTAAATGCTTTCCCTCAGGTCAGCACCTTCCTCTCCAGAGATCTCACCCCAGTCCTCTCCACGGCCACCCAGAGCCAACAACGACCGGCTCACCCTGCTCACACGCTTGGTCAAGAAAGGAGAAAAGAAGGGACTGTTTGTGGAGAAGATGCCTGCAAGGATTTATCAGGTAGAGTTTAATAGCTTGTTAATAAAAAGTTGTATAGACTAAAAGAAATGTTTTTGGTTCAGTTGATTTAGTATTTTTGTTCTGTGCTAATGCTGTCACAATAGCATTATATAATATAGCATTATGTCAAGTCATCCCTTAGCATAAAATATCGAATCTACTCTTTTATTTACCTGACGTGTTCATCTTTTAAAACAAGGGTTTTCAAACTGGGGACCCAAGGGGGCCCTACAGAAGGTTGCAAGGGTCCCCCAGAAATTTTCTAGGAAAAAAGATGAAGCAAAAAATGCTGAAAGTACAGTGTTTACCTGCTTCTTTTGCTATGGATAGTTTTCAGAATTGTTTATATTTGATTCATCCTAGTTTTTTCGGACTCGAAGTGAAATTCTTGCCAACTATTTAGGTTTAGAAACAAGTTGTTGTCTTTATAAAATCCTATTTACTTTTTATCTAACAAACTTTAAACAATTCTTTTCTCAGAAAAAAATAAAGATTGATATATATTTTAGAAAGGGTGGTCCCTCACCAAAGCTAAATCATATTTGGGGGTCCTTGGCATCATAACGAAAACATTTTTAATTAGAGTTTTTTTCTGTTTCCCTATGAAAATATCGATGACAATGAAAGACTTCATAGTAACTGTGCTGTGAAATATCTCCTCAACTGATCTGTCTCTTATTGTGAAGGTGTTCTAGAAATGTTTAGATGTGTTTGACATACGAATCTTCCAATTCTTGGCTTTGTAGATGGTGAGAGATGAAAATCTGAAGTTCATGAAGAACAGAGACGTGTACAACAGCGACTACTTTAGCTTCACAATGTCTCTGGCCTCTGTCAATGCGGTAAGTTATTTAGATTCCATGTCTTTTCTTTTTCCGATAACTGCACCTTTTGTAATCAGTTTTCTCGTCTTTATAAACACTGTGCGCTTTAATGTTTTTTTTTTTTCACAGACAAAGTTAAAGCATCCATCATATCAAGCAATGGCAAAAACAAGCCTGCAGCTCGCCGTCCAGTTTCTCTTCCACACATACCTGCGCACCAAAAAGAAACTCAGGTGTGATGCTGCTGCTTTGTTTTTAAGACATTTTAAATCATTTCTAACCTATTTTTCTTTATTTGGTTAATTGATTAATCATGTCATCTTAAGGTATTTAATCTCAAGAAGTCATAAGTGGAGGGAAATAGAGCGGTTGCGATAGTTTGCAAAAAACTTCAGTATTTAACCACAGATCATTTCAATTTAGGCATTTAGCACATGATCCAAAATGACTTCCAAATCGGATACTCAGACCTTGTAATTCTTAAATAAAAAAAACTCTTAATAAATAAAATACTAAATATTTTTTCAATTACTTGAATAAAGATGTTTTTAATTTGATAATAGCTTATTTTGAACAGAATTGATCATTGTTAATATTTTTATATTATATTTATCTCTATTCCTTTTGTGTAATACCTTCATTCACTTGAAGCACTTTTTTATATTGCATACTTTTACTTTTTATTTTTTCTTAATTTTATTTAAAACTGTGACATGTTTCCTCTCTCTCAGGGTGGACACAGAGGAGTGGATCGCTACTGTAGAGGTCCTGTTGTCCAAGAGCAGTGAAGCGTGCCAGTGGATGGTACAGTACCTGGTGTCACCTGAAGGCCGTGAGATCATCAAGTGAGTGAGAAAGATGTCAAGATCCACATTTAACTTGCCTAAATCAGTAAACAGAGACTTTTTTCGGTTGTATTTCGCAAACAAGCTATCCAATACAGTTCCCTAACAAAAGCACCCAGTCCTTATGAGTCCCTATAAGCGAGTTGCTTGGAAAGCCATAAATCGGCCCAACGTTATTCAGACTCACTTGTGTTTTAGCTATTGCTCAGCCCTCAAACAGCAACAGTTGTGCGTGTCCTTATGTGGGTGGTCATAATAATCATATTACCAC
Source organism: Triplophysa tibetana (assembly GCA_008369825.1). Classification (NCBI taxonomy): domain Eukaryota; kingdom Metazoa; phylum Chordata; class Actinopteri; order Cypriniformes; family Nemacheilidae; genus Triplophysa; species Triplophysa tibetana. Next base: position 15,632,166 of record CM017910.1, on the reverse strand, counting down.
CAGCACTTAGCTGAAAATCTATAGCACATGTGTGAGATACTGGTACAACTGCTTTGTGTCAACATGAAAGGTGGGCCGCTGGGAAGGTTAATGTGTGTTGATGCTATGGATAACTGGCCTGTTTATTGTAAGAGTTTGAGGTGGCGGTTGGGGGAACGGTGATGTAATATGGGGTGGTAGGGAGGTCTACGGCGCTGCTTCATGATTGGACGGTTGGAATCGGACGGTGGACTGGTTATCACACCACACCTCAACCAAAGCCAGGAAATGTTCTAGATTGTTTTTATTATCGAGGCCTGACAAATTTCCAATAAACACAGCAGTTGTTTCCCTTATCGATGGAGACTTGGAGTCGTATGTTGACCAACGCTTTTCCACTGATGGGATTAATACATCTGGCTCTGCAAAACGAGTTTCCACAAACCTCCCAAGTAGCTCAGGTGTGCCAGTATACAACAAATGCAGCCACGGAGACCAGTTCAAAATGTAAAGGCATGCGTTAAAGTCAAATGATAACTTTTGTTTTATTCTTTCAACTCTTTCAACAGTATTCTATCAAACACAAATATTGCATTTATTTGCAGAAAATGAAAACAGGTCATGATAGCAAAGATGCTCTGTATTTTTCAGATCTCAGAGAGTGCAAAGAAAAAGAAAATTCACTTTTAAACAGTTCAACGATAATATTTATACATGTATTTAGAAAAAAGTTCAAAAGATATATTTTCAAAAAACTCAATTTTTATCAATTTTTTATGTGTTTTGTCATGCTTTCAGTCTTTCACATCGCTATGAATGACTTTATACCACTCGTGAGGTTTGATTTTGTTGAAATTCACAGACACTGGACTGGAATGGCCACCATGCCTATTAAATGATCATCTAGAGAGCTGTCTTAATTATCCGTGGCTGTAGTACAATAATTTTCAAACGTTTGTTTTATTTTGGAGTTAATTGTGGAAATAAGAATATAGGTAGAATATTGAATTGTGTAAGCTGAAATGAAATGTATGTAGTTTATTTAGTGGGGATGTATGTTAAGTTTAAGGTGGAACATCTCTGAAACATAAATATTGTAGTTTTATTGGTACTATGGAAAGCTTTAAAGAAACAAGTTATGATGACCACATAAATATATCTACATGTTTTAATTATGTATTTAATTGTATAAAATAATTCTCTCTCTGCAGGATCTGTCTGTTGGAATGCAGTGTGCGGGAGGTTCGTGTCGTGGTGGCCACCGTCCTGGAGAAGACGCTTGAGAGCGCTCTGTATTTCCTGGATCCAGGACTGGACTGTCTGTTAGACATGCTGCTCTCTCTTTTGGATAAAGACGTACCAGACAACTGCAAGAACTGCTCGCAGTACTTCAGCCTCTTCAGTAACTTTGCACAGAGGGTGAGAAGATCAAGCCTCTCATGTGCACTGGGCTGTTCACTTAATGTTTGAATATTGAATACCGGAATACTTGTCATTCTTGATGCTTCTATCATTTTTCATTTTTGGTGCTTCTATCTACTTTCAGGGTACTGGGCCATGTCAGCTGCTGCTGAAACATTCAGCCTATCGCCGGATGCTTGCATTCCTTCTGGGATCCAACCGACAAAGCAACCAGGTACTGCAGACACCAGATGTTGACACGTGACAAACGTTTCTGTCTTCTGTATGTTCTGTTTTACGCGTTTAGCACTCAGTACTGTCCGACACACTGTGTTTTTCAGCATCGTCGCTGGAGTTCAGCACAGGCTCGTGAGTTCCTTCATCTTCACAACACATTGGCCCTGATTGTGCTCCACACGGACCTTGCGTCTCAGAAGACGGAGGGTAAGAACGTGCAGAGATGTTTGTGCTCACATACACACACACAGAGCAGAGTTCAGCTGTTCCTATAGTGAGCAGCTGGTTTACAGACAGTCTGGTGTCTTGAGTTTAGTTTTTGTTTCGACTACGAAAAATAGGGTTTTGCGCCCTTGAACCAGAAGGTACTACATCTGTCCGTCTAATATTTGTGTTAGTTGATTTTTTTGTTAATTAGAATTATAAGTTTTACTTAAAATGAATATTTCATATTATAGTCTGTTTAATATTCGACTGTGTTTCAATCTCCTTTATCTTAAATATGTGCTTCTCAGTGATGATCACTATTTGTGTGCCTGCGTGTGTGTTTGTTTTGTGTGTTTTTACTTTTGTAACTTTCAATATTTTGCTTATAGTAAATATGTTTAATTTACAGCTCCTTTGTAACAATGAAAATTGTAAAAAGCGCTATATAAATAATCTTGACTTGACTTAAGCGGTTTCTAAGAACTTATTTATAGTAACTTCTTAGCAGCTTCTGAACCCCAAAATTTAAAATGTGAAATACGAAAAACGAAAGAAATCGTAATGCGTTGGTTCTGTTTTCAGCCCAAGGAGTGTTTAAGCAAAGTTCATCAGGACTGGTGGCTTCATCTTCTCCTCTCATGCCTTTAGATTCAGACATCAACACATTGCTCTTCAAATCTGAGGGTCAGACATATCTCATGGAGGTAAACTGTCTGTCTCTCTTTCTCTCTCTCTCTTTGACCGCCCAGTCTCTTCACCTTATTCTAATATGTTTCAGGTGATGTTTGCCATGCGTGAGCTGTCAGGCCCTCTGTCGTTCCTCATAGAGATGATAACATATTGCTCCTTCTGTAATGAGCCTTTCACACAGGAAGTTTTGCAGTTACTCAAGGTTTGTACCCCGACAAAAACTGCAATCTAAAGGAATAGTGCACCCAGAAAGGAAAATTCTTTCATCATTTACTCGCCCTCAAATTGTACCAAACCTGTATAAATTTCCTTGTTCTGAAAAAAAAAAACGAAGATGTTTGTAAGAATGTTAGTTAAACAGACAGAGATTGAGATTCCCCTATTGAGAAATGTATTTTCCCTACTGTGACAGTACTATGAGATCTGTTTACGTTACTGACATACTTCCGAATATCTTTCTTTGTGTTTAGCAGGACAAAGATATTATACAGGTTAAGGTCAATCTGAGTGCGATTAAATGATGACAGAATTTTCATTTTTGCGTGAACTGTCCCTTTAAACATCTTAAATATGTACTGTCGGAAAACTACAAACATTCAACAACTCTTGTTTTCATGTGAATTGTAGAACCATCTGGAGACGGCTCCTCCTCATGAACTAAAGAACGTCTTTCAGCTGCTTCTGGAGATCCTGGTAAGAGAGATCCTTGTTAGAGAGATCCTTGTTTTGTGTTGTATCATGACATCATAGGCGTGTAGAAAAAGTATGTGTACTTAAAAAACAAAAAAAAATATATCCCATTTAAATGCTGGTGTTGTTATTATTTTGTTGGGTTACATCATGGGTTTTCAAACTGTGGGTCGAGACCCACTTGTGGGTCGCACAGTGGCATGAGGTGGGTTGTGGAAAGTCAGTTGTCTTTTGAAAGACACACAAAAATACAGTTTAGCCCAGTTAGTGACTGGCAATAACAATACTTTGATATTTTACCATTAGATAGTTTGGTATTGCTGCTTAAATTTCATTTATTCTATTTAAGGAAAATGAAAGCTCATAGGATGAGGAAGAATGTGTATTTTCTCCCTATATTTCCATTTAAAAATATTTTGGTGGGTCTCAAGATAGATAATACCCGTTTAGGTGGATCCTGGAATGAAAAAGTTTGGACATCGCTGGGTTACATGATGTAACATAGATTTTTCTCTCACCATCTAGATGATAGAGGATCCTCTCCAATCCCAGCGACTCAAATATGCATTTGAAACTGAAAAGGGGCTTCTGGGTAAGAACCGTGCCACATGTCTCTTGTCGGTCTTGTCTTATTATAAAGGACAACATGGTAGAATATATTTTGTAAACACTTGATATGCCTTTTTTCATTTACAGCGTTAATGCATCAGAGCAACAACGTGGACAGCAGCCGTTGCTACCAGTGTGTGAAGTTCTTGGTCACACTAGCTCAGAAGTAAGTGAAGAAGATAAAAATAAAATAAGGGATGGACATAACAATATTTTGTCATTGGATGCCGAATTGGACTGGGAAACATTTTCAGTGTACAAACAGTTGTTTACAAATTTAATGTGGATGTGTTTTTTTGCTACATACTGTACTGTAGTGTTTTTGACTAAATAAGATCAACATGGCTTTTAGTAGAAAAACAGTCATTCAAAGTTTTAAGATAAAGTAGAAAATATTATCTCCAAAATCAGCTTTATTAGACTGATACTGCTTTTGATTTTAATAACGATATTGTCAGTGATGTGAAGTGCATCTGGATATATAATGTAATGAACTATTTCTGATATCGTGTGGTGTGTTAAGTGTTTTTTCCTGTTTCTCTATTAGATGTTCACCAGCTAAAGAGTATTTTAAAGAGCTCTCGGGACATTGGAGCTGGGCTGTGCAGTGGCTACAGAAGAAGGTACAACACGGAATAATGAATTGTTGGTCTGTGAACAGTCGTAGTAACAGACACTTTAAAAAACGTATTGTAAATCTTATTGATTTAGTATTAAGGAAGTTTTCATCAGGACACAAACTATAACTAATACAATGTGACTGTGAGACCACACACACACACTTTTGTTCTGAAACAACAGCTGGTTACATTCCTCTTCTCTCTTTAAGATGTCTGAACACTACTGGACGCCTCAAAGTAACGTGTCAAATGAGACGTCCACAGCTAAAACCTTCCAGCGCACCATCTCGGCACAGGTACAGTTACTGCACATATAGTCTGGCTGATCGTACATTCATTACAGTCATTTGCTAAATTAGATGAATGATGTTTGTGTTTGTTTAGGACACTTTGGCTTACGCTACAGCTTTACTCAATGAGAAGGATCAGTCTGGAAGCAGTAATGGTTCAGATGGAAGTCCAGCCAATGAGAACTCTGACAGAAGTCTCCGCCAGGTATCCCTCTCTCGCTTCTCATTTAAGACACATTTAAGATTTTTTGGTTGATGTTTTCTAGCTTTGTGGTAATCTATATACTAGTCAACGAAAAACATCAATGCATATGGACTGTACATTGCAGACAAATTGTTTTGCATCTTGAACCATTTTGTTCAGCAAATATGACAATATAACACTATTGTTAAATATATCAGAGATGAGGCAAATTTTAATTGGGCAGTAGCAATTAAACAGATAAAAAACAACTGGTATAGTTCATATATGGGCCATTCTAAAGGATTGGTGCAAAATCAGAGTTGGAAATATCTTGATAAAAAATTTGTATTTTTGATTGTATGCAAATTCTATAATATCAAAGGTACACATTTCTAGTAATTTTGCAGTTCATTTTCATATTGTAATTTCAGAAAGTTTTGAAATATTTTCCTCCCCCCAAATTTTGTCATTACCGAAACACAATAATATATAATTTGATAAAAAGTATTATATTTGTCGTATTAAGATTTTGTTTAAATCTCCTTAAAAAAAATATTTTTATTAGTGGTGGGCCGTTAACGGCGTTAACGCAGTGAGACTCTTATCGCGCGATAAAAAAAATGTCGCCGTTAATCTATTCTCAAAGTCGGGTTGGGAGCTGGGTCTATACTACACAAGCTATGATGACTTTCACTTTGATATTTTAGCGCGGATGTATACATAGATTAATGTCACTGTAGGGGAAGAGAACGAGATTTTTCAACTCGCGTGATTCGCATCATTCGCGTTCTCGCCGCCTCATCATCTCATAACCAGGGCTTCATTCGCGCGATTCGCGCAGCAAGTAGGTCTATCGCCTCTTTGCATTGACTTAACATGTAAATCACTCGTGTTTGGTCTGAACACAACATAACGTTACTGTGAAATGACCAGATCAAACGTGACGTGCTAACATGGATGCAGCTATGAAGCCGCCGGGTTTGCTTCAGGGAACATTTATTTTTAAGACGCTTCCCAATGGAAACCTTGACAAGACTAAGCTTGTTTGCACCTTGTGCAATGTGGAATTGGTTTACTGTACGAAATTGGTTTACATACAGTTGGTTTTAAAAAAAAACTTTCTCTCAACAGGTAGTGGTCTAGCTTTAGTTGAAACCAATAACTTTGTATTGGCACCTAATGTATTATGGCTCCTGTATGACATATCGCTTGTTGCTCCCTAACTCTATGTAAGTCGCTTTGGATAAAAGCGTCTGCTAAATGACTAAATGTAAATGTACTGTAGGAGCTCTTTCAGTCTCAAGTACCACCTAAACACAAAGCATCCCTTAGCTAATGCGGAAGTAAACACAAGTACATCTTATTGAACATAATTTAATTTTCATCACAAATTATCATAGTATAACAGCTTTCTCAAGTAGTTTGTGATGCATTTTGGAAACAGGAGATGAGCCCCTGCTCTAATGCGCCACCTGGCTTGAGAAACCCGTTCTCAAAGACTTACTTTTAGTCATTATTTGGGTAACACACATATTCTGAATGCCTTCGGCAGAATTCAAATGAGCCATTTTAATCTAGATTAATCTAGATTAATTCCAAGATTAATCTAGATTAATCTAGATTAAAAAAATTAATCTATGCCCACCACTAATTTTTATAAAATGTTTTCACATGTAAATCAATAATGTGGACAATAAGTTACATTTTAACAATTTTTCAAGTGTAATTTATGAGATTTGTTGTATTTTTAATCGAAATTTTCTTTGAAATCAGTATGATAAATTTAATGGCTTTTACAAAGTTGAGGATTCATTAGTTTATATATACATTGAACCAAACACTATCATATCTCAGTTGTAACTTTAATATACTTTATTTTTGCCAAAACATTCCATGTTTCGGACATTTTCAGTAGCGATGGTAATGTTTTGGAAGTGATCACAATTCTCAATACAATTTTATTTGAATCAGACTTTCAACAAACTATGTTGCACATACGCAGACAGCACATATAGCAGATACACATATAACAGTACATTTCTAATAGAAAATCTACACCTCACATTCTATAACACTACTAAAACATACTTAAATACTAATTAATAGCATAACTGTACTTTATTTTGTTAATTTCCCCTTATGAAGGATTAAGTGTTCCCCTTTGTCGCTACCGAAACGTTTCGGTCGTGACTTTTGGTAGTGACAATTTTTGAATACTTTTGAGCCTAGCTCAAAGATGCTAATCAGCACATGGTTTGCAAGCACAGTTCTGAACAGATGTACACACATAAAAACTACATTTTCCGGAATAACACCAAAAAACGTTTACTTTGTTGTAAAAAAGGATGGTTGGTTATGACGTTCCTTAAAGTAACACACTGATTTTCAGACTTTTTAAACACATTTACTTCAAATGGTAAGACAGATCTACTCACCTTGTAGTTATTATCGTGAGGGACACCATAATAATTCTTGATAAAAAATGTAGGGGTATATCTAAAATCAGTCTCAACCAATGGACAAAGGATACACTGTTTCGGTAGTGACATGATATTTTTTACAAAAAGTTGAAAATAAAATATAACATAAATATTTTTTTATAACAATGGGGAAAAAATATGTATTTTAAATATAATTTTCATGAGTTGAAGTTTAGGGGCTTGGGTTCGGAGCATTCATCTCCCAATAGAAAGTACCCAATAAATGATAATTTTATATACAGTATCTATTAAGGTAACTGATATTATAAATATCATTGTGGGTTTCAATAGATGATAGAAGGATCTTAGAATTCTAGGATCTCAGATTTAACTACTTGAATGTTTAGTTGTTTTTTTATGTGGGACAGCAGTTTGCTCCAATTCTGTAGGAATTGATCATGTAAGATACATTGTAATCTTTTACTTTGTAAAAACTGTTATTGGTTAACTGTTTCTTTCTTTCTTTCTTTCAGGGATCAGAATCGCCAATGATGTTGGGGGATTCTCGAAGTGATTTGGAAGACGTGGACCCTTAACTCTCCCGATTGTTTTTACACAGCGAAACACATACGTTTCCCTCCGACAGAAAGATGTTGAGGCTCCAAAGAGACAATCAGATACTAGCATTTGATCTCGGGACTGGAATTGAAGCGCCTGCAACCAGAAGCAACAGAGGAGCCCATCCGAGCTCTCCCTCTTCGGGTCTACTCGCTGGAGTTGCAAACGGACACGAAAATCTCGAGTTTTTTATCTCCCGAGGTCATCGGGTTAAAGCCTGATGGGATAAAGTTAAAGTTCAGGTCTTGAAAGTTCATGTTTCTGTCAGCCAAACGGGGCATAATAAAAACGGAGGGTTACCTTTGAAATTTTTACACAGATGCAACTGTGCCAGAGGGGACGTTTTAACGAAATCAAGTCACGGTGTATTTGCCAATGTAATTAAGTAGATACTATTCATGAGATATGTAAAGATGTGTTCCATACGTGTAATTTCAAATGTAAAATAATATTTTTAAGAATCCTTTACTGATTTTTGTTCTGGATCTGTTTGAGAGGTGCCTCAAATTTGTTCAAAGAGGAACTTGCCAAGCCTTTGAGAGTCAAATCACACCTTTTTTTCTTTTCTTTCTCGCTGGTATTTTTTTAAATGCACTTTATAGTTGAATTCAGTTTGAGACAATGGTGACAAATTCTAACTTCACTGCTGGAGATCTAACAGCATGCAGGGAAACCAGCCCCAAGACGACACGATCTGTATGCAGGAAAGAAATATTACAGCGAACATCTGAACTTACCTTATGGTGGCAGAGCGAGAAAGATGCACCCCAAGAGATATGCAAGCACCGTCTCAACACAGAAATATGAGAAATGCAGAGAAACACTACTGTGTGCGGTGCTGTAAAATGTGCAACAATTGGCAGTAAATTGCTTGTATCATTCACGAAGCGTCTCTCACTATGTCTGTCTGTCACGTGTCGCTCTGAAGAGGTTGTCCGGAAGGATACAGGTGCTTGTCTTTGTAGCACATTTCATAAGCAAGGGACTCTAAAATGACCATGGAGATGCTTTACAGGGGTTTATTTTGCCAAATCATTTTGTTTTGTTTGTATGCTTGCATCTTTGTGCACAATGCAAATCGAGATGAGTTTAAGGACGAGGTAAGGATAGCGCAGATAAAAAAAATATCTTAAAGCAAACTTAGCTGGATCTCATCCTAGTCAAGCTGTTTTTTTTTGGAGAGCTGAAACCAGCTCGGACTGGTTTAAAGAGATGGAAGGAAAGTGATGGGAAGATCTCGGAGAGCAGTAAAGTGCCTTTATTCGACTCTTCCCCCTCACTTGCTTGTGTTCTGACCTCGAGTCAAACATTTGGACACGCTGTGCATCGCCTGAACTCACTCACCATTACTTAAGCAACACACACTCGCGAGTTTGAATTTAGCGATGCCTCAGCTGAGGAAGCGGACACACGCAGTGCCTCGTGCGTCTCTGTTCGAAGCCGGCCAATGGATTCAGCTTACGTTTGCTGCTAATTTTGTATGTACAGTAGTTTAGACTAGGACACTTAGCGACATTTCATGTTTACAGCGGAAAGACCTCAACGCCACCTCACAAGCGTTTGCTGAAAGTGTGAACCACGCGCTGATCTTTACCTCACGTCTATCTGCTCACTTGATCATCAACTTTCACGTTGTTGCCCTTCTTGCTCTGCTGCTTTGCATGTCTGTCCACGAGTTGTGTGAGAGACTATGAGCTGATAAAACCGCTTGATCAGCCTGGGAGACCTAGAAGGTCAGCTTGGCCAAAATGGGAGACCACCCAAAAATCAGACTGGAGACCACCAGATTGATTTAGGCTGTATTTTACAGCGGGATTATTTGATTCTTTCTCATGGTGTCGATCTTTTAAACGTCAGCAAAACACTGCAGTATTCACAACTGCCTTTGAACAATCGACTGGAAATCGACTGTGGTTCATTGGTGGTTTGGGTTTTAGGATAATCAGAGATTTTTAAACATGCCTGAAGACTGGGTTTAATAAAGATTGAGGGAGTAATTCATCAGATCAGTGCCTTCCTACAAGGCACCTCTATTTTATTTGCTGAATTATGCACATGCACATAATCACATATTTCAGCTCAACTGCCTGCATTGGTTTTCGATCGTATGGAGTTCGTAGGGTGACTCGAACGACAGGGTGTGCTAAAACAATATGTTAACCCTTCTTTTTCCCAACTTTTCCTACACCTAGAGAAGCTGTACCAACCTCACAGTAGATCTTTGATCAGGCTTGTGTTTCTAAGCTTGGTGTCAGGACAGGGTTAAAGAAAGGGGTTTTTAAGTGGTGACTCTTTGCTTCATGCTGCGAGTTTGTATGATGTGTAAAGAAATCTGTTCATGCATGTTATAACTACATTTTAATTTGTACATCAGAGTTTGACAACGAAAACCTTTGATATAAAACGGATAAAACTGGAATGCACAACATTTCACATGCCGTGTGATTTTGTGTGTCGATTTACTGTGTCGAAGTACAAGTTTGGTTTTTTGATGAGTAATGAAGTTTTACTTTGTATAAAACAGATCATGTCAATATATTTACAAAAATAATTCTGCAGGTGCATGCAACAAAGAAAATGGTCTCACTAAACAAATCTGCAGGTTACTTCAACCATGTTACAACCATGTTATCACGACTTGGAACTTCTTAATGCAGTTTTTAACCATAATTTGTTATTTTCACGCAAGATACACTATAATAGAAAACAAGGTTAGACTTTTTCGCCTCAATTAAGTTCAACATATACTCATAAAATGTATGCCTTGCGTGCAGTGTAAAATTGTCTGATAAATGTGTAAATGTAACCACAACATGTTGGTCTGTATTTATGATACCGTATTTTCACTTATCCATATATTAAGCAAGGAAATATAGTTGTGCATTAATGCTGGTAACAGGATTGAATGGAAGTTTTAAATGTATTACAGACTTCTTAACAGCGAACGCTACAATAATTTCTGTATATAGTTCAAAGGAATATATTATGACTTTTAATCATATAGTATTTCCTCCTGTCTAAACTCTCCCCATTTGTGATACACTGTACCTCTCACCCTCATATTATATTTCAGTTGTCTTTGTTATGTCCAGACTGCAGGTATGAAAATGGTACACGCATACATATCCGCCTCAGACGTCAGAGATATCTTCAGAGGTCGTGATGTCATCGGGCCGCTGGAGGGGGCGGTGTCTGCAGCAGGTGGCGATGGACGCAGCACTTCTATCCCCTCCTGATGTTACAACTATGCAAGTGTTTCCCAGGCCGTATGCACCGTGAATGGAAGGACCACGTGACAGAGCCTGACAGCCTGTTAATGTCCATGAATCATCACATGAAACCTCCACCTGAAAGACGGAGAGAGAGAGGTCAAATAAGGGAAAAACTATACTATGAGATTGAGTTGTCCTGCTTTGATATAGGTCAGAAAATTGGTTTGGCTAGAAGGGTATCTTGGGGCTCTACTTTTTTGACGTGTCATGGGATCGTGAAAAATCGCATATAAAATCCAACTTTATCTCTGATTCTGTTCATTGAGCAATATTGCAAAGGATCAAAAAGAGACTGGATTTTATCAATTATCAAAACGTCATTGCAAGCTTAGATAAATGTTTTTGTCTGCATTGTTCATAAATGTTTTTCTATGACAAAGACAATGACATTTGTTTTGTTGGATATTTATCCGGAGAATCTGCTGTTTAATACAGCCATGGATAGATTCAGAAAGAACAAAATTGTTTTAGGTAATTTGCTGTAAAATGTGATGGCTCAAAAACATTTGATGTAGGTGGATATTTATTATTACTTTGGGGTCATAGAGAAAGGAAAACGTAATCTAAAATTGTAACTGATAAAATGTTATTAGACGCTTTTATTTTGTATGAAAGAAAGCAAACTTCTTGTAAAAGTAAGTCACCTGTGTGCTCAAACCCGTTGAGTCATGTTCTTTCACATGACACTCCATAGAGGGGGCGTGGCAGCAGGAGGCGTAGGACATCACACCCCTTCTAGCTGGACATGCCCTACGGCTCCCATGCAGAGGTCGATCAGAGTCCGATACATCTCCGGATGAAGAGAAAAAACTGCAGCCTATATGGGGAAATTGACAGAAATGTTTAACAACAACCAGATCAAACATGTATAAATAACATTAAGTCGCAGGCGCTGCATGAAGTGTAAAGGTGTTTGTCACCCGTGAGCTGATGATCTGCGTTGAGACATTCTGCATGCTCTCCTTTCTGTGGACTCTCCATCATCTGGCATTGAGCATTATGGCCTGTACAGCAGCGAGCGACAGCGTACACACCTTGCCCTCCATTTCCATTGACTGCAATACACTCTTTCTTTCCATCTCTCTCCTGTCAGAGAGCAAATGTGTGCTTTTCTGATATTCTCTGATGAGCAAAAACTGGATATATTGTTTGTCTCTCTCTGTCTGATACTCACTTCCATTCTTTCTCCAGCTCGTACTCCCTTAAGTGAGAAACTGGAACAGCTCATCATCTCTTCACCGTGGCGACAGCGGGCCACAGCTGTCGCAAAACCCATGACCCCAGACCTCTCAGACCACACGGAGCGACAGAGCAGAGCCTCCCCTGCAACAATAAACAAAAATTGTAAACAACCAAATACGTGTGAGAGGAACTTTAACTCGACTTCTGGACTGTAGGATATGGAGCACTTTATCCTGGTGGAGCCCAAGAATCGACAGCCACGGTTGTGATCTTTGATGAATTTTACTGAAGTAGAATGTAGATGGGTGTGTGATTTTGTTTAATGCACGCACACTTCTTAAAGGTTCCATAAATTGGCCTTGTTTATTGATTTATACTGTTGTATGAGGTTCGTGGGCAAACCAGAATTCAGTGCCATCCGATCTGGATTCATTTGGAAGATGTTGCACGACAGCTGGTACTCTGCTGGCCCACTTTCTCAAAACAAGATCTATCCTTTGGAAGAAGGCGTTCATGGTGAAACACACCATTATGTCTGCGCTGATAGGCCACTGTGTACCCACGGAACCCGAGTTAGACCCCAAGGAGTGATGAACCCAAGGTGGGGACAGCAAGGAGTGATTCGTTTAAACTGAGGCCATTGAACTGGAAGGAGCAATCAAACACCACGCGATTCTTTCCATTATAGCTCACAATACGTTGGGGGATAATCCAGGTTTCACCATCTTTGTCCCTCTCTTCTGGGCTGAGTATTTTGATAGCTCCTGACCGGACCAGTTTCTGGATTTCAGCGGCATAAGCTTCAGCTTGGTTTAGAGTTCCTTTCAGTACTTCGTAAACGTGGCATGACGGCATCCATACTGGCGTGGAGAGTTGCATGTCACTCTTATGAAACAACGGCGTGGCATAGTGCATCATTCCCTCCAACACCACCCAAACCTTCTTTGATTCCAGGAGCTCGATGACTTTCTCTATCCTGCTTGGATCATGTACTCTCCTTTACATTCTGAAACGGCAAAATGTCCACTTGCCACAGCCTTTCCACGTACCGGAGCAGCTCAGCCGTGCAGGGTAAGGTACAAATGTCCAAACACTGGTTTGGTTTGAGTCAATCCTCGTTTGTTTATAATAGCCCATGTTTGTGAATCCGGCCCCTGATTTGTATGTTTCCATGGATACATGCCAAATTCATCATTGACTAAACTGAAAATATGGCATTTTAATACACAATCATTTATGAAATTACATGAAAAACCAAGTCATATATATCTGGTGTGGCATCAGGGTGAAAAGATATGAAAGAATTTTCATAGCTTTATAGTGAACTGTTTATCTAAGAAATTAAAGCCAACCTCCTGGTTACCAGTATAAGGTATACAGCTCTGTAAAAAATATTTTTACAAATATCTTTTGTTTGTGCTAATTCACCATTTATGGGTATGTACAGGATCATTTTGTTTCCTTCTGTGAACAATTGACAGAAATATATATTTATTCCAAATAAAATAAAATATTATTTATATTTCCATTTCTTTGCAGAAAACTGGATAAACTGTTCAAAAAACAAAAATGCAAATCTTGAATAATTAATTCATAATTAGTATGTAAATAAAACAGCAAACTATTGCAAATCTATATCAATCAGATAATTATAGTATCATCATAATCTTCAATATCAGTTCAATAATCTATGTTACCCCTATTTCTCTGCATTCATTTTTCTTTACATCTGTGACCTCTGAACTCTGACCTGTAGTTGTGGAGGTGGGACCGGGCAGGGCGACCACCATGTTGGGTGTAGTGAGACGGTGGTTCTGCGGTAGAGACTCCGGATTCATGACCTTTTTCACTGAATAATAGAGAAGCTGTTGCAGAACCTCAGCTGAGCTGGAGTTTGGATTTTGGTTGAGGAGCACCGCTGCTATACCTGAGAACAGACACTAAACAGGTTAGATGAAAAGTTGCATTGGCCATTTTGTCAGTCACCTTGGAATCTTAGCATTATGGATGTAGCAGCATGTACGTGCAGATGTGCTGTATCTGCTATGGTTGCCATTGTATAAATGTGCTATTTGAAGCCAAAAATCATCTCTTATACAAATGTCCATGAAACAATGTAAATTATTCAACTCGGCCCATGTAAAATAAAACCAAATTTTATTGCTTGATTTACTAGCTAATAAATAGTCATCTCAAAGGGGTGATCACAGCTTTTAAATGAGAAAAATAAGTGTGTTATAAGACGACCTGAACAAATTGATATTGATCAGATCTCATATCTGTGTCATATCAAATGTGTTGCTTGTGTAAGCTAACCAGCAACATGTGCCACGGCCTGTGACGTTCCACTCTTGGTGGTGAAACAGGTGGGGCAGTCACTGGACGCACTGATGATGTCATCACCAGGTGCAAACACGTCCACACAGCGGCCCACGTTAGTGCCCGTCGTCCCCGTGTTCACTGGCTGATCACCAAAATTAACAGCCCCAACTGTTATCACCTGCAGCAGGGTACCAATATATGTCATATTGACAATCAAGGGCCTTTCTAAAATATTTAACCTACTGAAAAATTTAGACTTGTACCTCAGGCTCAGAGGCTGGTGAATATAGGCAAGCGTCGTCTTTGTAGTTACCCGCTGCAGCAATAACTATTGCACCAGATTCAACCATTTTTCTGCATGCAGTGTTGAGAGTTCGACTAAATCCTCCTGCAAACGGCAGCAGCAGAATCACAGGGCTGATGGGCTGGGCCGTCAGTGATGACTGAATGTACTCCAGACCTGGAACAGAGTTGTGTCACTTTAACAGATAGTTCACCGAAAAAAAGTAATTCTGTCATCATTCATTTATTTATAAAAGCGGTGATTTGTTTGGTTTATTTATTTGATTCATTTTGTTGTTTACCTGCCAAAGCTCCTGACACGGTACCCTTCCCTTGGCAGTTCAAAACTCGAACGCTGTTTAAACTGGTACCCTGAGCCACACCTGAGTCGCGCCCACTTACCACGCCTGCTATGTGTGTGCCATGACTGTCACACTGACTAGCCTGCGGGTAGAAGACTATAGGAAGTATTGGGCATACGATGATGACAATATTTTCTAAAAATATGAACATTTAATAACCTGTCTGTGAACTCTGACCCCATCCTCCTCTGGCACACTGTTGAAGTCTGTCACCATCACTTTGCCCTCAATCTCACGATGACTTAAGTGAACACTTGTGTCCATGAGAAATACCCCCACCTGTGCACCATCATCTACACACACAAGCATGCTTAATAAAAAGAGATATCCAAACAGGAGCTAAGACTGAAAATATATCATTTGTTAAGAAAATGGTATGACATGATATGTGACATGATATGACTTTCTTTTCCATTAAATACCAGACTTAGAAATTTTACCAGAAAGTCTGAGCTGCTGTCTTCCACACAATGAAAGTGGACATTACAAGGCAAAAAGATATATTAAAAAGCACCATAAAATGAATCCTTATATCTATATTTTTCTCCAAAAAAATCTATTTTCCTATGGAAAAGCAATGCTCCGGTATAAAACTTCAAAGTCTAAGGGCACAAAGCTGGGTAAAAAAAATGTCTGTGTAATAAACTTCTGCTAGAATGTGGAAGACAGCTCACTGGGTGGTGAGTATTTTCCAGTCTCGTGCTTGTTTTGAGTGATGCGCTCCAGGTTCCACGGGATGCTCTGAGCAAAGATAGAGGAATCCTCTTCAATGTATTCCACATGAGGCAGCTTTATTGCCTGCCAAAAACACAGGGCAATGGAATGAAAGAGGCCTATTTTTCTATTGATTGTTTTTTGTTTTTGTCATCTATAAAGCTCATCAGCGAATTAATATTTGAACACAACAATGAGAGCTGGTGTCCAAATTACCATGTGAAGAACATCACTGCTCATCTTAACTAGAAATCCATTGAATACTCCAGAATAGCTGTGCGTGATTTCGATCAGGTATCCGCGTTTTGCTGCTTTTGCGCGGAGTCTGCGCGCGGTGCGGTCCACCTGGTTTAGGTGCGTTCCGTTCCGCATCACTACAATATACTGTCCTGGCATGCGCCATGCGTCCTTGATTTACAAAGAGTTTAATATGGTCAATAAATACATGGATTTATAAGTTTTAAATAGTATTTCACTCACTATGTCTACATTAATAAATAAAGCTGACCATATATTTGATATTTCGGTAAAATCAAAATGTTCATTAAAAAGTGAACTGTTCGGTTATAAAACTATTCCTATAATCCTAAAAATACGATTATATTATATAACTTCTTACAAAGACAAAAATAAATAAGAAATTAGCAAAACAATGCATGTAAAGATTTAAGAATTGATTTAGTTTGATGGCACGTCTAAGTTTTTGAACTTACCTTAGTGCACCTGTAAAACTGGGCAGAGGGTCCGCTGTCTGCTTCAGGCTGACTGTCATCCTGCAGAATTAGAGACAAGATCATCTCGTCATCTTCAGTGTAGTCTTGATCACCTTCAACCACTGCCACTAGACACAGAAGAAAACTTAAACAGCAGGCAGTCACAACTCCTATCATTCTGAGGTCACTTTTTGCCTTTTAAACGAAAAATAAATCAATAGTTTAAAATTCCCTTTTGGGAAGATGTGATGACGCAGGCGTGTTTTGCAGAAAGATTTTCTGGGGAAATTTAGCCTCATTTCACTTATCAAATGTGTAACTGTGAGTGAGGTGGGGCTTGGTGACGTTTCACTATATCGAACGATGTCTTGTCAATGAATACTGCTGAAGAGGGTCAAATTACAGCTCGTCGGACCCACACAAATGTCTTTAGAACAACCCCACAGACCTGCGCAATGATGGCGAAATATTGAATGAAACTTGTAAAATGCCAGTTGGAGGAACACAAGTTTATTGTTTTTTAAGTTGAGTGACTTATATTCGGTTATCAACCATGGGTTCACACTGGTTCAGATGCAAAGTGTAGCTATACCTTGAATGCAATGTACAGTTCTTGCATCCGAATATAAACGTGCTATGAACATATGTAAATATATAGTAGGCTCAGGCCTATTTGTAAGAAATAAGGTTTTGCAAAGGCTTATGGATGTCTGCAGATTTTCGTACTGGTGTTTACATATAGCCTACATGTAATGCTATATGCACAACTTGATGTTATGTTATAGCACAAAAAAGGGGATCATATGTGCGCATTTATTGAACTTGCGTCTTCAGGATGCTTTTATCGTGGCATCACATCGTCCTCTGTTGGCTCGAGAAAGGTATTGAAGGTCACAAAATGTTCTTTGTAGAAATCATTCTTAAGATTTTTCAAAAAAGAAAGAAATGATTCTTATTGAGCTCTTTGCAGAGCAAAAACTTTTTTCTATGGTATTACTGTGAAAAACCTTTTGTAGCACCTTTTACAAGTGTGTTTTACAAGAGTGTTTGTGTGGAATAATTTACAGGAGGTGAGATGGATTGCTTTATTCTTAGATGCAGTTTTTACCTCAATAAAACTAAAAGTTGCTAAACTAAAACAATTCTACAAATCAAATAATTTTCAAACAGACATGAAACCATATATGGTTGTATTTAGTGTTTGATCTTATATGAACTCTTGGATCATAGCTTCTCTGAAGAATCTTTCAAAACAAAGATCTCTGAGCTCCACATTCCAAACAGCTCATGTCTCACTATACTCATATAGTGTCAAGATCATAGGTCACCAGTGCATGTATTTGATCACCCGTAAATGTATCACCTTTGTTTACCTTACAATAGAACAATCCTCATTTTTATGAAAGTTTTTAAAGATTTGTCTGTATCTGGATTTTACCACTGAAGGAGCAGTTCACTTGACAACAATTGACATCCCAATTGACAACAGTTGAGCCCCAATTGACATCACATAGTAGGAATAAAAATTATTATGGAAAGTTGTTGGGGAGTTATTTTGAGCTGAACTACTCCTTTAATAGGGGTGTCACAATACACCAACATTGGGTAAAACCACAATAACCATATTGTGTTCAACACATATCGTTATATTGTAAACTATTCACCGCCCTTTCAAATATATGCCCAAATAATTATTTGACCAAATAAAGACAAAACACAAAATAAACAAAAATAAAGATAAATTTGACTGATATCATCAGTCAGTTTCATTATGGTAATAATGTTACCGTAAATTATTTTGACCACCATAACCATGTTGTAAAAAGGTAATATTGTGGCAGCCTATTAATCTCATTTATATTTTTCTTTTAATTTAATCATATAAATTCATATAAAATAACTAAACCAACATGTGGTGTGACTTGTAGCCCCAAGTTAATTTATGCTAAATTTGATTGCTATTATCAACATTTGTCATTTTGACTTTTTCAAAAATCAAACCATTACTATTTTATCCATTATATTTAATGCTCACTACTAGACAAGTCCACAAATATTTATGAATAAAAATGAATACAAAGTAAAACTGCTTCTTTTATTTTGACCTCCTGAGGATGACGAACAACATTTTCTTAATGTCAAAGCACCTTCCTTGACTGACCATATAATGAAAAAAATAAAAAACCCATATTTTGTAGCATATTTGTGGAAAATGTCAATTATTCACTGTCCAGATCAGATGTATAACATGAGTCATCCACTTTCCCATAACACATCTCTCTGTCAGTGCCTGCAGGTCCTAAAGTTCGGCCCTCTGGCAGTGGAGTGCTGGAGGAGGCCAGGGATCTGTCTGAAGACCTTTGGGACGTGTGAGGAACAATATCACGGTCTTGGTGTTTATCTTCTGTGTGCCGCTGTGGATCTGCTGATATATCTACTTTTTCATCATCACGGAAGCCAGCCAGGGGAGCTTTTACTTGCTCTGTTGGACTACAACAGAAAAAATAAGTCAGGCTTTTAAATGGTTGCAAAGGAGTTACTGAACATAAACATGTATTGAGCCATTATGGTGCTATTGAAGAATACAAAATCATTATAAAAAAGTAAATCTATAAAAAAAATCTATAGAAGTGTTGTAAGTACTTTAAATGGACAAGTACACGACAAGTTAACAAAGTTTTTTCTAATTAGTGTAAGTATATTTCTCAAAGTATACTTTTTATTTTTAGTATCATAGTAGTACTTGAATAAACATTTTTGTAAGGGAGTCCACCAAGACATAACGGTTGTGTGCTTGAAATTTACTGAAATTTTTGCGTATGTTCAACGATGTATTCAGATTTATATCACAAAATGGCTGTTGAGTTTTCAAGTTTCAGCTCCTTCTCATCAATAATTTTACAAACATATTCTTATCGTACAGAACATAATCACATTTTCTGGCTTCTAAGATTCAATTAAGCAACTGTCCAACCTAGTTACGGCGAGAGTGATTTTAGACCGAGAAAGTAATGAGTCTTGATGGACTCTCAAAATGCACAGACCCCCACCCTATGTAACATAATGATAGATCAAGGAGAAATTGAATGAGAAAGAATGGATAAGAGGAGGGGGTGCAGTAAAGTAAACCCATTCATTCTTTAAAACAAAAGCATACACTTGACAAAAATGAAACTGCAGAGTAGTTGTTTAATGAATACATTAATTTTGAGCATTGCAATGATTTTTTAGCAGATGTTATCCAGACCTTTTTTCATCCAAGCTTTCAACAGCACATGGATCTTGTCTTTCAGCTGCACAGAGCACTTCCTTCTCCGTTAGTATGAAAGTCACCTAGAGGACAGCCCAGAATGCAACACTTTACACTCTTAACCTATTCCACTACCATCTTTCAGCATTAAAGGGTTGAATTACAAGTTAGGGCTTTACAGCTGAAGGGCAACAGAACCGTAAGAAAACCAGGAATGAATCTTGAAACATTATACAGACAAAAGGTGGTTTACTGAACATGAGAATCTTTGAAGAACCTTTATTTGATAAAACGTCTAGACTTGCAATGGAAGTACAAGTTTAAGAAATCGACCAAAGAGTCAGTAAAAGGGCTGTATATAAATCAAGGCACAAATACAAACAAAGCAAATGTTAACTTATGCACCATATAACCATACAAGTAATCCATCAATTACCCCTGACCCTCCTTACCCTCGGGTAACACTGACACAAGGACCAAATTGTTCCTATTCCCATCAGCAGTACTCCCATAACACAGAATGTGGCAAAAACCTGTGGCTCCTCTACGGAAATCATGAACATACCCAACGCCACCAGGGCCATCCCCAAAACAATGAGCCCATAGCGGTACGGCTGGTTCTCGGCCATGGACGTAGACTCGGAGGTTCAACACCTGTGCAAGTCTGGAGCTTTAAGGCTGTTCCTTTAGAGGTGAAGGTCTTTTTCTATTGCAAGAGTGACTGACAGGGCACAGGACCAGTTGGTAACCAAGATCCAGATCATTAAACCCGTAATGGGCCTTGGTCAGGTGACCTTCCCCTAGGCAGAAGTTGCACTCGCTTGAGCAATCGTACTACAGCCCTTCCAAGAACACTGGAATCTTAATGATTGAGTAGACAAGAAAATTATTTGCTACCTTAAGTTTAGAGTTGGGATCGAAAATAAATTTCAATCCTGGACTTGGAATCAATAGGTTAGAAATCGCAAGCTTGATATAAATTGAAATTCCTCTAATCAATTCATTTTGAAAAATTTGCACGTGTTAACTTCTGATCTGCTCAAGAAAAAGCCCTAAAATAATTAACCTTTTATCATACAGTAGTATCCATAGTTTAAATATATTTATGGTAAAACACAGTAACCTTAATCATAGTTTCATCATAGTAACTACAGTTTAACCATGTATATTTTTTGAAAACCAGTCAGTAAGCATGCTACATGACAGGGCGTCTTAGACCCCTTCTACTGGGGGACCTGCTGTGCGTGCAAAATGTATTTGAATTTAAAGCCAACTGAAACTCAAGGCAGCACAAAAACATTATACAATGTAAAAGTACAGTACTGAATATACAAAAATAGTTGGTCAATAAATAGTTTTAGTTAAAAAAAAAGAATAAAAACTGTTTTGTGTCATCTTTATATGTTGAGGCTATAAAATACACTTGAACAAAAAATAGACTTTTTCAGTAATAATAAATCAGTGAGATACAATGAATACACATACATTACCACACAGACAAAACATATAGGCAAGCTTTTTAAAGTGACAGTGTCTGGAACATACAGGAAAAAAGCACATTTCCTCAATCCTACTAATAAACATATAAAAGTGTGTGGTCTAATAAGAACGAAAACTAAAAAGATTGTTAGATGTAACTGTAAAGCTGTTGTTTACATCAACAAGACATCAAGACAAATGTGAGCAGTGTAATAGTAGAATATACATGACAGATAACGGTCCCTTTAAAATGTTCATGAAGGTAAATGGTTGGCACTGCCGAAACCGAAACATTCAATAGTCTTACAGTATATGTTTTCCCTGGGTTCTTCAAGGCGAGCGGTGTGTGTTGTGTGTTCAAACTGGAAATTCAGTCAGGTTGCTCAAGTAGCAAAAAGTGCAAAATATGATGTAAAACTTGAATCAGATGCATTGCAAAAACATTCCCTGGATGTCATTCTGCAGCATTTTGTAATGTCTTCCCAGGAAAATGTGGGTGAAACGACAACTGAGAGAGAAAATACAAAACAATGAATTGTCAATGAAGGCACAGCATAATCTTCAATAAATACATCAATATGGTCCCTGAAGACCATGACCTTCAATTTAAAATTCCTTTATCCTTACATTTACATTAATTCGTTTGGCAGACGCTTTCATCCAAAGCGACTTACAAGTAGGAGAGCATATAAACCTTTTGTCAACACATTAAACTGTACCGTTAGTTTCCAGGCCCATGTTCTAGGAGGATTAAAGCTGGAGTAAGCAAAGGAGAGAATGAACAACAACAAGACAGGCAGACAGTGAGTCAGACAGTTATTGGTTAGTCAAATAAATGCAGAACAGGTATGTTTTGAGCACTTTTTTTTTAAAGTTGTGAAGGATGCTGCAGCTCGGGTGGAGGCTGGGAGTTACCACGCGAATTCCACCACAGGACTCAATGAGTAGAAGGTTTTGCAAGCGATTTGGTGCCTCGCTGTGATGTAACAAGCAGGCGCCTCTCCTTTTTAGAACGAAGATGACGGGAGGGGATGTGGTAGACCTGGAAAACTTGTCCTTATACAACTTGTTGAGATTTAGTTCTCTCTTAGCATTGGCTTCTTCCTATTGGTATCCTTAGATACCGTAGTGGTTGTTTATTGTTGGTCAATAGCTGTTGTAGTCTTCATAACAGTCTCGTAGGATGGTGGAGGTTCCATTTGCCAGGGAGGGGGGGTTCCAGGCGGGCTCAGTTGATTAGTTCCCGATGATGGGGGCGTCTGGACTGCATTGTGATTCTCTTCCGCAGCTCTGCGGATCCTGTCCAGCCTCCTGGGAAAATAGGAAATAGCAATGACTCACGAATGCTTGCTTAAGGCACACATTGAATGTTGATGAAAGTTTTCCATTTGTTACATTGCATGTACTCAATTAGTAGACACTTTTACCCAAAGCGACTTACAAATGAGATTGCGCTTCATATTTTGTCAAAAAACTAAGCCATAACCAGGTTTCTTTTATTTAAAAAAAGTAGACATTCAGCAGACATTGTATTGCTGTTGGCTGTTTAAAGTGGCCTAAGCATCTTCACTCTCATTTTGCTGATTTAGTCTGTACCCTTTGGCATTGCGAACCAACCAATTGTCCTGTCTACATTCGGCCTCAAAGGTAGACCCTTTTAAAAGAGAATCCATTGTATAGGAGTACCTCAGGGTGTAGTGGCTTTAAAAAATGAATCCAGCTTTAAGTTAAAAACAAAGCAATGTGAGCTGTGTTTACCATTCCTATATTAAACTACTGAACTCTGCACTGCAAAAACACAAGGGGTGGGGAAAAGGGGAGGGGGGGGTTAGGCACTGATTTGATGGCTTCAGCATGTTGCAAAAAATAAAAATAAAAATAAGAATCTCTGCCAATCTTTAAAAGTCCTCCCTTCTCATTCTTTCTAGGCGTGTGTACAATGCTGACTGCTTTATGTTAATGTTATACATCATGAAATCAGAAAAAGCTGCTCAAATCTCTGACAAAAGATGGACTCTGACAAAACATGAGCTTGCTTTAAACATCATAATCTATGTTTAGATAAAAGTTAACAGTTTTCTAATGGGAAATAATACAAAGAAAAACTGTCAAATATATATGTTAAGGTTATAAACATGTCTAATGCTGGTCATTCCCACATTAAAATGTCACAAAGAAACAATAAAGAAATAACACAGAAGTAGAAATGTCATAACTCGAGCGAGGGAGTTAAATAATTCTTGAGATGTTTGGATAAACTTAATTCCATAACAAATCTAAAGAAATAAAGACAGCACATTTTCTAAATGCGGTGAGAAAATAGAGTTTTAGAATTAAAGCCAACACGAAACCGAAGTTCATGTTTTTGAAATATGTGAGGGAGCATAAATAAAAAAATACCCTGCACAGATTAATCGAAATAATTTTTATATCAGGGCTCTAGACTGTGAGCAAAATGCTTTTCAGGTTTTTTATAACGTGCAAGTTAATATTTCACAGGGTCGCATTGGTGCGAGTGCGTAAAACAAATGTTTGCCCCGCCAAAGATTTTTTTAAATATTAAATGTGATTTATAAGTGGTGAATGACAAGCTTGTGATAGCAGGAAAGAACGAGCTGAGAGCCCCTGCACTCCCTCTTTCTCCAAACTAAAGTGTGTGTACACTTCATTTAGTATTTAAAGTTTATTTATGACAGTGTGTAAGGTCAATTAATAATAATTTAGTTCCGAGTTACTTTATAGTCTTGAACTAGCTAATTGAATTTTATTTTATGTGGTAAAAATAAAGACGGCTAGCGGCAAAATTAAACAAAAAGGGCAATAAAGGCGAATGCAAAGAGTGACAGGTTATATATTTGTCAGATCATTTCATAGCCAAAGTATAACTTGAATATAAAACTAAATTATAACAACCGTATAAAATAACAAATACAAAGTTTCTTTGCATTTATTTTGGATTTATCGGGCTCGCAAGTGTTAAAGCTCAAATATAAAGTAGTCTAAAGCCGACTATTTTAAAAGACAGAGTTACAAATTAACATAACAATTTATCAACTGAGGTTATAATGCAAGATCTTTAGTGTAAAAAAGGTTGCGACCAAGTTGTGTGTTGGTGCGATCAACAAAAATGAGTCTAGAGCCCTTTATATAAAAAAATAAAAAGAATTGTCTGTTTTTTTGGTGCCTAACATGAAAAATACAACACTGCACAGATTACCTGGTCTTGGGAGAATTTACTGAAAAGTTGTTAATGTTTATTTTGAAATCGGTGTCTTTCGATATGCACTGAAATCGCTCTGGTATCTTGGCAAATCTGAAAATATGACACATTGTTGAGATCCCTTACAAAGATTCTGGATTACTGGGGTCCATTCTCAGAAAATATTGAGAAGCATATATTTTTTTCAAAAAAAAAAAATTCATTCCAAAAACACTCCAAACTCAGTAAATCCAAATGTAGCCGGCGAATGTGATGAACATATCACAATTGCTACATATTTGACATATTTTTCACCACACCCTTAGAGAAGATACAGTACTTGTTATGAAAAGTCAAATGTAAACTTTACATCCTAGCTTTCGCTTTAGGCCTACAAAAAAATGAAATGTAACAGCAATGATTTACTGACAGGAAACAGACTGCTTGACCTATTTCTATAATCAAAACATTTGTTTCTTCTGCTTCACGTTTATAAACCGAGAGTAGACCTAGAAGAGACAGAGCTCCCACTGAGCCAGCTTGTTTTACAAATTGAAAGCCAAAGATAGCCTATACAAAACCACCGGTCGATGTATTAATTATAAAATAATTAGTATTTCATTTGATATACATATTTTACCAATCATACAGGGTTTTTACATCAATGTTAAACTCATCTTGTGAAAAAGAAACAAGATAATGTTCTATAGGCTATGCTGTACATTAATGGAGACACCTGAACCATGTCAGAGGTTGAGTATACTATTGAGACAGGGGTGAGCTTTTCAAACCAGGAAGAAACCACTTGTAAATACCATAGTTACCAGCCAGAAAATAATATCAGCTGCAGCGAACACACAGAAAAAGATTTAGACCTTAGCAACCAGATATCAGTGGCCTGGCAACGATGCACAACATCTGAGTGACCTGAAGGAACCACTCATATAAAACGTGGCTGTTCCATACTACTAGCACATTTTAGTGAGAGAATTTGATTTTGGGGGTCTTGACTTTAACTTTACCAATAATTGTCTGGTTTTGGTCAATGCTTACACATTAGCTTTGAACTCTTGCATGAATTCAGTAAGTCTCATAGAACCATACAAGTGCTACAGTTGTGTTCATATTTGGATGATTTATTTGAGCCTTACCTTTGCACTGCAAGGGCTTGATGTGGAGTGAAGCAGGTCCCTGTTCGGGGGTGTAGAATGCAGTGACCCGGTACAGTTACGTGAGTGGGTTTGCCAGCCAGGCACAATGCAAGGACAAAATTGAAGACCCCCAGGCACGTTACTGCCAAGCCAATGTAAAGAAAATATGGCATGCCTATTATAATGAGCACCACACCAGCTATCACAAGTAAGAGCCCGAATAAAACCGGCCATTTGTTCTTGAAAGACATATTGTCCCTTCTGGTTATGCCATCACAATAGAAGTCCACGCTGTCCCCCGCGGTTAAAATACGAGTCGCGTTTGATGAGAACATGAAGTTGAACATCTGTGGAGGGTCGTGAAGGCGTTGCTGTCCTCGTGAACTACTTTATGATTTTGCAAAGAAGCATCCCGCCTTCCTTTTCCGTCTCATGGAGTTGTGGGCAGATATTCCATCTGTTGCGGTTTTTGTTAACCCGAAGAGGAAGTGTTGGAGAAGATGGGCGGAGGTTTGTGGCACTTTATCGATAGGAAAATCAAATCCCGCATTGCCTGGGCGTGGTGGTGCCGAACCAGAATAGAATAGAGTCTTTTCAACGCGAAGACGAATAAAATATTTATGTGTTGAAATATACAATTGCGATTTGTGTAATGGATTGCATCTAGTAGTTTTATTGCTTGCATTTGCATCTCGTAGTAGAACCGCCTCTTTCGACATCGTCTCCATTCAGGGTTGCCAGATCTTCGCAACAAAAACACCACAGAAGCCAATCAAAACGATCACAAAAACCCCGTAAATTACACAAAATGACCCAATACATTAACAACCGTTATACTGCTACCGTTATGCATGACACGTAATTTCTTCGCAGCTTAGTAGTAATTATTTTTCATCTTATCCTAAAAAATGAGCGCTGCTAAACAAAACATATCCATCTAAAACAACCGTTTAAAACGAGCACAAACCTGGCAACCCAACAAGTGTCTGCACCGGACGCGACGTGACAAAACACACGGCTAGTGGGATTGTCGCGCCGCATTCTGTGTGGACAAAATGTAAAATTATAATGTGTTCTACTTATGCGATTCTTATGTCTTTTGTCGTGTCGCCTCGCGTCGGTCGCGTCCGGTGTAGACGTGCACACAAGGCACCCCCCTCAGTCGCCCCAAAATAAATATCGATAATTTTTTCATGTTGATTATACGTGCATGTTTCATTAAACCTACTTAAAACGTAATATTTTGAACGGGATTACGCAGAATTTTCAGATATCTTTAAATAATAAACAGAGAAAAAATCAAGGGTACAGGAGACATGTTTAGAGAATAACTTTTCTAATCGTTTCACAATTGAAACACTGCTGTGTTCCCATCACCCACAATTCTGTGTAGTTTTGAAAAATATATATAATTAATTAAAAATAATAATTCAATTAATTTAACGAAAGTTTAATACAAAATAAGTTGAGACAATGTAATAATTATTATTGAGATAAATATAAAAGCCCCCTCAAGAATAAAATCTTAGAACCTCCCCTACTTTCAACCCTAAGCAGCACTGTATTTTCAGTACAGAGAACGACTATAATGGGACCAATCATGATTCAATTTCCTATATATACAGCTTCTGTGAAATGCCAAAAGGTGACAAGTTTATGGGGGTCCGTAAACTTTTTTTGTAGAATAAAGTAGTCTCAGACTAAAAGAGAAAAGATTGACAAATTGTGGTTGTCTTATAACAATAATTGTATAATAGTACAATAGCACCTTAGACAACCATTTGAGGACTACTGCTACTGGAACAGCTGCAGCAGAGGTCTAACAAAGCATTAAGTGTAAATATTATGAGGAGTTATCTGGACATGGGAAGCTATTGCACCTCAAGTCCCTCCATCCAAAAGTAAATAAGCAGTCCTGGCATGTTGGTGGATAACAGCAATAAATGGTAAATGTTTACCATGATTACAATTCTGTGTCCTACAAACCTAATACAAACACAACATACTGTTATTTAAGTTCACAAATCTATTAAATATTTTTTAACGTCATGTAAAAAACGAATTGCAATTTTGTATATACTGATTTTATAAAATTCAAAACATGTTGACAAAAATACTTGTTTTGTCTGTTGACTGAATGTTTGAATAACAGAGAACAACATGATTTTTGTTCACGTTTCTTCTTTGAACATTTTTCACTTTAAACTTTAGTGCAACAGTTTATGCAGTCTTTTTGATTAAATGGCACATTGGAAACAACAAGAAAAGTGAATTAGAGTTTATGATTTAATTTTAATATATAAAAACAAAGTACAACATCTCAAATTATTCTAGCATGCCAACAAAACTGATGCAAACATCACAATGATTGTCTCTGCAGTTTGAAGTAAACATACCATATAAGGGGGAAAGCATGTGATGATGGATTACTCAGAAGTGCCCATGTTAAAAGATGAATATCATTATAATGGTTGAGTCAGAGGAAGTGGCCACAGCGAAAGTCATGTTTTATAGCGTCTCAAGCAATATCAGGAGAGCATTAGTTCCCCATTAAACAAAGTAATGCACTGTGGGGCTATGTGGTATTCTCAGCGGAGATGGGCTACCATTATCATGCACCACAATATTTGCCTTATTTATAAATCGTCTCTTTGGAACAGAACTCTTAAGTCTGACAAGCTTGTGATTTTCGTTTTGAGACTGTACAACTGTGTGCTTATCTTCAATGAAAATATCCAATAAAGTTAATGCATTGTTTCACCCTGAGAGTCTCCAAAATAAATAAACCAACAAAACACTTTTCAATGTCCCTGATCTAGCTCAGTTCTGAACAGTGTTTAACACAAATGTTTAAATACCATGCCCTTTTTTTTAGAAAAAAAGTGGCAGTGGAGGACAAATGCATCCTATGCGAGGTAAACGCTTCTGTTCACACATACACACAAAATAATGTTTTTAAGTTAAAGTGATAAGATATTTAAATGCCTTGAAGCTAGGAAGTGTTTTTTCAAAAATGATGTTGTTGAAAAAAAAGCTGAATCACTTGTTTTCAAAGTGCTGCTACACTTATATATTAACACTACATTTAAATTTACAAGTCACAGAATCCTACATTTCAGCATGAATAAGGCTATGAACCCAGGTTTAACCTGCTCGACACCCTGTGGATTGTTGGTCTTTATTTTGTATGTTAAACCTCAAAACTGATCTCCCGTGAGCGCCCGAAGAGTGGTTCAGTCAGCAGGTGTGTGTCCGAATAGCTGCGTCTTAGTCGTGTTGAGCTTGTAGTTGTTTTGATGGCCACCTCATAAGGTGGAGGAGGTTCCATGTCCCAGTGAGGCGGCCGACCCCGAATGGTAGGACTGAAGCATGCTGGCTCCATTGGAGGATAGTCCAAGTCATCACCGTACACACCTCGCCTCTGCAAATTCCTTAAAAACACAAACATTGTTCGGTTAAGTCAAATACTTTATATTTTGGGGTGAATCTCTTTGTTTTACATTAGGATGTTGAATATGAAAAGTATACTGGGGATGGGTAAATTGGACTTTGATGAACAGTGGTTTACCACTGGAGGGCGCAAAAGGTCCTTCCAGTATCAAATAACTGGAGCAGAGCGCAACTGAGTGGCCGCAGTTGTTAGACTTCTCCACTAAGTGATTTTTAATGACATCTGAGGTTGGGAAAAAGGCAAGCAGAAACGAGATGGTCCAAATCCAGAGGGATATGGATGGAAAAGTAAAATTATCACCAAGGATGTTCCTATCAGTTCCATTAATGATTTAAAGTGTTATGATGAATTTAGTGCAGACTTGAAAAAACGTACACAACATGTTTTATTCATCTAATGGATGTTATCTATTAGGGAACAGCTTTTAGGGTGCTGGCACCTTCCCCATTACATTTTGTTGACTGCCCTCAAATATCTTGAAATGGAAAATCCTTTATGGCTAAGCCCTAAGTATGCAATATGCTGACAACAGCTATTCTAAGACTATACATTTATTTTATATATGCCGATTTTTATGAGAAACATTACTATAATAGCACAGACATTTAACATTATGGTGCGTATCACTAAGTCCAAGCCCACTTACCCGTGCAGAAAAACGGACTGAGATTCAGGAAAGTGGCTTCCAGGTGGTGGGGTGAAAAGGACTTGGCTGTAGTCGTGGCTGAACTCTTCATTGTACTGAACGGGATTTCTTTTTCCATTCATAGCCCAGAAGAGTCCTAATATCAGCATCACCGCCCCGAGCACCACGCAGCACATACTGAACGCCTGAAGTTTACTTTGGTTAGAAGTTAGAAAAGCGGTGGAGCCACCGGTCACTATCAAAAACACCCCAATAAAAATAGCGCCCTGATGTAGGGAAGGCATACTGCAAGTCTCATGCGGTTAATGCCGTTATCTATCTCAAGGGTTTGACGCGCATCGTCCGGCTTCGGGATGACATCGAGCTGTAGTGAATAAAGTTCCTCGAACGGAAATGTTTTGGTTCGCTTCTAAGGGAAATTGCATGTCCTGTGGATGTCACTCATACTGGTAATCATTTCATATTGCCCAATGATTTAGGCAATAACGGTGACAAGAAAAAAAACTGGACGTTCACAATCCCTCACAGATGAAGCCTGCTGTAGGTCCTGCTTCCCGATGGCAGCGCCTGCGGAGAACTTCACGACGTGCTCATGTGCATCAGGTTTGGTCCGTATGATCTGATAGCTGTCAAGTGAGCGCCGCTGCCCTGCTGACAGTCAAACGAGATCATAATGAGCATCACAGTTTACGCCCCACCCAACAGCCGTCTGTAGGCCAAATAGTTATTAGCATTACTTCAAAAATACGATTCAAATAAAGTGTACGGAAAATATACTTTTTACTTTGTTTAACATGGCCAGCACCTAAAATCAGATGTATTGGCAGGTTTCAATTATGAAGCGAATAAAATGCATGCGTTGGGGTTTAATATGAATGAATGACTCTATCATTATTATACCAGTTTAATAGTTGCACATATTATGCAAGTTACATGTACATCACGATCATAGGTGTCAATGACAGATGTCTGTTATGTAGCCACTCGCCTCATTGCTCAACTGTTGTATGATAATGAACGCATGGTACTGTGGCAATGGTGTGACGGTGTTTCTTTCCTGTGATTGGATGAAGAGACAGCACGCAACTACTGGCGTCATCTGAATTGACGGACAAGTAGCCAATCGCTTGTTAGGGGCGGTCCTTCTAGTACCACCTGGGCACGTTCCTAAAAAGTGTGTAAAATATAGACGGTAAATAGCGTGCGCGCGAGGGGGATATTCTGCGCACAAAGATAGCAAAAACGCATAAAACGACAGCTTACTGGACCGTATTCATGCATGCGTTTTGATTTACCGCCGTTGTAAACGCAGACAAAAAGCATTTGGAAAATCAAAGCCAGGGTACAAAATATACAACTTTTTATCTCGTCATGGATCCGTTGTTTTATTTGGGTGGGCTAGCTGTTCTGTTTTTGGTTTGGATCAAAATGAAGGGCTTGGAGTACGTGATAATACACCAGAGATGGATCTTCGTTTGCCTCTTTCTCCTCCCCTTGTCTGTCATCTTTGATGTCTACTATTACCTGCGCGTGTGGGTCATCTTTAAGATGTGCTCTGCACCTAAGCAGCACGACCAGCGAGTCAGAGACATCCAGAGACAGGTAACAGCACAACCTTTACATGCATGCATTGCTTTAGCCTTTAGTAGTCTAATCTATTGTAAGTTAAGATGTAGAGTAAGAGTCCCTATTTAAAAAGTATATACGTGTACATATTTCTGCCCCCTATAGCTATCGTAAAGTTATAATGGTATGCCAAGTGTAGTTCCTGAATACTCTAAATTTTTATACAGAATTTTTAAAATGTCATGCTGATGCATCTTCTGTGACATAAAATCAGAGGTGGGTAGAGTAGCCAAAAATTGTACTAAAGTAAAAGTACTGTTACTTCAGAATAATATGACTCAAGTAAAAGTAAAAAGTAGTCATCCACATAATTACTTGATTAAGAGTAAAAAAGTGCTTGGTTAAAAAACTACTCAAGTACTGAGTAACTGTTGAGTAACGTCTGATTTATTTTTTAACAAGCATTCAATCAGACAGACAAAAATACAAAATAATAATGTTTAAGCAAATTATAGTTCATCAAATCAATAAAATAAATTAAATTAATAAACTAGAACAAGGCAGCCCATAAACTCTCATAAACTGTGTGTGTGTGTGTGAGAGAGAGATAGAGTATGTGTGTGTCTGAGAGAGTGCATGTGTGAGAGAGAGAGAGAGAGAGAGAGGGAGAGAGAGGGAGAGAGAGAGAGGGAGAGAGAGGGAGAGAGAGGGAGAGAGAGAGGTTTTGTGTGTGTGCTTCAGAGCTAAAGCGGGACTACAGATTAAGTGTCCCTAAAGAACCCACGTATCTAACAGTAGTTCTGCGTTATATTAATTAATTTGCACGCGAGTTTTATTTATTTTTATACCGTGTAAGTTATTCTCTGTGCAAGTTAAATGTTTGCACCGAACCGTGACGCCCATACCATTTCGGTTCACTCACTCGCTCACTCTCTGTGAAAAATAAAACAATGACGCGTAGAATATCAAAGAGGTCAAAAGAAAAGTAACAAGCTTATTGTAGCCTAATGTAGCGGAGTAAGAGTACAGTTTCTTCTTCACAAATCCACTCAAGTAAACGTAAAAAGTATAGTGATTTAAAACTACTCCTAGAAGTATAATTTTTTCAAAAACATACTCAAGTAAATGTAACGGAGTAAATGTAACTCGTTACTACCCACCTCTGCATAAAATGCAGTTTATAAAAACATCATGATTTCTTTATAGAAAGAAAAAACCCATTCATTGAAATTCTTGGAAAAGAACGACATGGTAACTTAGTTACTATCTAAAACTTTTGTTTTCCAGGTGCGGGAATGGAAAAAAGAGGGAGGGAAGAAACACATGTGTACAGGTCGTCCTGGATGGCTGACTGTGTCACTCAGAGTGGGAAAATACAAGAAGACGCACAAAAACATCATGATAAACATGATGGACATCCTCGAAGTTGACACAAAACGACAGGTATTGGACGTATTTCTGGCCTGTGCTATGCATATTGTTTATGCAAGTGTTTATCTAAAAGTAACATTTGTGGCAAAGGGGGCTTTTAAATGACCTCTTAACCATTTTTCAGGTGGTACGTGTGGAACCCTTAGCTAACATGGGTCAGGTGACTGCTCTTCTAAACTCTATTGGCTGGACGTTGCCTGTGTTGCCCGAGCTTGATGACCTCACAGTTGGTGGGTTTTCAGTGGGAAACAAATCAGCAGTTACTTTGCTGCATACATTGAACATGCATTTACACATTCGTTTCTATCAAAATAAGTTCAAAATGAAAAATTCTGTTGACATTTATTTACCCTTTTGTCATTTCAAACCTTTATGACTTCCGAAGAACACAAAAAAAGATATTTTGGAGAAAGTTAGTAATCGAACAACCTTGGCCCCCATTCACATCTATCGTAAGAACTCAAAACCAATGCACGTCAATGGGGGCCAGTTAACAACGTTCTTCCAAATATCTTCTTTTGTGTTCTGCTCAAGAAACGAAGTCATACATGTCTGAAATGACATTAGGGTGAGTAAATGATGACAGAATTATTTTTGGGTGAACGATCGCTTTAATGTAACACTTGCCTGTTGTTTAAATTGCTGTTATTTTTAGAATTTTGCGAAATTCTTATTTAGGAATTGTCTACTTTAAATTCAAGTGTTAGAATTCAACGAGAAGAAATTCAGCATAGCGCGCTTTCGTGGTACCTCAAACTCTATTCAGACTGAGGAACTAAATTGGCATTCTCAGTTTAGTTCCCAATTCACAACTGCTAATGTAATTTTTGTTTGTAACCAGATCACGAAACAAGTTTTATGTGGGATTAATTTTGATGCATTTCTAATGGAGAATATAGAGCGCATACTTGTTTCTATTTAGTTAAGGACCGTCATCTTGGATCTGTATCACCATTGCAAGCCTCAGTGTAGATTTGTTTAATGTCTCTAAGCACTTACAGATATTCCCTTTCTTTAAATCGAGCGTAACATTTTCTCCTGATCGATATTGAATGTCGTGTGTGGTGCATCAGAGGCTGCTTCTTATTGAGTTATGAATGAGCATAGTCCCTGTTTCATTGAGGCAAATTAGATTAGGAAGGATATGGGTCCTACTGCTAAAAGTGTTTATAGATCTCAGAAAAGCTTGGTTACCGACTGAGATATGTTTTACGCAGGCACTCCTTGGAATTCATTTTGTGTCTATAGAGACACAATGTTTAGTACTAATAGAAAAGAAAGGTATGTTCTATTTGTAGTATGTTGGACAAAATGAGATCTTTTGGCTGCATGTATTGATTGCTGTATCTTGGAAACTTGAGGAATTCGAAGAAATGCGACAGACTGTTTCATTTTCTACTTTGGAATCATGCCTCTGTATTCAAAGGTCATCTGTTGGACTTTTAACTCATTCCACATATTACTCTACAGATATATTTGCGCCTAGTTATGTTTCTTATTTTGTCTGACCATTTATCCAATTACTTAATTTTTTTTACTTGTTTGTCCATTCTAATAGCAAAACACTGCCATGAAACACTACCATATAGTAGGTATTTGATATTCCGTTTAAGCAAATGTTTCCATAGTTAAACCAAATATGTTGTCATGGCTTAGTCTTAACATACTTTCCTTCTACAGAAAACATACTGTACTGTATGTGTTGATTTTTGAGAAATATCCAGATCACTCTTTTCATATAATGATAGTAAATCAGGAATGGGGCTGACAAGTTCCCCCCAAAAAGTTTAAAATGTGATTTTTAGCAGAATTGTCTTTTTTTAAGGAACTGTGTCTATTATTGAACTATGAGGTCAATACACAGTGTGAGTTATAAAAGAAATGAAGGATAAAATTATATGAGAAGGGATAAAAAATAATCCATAGATTTGTAATGTTAAAGGGGTCATATGACACGGCTAAAATTAATATTATAGTTCGTTTTAGATGTAATGCGATGTGTATACAGGATTTCAGGTTCAAAAACCCTTTGAAACGCTATCTTCCACATACCGTGCATGTTTGTATCTCTTTTTTTCCCCGCCTCTCTGAAACGCACTGATTTTTTACAAACTCATCGCACTGAAAAGCGACGTGTGCTATGATTGGCCAGTTAACCAGTGCGTAGTGATTGGTCTAATACTGAAAGCTTGTAACGGAAATGTAAGGCCTCTTACCATATTTGAAACATCAGGTTCCAAAGCAATTGTACTGACAGGTACACCACCTTACTTGCTTATACATTAGTGCGGTCTTAGTTAAATCATTCCACGAACTGACATAGATTTGTGGGGTGTGGTTACAAGAGGCGTTTCAGGCAGGTCTGGGTGAGCATTTTCTTTAATATAGAATGCATCTTGTGTTCCGACACTTTGATTTTTGCAGTTTTACATGTCTAATACATGCATGGGCAACTATTAACACACCAAAGACACAAAAATACACGTATTTGCGCAATATGACCCCTTTAAGAGGAAGCCTATTTGACAATTTTCCATAAGTTCAGTCTGAAATACATTTGCAGTAATATTTTCAATAGAGAAGTCTCTTTTCTTTCAGGTGGGTTGGTTATGGGTACAGGAATAGAGTCTTCGTCTCATATCTATGGTCTGTTCCAGCACATATGTGTGGCCTATGATCTGGTGTTGGCTGATGGTAGTCTGGTTCATTGCACAGAGGTGGGTCGGTTGTTTAACAGTAGAAAGTACTTTTTTTTTTTAAATCAGACTTTTACAGACTTTTTAAACACTTATGAAATGTTGGTATCAAATTTAATGTGTATTGTAAATGTTTTATGACATAACATCAGTCATGAATTTTAAAGAATTTACTTGGTTCGATATTTAATCTATAAATAACAACTTTTATTTTGTAGAACATTGAATTAAAAAAAATCTTAAAGGGATATTTCACCCAAAAGTGAAAATTCAGGCGTCATTTACTCACCCCCTTGTCATTTCAAACATGTATGACTTTTTTATTCGGTAGAACACAAAATAAGTTATTTTTTATTTTTACCCAGTGACTTTTGTGTAGACACAAAACCAATGCAAGTCAAAGGGTTCCGTCTTTTGTGTTCTATAGAAGAAAAAAGCCAAGCAATTTTGAAATGACAAGAGGTTAAATTAACGATGTCAGAATTTTCTTTTTTTGGGTGAACTATACCTTTAATGGAGCTCTTACTCTACAAAAAAGCTACTGCGTATGAATATCTTATTTTATGCTTGAATCACAATGCTTTATCATCCCTTGAGCTTCAGCAAATTACTCGACTTTTATCACACAAAACTTGGATCTCTTAAATATTTAATGCTTTAATGCAGTTTTATTAGGGTTGTGTTAGACTTTTTGTCATCTTTGTGCTGCTCACAGAAAGAAAACTCTGACTTGTTCTATGCGGTTCCTTGGTCCTGCGGTACCCTTGGATTCCTGGTTGCGGCGGAGATCCGGATAATTCCAGCTCGGAAATGGGTGAAGCTACGCTATGAACCGGTTCGT
The DNA here is from genome assembly GCA_008369825.1 of Triplophysa tibetana. Classification (NCBI taxonomy): domain Eukaryota; kingdom Metazoa; phylum Chordata; class Actinopteri; order Cypriniformes; family Nemacheilidae; genus Triplophysa; species Triplophysa tibetana. The sequence continues at coordinate 15,595,664 of CM017910.1, read as the reverse complement.
GGCTTGGACGCTATCTGTAAAAAGTTTGCAGAGCAATCAGCCAATAAGGAGAACCAGTTTGTAGAGGGACTGCAGTACTCTCGGGACGAGGCCGTGATCATGACTGGTACCATGACAGACGATCCAGAGCCTGGCATGGTGGGACCAGTTAAACGTTATACACTATTGAATTCCATTAAAAAGTAAATGATAAAATGGCATTGTATAAATATAATCTCAAATTTTCTGTCTTTCTCCTCGTCTGTTAGACTAACTGTATAGGTTACTATTACAAGCCGTGGTTCTTTAGGCACGTGCAGGGCTTCCTCAGTGAGAACCGTGTTGCAGTGGAGTACATTCCACTTAGGCACTACTACCACAGGCACACCCGCAGCATCTTCTGGGAATTACAAGTAAGTGAATCTGGACACCTGCACTCAACAACACAAATTAAAATAATTGATGTCTTGTTTGTCATATTTGTATTTTGTGTTTAAAATATTTATGTAAAGCATTTTACAGTGTGCACGTACATCTCCAACTATTGTTGTACTCAATTAATGTTAATAAATAATTGTAATAATGTAATGTTTATAAGGACGGTATAGACAGTGTGGAGATCAGTGTGGAGGTACACATAAATAAATTAAGAGCTGGGATTTCGTTTGCAATTTTTATATAATTTATATGGAATTTTCCAGAATTTTTATGCATGTTTATATACAGAAAAATACTTATATACTGTATATTCACCCAACATTATAGGGCAACATTATACTGTACTGTATTATCGCTGTGTTTTGCACATCTGTGAGGTCTTTAACGGTAATATTATATGTTCCAAAAAGGTTCTCCATGCTTTGTGTTTGAAGTAAAAAATATTGATAACATACTTATTTTTAGACTGCATTCCTTTGCAGATTATAACTTTAAAATTGGCTTTTGGTCTGTGGCGTGGATTTTAAGTTTATCAGGCTCAGAGTTCGAGACATTTAGTCGAACAGATAGCATCCATTAGTTTTGGCATTGTTCACTTGTGCGATAATGCAGAGCTAAAGAGACAAATATCTGTTCTTTCCATTTGAATCATACAGTCTCTCTCTCACTTTCAACCCTTCTCTTTTAGACTCAACACACACACGCAGTTTTGAGGCAATATATACACTAAAGCCTTACATTAGGCCATTTAGCTACAGGAAGACCTTGCTCCGTGCATTGGCCAGTACAGGAAAGTACTCAACAAATGATGCATCTAAAGCTTAGATGGACATAGGGAGGATGAAAGACGAGCTTTGTCTCACAAACAAGACTCTCTCGATCTTGACAAATGATGTGCTTACACCCTCACTTTGCCTGTCAGCACTTCCAGCGATAATTGTAAACATATTGATTAGTCCGCACATTTACCATCTCTCACACTTAACATGGATTTGTTTCCCATTTTATCGTCCGTTTTCTTTTAAGTCAAATTCCAACGTTCACTTTTAAGCTGATCTTCCATGTTCTCTCTGGCTTTCAGGACATCATTCCATTCGGAAACAATCCGTTGTTCCGTTACGTGTTCGGCTGGATGGTCCCTCCTAAGATCTCCTTGTTGAAGCTCACTCAAGGAGAGACCATCCGCAAACTCTACGAGCAGCACCATGTGGTTCAGGACATGCTGGTTCCCATGAAGCACGTCAAAAGCTCCATTCTGCGCTTCCATGAGGACATACATGTGAGACACAAACACACGATAGAGATGACGTAGTGTTTTAATTACATGATTAAGGCCTGATATCGGCCTTCAGTAGAGCAGTGGTTTCTCAAGATGTCTGCTAGAAGGCTAATGAGTTCCCTCTGGAATGTCTAATGGGTTTTTGCAATAGAGGCTTTCGATTTTTGAGTTAAATAAGTTCTGTGGTTGATGTTACCTGAAGAGGCTTTCCCACTACAACGTTTTCTAATTGATCACAACATCTTTTGTTAGCTGTAGTCTATTTGAGGCCATTTTGTAGCATATGTTTTGAAGCATACAACAGCTTCAGATTTAAAGTTAAAGGTATGATTATTTATAATTTTCATCAATGACAGCTTTAACTGGACAAATGACCATGTTTTAAGCGGAATAAACCACAGCTTGCCGTGCATTAAAGTAATTTAATGCACTACGCAGAGGCAACAACCCTCCATTTCGCGTCGGTCGGCTCTTGGTTTCGATATCATGCATTAAAACCATTTAATGCATGGCTAGCTGTTGTTTATCCCTAACATGTAGAACAAAGAAGGCAAACTATTGTCTGTGAATCTTATAAACAATGCTGATCATTTTACATGACTAAATTGACAGTATTTATATTAAAAACTCTGCTTTTATTGTGTTACTTAGCTGTATTTATGGCTTAAATCAAAACAAACCAACTCCAGTTTGATTGATATTAATTGGAATGCACAATAAAAAAAAAATTTGAAAAATGATTTAAACGCATTAAAAAAATCTCATTTTGGAAATAATCTCAACAAACATTTAAACAGTATATTTTAAATGTAAAACATGTCATGACTTTTAGTATTTGTTAGATCTAACTGGATTTGTCATGATTATCTTCACTAAAAGATATATTGGAACCCCCTACTTTTAATGGGAGATCCCTAATAGCTTATGGGGGCTCCTGGATTCCCTTACACAACTCCCCCACCCTCATAACTTGATTCTAAGCATTTAATTCGTAACACAGTAATTGGTTTATGTTTTGTAGGTGTATCCCCTTTGGCTTTGTCCATTCATGCTGCCCAGCCAGCCAGGAATGGTGCATCCTAAAGGAGATGTAGATGAATTGTATGTTGATATTGGAGCATATGGTGAGCCCAAAGTAAAGCACTTTGAGGCCATAGCGTCCACCCGCCAGCTGGAGAAGTTTGTCAGAGACGTTCATGGGTTAGTTTTTATCTTAGTATCTGCACATTGTGTAACCCACATCCCTGTGTAACACATGTCTGTGTTTCTAGATTCCAGATGTTGTACGCTGATGTTTACATGGATCGGCAGGAATTCTGGGAGATGTTCGATGGCACATTGTATTATAAGCTCAGAGACCAACTTAACTGTAAAGATGCATTTCCTGAAGTCTATAACAAAATCTGCAAATCGGCACGACACTGAATCTGTGTCAATCTCCCCCAAACATGAGCATTTGAATAATAGAAAATTATTCCATCCTTTTAAAGTAAAATTTTAAGTATAATGAAGGCAGAAAATCGAAATAAATACCATTTCCATTGTCACATATCAATATTTTTGGTGGTCTAAACAAAAATAAAGGCCCATATTATTGTTAACATGTCGAAGCCATTATTAACTAACACATTATATTTTTCATTAATAGATGATTTATATAATTGTTACATATTGTCATAATTATTATCATCATTATTCATTTATAGTAAAAAGCTCTCTATTTTCCTACATATATTTGTTGCCTACCTCACATCTTTACAATACATAGGGATTCTTTGTCTGCTCAAACACTTAAATGAAAGCACTTATACTCAATATGTGCCAGGCACAATTTATGTGTTCATGAATGTATTTACTATGAATTTGCTTTAAGTCGTTGTAATTTTGTAAGGTAATGACATTGAGGTAGTTATTGTCATTGTCAGAATATTTAGGTCCAAGAACAAAACAACCAATGATGTGCCAGTGAGACACAGTGAGCTTGTACATTTAACATTTACATCTTAAACTCTTGCAAATCCACCGATATATATTGCATCAACAAATCTTTAAGCTGTGGAGCACAAAACTACACATGTGGTATCTTTTAAAGGCTTAGAACCTCGATTTGTTTCTTTAAGTTCCATCAATTTTGCATTTGTTAGATAAGAGAACACAAAAAGGTCTTAATTCCCCCCCATTCCCCTTGAAAATCATACAAATACTATTTCATATTTATATGACACAAACTGAGTCATATGTCAAACTACAGCTCTCACTGTCGAGAATATCCCTGTATATTTCACCGATCTAACACTTATAACAACATAGAATTGTTGCTTTTTCTTCTGTAAAATTAGATTTTTTTCAATTGACTACTATGTATGTGGGGAGGGCAATTGTTTTTTAAATATGCACCACAGCTGAAGAGGTTTATAGGAACCGGTGTTTAATGTCACACACTGACATACATTACACTGTATTTTTTTCCTGACTTCAGTTTTAGCAGATTTGGTGTATTCTTGATCTTGTCGGCTGGTGATCTCATTTTAGAGAGCATTTGATGCACAATAAAGTGTGTAGTTCAGGATGCGTCACCAGTATTTTTGTCCTATTTTCCAGAAAGAATTAGATTTTTAAATGTGCATCGCTACAAATGTTGAATTCTGACTTTGAATAAAACAACTCTAAATGTTTTTGCCATGTAGCTTTTGACTTGTGCAATACTTACAGTATAAAAATTCAGCAAAGTCAATATACATTATTTTTCTCCTGTTTTAATGGAACTGCTTACAATGCTTGTGTGTGAATCGATTTATGGGGTCAGAAACACCGGCTGTAGAACACAACCACTCTCCAGTAAAAGGTCTGTCTGGAGGCCGAAGTAAGGCTCTGTGGTCCACAGGAACATTAACAGCTCCCAGTCTCTCCCTGTAACATGACAACGGCACATTTTGATCATTAAGACTATATTCAGCAGTCAATTTAATGTTGTTATTATTGGCATCTTTGCATCAAGAGAACATCTTGTCATAATGGCAACATTAACCACAGTTATTAATATTCACTGAGATCTTTTTTGACATCCCACTTATGTTGATAACCTGTGCAGAGTGAAATCACCGCTGTTATATGAGTACAAATGCTCTTACTAAAGTACTGTATATGTGCTTTTTAAAGAGACAATTAGATCTAACAAGATTTAAGTTTATTATCATACACTGTGTGGATACTTCACCCAAAAATGTTCTGTCAACATTTTATCACTGTCGAGTTGTTCCAAATCTGTAAAAATTCTGATGAACACAAAGAAACATATTTGAAAGAAAGCTTTTAATCATACAGACTTTTCCCACCATTGACTCCCATAGTAGGAACAATTATTTTATCAATTTTTTGTTTTGTTGAACACAAAAGAAGACATTTTGAAGAATGTCGGACGGCAAACTTTTGACTACCATTGTATGTTTTCCCACTAGTCAATTGGGGGCAAATTTCTTCTGGTTATAAGCATTCTTCCAAAAATCTTTCTCAGTGTCCATCAGAACTAAGAAATGTATACAGATTTGGAACAACTCGAAGATGAGAAAATGAAGACAGAACTTTCATTTTTGGGTGCAGTATCCCTTTAATGTACAAAATGTTAAACCTCATTTATAGCACCTTTTGCCATTTCAATTTCTCATCAAGTCCCTGGTGTTTCTTAGACCCACTAATTTTGTTCTCCTTCAGTTGCACCTGGTAATTGTTACTGGACGTGTTAACCAAAGCAGTGGGACAACAGTGGAGTAAACCCTTCAGAGAAATACCATGTCCTGTGCTCATTTACACCCATTAGTAACAGACCAATGACATGAAGAGCATTAATTAAATCACTAGTTTGAACATGCCCAGTGAAGAGACTGTCAGGGTGAATGGTGACAATAAGTCATGTGATTATTTACAGTTAGAACAACTTTAATTAACCTCTTTATCAGGTTGCGTATTAATTTTAGTTTTCTGCTGACACATCATTTTACATTTATCCTTATTTTACATTCATACGTGTACTTATTTTTATCCAAATGAAGGAACTAACAATAAGCATATAGTCACATAGCTATAGTTATATTGTTATTTTAATAAGCAGAAGAAGAATGAAAAGATTAGAAATTGTAGAAAACCTGATTTTTTTCTCCAAAGGTCCCCCACAGACAGACCCCAATGTAAATGCAAAGGCCCAAAATTTCTACCCAATAAAATATTTTAGAGCTTGATCAAAGACAAAGTCTGCTTTATTATTAATTCTACCACATGTACATACATATAGAGGATTGAAATTGAATGGTGCATACAAATAACACTACACAGAATAAAAAATATACATAAAAAAATTCAGATTATACAAGTATTTGTAACATAAAACTACTAGAAGCAGGGACATTAAATAAAGAAGATGGCAGATAGAGTGCAAACTATGTAAATATACAACAGGTAGTGCAATGACCTTATTTGTGTGTTTAAAGTGAAATAGAGAGAAGGCTTTGTTTAACCTGTCGGAAGAGGCTGTTGAAGAGGGGCAGACCGATGCTGAATGAGGAAGTGAGCAGTAAAATGCTGCATAAAGTGACTAGTGCAGATAAGGGTATGTTGTTAGGGGTGGGGAGTGGAAGGACCTCCGGATGAGGTCAAAGTTCAGTGGTGCATGGGGCAAGAGAGGGGAGGGGTGACATGACATCTTCCTGACTGGCTTGTGGATGAAGATCTCCTTTAGTCTGCAGGTCCTGGCCTGGAGACTCTGCAGTCTCCTCCCTGATGGCAGCAGCCTGAAGAAGCTGTGTGTCGGGTGGGTGGGATCACCTGCAATGCAGAGGGCTTTGCAGGTGAGACCGGTTCCATAAATGTCCTGGGGGGGGGGGAAGAGACACCAATGACCTTCTCAGCTGCTCTCACTCAGCTCTGGAGGGTCTTGCGGCAGAACGCGTTGCTGGCGCCATTCCCCACAGTGATGCAGCCAGTCAGAAGGCTCTCGATGGTGCCTATGTAGAAGCTGCACATGATGGCCGCTGGAAAATAACTGGAAAAATGTTTATACATTATAAAAATGACCAAATAATAAGAAAGATCTTAAATGTATGTTTTTTTTAAATGTATTTCAGTGCATGTTTTGTCTAATTTTAAATCATCTTGAGGCCCCCTTGGAAGTCAGCTGGCGCCCCCTTGTGGGCTAATGTCACCATGTTGAGAAGTGTTGTGTAAAATTAAAGAATTAAATTAATATTGAGTGTATTGTTATTAAATACTATTTTACGTATTATTAATCTCTGCAAGCAACTCAAACAATTCCAATACGTCAACATTTTCCAGGTGATGTTGGTGTTATGTGAGCTACAGCAGTGGTAAGAGCATGGTGCTAACAACACCAAGGTTGTGGGTTCGATCCCAGGGGATTGCACATACTTGGAAACAAATATATAGGATAATGCAATGTAAGTTGTTTTAGATAAAAGCATCTAACAAATGCCTAAATGTAATTTATAATAGTGCAGTCACAAGTTTAGTGTTAATGAAACCAAAATAATTTGTAATTAAATAAATAATTATTCATTTTGAACTTAAGTGATACTTCACCCAAAATTTAAACTGTCATCATTCTCTGTGTTCTTCTGAAAACACAGGAATATATTTGAAGAATGTCAGATCTCATTCTCCATTCATTGCCATAGTATGGGAAATTAAAAGTCAATGTAGAATGAGGTCGGTGTCCTCAGCATCTTCAGTCAGGATTGTGGTGGCCAGCAGGTGTAGAACTGGCTTAAGGTAGATTCTCACATACTTCTCTCCAGAAAGATCATTTGTAAATTCCAGATGACTCAGTTTCTTGTGATTAGACTCCAACCATTCAATATTCAACTAGGTTTTGATGAGGGAGCATGCATATTGGTCACCTTTGGGAGAAATATTCCTTTGGTTAGGGTCATAAATCCAAAGTAGATATCAACACGAAGTAAATTGCGTAAATTTGCAGCAATGTTGATGGCTGGTTCGTTCCAAACCGAAATTCTCAAAAATGGCGACTTAATAGGGTTTCAAGGGTACAACTGATTGACACTTTGCTCCCCAAAGATTGTTTGCGCATATTTTTAGTGTGACAACGATGCCTCTTTATGGGCATCGGAAGTTAACACAGAATAGCACTTGAAGAAACAGTGTCCCACTCCTATATCCTTCATCCCTCCGGTGGGTAACCCTTCAAGGAACTATAATAACCTTGTTTTTTTGTTTTAACACCGTGTCTACAACAGACGCGACACACGGGTTGTTCTAATGGGATTGTCGTGCAACACCACACCATGTCCAGTGTCGACAAAATGTAAAATTATAATGGGTTCTAATGCGTTATGTGTATTGTCTCTTGTCGCGTCGCACCACTGTAGACGCTTAAGTCTCATTTCAGTGGGTTTTTAAAATCACCATGAAACGGAAGTTAAGAATGACTTCTTTCTGTATCGTGATGTATATCCGAGTTAAACGGCTTCTGAAATTAGAAAAAATGTAGGACGGGGCTTTATTTTGCTCTTCCCGTTTTGATTTGTTCGTTGTAAGTTGGGCCTGGAGGAGAGGGCTAGAAATTCCTGGCCATTGGACAGTCAGTATAGTCCTACCTCTCTTTGTTGCTTACCTCATGTGGTGAAGAGTTGTTGTTGACAGGGGGAGAGGAGCTTAATGTTTTTGGAAGATTACAAGGGCAAATTAATAAATAAATAAAATTGTGTCCACGGATAAATCATATAAAATAATCACTGCAAAACTGTGTAAAGCACGTAGAATTTTCCAGTTCGATTTCACGGTGACTTTAAGGATAGAACGAGTATCCTTCACAGTTTTGGCCATCCCGAGACTCTTTGGATGCTGTCAAGGCCTGAAAAATTTAAATAATCGTTCATAACTTTTGCTAAATAAAATTATCTAAGTCACAAAAAACGGTCCATTACAGTGTTTTGATCTTATATGATGTTGTTGATTCAAATTATTGGTGCACGATGTTTAAGTCTATTCTTTGAGCGGTCAAGACCCTACCTACTCTGCGCCAGCACGTCACGAGGAATCTGTGTCTCCACGTGGTTTGCAAACCGTCTTATTTTCCTTCACAATTGCTGGTAAAGCACAGCAAACTTGAAGCGTGACTGCTGGCGAGTCACCCGGCGAGTCACCCCGAAACTCGTTACAATAAAGTGATTAAGTGAGTCGTACTGTATATTAAAAGATTGAAAGACATGCTAAAAAACAAGTATGTGAATTGAATGTCTGAAGAAATTTAATACAGTTTATGTAATATGTCTTTTTGAAAGATTTTCTCATTCATTACTGTCTCAAGCAAAGACCGAGCAGCTATAGAAGTAGAGATGAGCCAGTAGCGTTTGAGTGTGAGCTATGTCAGAGCGTTTCATTGGTTGAATGTACTAATTGAATACGCCCACATAGGTGGAACCAATCTGGAGAAGGTATGTGAGAGAGATTTTTTACCTTTTTGGGATGGCACCACAAGACGTTGTTTGTTTGCAGAGCGTAGGGATCTGGTGGGTACATACGTCTGCATTAGCGGGTGAAGATAAGGGGGTGCAGAACCAGTGGGGGTCTTGTAGGCTTGAATTTGATGCGAGCGACTATAGGGAGCCAATGTAGCTTAATGAATAGAGTGACGTGTGCTCTCTTGGGTTCATTAAAGATAACTCTTGCCACGGCATTCTGGATCATCTGTAGAGGTTTGGTTGTGCAAAATGCAAGTCCAACCAGTAGCGCATTGCAGTAGTCCAGTCTGGACAGGACAAGAGCCTGTACTAGGACTTGCGTAGCATGCTCTGATAGGAAGGGTCTACTATTCCTAAAATTGGATGAATCTACAGGACCAGGCGGTGCTGGCCACTTGATCTGTGAAGTTAAGCTGATCATCGATCACCACTCCCAGGTTTCTTGCCTTTCTGGAAGATGTGATGGTTGATGAGCCCAGTTGAATGGAGAGGTTGTGATGAGTCTTTGTGTCGGCCGGGATTACAAGCAGTTCTGTTTTAGTAAGGTTCAGCAGGTGATGGCCATTCATCCAGAGCGAGATGTCGGCTAGGCATGCTGAGATGCGTCAGTCGCAGTCGGATCGTCAGGCCAAAAAGACAGGTAGTTGCCTATCATCCGCATAGCAGTGATAGGAAAAGCAATGTTCCGAATGACAGAGCCTAGGGATGACAAAAATAAGATATTTAACATGAAAGAAAGAAATTATTGATATCTAAAATCGAATTTGATTGGCAGAGTATAGTGATGTTTAACCGGTAAAAATGCAATTACAGATTTCAAGAATTACGTTTCTTACTAGTTGAGATTCAATTTTTGATGTCAAGAATACACTTTTCTGCGAGTGATGACGTCATTGTTGATATCAAAACTTCACATTTTTACTAGTGAAAATGAAATAACTAATATCAAAAATAGCAATTGTTACTAGTAGAAATTATATACTTGATACCAAGATTGATAATTTTTACTGGTAAAAACCTGATTGTTGAAATAAAAAATTCATGTCCTGAGAATGATTAAAAGCTAATTCGGCTTGCCATAGGGATGGAAAATGACAGAGAGCAGCAGCAGCCTCTAATTCGACATTTAACACCCGAATACATAGAGATAAAACAACGCAATTATCGATAACAGTATCGTTTGTCATGAAGCTTTTCGATACTATGGTATCGACCCAATTGTATTGTGTTTTACATTTCTAAGGTTGGTTAATTTAATATACTGTTGGGCTGTTTGAATCTCTGCAAACGTGGCATATTCTCTAAACTAAAATGTAAATTTTCTTGCTCCGAATTTGTTTAAACAAGTCAGAAACGTCTCTTCTGCGTCTCGGCTGTCACCACGCAACAGGAGCAGCAGGTGACGCAATTAGGAAATCCTCCGCGAGGCTAACGTTAGACCGTCTGATTTCAGTCAGCGTGTTGGACTTTTGAGGCTGCTTTCAAGACCAAGTCCTCGTTTTTAAGATTTTAGAAGGTTGCAGCTCCCGAATTGGGACGCAGTTAGATTTCTTCACAACACCGGCACTGACGAATTACAATCACGGCTGACCTTCCGGTGAGTAGTTCTGTGACTATGCATGTGACAGGATGTAGCATTAGCTGCAAAATATGACTTATTTCATAACACAGCCAGTGTGTAACTTTACCTGACGCTACGGAAACGCTAACTCAATTGACCGCTTACGTGCGCGTAGCTGTGTACTTTATAAATAGGTGCTATTTAAACTATCAGAAACATGTATCGGTGTTGTGAAAGAAAGTCGCTACCCATACGGGTTTTCAGACACCTTGAATGTGTCTCAGAAGTGAAATTGTTTATTTGGGTTTTCACGCGCGTGCGTGATACATTTGTGGATTTACCTTATGAAAGTTAACATGGCTTTTTACATCACGATATGCATGTTTTTGTGGCATAGTTATAGTGCAGTTTAAACGGTGCTTTCTGTAATGTTGCGTACATTTGTGGTTCCTATAGTTCTTCTATGAATACCAATACGTTATGGTTATGATAGTGAAACTATGTTATTTTTATTTTTGAACTCTGGGGTTGGAGGCGTAACGTTACTTAGTTGACAGCCCATGGCGTATGACACCTCCTGTTACTTCTCCCAACGCATAATTCTTATACAATACAGACAGTTTAACAAACAATATTTATATTAGGTGTAATTTTGAAAGGTTCATTGTGGTATGTCCTCTTACTTATTTAGGTGAAAGGCGAGCGTCTCCACCTCTTTTGTTTATAACACAAGGTCTGTCACACATCAACTGCCTGACGTAAGATTGCACCAAACTTAAGTGGTGCATGAATAACAAAGCTAAAGGTGTGAAGCAAAATAATCTGTCATTTTTACACCTTTAAACAGCATTGTGGAAGTGAGTGTGCCGGGCTGGTGAAAATGACTACAGACCGAGAGCCTCCTGTCACTGCTAAACTCCTCCATCTCATGTTTCTTTCCACCTTCTGGGGAATGCAGATATGGGTCACCTTTATATCAGGTAAGCTTGTGGTGCCAAAAATGCAAGTCCCCTTTAGATGCTGGAATGTGTTGTTTGCATGACATAAACAAAGATCAGAAGGGAGCTGCAAAACCTTTAGAGTTCACCGAGTTTATTATGTTGTTTATTCAGGCTTCGTGATGGACAACCATCTAAACAGGCACACGTTTGGCTTCATCCAGAGCCGGCTCTTCCCGTATTACCTGCATATCGGCTCAGCCTGCGCTTTCTTTAACCTCACTATTTTTGCCATGTACCATCCCAGCGATCTGATGGATGACAAAGAGGCCTTCCAGGTGGGGAACATTATGTTGTGAAGTGTCATGATGCTCATTCATGATTCTTTTTCTCACAATTATCTTAGGACACCAAGAGTAGGGGTACTTAGGTGCCTTCTTAAAAAAGAAGATGTTACTGTACTTGGGTAGAGAATTCTAATTATTATAATTTTTTACAGATCTTAATTTATTTTGTATGCGTGACTGTGGCTGCAGTGAATGCCCAGTGGTTCGGTCAGATGACCTCGGAAATTATGGCAGACATGCACTTGATTGAGCAGGCCTGTGGGTTAGGTCAAGACATCGGACTCTCGTCCAATCGGGAGGCTTATGCCAAGCTTTGTGAGACAGACCCTAAGTATAAACGTTTGAGTGGCCGCCTACGGTTGTACCACCTGCTTTCCTCACTTTGTAACCTATGCTGTATCATATGTAATGGATACAGTCTATATTACCTGGCAGAGAACCTCACCACACTCTGATCGTCTTCCAGCTCCTCCCCACAATGCAATGCAAAACACTCGAAATCCATCAATGATGAACTGCTCTCAGGTACTGGATTATCTACAGACAAATCTGGTCATTGTTGTTACGGAAATCTGTCTTTTAAGTGTTTGTTTAATGTCTGTTATGTATAATTATTGTTTCTAGATTTTTTTAGATTGGGAGATGTTTCACCTTGCATAGTCTGTAAATGAGAAATGAGTTGATATCAGAAACTAAAAACAAAACAAAAAAAGAATTGCAAACACAAGGGGATATTTGATGATTTTTTCTATCACAAAACAACCAAGTTATATGGTATGTTCAGTATATATTTATGCATTACTCAATGATTTGATGCAGTTGTTTTTAAACACTAATTTTATGTTTTATCATAAAGGTCAGTTCACAGCGAGATCACAGAGATGCACTGCATGCTAAATATATCATTATTGTAGTAGTTATTCTGTCATAATGGTCCAGTGTAACAATATAGTCTGGTACTAATATGGATTTATTACTTTGTAGTTATCTTTTAGGATTTGGAAGTGTCACTATTTTTTGCTACAGTGCCTTACTGAGCCTCACCCTTTCTTATTGGATGTGAATGCACATGAGCATGTTCACGCACAGTCTCTCAATACGTGACCACATTGTAACGGTGACTTAAGATTTATGCCATTCTTATAGTGACTCCCACCAGAGTTAATGGGCCTTTGTCTTCCTGTGTGTTTAAATGCTTAAATTAAATGCCCTTTGCACTTCTAATTTCACCTCAGAATGTAGTCACGCGTGTTATAAGATTCTCGCGCCCAGCTGCCTCACAGATTATTTTATACGTATTTTGAGATGAGTATACAATCAATGCACAACCATGAATGCCTGTTTTGTGTCCTGCTGTCGGTCATAAATATGGATTTAAAAAATAAACATTTAATGTTTCATTCGGTTTGGCTTTGAAACACGTGTAAATTCTACTTTATCTGATTCTGTATGCATCACAATGGTCTTTCTAGCTAGTGATTCAACATGAATCAGTTTATATCCTGTTTAACCTCTTTTGCATGCTGTGCCCTTGCAGGTAAGCAGTTGCCAAGCAACAGTAAACCGGTCTACCTGGGTGTGTAGTATGGGCCACATGTCTTATGTATCTGCCTTTATTTGTGGGTCACATGGTGATGTTTTAGTCACATAAAATATTATGTATTCACACAAGAAATGCAGTTACGTAATTTTGTAGCTACACCTAGCTGTAGAACGTCTGTTGTCACTTTACACATATTCTGCTGTTCTCTATGTTTGTGTGTATGTTCATAATCATAAGTACTACTAGTGCCTTGCATAGAAATGTTTTCTATAGGGCTTACAAAAACTGTCTGTTTCGTTGCTGGCGAAGCTTCGGGTTTGTCCCTGTAATTAGGGATTGACTGTATTTTATAAATGCAAATGAGATAGTAGTGACTCCATGTTTATATTTATATTTACTGTTTATTTAATGTCTGCATTGAAATGAATGAATTTTATAGCGTATGCTTAAGAACATATGTCTCATGAGCATCTTTGGGCCTAATGCTGTGTTGCTGACCAGGGATCAGCATCTGAAAATTGATTCCCTCCTGGGAATGATTTAAGCAGACGAAGAAATGTTAGCAGCTGTTCTTTCTGAATGAAAGGACATTGCAATTCTCATTTTATCCCTTTATGAGCATTACGTGTAAGAAATGTGAAACAATTTATGGTAACACTTTACAATATGGCTGTTAGTTCATAATTTATTAACTAATGCAAATGTATACATATTTTTAAAGTTTTCAAAGTATTTGTCGAAAATGAATCTAAAAGACGATTAATAAATACATTTTATGATATACATTATTAGTTTATGTTAACTGTTGATTTTATAATTTATAAAACTTGCATTCAGTTACTTTAAATAATGTTGCTCAATTAACAGAATTTAGCGGAATGGGATGTTTTTGTTTCCCCAAATAAAATGAATGATATTCATACGTGAATTCAACATTCTTGATGTTTGTTTTTGTGAATAGGAGGCCCACATTGCAGCTTATCAAGTAAACACTGGATATGTCAATAACATTACTAGGTCTTATATAAATACAAAAAGCAATGTATTCAATATTTTATAACGTCTAGTTTAACAAACTATTGCATACGGTATATTCTATCATAGCATCATTATGTACGGCTATATCTTCTAGCTGGACCACATTTGCTTGATACAATAAAATTGAATTAAAAAAGCAATTTCACTGCAATTAAAGTGGATAGCAAAGTTTCAAACTTGACCCAGTGGTAATCCTGAAGCCAGGATACAGTGGTTGGTTAAATGTAACTTGAATTCTGTGGATTAAACTCATCGTGTCCGTGATGCTGTAAAATGCCAAAATCCCTACGTGGAAATCAACATAAACGCCAATCCTACGAGACACTTGCATTTTGGAAATCCTGGTCTCTTTTCCACTGTGCCACAATGCATAAGAGTCATCAGAGCACACCAAACTCCAGGACTGGAAATTGTGTCCAAATTCACATAGGCCACCTATTCCTTTCCTGCTGATCTCCTCATAGCACACTGCTATTTGGACAGGACCTTTGCCGCTCCACTCGGCCTCGAAGTAACAGCGGCCAGATACGCTCTCTCTGCACAGGACTTGGTGATAGATATCAAATCTCTCTGGGTGGTCAGGAACAGACAGAGCAGTTCTGCTGAAAGTCACCTCGCCACTCTCCTTGCAAACGCTGACGTTTCTGTGAGCTGTGTTAAGGTCTAGAGTCAGGGCACCTGAATCTGATATGTAGAGAAACATATTGAGTCATTTATTATCATTTTATATCTTTTGCATATTTGATTGCATGTCTGTATTACTCACATTCCAAAAACTGCTCTCTGACCTTGGGCTCAGGGGTGGGAATAAATTTGAGGTTGTGTACTAAAAAAACAAATATTAATGAGTATTTAAAAAAAGAAATACATCATTCAGTACCTTCTAAATAATTTCATCCATTTCTTTCAAACTTTCTTTCAAATTTGTACACAATTTGCTTTCAAAATGCCCTTGGGTTAGATTGAACCATGCTGTTATTAATGTTTGTTTATTTATTCGTAACAATTTTATGTTGTCATTCTCTTGACCCTTGAGTAAAAAAGCTTTGTGCATGTATTACATTTAATACATGTAAAACCTTAAATTCTTCCCAAAGCTGATCACAAGTTTACAAGTCACATGCAACATATACCAACAACGAACACACATTTTGTTATACATGTTTAAAAATATTTGAGTAAAAGGCAAATATATCCGTTGGACATCACCTTTGGACAGCTATGCTCTTCATATAGAGTAGAAATAAAAGAATAAGAATTGTATTTCTGGAAACACCTTTGGGCTCTTTTGGTGCAACAGGTGGAATATTCAGACATCGCCTCACCTATCTTTGCTAATTTCCGAGATTTTTTCTGGCACAGATCTTTAATATCATCACTCAGATCTGTCACTTTTCTCGACACCAACTCAAAAGAAAAGTCCGGATTGACCAGAACTGCAGGTGGAATCTCCAACCGTGGCAGACCACGCAATGACTCGTAACTCTGAAGAGATAAAACAAACTCTTTCAGCAAGAAACTAAAAAAGTACTTTATGCATGTGACCGCAACCTATGTTACCTTTAGAAACTGACTCTTATCATCAAGGTGTGAAAGCTGGTCATATTCGGCATCTCTTCTCTTCATCTCTACAATCTCCTGCTCAAGTTTCTCCATAAATCCATGCGCCTCGTCTAATTCCATTTGCTCCTTCACATTTATCATCTCTGTCAGCTCAGAACACATAGACCCGATAAACTGAATCATCTGACTGTAGATACTCTCTGTTTCCTTAACTGCTGACTGGGCACAACTCTGTTTGAGAAATGATGAAGTCAGGACTGTAAAAAGTCTACATGTAACGAATCTTCCAACAAAACTTTTCTCCATTAGGACTTTATACTCACCCTGAGAATGACAACGGCTTGACTCAGATGCTGCAGCTCTTCCTCTCGCTCCTTTATTATTTGCTGGCATCTTCTCTGGGATTGCTTTAGTTCTTGCTTTAAGCCATATAATTATGCACAATGACAAAACATACTGTTCCGTGACCAACCAGGAAAAGTGTATGTCATAAGATAACAAATCATCAAACATGCAGTTTACTTGCCTAGAATTTACTATAGCCTTTACTTCAAGTTAACTGGTCTTAAGGTTTTAGTAAATTAATTATATCAACGAATGGAGTAAAACAGAGGTACTTACGTATCTTATATATTTTACTCTATATAAGTACTTTTTTCTAGATTTTTTTAACTTTGCTACATTATAAAATATATCATGATCTTTGCTCCACTACATTTCATAAAAATTATGTTTTTCTACCTTTAATACTTAACATTAAAGATAGTAGCCTACTTTCTTGCTTTTACTCAAAAATGTTACTTCAATAAAAGTAATAAAGTACATTTTGAACGTGCTAACAGTAAAAAAGTAGCTTAAATTATGCTATAAGCGTCATAATGTACTAACGTTAAATAAAAAAAACACTCTTGAAAAAATATATAATTAGAAAAATTAACTTGAGTGTAAAATACAGTCCACCCCTGCATCCCTGTACTATGTGTTATTTCAACAAACAGATTTTTTAACACTTAAAAATGCGCGCTTCTGCTATTACAGTAGATTACAAGTCATTTTTATTATAAATATATTTATTGTTATTATTATTATGTAATTCAATTTAATGACATTTATACATTTTAGGTGTGGCTTTTAGGTGAGTCAAAATGTTATTTGGAGCCATCTTGTACATAAAGTACTGATCTGTTACGCACAACATGTTTGCTGAAGACATGAAAGTTAGGAAGAGAGACGTACCTCACAATACATGATGAGTTCCTGCTTTTCTTTTGAAATGCCTTCATTGATCTTATCTCCAGGCATGGCATGAGAACGGATTCCAGTATGTCTCAACTTCTCAACAACGTCAGCGAAAAGTGTGTTTTTGTTGAGAGTGGGTCTCGGGGAGAAGGTCTGTCTACACTCTGGACAGCTGCAGACTTTCCTCTGCTTCTTTTGTTCCCAGAAGCGTTTAATGCAGTCCAAGCAGTAGTTGTGTCCACAAGGAATGGTCACGGGGTCTCGCAGAAGGTCCATGCAGATAGGACAGCTGAACTGTTCCTGGTTGACATAAATACCAGTGTCTTCTTCTGCCATATTTTACAGTTTGAGCTAAAATACACAAAACAAACTTTACAACAGTTATGTGGGGGAGAGAGAGAGAGTTGTGTGTCTCTGTCTGGTGTTCGCAGATGAGGTTGTAATGGGAGGAGCCAATTTATTGTTTGTGTCACTGTGGGCGTGTTTCAGACAAATCACAGACTTTAGTCTGTTAAAGTTGCTGTTCTCTTCCTTTTGTCTGTCTATACTTCAAGTGATTTCTCACTTACTCAAATTTCAGTGGTTTGAAAATTTGAGAACACAAGCAAGATTTCTGAAAAAATAACTCCAGGCTAGTGTGAGTGAGCATGTCTGTTCATGTCCACATGTGGGCATGACACACCAACACTGATGCAAGCTGTAATTTCTGGATTTGACCCTCCCTTATAAGTGTATGCTTTTTTAATAACACACACAACAACAAAAATGTTTGTACTGCACATAGAATGAAAAGACAATCATTTCATTACTAAACAGACTATCCTTCCATATTTGTTTTCACATAACTCCCATTTCAGAAAGCGTTTCCAAAAATGCAAAGAGCAAGAGCTTACACCAATGTCTTTATTTTAATTTACAAAACAAAGTTTAACAAGGTCGATTTTTTTTCTCTCTGAATAATTGTCTCACCTTAATTGTAAGAAGTAACAAATAAGTACTTGGTAGCCTAAATGACCAAATATTTCAAGGCCATTAACACATTTGTCCCTCTGTATCAAGAGGATGTAAGCATAATGTTATGAAGAAATGCAGGGACAAAAAGTGTGAGGTTTGTGATAGTGGTATAATCAGGACACGATAAGATCAAGAATTCTGTTGGAAATGTCTTGAATTTATAAACAGAGGTGGGTTTGCTTCAGCTTCAACATCCTTTGCGGGACCATTTTCCACCAGAAGCAAGCCATTCACACATGTGTGTATTGAGGTTGGTCCTAAAAACAAAAGAGGTTACCCAATTTCCAACAAACCTCCCTGTTTCACAAAAGGTTATTTGTCTTGGAAAAGCGTTGTTTTAAGATGATATGAAAGATAAGAAAGAAATGGTTCTTATAAGAACTTGACTGAATAGCTCTGGGAAAATTGTTATTCTATGCGGCGTTGCTGTGAACCTTTTCTAGTCCCTTTATATTTTAAAGTGTCCTGCTAAGGCTATTTCACCATGTTCTCACAAATATAATTGTATAAGACATATGCACTATAAATATAGTTTGTATTATTAAAATGTGAATTAATCACGTTTTGTATAAAGTTATGTTAAAAACAAGAAAAGTGGGATACTTAGGCTTGGCCGGACGGTGGTGCCGTACAGTAATATACCCTGAAATATATCAATAAATGTATAAATATTTACAAACATAAAAATATATGTGATTTGGTCTCTGGCCCGCTAAAGGGCGCTCTCACTTTAAATGAGCGGAGAATCAGCGAGGACTTTTCTAATAGAACAAATGCATAGAAAGACAAATAATATACAATAATCTTAAAAGGGGCGGGGTCCTCGGTCCGGATGTTGTAAAACTAATAATATATCTTTTACTATTTTTACTGCAATCGGCCTTCTAATCCCTCAGTGACGTTTTATTAGCAGAAATGAATTCCAGACACACAGCAGAACAAGTTACGTTAACGTAACAGAAACGTTCCTGTCACGTTTCTTCGCTGTTCATTTTTCGCCAATCTCTGTTTAAGATACTTTTACTTACTTTGATTGTTCAGGTGAAGTGTGTTAGTTGCAAATCGTTGTATCGAATATATTAACATCATAATATGTTATGCATTTTTGCTTATTTAAAACTTTGACATTTAAAAAAAAAGAATGAGCTAATACGGAATGTTTCGTTCATGGGCCGCCTAGCGCCCCCTTGAGGTAAACTATGGTTGTGCAATAAGAAGTTTTAAATTCATAACATTTGACGCTGTCTAGGCTGTTTCTTTCTCCTTTAGTTGTACGTGCAATTTTGCCCAAACCGTTGACATCGCACTGGTCTTTAAATGACTCATGGCAGTATCTGAGTGGATGAAGTAAGTACAGGATTAATTTTCTGCCCCCGTTAACTAAAACCATCCCCGTTCTGGATGATCAAGCGGCGCACGCAGGTGAGAGCTTCCTTACATGTGTTCTAAACGATTAACAAACCAGCATATTGCACACTAACCGCTGCTGTGCTATTCCTCTATGACCTTGTTTATCTACGTTTATTGTAATTGCTTATCAGACTTTTTATTGTTTTTGCTGTAATTTCGCTAAAATACATTGCAAACTCCTTCAATCGAGAGCATGCGAACTTACACCCATTGCAAAGCTGTGAAAACTTTTACAATGTTCTTCAAGGTTCCGATATTTGTAATGTTTGTGTCCTGCAATAGGCCTGGTCATGATAATCAGATGTTATTGTTTACGACACCCTTTTTCTTGTATTCATGTATATTCTGTTGACATGACATGTTGAAATGCTCCAGGAAACAGAATGTTATATAAAATGGTAGATGAAAATATTAGTAATGATAAAAAGCCAGACTAGAACAACTTATAATAATAATAATACACCATGCCAGTGTAAACTAATGTATTCTTTAGATAAAAAAATATGAGGAAGAACTACTATCAAAGCTAAAGTCTGCAACAGCACAAATGTTAAATTATTAAATATTTATATATGTTATTTTAAGTACTTGGTCCTCCTTATGGAAGTCTGTTTTGTTTCCTTAAAAGGAATGAAAGAAGTATATTCCCAACCATTCAGACAGTTTTGGGTTCCCCCTTTTTCTAGTAAAAAGTAGCTGCTCACGGAACAAGGAACATATATAGTTACACCATTTCGTGCTGCACATGTCAGCTGCTGAGTTAAATTGTGTTTCATGTTTCATGTTTTCTTTATTATTTATGTATTTTAGATTTCATTGGTTGGCAGCTTTATCCCAAATGATTTTGCGGCGGTTGGTGTGCAGGGGGCTGAGCTCTCATCTTTGCCGGCCAGTAAGCCTAACCTGGAGAGCCCCTGAGATGACCAGACCAAGCTCAAGTAAAATACTTGCACTATATTGATGAACATATTCTGGGGGTTGATGTACTGTTATGTTAATGGATGGGACGTTTGTTGTCGGGTTTACAATATGTTCTTACACAAAGTGCGTGTTGTAGGTTTAGCAGAGTTTCGGAAGGAGTTTGCCAAAGCAAAGCACATTACTATCATTACTGGGGCTGGAGTTAGTGCAGAGAGCGGAGTACCAACTTTCAGGGGACAGGGGGGCTACTGGAGGAAATGGCAGGCACAGGTAATACACACATGCTTGGGTCTCCATGTTTTGTGGGCACTTTTATATTGAATTTCATAATCTAAAGTACACACTTTATATTGTATCCCCTGACCCTCACCCTAAACCTTTTCGCAATTTTACATTTTTAAATAAACATCTTCTAGTTTGAGACACTATTCGGTTAACCCGGACCACCCATACACACAGACATTGTCAATATAGCTGTAGATTGCACACACAATACAAACGGAAGCAAAATATATTTACTTAATGTAATTATTTACTTAACTATTACTAATGTAATAGTTTGTAACAAATGTTTGACCTTTACACCCTTGCAGTTTGTTGAACCTGTTGGTATTCTTATTTAAAGTATAATAGTTCAGCCAAAAACGAAAATTCTATCATCATTTACTCACTGAACAACCAAATAATGGCAGTCCCCTTTCACTTCTGTTGTATAAAAGTCAATGGGTACCACCGTTGTTCGGTTACCAACTTTCTTCAAAATATCTTCTTTTGAGTTCTGCAGAAGAACGAAAGTCATACAGGTTTGAAATGACAAGAGGGGTCCGTAAATCTGAATTAGCATTTAGAGATATTTTTATCTTTAAGATATTTCATCATTTCCAAAGTAGAAATGGGAAGAACCTTGTGTAGGGGTGTGTATTGGTCTTTGACAGTTTTGAAATACATTTTTAGAGAAATAGAAGTTACCATTTACACTATGTATTGCCATCACAATAAGTAAAGAAATAGTCTGATTTCTGATATTTCATATTCATTATTCACTCTTCTCAAGCTGTTCTATAGACATGGCAGTTTGAGACTCACACCTGTTATGAAATATGATACGTCAAACCCTGACTGAGTGAAAGTTAGCGTGTGCCTTTTTTCTTTGACAGGATTTGGCCACTACTAGTGCCTTCTCTCGAGATCCGTCTTTAGTGTGGGAGTTCTACCATTACAGACGTGAGGTACCTCGCACATTAGTGACAATGGAGTAACTGGATCACAAAATCATGCTGTCTGTTTCATACAGCAACTTATTTGCATATTCATAAAAACAAGAAGACAATTGAAAGTTTGATTATTTGTTTATGCATGTATTTACCAGCCTAAAACTGCAGTAAAGGACTCTTAAAACATTCAGAAATGTCAGGGTTAATTTTGGTGGTAAAAGGTTAACAGGAACCACAAGGGGGAGTAGTTGTTCTAAAATAACAGATTTCACATTTATTTTAGGGCTGTCAAAATTAATGAATTTTGTATTTATAGAAGCATACACAATAACTAATACGTATGCATATTTAAGAATATTATAAACATTAATAAAAATGTATATCTAATTTAAAATCTTGGTAAGTATTAATAAATACATTTAAATATTTCCTACATATGTGTATGTGTTTATAATTACAAAATGAATATGCACAGAACACAGACATATACTATGTAAACACAAACTTTTATTCTGGATTCGATTAATTGTAGTCGAGTAGAGTATTTTTTTATTTACAACTAAATTTACTTGTCGAACATTTTACATACTGGACATTTACTGGACATTTAATATCAAAGGTTTTGCCATCAATATTTTCCCATTAACAACATGTCATGATTTAAAAAATAAACAAGTGCTAGACAGTCTGAGTCACAATTCACTGTAATTGCATGGAAAACAGATGTAAAAGTCACATTTCAAGGTCTGTTTGTAGTGCAAAAAAAGTTATTTGATTTTGAATAGACACTTACGCTATGTAAATTATGATTTTATGATTAAAAAAAATTTCTTGGGGGGGGGGATCTGTACATTTAATAAAAATATAGCGATAATAAATGTCTAGTTCTATAATTTATTGCATGTAAATCCGATGATTTTTTGTGAATGGAAATACATTTGTGACTAATAACTTATTTCAACATGCAGGTAATGCAAAGCAAGTTGCCTAACCCAGCACACCTGGCTATAGCGGAGTGTGAGGCCCGTCTTAGCAAGCAGGGGCGCTCTGTTGTGGTCATAACTCAGAATATTGATGAGCTGCACCATCGTTCTGGTTCCAAACATGTCTATGAGATCCACGGTGAGAAAAGGAGACATTTGGATCATTACATCATTACACACTCCTTATATATTCATAATGCCGGCATTGGTCACATGTCTCAGAACCAATAAGATTCCACATTGAGCTTCATAGAGCCAATCTGCTGGTTATGGATTGTAGTTATTTTATCTCTTCTAATAATTATCTCTTGTTAGATTTATTCCCTTTATTTAATCGCACACTTTTCTCTATAGGTAGTTTATTTAAAACTCGTTGCATGAGCTGTGGAGAGGTCAAGGCCAACCATAACAGTCCAATCTGCCCTGCCCTGGAAGGGAAAGGGTAACACAAACACGTTACCTTTCTTTTATAACCACTGAAAATATTTACACTATAAAAGTCTGCTCCCAACTTGTTCTCGGTTTCTTTTTTGATCCTCAGAGAGCCTGACCCCAGTGCCAAGGATGCTAGAATACCAGTGGAGCACCTACCCAGGTATGTGAGTGTAATGTTTGTTTTAATGGAGATAGAATAAATGATGGTTACGAAACTAATTGATCAAGACCTCTGTCATCATTGGTCATGTTGTTTCTTCTGTGAAACACGCACACAAAAAAAGAAAGAAAGATGTTTTGAGGAATCTCTCTTTGTCTTTTTGATTATGCTACCATACACTGAAAAACTTATTTGATGAAAAGAAATGATTAAAATAAACTTACTATAATTATGTAGAAAGAATTATTTAAAATAACCTAAAAATCTTGGCAATAAAATCTACTCATTTTATTTGCAAAGATTTTAATCATTTTGTTTGAGTAATTTTAATTTAAGAAATTTTAAAGTTAATCCAACTCAATTCTATGATGTTAAACCCATTTAAATTGGTCAAATTAAGTTTACTTATTTATTTTGTGTTGAGAAAATATAAATACATTTTGTAGATCTAACTACCACGGCAGTTGATCTGTTTCTCCAGCATGCTCTGTATCTGACTGCATTGGAAGAATAATTTCAACATACTGTCATTTTAAGTGTTTTTCGGTAAAAAGAAAAACTTGTTTTTGTTGATTTATCTTTGAGATTTAGGAGAGTTTTGGTATTATTTTTAAGTTTGGGTTTTTAAGTTGTTACCATTGTTCAGAAAAGCAGGGCTTGTGCCTAAGCATAGGGAGGCATGATAGTAGTCAGTGTGATTTCTCTTATTGAGCAGTAACTGTGCTAATGCCAGCGCAGAGACCTATAGTCTCTTCTTACTTGACCATGTTGTAATAAATAGTACCTTTCAATATGAAAGTAAGTGATCTGTGAAGTTTGAGTTAGACACATGTTTTAGTTGAGCGCAATGTTTTTTGTTTATTTTAAGTAAGATTTACTTGATATTTTAACTAAAGCTAAATGTATTTAATAAGTAGAATTTACTTTATTTTGCTAAGTAGGTTGTGCTTGAATTATAGCAGCAAATTTTATTTAGTTTATTTTTAGGATCCTAACGACAACTCTGAGCATTTTCTTTACTTGTTTTTTGTGTTTGATTCAAACACAATAAAATGTTTTAAATACATGAGTTTACATTACATTATTAGTAGTAGCTAAAAGCATGACCAAATTATCTACAATTTGTAACGGCAAACAAATGAGCCGGGTTAAATGGTATAACTTTGTGATTGAAGGACATTTATAGTTCTCCTGAAATATTATATATATATACTGAATTCTGTGAAGACTCTAAATCAGATTTTAGTAGCAATTTTGGACAGTTCAAAATACAGGTCTTCCCAACAGCACATAGAGCAGAGAACTGTGTTTAATAATATGTTTTAATCCCAGACCGCTCGCTTCTACCAACAACCGCCCAGCCCTGCCTACAAATCATTGTGTCCAGTGCCGCAACAAATCAAATTACATCCAGCTGGAATGCAGACCGTTAGTTTGTTTTATTATGTAAACATGCTGTAAGCCTGTTTAGTTTTGAGAGTGGGTGGAAAAATAGTCATGTGATACTAAATCAGGACTATTATGGTGCCACACGTGGTCTTAAGGATTTGGAACGTAAATGTCCCTAACTGCCACTAAAGCACTTCAGATCTAATACTACAATACTAAAAGACTTAATAGAGATGTGATTTAGAATAGTAACACCTTTTTCCAACAGGGGACAGCAGATGTTTATGAGTGAGTTGTTCAGAGGCGTTACTTTTGTTATCTGTGTTTATAGATGTGAGAGGAGGGGTTGTAATGGTTTACTAAGGCCTCATGTGGTTTGGTTTGGAGAAACTCTGGATGCTGATATTCTCACCAGCGTGGAGCAGGAGCTGGAAAAGTGTGATCTCTGTTTAGTTGTGAGTATATATACTGTACATCAATCTATTAAGGCTATTCTTCTAATAAAACCTAGTGAGCTTTCTACCTAGTGCTTTTAGTTAGGCAGCAATCATACAAGATACCTAACTCAAAGTCGCATGCATTTTGCAGACAATCCTAGAATGCACTGCAACAATACTAATGAAAAAACTAGTGGTCAAAGTTATCTAGAGTGGGTAAAATCTAAGATGTTATAGAAATGAGAGAAAGGTCTAATTTAAATACTTTACTTCATTACATCACTTTATACTGTAAAGTACTTGTATCTCACCTGATATTTTTTTAGATATATGTTTTGCTGCAACATACTCAAAATTCCACTGGAATCAATTACACAGTGTATCACATTTAAAACAAGTTGTTTCGTTTTGAATTTTTACAGTTTCTTTAAGAAGTTTAATATGCTAAATACGAAAATGACATTTCAGTATTATTACTCGTCTCCAGAAATTACAAGTTACTGGCATAACACTTGGCTCAAAACAACAGTTTAACATATCAGTTATTAAAACTGGGTCGTCTAAAACTTTAGAAGTGTACATTTGATCGTTTATGTCTTTTATGACTAATACTAACACAAACCAAGTTCCAGATGTTGTCACCCATCATCGCTTCATCCCACCTTACCTGTGCTACAGAAATTTCGAGAATTTTCTTACGTTGACAATTTGTTGTTTTTCGTATGTTAAAATTTTTATAGTTTTTGTTTATTTACGACATAAGGATATATCATAATTAATGATCAACATTTAATGACCTGAATATACACTAAAACATTGATGCTACATGACAATAAATATTGTCAAAATAATTAGCACCACAGAATTGTATAAGAACGAAAATAAGGTCGAGCCAAACAACAATTTTTAACACTGTTTAATGATTTGTTCTCCCGCAGACATTGAATGAACTTTATTTGTGTGATAAGCCAGGTTGCTGTCCGTGTAGACATTCCAAAATATTTTCTTGTGATAGAATATTTTGTGCATTTGTAGGCCATTAGGCTGCAAGTTAGCTCACTCAATGCTGAAACAAAGCATGTCTGCTTAAATAAATGTGGGCAAAACAATATTGTCAATTCTCAGGTGTCTGTTGACACCTTTATATGAGGAACTTGTCACCTTGAAGTGTATTCTTCGTGTGTATGACGTTGTTTTGTTGTTTTTAGGTGGGCACCTCCTCCATAGTTTACCCAGCTGCCATGTTTGCTCCGCAGGTGGCAGCTAGAGGAGTGCCTGTAGCTGAATTTAACATGGGATGCACACCTGCCACTAAGAACTTTATGTAAGATATACAAATACACACAATATTAGTCACGTAGATGCAACTCGTTTAACACTTTTAACAGATTAAATAACAAAAAAATATCTGTCTGATTTCATTTCAATTGAAGTTTTGGTCTAACACACGTATGACCTTAGTTTACATTCATATCCAGTTTTCCTGTATTTTACAATTTTTGGTTGTTTATTTTGACACAAATACAATTTAATTTTAGGCAAAACTCAAAGCAATGCAAATTATTATTCTTTTCATATAGTTATGGATAACATGAATGTTTACAAGCACTGTAAACATTAAAAAAGTACAAAAATAAACAATAAAACTCACCTTTTTGTTGCTATTGATTTGTTTCACTGTGTTTACAGTAATTTTCATGTTTGTTTTACTGTAATAATTATGTTTTTAATATTCCTTCTGTGAACTGTGAATTTTACAATACAGATTTTACTGCTGCTTTAGGTGTCACAATATCAGATTTTCACTATAAAATTATCGTGGCCATTAGATATAGCCATAACAATATTACTGCAATATCTATAGAAATTGTGAAACAAATAACGATAGCATGAGTAGAATCAACACATTATCTATATTTTATTATAATGTAATGTAAATACTGTATTTTGTATTTTCGAATGTTCAGTAATTCATTTTTTTCGACAGGTATCACTTTGAAGGTCCATGTGGCATCACACTGCCTCCTGCGCTGGCAGTCCATGAAACAGAGTTCATTTAGGAAGAAAGAAGACTTGATCAGACCATTCACACCCACTGCATCGAGCACTTTAACTGAAGGCACATGAACAGACTTTGAATGGTTCATGCTTTCATGTTATTGGTCTTTCTTTCTTTGAATGTTTTGGTCCTCTGATTGATATGAAGATTTGGAATTTGGCCAGAATTGAATTCTTTAAATTAAAATTTATATCGCATCTGGACTGGTTTATTGAGATATGACGAGTGACTTTGAGTGTGTGTGAGCTAGTGTTGTATTCAAGACCACCAAAACTGAGACCAAGACAAGACTGAGGCAGGCAGAGACCGAGTCGAGACCAAGACCAGCACTCCCAAAATTAATTCAATAGAGCCAAAAAAAGTCAGAATGAAATCATGATAAAAGTTACTTGGGAGATTTATTGTGCAGAAATGTATGTGGATGTTTTATGTTCCATGTTTAAACACCCACCTACACTTTCTGTGCAGGTTAAAATTCCAACAACTAAACCAAAAAATAATTTCTGTGACCTTCAACAAAACAAAACATTGAATGACTTAATTAGTTTCGTTGCTTTTTTATCCAATCAATATCAAATTAGCTGTGTTGCTCAGAAATGTACAAAAGTTCAGATTTTAGAATTATTTAGGACAATCCAAAATAGAATACAAACGTGTTAATTGTGTCTAAAACTTAAGTCACTTATTAACTTAAGGTTTATTGAATAATTATAAAAAAACAGGAGAGACCAAAGACAGCCGACACAATCAAAAAATGGTCTTGAGACTGGTCTTGAGTACTACAACACTAGTGTGAGAGTGTATGTAAGTGTGGTTCGTGAGAAAATGGACCCTTTGTCATGAGGTCACCTTTATGACCTAATTTTAAAAGGTTTAACCCCTTCCTACATAACATTGCTTTCTATCAGCCCATCATGCTCTCAAAACTCCAGACTTTTGATAACACCTAGAATAACTACATCCACAGAAGGGGGTAAAGCTTCCTCATAAATATCACCTAAACTCTGGAATAGCCTTTCGGATACTATTCGAGGGTCAAACACACTCAGCCAATTTAAATCTAGATTAAAGACACATCTTTTTAGCCAAGCTGTCACTAATGCATAGTTAACGAACAGCATCTATGCTAATTATTCTCTTTCTGCCCCCTCCTCGGGATGCCCATCACGCGGCAGGGAGAGATTCAGCCAGGCCCAGATTAACGTCATATGCCTGTCCCCAATTTTGCCAGTTACAGCTAAAAATCCCGTACCATCCCCTGTGAGAGCCTGCGGACTGACTGACCATCCCAGCTCCATCTCAGGCAATTCCATCACCGCCCAAGAGAAAGGCGACCATCTGACCATCCCAGCTCAGACAATTCCAACCATGAGCAAAGTTTACAATTCTTGGTATTTAATGCTAAACTTACATCACATGACAGCAGTATGAAGTTATAGCTGTATTCAGTGGCCCTGATAGGAGGTTGCTTGGTGGATGTTTGTGGGGAGTTGGGGGGCTTGTTGGATGTGGTTGGGGGGTGTTCATTTGCTGGGGCTGTGTGGGTCCGGTTTGGTCTTGTTTTGTGGTCGATGTCGGACAGTAGAGGAATAAAGTTACATTCTGCCATTACTATTTTTCCCTGGTTGTTCCTCTGTTTTCTGGTGTTGATTGCGGAGTGGGACTGGGTGTGACATCCACGGTTTCGGCAGGTGGGACTTCCTCGGTTGCGGGTGGTGGGCTCTCCCTCTTCTTCGTGGATGTTTGCTCGGTGGCTTTTGGTCGGGGTCGCTTAGTGCAGCTATGACACATCAGAGGAGATCTGGCCCTCCCGGCTGAGCCTGGTTTCACTTAATTTTTTTCCTTCCCCATTATTCATCATTGGATTTTTGGCTCCTTGCCACAGCAGGGCAGTGTTGGCTTGCTCACCGGGAGACTGTATCTATTTATTTATTATATATTAGAATGATCTTGCTTGTTCTAATAACACCATGCGCTGTGCTGTGTTTTACCTTTCTGTTTTTTTTCTGTTTTTCAGATTTGCTCCTGTAAAGCTGCTTTGGAACATTGTGAAAAGCGCTGTATAAATAAATTGAATTGAAAGGGTTCAAACTGAAAGTTCTCTTAATCATTTCTGACATTTCCTGCTACAACTCTATTTCTTACCTGTTTAAATTCACCTTTTCATGTCAATGCAGATTCAAGCAGTACATTAAGTTTTTTATTTGATTCACAAGTGTGTGACAATGTTCATTTGTGTGTTGGAATTTCCGAGACTAACACTGAAACTAAAAATGTTTTGGTGACAGTGTATATATGTGCGAAATGGGGGGGTGCATCTGTGTTTCTAAATGACAAATGAGTGTGTAGGTTTGAGGCGCGTGTAACTGATAGCTGTTCATCTGTGTGCGTTCGGTCTCCTGGAGAGGCCGTGTCTCATTAGTTTCTGAGGCGATGAGAGAGGTCTGCTCCAAAAATAACACACACCATTTCCTGTCCATTAAACCACAATTTCACACCAATCTGAGCTTAACGGCGCACGCACGCGCATGCACAATAAATATCTCCCCTGACATACGCTTAGCCTCGAAAATCCTTTGAGACGCACATCACCAATCCTAAACACACAGACACGCGTGGTCCCATTAAATATCGATTTCACACCAATCCAAGCATCTTCCTGGTCTGGGCTTGTCAGAGGAAGGGATGGTGGTGGTAGGGGTGCAAATGGGGGGTTATGTTTGGTCTGGTAAGGATTTATGATTTCTAATGATCTTATCTGTACTTTTGACATGCCAATGTATTGCCATTGAACAGCACCAAAGCAACATCCTGAAGTCAAGCTCAAAGCATTTGTAGTAATAATTGAACCAGCAACCTTCTGGTAACATTTACATTTACGCATTTGGCAGACGCTTTTATCCAAAGTGACTTCCATTGCTTTATCCTATACATTTTACATAGGTATTTGCAATCCCCTGGGATCGAACCCACAACCTTGCATTGTTAACGCAATGCTCTTACCATTGAGCTACAGGAAAACTGGTTACTAGCCCTGAGTCATAATCACTACATTACACCATTAGACTACATAATCGCATAGTGTTTTGGTGTGTCCTCTCACACAGTGATGGTTTCATCCAATTTGAGAACTTGGCTGATCGCAAAGGTCCCTGCTTAATTGAGGATTAGATTTAACGGATGAGAAACCTGATGATGTAACCTAACCCAGACAAGAAAGCAAAAACCAATTCCAGGCCAAATATGGCTCGTATTTGGAAATTCTGGCTTGATTCGGGCATTGTTTTTTTCCACAGTGATAAGCAGCATTAGGCTGAGTTCCGGCATGCATCTGGTCAGCCAAAAGAAACAAAAGCCAACAGATTAGTTTGGCTGATAACTGGCTTGAGTTTGGCTTGACAGTAAAAGAAAAAGTTTGTATGAGATCTGGGTGAAGAGTTAAAGTAACAAAAACTAGCTTGTTTGCAGATACTAGGTTCTGAAGACACACAAAGTGCAAATGGAAGGTGTGATTTTCTATATAGGTATTCACTATCACAACCTTCTGATAAAAAAGTATAGATTGAATGCATCTGCAAAACGGATGAATAAATTGGAAATGTACTTTTACTGTAACCAAGAAGATTTAATAAACCAATGAAGTCTATTCAACGTGTTTAAGTCAACTGAAAATGTAAAGAAATGTTAATGATACATATGTTGTCTTTAAATTGCCTAAAATGTATCTTATCTATCTTTCTATGTACTTATTGATTTTCTCTGGTGTTCTTACACATATAGGTGGATTGATCATTTTGTTTGGTTCTTAATGTTACAAAACACAGGGCATAGACTTTTAGAAATAAGGGTTTCTAGGTTCTTTGTCAGGCTTTCATAGAGAAAAAGAAAGGTAAAATGAAATTAATCTTTTTAAGAACCTTTGATAAAAAAGTTCATTGGGCAACAAGAAATGTTTTATGGCATTGCTGCAAAGAACCCTTTTAGCACCTTTATTTTTAAGAGTGTGTAGCAGAATATTACCTATTTCTTCAGTGCTGATTCATTCATGCCTACATTCATTCTACTTGACCTGAATGTCAGCAAAGGAATGACATGTCAATTGTCATTAGACTAAAACATCCTCCACAACCTTCTCCATTGAAGCCCAGGTCTGTGTCTGCGACACCCTAATGGTGTCATCAATAAGAGCCGGTAGACATCTGGGTCATGTTTCTTCAATGCCAAATACATCGAGGGTCATGAGGTTCCACACGCAGTTATCTCTCTGTTCAGACTGTTGAGATTATTTGGGGCATCCCTGATGAAGTGTGATTCTTTGCGGGAGGAACCTGGGAATATTCATGAAGGACGTTGAAATGAATAGTTGGGAACATGGCTGTTGCCAATGTCTAAGCTTCTTGTGAGGAGTCCTTTGAGGGGGTGGGAGTGTGTCAACTCCATCAATCTTTATGTGGGGAACCGCCTACAGCTCTCACTGTGAATAAATATAAATGATTTTGTTTCTTAAAGTATAAATATTGTGCACTCACAATAGCCTAAAATGTCTGCAATGTGGTCGAAAGACCTCATCCTCTGACGTTTTCAACTCAAGAGATATGTTTGTGAAGTATTTACAGTATTGTGTGGGTATAAATGGCAATGGATTAAGAATAGATGCGATTCTGGGCACGGACTGCTGTGCTGAAATGGAATGCTGCTTACATTGGATTTCAGTAAGAGATGTGTGCCGCATGCGGCTTCTGTGTAACAGCAGGAGGGCATCTCAACATTTCACTGCAGCTCGCAGCCACTGAAACATGCCGCTTTGCAGCTTTTTTGTCAGCCACCAAATTCCCCATCGAAGAAACTTCTCAGTTACATGTTTTCTGTGAAGTCATTTTAGAACGAGTGCATATACAGCTCTGGAAAAAAATAGGAGACTACTTAAATTTCCCTTTATCAGTATTTTTGTATAATACCAATGTCTGTTGAATTCCAATAAAATCACACCATAGGAGTGACAAAGACAGAAACGCGAAAGACTGAAAGAAAGCTGGCATAAAAAATTTGGCAGATCTTTATTTATTTTATAATGATTATTTAATCACATATATTTTAACATAAAAACATGTTAAAACATTAGTAATGTGTTGTTTCAAAATGATGAAGATTGTTTTTCTTAGACCTCAGTATTAGAGGTCTGAAAACATAGCATCTTTTTTGCAATTTGACTAGTTTTTCTTTCAAACAATTCACATTTTAGTTGGAATTTGGGAGAAAGGTTATATAGTTCACAGAATGAAACAAAATAGAACAAATCTACAAACAGAACATTTAAAAAAACAAAGTCTTCTTTTTTATCAAAGTTATAAACACATGGACCACTTTTATACATTAAATTAGGTCAAACACATTGTGATCTATTCAAGCATTTATAGAAACAGTACATTGATGTTTTTGTTTATGAATTGGCAATTATTTTTTAAATGGTTTATTTGGTTACAATAAAGTCGTATTTGTTAGTGTTTAAAGAATTAATTTGCAGATAACAGATAATTTAACCATTTTAAAAAATCATGCTTTTTTACTGTGCATTACAATTAATCTTTATCAAATTGCAGTTGAGTTGTTTTGATTAACTAATAATAACTAAAAACTATACAACTATACAAACAAAAACACAATAAAAAGGTTCTGATAAAAAGTTTTTTTGCAGATAAACTCCTTATTGATTAATGCCTTAGTTAGCATGAAATTACAATTCTACCTCATGTATTTATTAGTTCATGTTAATTTCAGTATTTACTTAAACAATTTTAAAATCAGAAGTTTATAACTGTTTACATTAAAGCAACACTCATTCAGCATCAGACTGCCCCTCTTCAACTGCCTCTTCTCACAGATTCAACAAAGCCTGCTCTATGTCACTTTAAACAGACTAATAAACTCTTTGCACTACCTCACATCTGCACTGTTGTATATTTCACTGGTTTGCACTCTATCTGCCATTTCCTCTTCTTTTTGTTTTTAATCTCCGCTTGTAAATATTTTACATATATACTGCATAAAATCTGTATTTATCTGTATCTTCTTATATCTTTTTAATCTGTGTTAGTGTTATTTGTGTGCACCATGGGTCTGAGAGTAACGTAATTTCAATCCTTTGTTTGTACTGTACATGTGGCAGAATTGACAATAAAGCAGACTTTTGACTTTAAAGTGGCACTCTTCCGCAGGTGGGGGATGAACTGGGATGTGCACCGACTGGAATGAGGCTGCTCAGGTAGCATTGGCAGTAGAATTCATCCGGTTATTCCGTTGTTGTTCTGTTGTTCTCCCACTGAAATAATTTTAGTGACATTATTTTACAGTCAAAAAACTACAAAGTGTTGCTTTACCATTTGAAATTTATTAACATTAACAAAAATGCCAAAAAAAGCAAAACAATCATATGGCTCATTGTTAGTTCATGTTACATATTGTATTAAACACATACAACCTTATTGAAAAGTGTTATCGTTTAATGAACCAATCCTTATAAAAAACACTTTGCAATGCTTCCAGTGAGAAAACATTTGAACATTTCATGTGAGTGCACCTTAATATTACCTTAGTTCACTCATGTACTGTTTAAAGATGTGCAGGCAAATCTGTGATGCGTTGGGGGTGATTTTTCAAGCTACATCTCTAAAAAAAAGAGACTTGTTATTGTAAAAGCTACTGCTTCAGATATCTATATTCCTCCAGTTATGAGGGGAAGTGAGGTTGCATGTGAAATTCTCTGTTGATTCTGTATGGGTGAGGGGCAGGGCAGCTGGTGAGTGGGAGAGTGTGTGGGATTCAGATAAAATGTTGCAGACATCAAGAAGGGTCAGAGAGAATGCAGGGGAGGGGCTGCATCTAGTCAACACAAGGTCAAGCTGTTTTCCAGCTTTCTGTGGAGGGGAATCGGCTGACAGGAAGAAATACAACATGATATTGGAGCACACTAGAGGATTGAGCAGTTTGTGTAATTTCTCCAGGAATGCTCCCGCGCTGATGCATTGGGCGCGTGATGATCACAGCATGAAATGAAAGAAATTGTTTCCAGCAGCTACCAAGATATCACTGAAAATCTGGAAGAGAGCTATTTTTGGGGAGATTAGGCTGTAAAAAAAGCAAGAGTGTTATTTTGAAAAACATATTCTTACAGTATTACAGTTTCAGCTACTGGATGAAATTGTTAGGGGGTTCGGTTAAGGGAATACCAAATATAATTAGCTCAGTAATGGAAGTCAATGGAAAATGTGGCTCCGTGATACTGTGTGTGTGAACATTTCTCCCTCTTGTTCCCTAGTTGGACAATGAGTCTGATCTCACTGCTTCTGACATGGTTATGTAAAATGAATAATCTGTTCAGTCAGACAGTCAAATCGCATATTGAGCTGATAGCATAAGCTAATATGCACAAAGGGTTTGAAAAAAAGGTTATTTTTAGCTTAGAATGATCAAAATGTGTACTGATCTCAGTCTGGGGGAAAAACGTAACAGCTCGTTCAGGCTTAGCAAACTGACAGAGAAACCCAAGCCACTGGCAATACTTCCAATGAGCCAGCCATGAATGTAGCATAGCCCTATATAACACTTACATTTACATTTATGTTCCCAAAGAAATACTACAACATGTAGCTGCTAGGATTACAATCACAATGCTGCTTAAATATATTTATATTATTGTAAACACAACACAAATGCTGTCAAAATAAAAAATAAAACCACCATAGTGAGTAGCTTTGTCTTGGTATAGTCTACAGTATAGAAAAACATTTTTATTAAATTAAATCAAATTTATTTTATTAAGCTTGGTTTTTAAAAAAAGTTCTTTATTTACCTGCAACTAAAAACTTCAAGGTCTGTAATTTTTGCCGTCCTCAAAATTTTGCGTCCCAACAATATATCGCTATTGCCAATAACCCTGATAATAAAAACGTATCGTGCCTAGTTCATTCTACACATAGGCTATAGTAATTGTTACAAACTGTTTCTTTGATTTTTACACTCGAATTGTAGGTGTGTTTGTTGGCAAAAAAGGAGAAAACACTAAATAAACAAAATTAAAATTAAACATTCGTTTGATTTCTAACCTTATCTGTTCAATAAAACAATATTTAAGCAAATATTTTGATAATATTGTTGCATGGAATTTTTTGGCCTTGCTAAATCTGATGTTTTCACAGTCCTACCTTTCCATTTAATGCTTTAGCTGAGAGCACACAGGTTGCAGGGTTAAGGTCCCTCTGAAGGTCACCTTCAT
The DNA here is from genome assembly GCA_008369825.1 of Triplophysa tibetana. Taxonomy (NCBI): domain Eukaryota; kingdom Metazoa; phylum Chordata; class Actinopteri; order Cypriniformes; family Nemacheilidae; genus Triplophysa; species Triplophysa tibetana. The sequence continues at coordinate 15,559,955 of CM017910.1, read as the reverse complement.
CACACTTTAACGTAACAGCTACTGTCACTGAGCGTCAAGCAAAAGCACACACACACAATAATTGAGGATAAATGCCACTTCATGAGATGTTCAACTGATAAAGACCTGTGACCCAAATGACCCCAATTTTGTATTGAATTCAGGAGTGAGTTACGATTCTCAACGTCTGCTTTCTCTTTTTCTTGTGCTTTGCTTTGTGTGTATGTGTGTGCAGGGATTGCCTGTCCATCCAGAAGCCTGATTGATAAGTCCAGAGGCGAGGCGACGCTAAAATGGCGCTTCCCAAATATGGCGAGCTCAGTCCGGCGTTTGCTGTGGTGGCATGCGGAGCTGCGGAATCTGTCTCCGTCCACAGATCACCAAACTTATTCTTTGATAATTTATTTTTGATTTGTTTGATGATTTTTTAATTTACTTTTGCAATTGTGAGGAGGATCATTTATTCTTATTCTTATTCTATTACTTTGAGAAGTTTTCTTGTTTTCCGTGTTTACTAATTTTTACACACCTCTTACTAATGGTCTTGGAGCATAGGGGTTGCCTGCCATTTAATTTGATCTGCCTTTAAAAATAGGGATAGGGAGTTACGTTAGTTCATTTGTAATTTTTTGTAATTTATTTACATTCCTTAATTTGTTAAACTTATTGTATAATTTATAATTTTTTTAAAACTTGTTTTTGGTGTACTTCTTGATCTGTTTAATGGGCCATAACAAATGGGGGTCATCCTACGGTATGTTTATTCCTTTTCGTTTTGCTGGTGAATTGTTTTGATTGACAGGTTTTTTTTCTTGTGTAGGGGAAATTTTATTTTATTTAGGCTTTTCAACAAAAGCCTCATTTTGAGGCCTTATGCTTATGCGGCATAGAGGACTTAATTTTTGACAAAAGTTTGTTTTTGCTTATTATTATGAAATCTCTATGGTAAAAGGAACTCGTAAGAACAAAGACCTGTATGGTTAAATAAAAGATACATTGGTTTAGCAAGGTGTTTTAACAGCAGTTCAACAGGCCGAGATTGAGGGTGTGAACGAAGATGGTCATTTGCTGGTCCTTGAGCGTAGGGGTGGCCAGCCATTTAATTTGATCTCCCTTTAAAATTTGTTTTTGAAAGGGAGTTAGGTTATTTCATTAGATTTTTTTTATATCGTCAGGTCATTTGCTTGTTTTATATTTTGTTTGTTGGTTTTGTTTTTGTTTTGGCCTTGGCCCCCCCCCCCCGAAGCCATTGCTCCCTTCCCTTTACATTTTTACATTCCTTTTAATAAATTGTGAAAACGTATTTTTGGTGTCCTTGTTGATCTGTCGGCTGTGGTTGGAATCCTGTTAACGTCGATGTTCAAATGGGCCGTAACAAATGTACTAAAAATGTATTGTGTGTATGCGTGTGCGTGCGCGTGTGTGTTTGTATGTGTACCAGTCTTTGTCTGTGTGTTTATAACAGCTAAAACAACGCTTATTCATAAAGTGCTGTATTACACATACAAATATACACACACACACACTGTATGTCTGCACAGGCTTGTGTGTCTCACAGGGCCCTTTTGTGCAGATTAAGAGATTTATAAATAGAGAAAAAAGCTTTGCTTAGAGACTCAAATCTCGGAGCTGTGCATGGATTACTGAATCCCTGTGGGATTTTGAACCAAAACCAAAGCTCACACACACATGCACACACTCACTCTCTCTCTCTCACACACACACACACACACACACACACACACACACACACACACACACACACACACACACACGCACACACACACACACACAGGCACACACAAACACGTGCACACACACACACTCAAACCCTCAAGCTCCATATAAACACGAATGTTCTATATTCACAGTTTATTCTGACTTTACAGACCAAAAACCAATTTCACATCCAGAGTGCAGATGGCTTTTCTCTCTTTCTCTCTCTCTCTCTCTCTCTTTCTTTCTCTTACTGTCTTAATCTCAGTCGCTCTGATCATTTTAATCACTTTCTCCCTACCACTGTCCTCCTTGACTTTTCTCTTCCTTTTATCTTCTTTAGCACTTTTTCAGTAATTCCTCTATGGACTGTCTGTATTTCACCACCCCAACTGTTTCGATGTCATCATCCTATCATCTTTAGGGTTAAGAGCTGTGAACCGTTTTTCTTTTCACTTTTTTTATTGCGTTCGTAAGCATGACATTTCGTTCAAGTTCTTTGTTTAAAGCAAAACTTGTACTCCTCAGCTGAGGTAGACAGAACTTTGTACTAAATTGTTCTGTCTGAACAGTGAATCGGCAGTTTCACAGATAATAAATGTTTTTGCTGAGTTGCGTTTGCAGTATAAATTGAATGTTATGACACAGAGCGATCGGTGCAGTCTAGCTCTTGAACAAATACTTTCAGGATTCCTTATAATAAATTGACAGTAAAAATTCAAAGATATTAGATTTACATTTGGCAGATGTTTTTATCCAACTATTTACGTTCCTTTCATGCTTTATCTATGGGCATTTACTCTGAATCAAACCCAAGAACTTTGTAATGCTAACACAATATTACAATTAAGTTCTAGATGTTTCACAGAAATTTGAAAGAAGCTGAGAACTGTTACGGTGTTTTTAAGTTTTGTGAAACTGAAATCGGTGTTGTTCCTGACTATTTAGACTGTCTGGAAATCAGATTTGGAACCCCCCAAAAATGTTATGACTCCCTTCCTTTGCCTATATGAGACCGGCGCTGTTGGTCGGCAACACTAATGGACCATTATTTTATCTTGGAGCTAACATTTAGCTAATTATGCGAATCACCCTTCATCAGTTCAGAGGGCCCTGCAGAGAGCAAAGCACCGTGGGTAATTTCACAACACCATTCTAAATAATGCTTTAAGCACTGAACAAAAAAAGGCAAATAAATGCTGCACTTATTCATTTGCTATGTCACAAAAATGATATATTTAGGCCGAGTATAGTGAATAACTTTAGAGAGCACCTGCACTCTCTTCAAACGTCAGAGCAGTAAAGATATACGTCAAGTTAAATCCATATGAGAAATGTTGATGCCAAAGTGCCCTTTCACAGATATTTACCCCAGCTGCCCTTTTCATTATCATCTCAGTGATGTTTGCCTGTTGTCACTTATTGAAGATAAACCTGGAGTCAACGATTTCTTCCCGCTTGAAGCAGACACTCCATTAGGACACCTCTAATCCCAAATCCCACTGCAGATGGGTTTTAACTTGTCCATTTATTGTAAACCTCGAGAATCTGGGAATTAAATGTATTTACATTTCTTTAGGGATTACATCATAATTTCCTTTACCGGTTTTGCTTTGTTTTCTTTAATGCAATTACATTTTTGTCCATGAAAGAAAGCATCTCTGTTCTTTGACTGAATTCATTTTCTCTCTGGCATGGATTTGATAATGAATAGAAAATACATCTATATTCTGGCCTTAAATTTACATCGGAAGTTAATGGGGGCCCATCATTTTTTACACTTTATTTAACTGTCGGAGCCCTTTTTGAGCCTACACATGAAAACGCATGTTGGAACTAAAATGGCGGTAACTCATGAATTCTAGACTTCCGGTTGGTCTCGTTTGAAAAAAAGAAAGGTAGCAGATTATTGCAAAAAAATAAAAATCACACATACACCAAAAAAATTAAAGATATGTTGTTAGGTTTTTATTTTCTTTGATTAAAAACACATAAAAAAAATACGGGTCGCAAAAGGATAACAAAATTCGAAGCACACTCTTCTCATTTGAAATCTCATCTCTTCTTTTTCATGGGATAGGTAACAAACCTCTCACCATAGAAACAAAAATGCACAAAATGGTAGGGCTAGCTTTGAAACATTTTGCTTTACATATTCCATCATCTGAGTAGTCATAATTCAATGTTTCTGCATTTATTAGTGAAATAACACAACGTACACTAAACATGGCATAGATTAACACACGAGTACGAAATTGGGACACGCTTATTGTCGACAGAGAGTGAGATCATAGAAATGAGTGAGCTGTGCCGAAAATTTAATGAGCATTCAACAAATTCCCATGACTCCTCTTAAATCATCAATTTATTCGTGGTGAACTCCAAATATAGCTCCCTCCAAAATGGATATTTAATGACAAACAGGTTGAAGATTAGCAGACGGGCATTCAGTTAATTAAGCAATGAGCTGTTTCCACTCAAAAGCAGTTTATGACATCTGTTAAAACAGAACAGCCCCTGGTCTCCCTGTTTCTTCAAATATGAAATACATCTTAAAGTTGTCTTTGAATGCTCTTTCTAAGGGAAGGACTCTAGGATGAATGGTACCGAAATTGCACCGCGTGACCAGCGCAGCTACTTTTATTGACTATAAAATGCTTGGTTATTTCAATTGGGTATAAAAAAATGAAAATTGAATTACTTGAATGAACTTGAATTAATGATAATCCATATTTGACACAACCATGGGTTATTTCAGACAATCATAGGTCAATTTACACCTAGTGAATGGATTTGTTGATATTTTATCACACTGTAGGCTGATGTCTGATGCATACAACACACTTAATAATTCAGCAGATTGAAAGTCATCCTCTGATTGGCTTAATTTGACAGAAGATGAGTTCTGTAAGACATGCGTGGAGCATTCTTTAACAGTCCACTTGGAAACAACATGAAGTCTGGTAAAAACTGTCGTGTTTACATTACAATGAGAATTCATCACAATCGACTTAAAGCCCCACTTCGTAGTTTTTCGACCTTAAAATGATATCTCTAAAATTATTTCAGTGGTAGAACAACTCTCAATCGGACGAATTCTACTGCTGCTGCTACCTGAGCAGAACTCCGTAAGTTCTGTGTTGGGGTCGGTACACATGGCCCTGCCCATCCCTATCTGCTGAAGAGTGCGACATGGGGTCCAAACAATGTTTCTGCTTTCGCCGGTTTCATCAGCTTAGTCAACAAATTCACGTGAATTGCGCTTTCCACAGGGAAGCTTAAACAGGGATATTGTTTACAACACTGGTAACATAAAATAAGTGCACTGTAAGTCGCTTTGGATAAAAGCGTCTGCCAAATGACTAAATGTAAAATGTAAATGTAACAGACAATAGCGCTTTTTAAACAAATTGGGGAGAAGTCCTATAGTGTGGCTTTAAAAGAGATAACAAGTTGGAATATCCTCTATCTGAACTGACTAAAACGCATCAGCACTAAAGATGTGCATTTCCCATCAACCCAATTAAACGATGCACCCAATGAAACTTTAATGAAGTATTGTTAGATGTCTGGCAATATGTCCTTCAGTACTCATTTGAGATCCACTCGAAGGGAAAGTGGAGTGCAATCACGGATGCTCATAAAGAAAGCATTATTACAGTACAGTAAGTGTACAATGGTGTTCACAAACTGTGCACCAGAGAATATACAAAGATTACATATTTTCATCTTCAAATCCCCTTGGAAAAGTTCAAAGTTAAGGTGTTCAAAGTCATTGTTGTGAGGTTGGAGCGTATGAGTTAGCCATGGCTTGTAGGTGGCTAAAGTACAAGATTAAAGGTCATATTTGTGATGTTCGCAGATAGGATTAGCTGTATTTTCTCTTGAGACTGCAAGTCCGTAATAACACAAATCAACACTCACAGTGAAATGAGTCCCTGGAGTAAAGTACCACCACAAATTCACACAAACCGGTCACATAAGAGCCGATGAAACTAATCCTCCATCAAGTTCACCTGAGTTGAAATGTTTTTATAAAAGATTGCGTGTCTTTGTAGTGTAATATAGGTTTGAGTTTGTGTGTTCGGTAAAGGGCAAGCGCTGTGTGACTCATTCCAGAAACGCAGCTTCAGAACAGGAAGTGACCCGTGTCTGGTCATAGGAAATCATTGGGAAGTTTCTGGTTCATCTAATCCTTTTATTAAAGTGCCTTTAAAATTGTTGTGACATTCTATAAAATTGTGACTCATTTGGTTTGATGTGTGTATGCAACTGGTAACACCAATAGCTCCATAAATGTCATATTGTTATTTTTTTTCTTCGTGTGAGCTCAAAGTCTTTAATTAAAGGGACAAATTGGAGATCTTAGCAGTATCTAGTGGTGAGGATTGAAATTGCAGCCAAAGGCTCACTCCTCTCTTCCTCCTCCCTTTCGAAGCACTACAGCAACTGACACAGGACAAACATATCATCACGATTTTTATTTCTTTGCTGAAGGAGATAACATATATACGAAACGCGTTCTATAGAGCAGTTTGTCCATTTACCGTGGCCCAAAACCACATGGCAAGAGGACAAACGCTGTTTTTAGATTGAAAAAGCTCTTTCTAAGCTAATAAAAAACATTACACGTCATTATGGTAGGACTTTATACACATCTGAAGACATAGATATTTATATGAGATTGCATTTCTATCAATAGATCCTCCAAAAAATTACAAACCTTTAAATTAAAAAAAATTCAATTCTGCCCTATAGTGGCGATCCTACCCTTATGATGACAGCAAGACGGCTGGGACAGAACATCAGTTGACTCCTCCCCTTCAACTGTCAGACTGCTGCCAACTGTTTTTATACATCCACTCAATTTGCAGTGAAAAACACAAGCCACACCAACAATTTATTTTAATTCGACATTACATTTTACTCTGATATTTTATTCATTACCAAATATGTCAGAATACTGAAATAAAGACGTTTGCCACTTTCAGTTCATTACGACGAATGTAAAGCTTAGTGGCTGTGTCCGGGTTTCACATCAAAACTTTGCAACTCTACCCACCTCAATTCTCATTTTACGTAATGTTTGTATGTGTGCGCATGTAAACTTAGAACATTTCTTCATATAGGAGGGGTCTAGGAAGCTCCCTTATTCAGTTACTATGGAAACACAACCCCTGCCCACCAACCAGGAGACGGAATGGAGGTTCCAAAATGCAAGCTGTCATTGTGTGTGTATCTGTTTTCTTGTGGTCTATGTGTGTGTGTGCATGTGTTTTGTTAGATTCCAAATATAATACAAAGAGACTGGTGCGTGTAAAGCTGTCTGTTCTCATTTCTCTGCTGTCTCTCTTACTCCTGAGATGCACACGCACACACAAACACACACTCACCCACACACACACACACACACACACACACACAGAGGAGCTCATTCGGATGCAGATGTTCTGAGGTGTTCATCTGATAGACTGCTATTCTTAGTCTCTCCACTCACAAAGGCCCTGGCAGAGAGGAATACATATAGATGAAAAGGAAAAATGTGTTAGCATACGCTTGTAGGTGTTAAAAATGCACGGCTCCTGCCACCAGTTGGTAGCTGCACTCAAAGAGAGCGTGTCTGTGTGCATGGCTGAAATTGAGAGAGAGAGAGGGAGCAGGTGAGAGGTAGATCAATAAAAAGCTAATCTTTGACAACAGGATGGTGTAGAAGCAGGGGACCTCTCTCTCTTTCGCTCTCTTCCTTTTCTCTTCTTTTTTTTTGCATCTTTCTCCACCCGTTTGCTTATCTGTCCATTTTTAGCTCCTGAGGTTAAGACTGGCACAGTGACATGAGCATTAGCTGAGTCTCACTCACCTGTATGAAAGTGTTTTAACATCACAGACAAATGCCTCAATAATGCACTAAAAACTAAAAAAGGTTGTTGTGTTTTAATTCTGATGGCAACAGAAACGTCTGTTTACTTGTCAATTCATTGTCAAACTATGTCATCCATCCATTTTTTTCTTTTAATTTGTGCAGCTGTTGGTAAAAGAAAAACCTGAGTTTATGGATTGTGCAATTGTTGGATTTTATAAAATTAAAAGCTTCTTGTAAGATTTTTAAAAGCAATGTCCTGCAGTGTGTCATGCAAGGCTGACGTTTAAATTCACAGGGCCCGGGACGGAATCAAAAGAATGAAAGCCAGCCCCCAAACTCTCAGCTATGGAAAGATTCTCATCACAGGGCCCAATTGACCGCATCCCCACTGACAACGGTTACACGATGAGAAAAAAACAAACAATTCAACCTAACCTATTGACCCCAAATATTTTTTGCAAGCGTGTTTTGTTTCACGAGTTCACCTGAGAAGATAATGAAGATAGCTGGGGTAGAAAAAGTATGCGTGTTTGGCGTGCTGTCCGGGGAGCAGGTTCCGAGCTCGCCGATTCCGTCCGATTCCGGAACGCTCCCGCCCCCCAATAGGGGCGAGTGCGCCGAGCTCGGAAACGGCCGAACCCAGCACTCACCCTCCGGAGTTCTGCTATCGACAAAAGCTCAAGTGGAGGAGCCGGGGAGGTGGTGGGATGTGTAATACTTTAGAGATGGCTTCAGGTAAGACTCTTTGTCTACTTATGTGCTGGTTCGCTTGGGCTGATAGGGTAGAGTCTAAGATTGCTGATTGCGAACCAGCCGGTCTTAATTATATGCTCTGGCTTCTCCCGAACTTTGTTAATCTATAATTATCCATTAACATCATTTATAGTACTAAAAAAAACCTTGCATTTCCTGACCCAAAAAGCATGATAGCAACCAATCGACTCTGTGTGACAACCTCTGTGCGTATTTACATGCACAGTCTAACGCTGATTAAGCTTATTAAGCTGAAATATATAAGGTCATATAAACGGCTTAAGCAAAAACCAATCGGCAGAGGTAGTTTTTTGCCCATTACTCCGATTTCGCGCTGCATGTAAACGCGTTAACCGGTTTTCTCTGAGTTTTGTAGTAAAGCGCAGTTGTAATCGTCCCAAATGGAAGTAATAGTAAAATAATGTATAAAAGTCCGCTCTTGAATCATGCAGTTTATGTAGAAACGTCAAAATGAAGAACTATTGTTGGAAATGCAGGTACAGCAGACATGAGAAGAGATATAAAAATACAGCTTCTGACTGTTTTCCCGCTGCATTTTTAATTACTAAACAGACTATCAACGATGACGTCACGGCAAGTCCCTAACTTCCGTGTAAACGTAAATTTTAGCGTTTATTACTATGCATGTAAACACTTGAACACAGGTTCCTTTTTAAGATGATTTTTAATAGTAAGCCGTTTATTGTTAGTGGAATACAGTTAACACAATAAATCAAATAATAAGGACCGATCATTATATAGATTAAGTTAAATTATTAAGTTAATACACAGAATACAGTTACAGATATTGAATAAGAATTTGTGACAGTTAATTAGAGCAGTTAAAAATAGATGAAATAAAGGAACCGATCAGTTTGAGGTTAAATTCAAAATGCTGACAGCCTATGGTCATTTTAGATGGTTATGAGGACAGATGAGATGAGCAGTGGAACAGCTCTACTGGCCATCAAGGGCATAGACGGCATGCTGTGGTGCAATTAAAAGCAGGCCGTTCAAGCAAGACGCCCCCAAAATATACATGAACTGAAAAAGATTTTGAGAGATGGACTAAAATAACTTCTAACCGCCCTGCAGGTCTAAACAGCATGACAGAAAGTGTTTGCTCGAGCTTTGTGTGACTGCTTGTGAAGGAAGCACGATGTTGTACGCTCCAGCCTGCGAAGGAAGAAAAACAGGAGTGTACCGCTTACTGGAAACCTTGATTTGATTTGATCCTTTAATTATCACATTTATGAGGATCTCAGAGGTGCTAACAATGACAAATGCTGATCGTTTTGACAGCCACCATTATGTTAGATGTCAGCTCATCTTATGTGAGATATCTACTGAGCATGAAGAAGTTGGGCACAGTTAACACTAAACAGTCAAGAATAAACAAAGCTTTAAAATACAGAGGTTACTGGATGGAGGAATTATTACAATCCTAACAGCATTGTTGTGACTTTTATGTGTATGCAATATTAAAGGAGATTCATTTAAAATATGTGTTTCCGCAAAGGGGACAGGGCCCACTAGGGGGCCTCGGGAACCTACCGAGGGGGTCTCAAGATGAATTTTATTTCAAATAAGACCATACAATCATTTAAACAAGATAAACAGCTTAAATTCGTACATTTTCTTCTTTGTGTAATAAATGTACATATTTCCATGCCAGAAGCACGTGAATATTTTACAGGGAAGCTGTTAATGAAGAGGCCTTAAAATCTTGTTGTGGACAATAGGGGCGACCTCAAAGCCAGAAGGGTTGACTACTGATTTAAATGAGCCGTGTCTTTTTTATGCATACTCATCCCATGTTGCTCAGACTTTTTCTGGGTTTTCTGCCATGTTCTATTTTTGGTTTAGGGTAAAAGCGGGCCTAAACTGCTCTCTTGACGGATCAATTAACCCCAGCCAAACGAATACAAGAAAGTCATCATCACTGGAAACGCACGCACACCTCCTCAACCCCTTTGTTCCAACGTAAAAATCCACTTAGGCACCCGCCGGTAATCAATTTAGCTGCAGATGCGCGGGAATAAAAAATGAATGCGTTCTGTAATCCGCAACACCTGCTCCGCCGTCGGATCGGTAACGGCACTCGGCGCGAGCTCAAACGGCACTCCAAACAAAGGCTTGAGAAGGAATTAAAGCGCTTAATTAAAAGGCCACTGATGCGCGCCTCTCATCCGAATGCTATTTATAACCGCGCTTCAGCTCGGCGGGGAAGACTCCCGGGTTATTTCTGTTTTATTCATTTCACATGTAGTGTCACAGTCACGTCAAAAGTAAAGCATCTTTTGCTCATTTAATAAACAAGATCATCGCGCGCGGAGACTGTCCTTTATGTTTGCCGGTTTTTTACCCATTGAAGATGCGCCCCCGTCAGAGCTGTCTTATCTTTTTTGAGGACTGCGAGACGTGCCTGGTTTCTCAATCTCGGGCTGATATTGCGCAGGCGTGATCCGGACGCGGTGCTGAGATGCAGCTGTGGGATGCGGAGAGGGGAGTCCCGACTCTGCGTTGTCGATGTTAACCTCTTTGTGGGGCCGAACAAACGCCGCCGCTACGGGTGGTCTGTTCCCTGGAGACCGCCTTGAGGAGGGAGGAGAGACAGAGATAGAGGGAAAAGTGCCGTCTGCGCTTTTTCCATCGCCGCGCAGCACACGACAGTCACCAACCTGTGGATGGTGGCGCGCGCTGCGGATTAGATACAGGACATCCTCGCGCTGGAGTCAGTCTCCACGAGTCCATCTCGGGTACCGTTAACTGTCTGTTGACAAGAACAGTGCTGGACATGCGGTGTTTGTGAAGAGTACGCGCACGGCTCTGGCTGTATGAATGGCCCCGCTATGGAGGAAGTTCCGTTTCCCAGTGTCCGCACACGGCGGAGGAAAACTCGCTTCCTGGCCGTCACGTGCGAAGACGAGTTTGACTGCAAGGAGCTCGAAACTCTCTTCCAGAAGTACAACCTGAAGCTCGAGCAGACCGCCACGCTCAAAGCGCTGGCCATCCTCATCCTCGCTGCGTCGGCGCTGGCGCTGGTTGAGCTCCTGTCAGCCGGTTCCCGCTTCACCGTGTCCAAGGGCTCGCACCCGGTCCATTGCGTCATTTTCACCTCACTCTTCATCGTTACCAACGTCAAGTATCTACAGGTCACGCAGCTGCAACAAATCGCGCGGCTCGCGCTACTTTTCAGCTTCACCTTCGCGCTTCTCTGTTGCCCGTTTCCACTCGCGCTGGGTCACAGCGCGCCTCAAGGGACGATGAGCGCGCAGGGGCCCGATGCACCGAGCACGAAACCCGAACAGGGTGTTTGGCAGCTAATGCTTGTTACGTTCGTGGCATACTCTCTGCTACCGGTAAGGACGCTCTTGGCTGTTTTGTTTGCCATCCTGGTGGCCGCGTCCCATTTCATAGTGACAGCAACGTCGGTAACATCCCGGAAACCTCACGTGTGGACACCGGTAAGTTTTGTCATGTACATTTTCATCCCTAAGCCTGTTGTATTTTGAATAATTTTGTACCTCCAACTAAAACTTTCGTCGTGCATGAAGATTATTACCGCACCGCGTACGCACTGCACGTGCACAAATGTAGTGTGAAGAGCAGCGCGTGGGACAATTTGGTTTCAGCACCACTCTGAATGGACAGCTCCTAGAAAACCCGGATTAAATGTTACCGGGCAATTGGGTGAAAATGTCAAATTTACCATGAAAGTTTTTAGCAACGGGTTTTTTTTTCTATGATATCACAGATATCAACATTTGGTGATTGAAATTCCCATGTGAGGTCACTCTTCAAGTTTTAAAAGCATTTATTTTATGTGTAGTGTATGAGTTTTAATAGTCAGGTACGTGCCATTTTCAGGATTGTCACATCCACAACGGTACATATTCCTCATAAATGGACACATGGAAAATAAAATAAAGTAACTATTTTATGTTCTATATGCATTTTTGTTTCAGGTTTATGCACTTTAAGGCACAGAAATCCAACAAAGTTTGCCGTCTCCCAAAAACCGTGTCCTTTTTTTTGTCTAGTTTGTCTAGTTTTTTTGGTTTAGTAAAACAGAAACAAATGGTTCCATATATTCATAGCAAAAACATTCTCTGAGCATTTTTAGATAACATCCATAACGCAAAATGTCCAGCAACTCAAAAACCACAATGAATAGCGAAATTATCGCAAATAACTCGAAGCTGAAAAAAAACTAATCAATTCTCAGACCATAGATACCATCGTAATAGTTCTAAACATTCACAAAAGTTTAATTTAACATAAATAAAAATAAAAATGATGAGCACCAAAAATATTTCAGCATGTAAGCATATACCACTGATTTACTGTGACACTTTCATATCGCTCACTACCATTCCGCCTCACTGTGTGTTAAATGGTGTTTGTGACAAACGAGACTCACACAGCAATTAAAGCTTCAGTCAGAAACCAAACCTGTGAGACCAGAACTAAATATGATGACCTGCTGAGCCTTGATTTTATTGAAAAGATTGATGGAGTGCCTACAATCTAATCAAATGCTTCAAAGACCTTAAGCAGATTGGATAGACATACACTCATTAAAATCACCTCATCTAAAAACATCAAAACGCCACTTCACATTAAAGCAGGGGCATCACAGGAGTACATTGAATATACAGAATTTCATTATCGTGCTCTAAATCTCAAGAACACTTCGTAGACACAAGTGCCATCGTTCATGCGCTGACTTTACCAGAACATCTCAAACAAACTGTCATAGCACAAACTTGATACAACACGGCATATTTGAATCACAAGATGCTCAGTCAAATATCTGTCTCTCATATAACTCTGAAAGGCTTTATTGTGGACAATCAATAATTACTAATCAATAATCAATACCCATTAACCTAGCTGGCCACTTGGTTTATTAGACTTGTAACCTAATTTACTAGCCTCGTAACCTTGCTGGGGATTTCTAATAATGCCAAGGCTTCATCCTCTTAAGCTATTCAGCAAAAGGCCTGCACTTTGTGTCACAAAGGACTTGTTAAAAGAATACGGGTACCAGTAGACATAATTTTGAGTAATCAAATTTTCTGTGGTTCTATGAATGAACAATACAAACCTCTTAATAGGCTACTGTTTGAATTGGCATCTCTTAAAAGCTAAGCAATTGCTGATTCTCTCAAAGGGGCTGAGCCAGAGAGATTGGAACATTATCTAGCGCAGAGGATTGTGTCCGTCTTTGCTCTGGAGTGAACCATATCCCCATGGTTTGAAAAAATGTGAGGCCCGTCACAATGCCCACTGCCGTCCTGCACACTATTGCTTCATAAACTCCACACAAACAAGCATGTTGGATGCAAACTGTGTATGTAATCCGCAAACCCTCACTTTTAGACTAAACTCTCATACAAAACTTTTTTTATCATTACTTTGATTTATAAGCCGTTTTCCTTATGGGGACCCAAAATGGGTCAAAAATTACTATCTTTCTGGGTTTACCTGGACACAAACAAACACGTTTCACGTTAGATGTTCAAAAGAGATTTTTATGCTGCAATGTAAAAATGTATATGTGACACTGACAACCAAACCAGTCTTATGGGCCAATTTTCTTAAATTTAGATTTTAGACATAATCTGAAAGCTGGATAAATAAGTTTTCTATTGAGTTTTTTGGAATATGACAATATCTGGCTGTGATACAACCGTTTAAAACACTGGAATCTGAGAGTGCAAAAAAATTTAAATATTGAGAAAATTGCCTTTGAAGTTGTTAATCAGAGGCACTGTGGCAGGCCATCCACTCACAAATATAAAGTTTTTATATATTTTAGGTAGGACCGAAATAGAAATAATACAATAGAAATGAGCAAAAATGTATTTATCTAAAAGCAACATGGTGTCCTTCTGAAACCTTGTTTCTCCATATTTTATGATTTTTATTTTGTGCCGTATATCATTAATATTAGTCACCCATGTTTGTCACTGGGTTTTGCAAATATCTAATCAATACGTTTTTAAAAAGTGCTTGTCAACACAGTATTTATTAATTTAAAACTTCTTTATTCCCTGATCAACAGCGAAATTAGACATCCGAGGTTTCAAAGGTATTGAGACGATATAGCATTTTAAACCAAAAATATTGTATTATTCCACAGAATGGGACACAGGTTTAAAATATTGTTATTAAGCATAGGCGAAATTTACCATTACCATCTAAAATTTTTGGGAAAACGCAGGATGCGCCGCGTAAAAGTGCTTACACTCAAGTTATTTTTTTGGAAGACCAAGGGCCGCGACTCCAGAGACGCGGCCGGTATGAAATGCTTGCATCATTCGGGTTCGCAACGCTTGCTAGTGCATCCAGTGTCCAAGCACAAAAAATGTAAACCAAAGAACAAGTGGCAATTTTTAGTCATGGGAATAAACAGTTTTTAAGCCAATTGACCTTCCAAAGATGACAAGTTGGGAACCCCTTACCGTGAGAGCTGGAGTCAAAAAGTATGCAATGGACGAGTTATTACAATTTATTAAAGTATTATTTTTTGTCCCCATTATTATTCTAAACAAAGTAACGCCACTGTTTATAAGACATATGATGAGTAGTTGGCATAATGTTTGGATTCATATTCCTTTAGCGATACATTAAACTCACGTTCACGTCATTTGAATGATAGCTTATATTTCATATTTTTTAATTTGAAGAGATGTTTCATATTTAATACATTCATTTAACGTACTTTATACATATTATGCTAAAACCACAATATCATGCATCTCTAGTGATCTCGTGGGCGTCATGACCTCAAAGTTGACAATCTCTGCTATACAAAATGTCACTTTCAATCACCGAAAGTTTGTATTCAGTCAACAATGCTGTTTAAATGTCAGAATCTTTCTCCATGGTCCAATAAACAGAGATGGTCAAGACCTCTGCTCACTCACACACAAAGACTCTGTTATCTTTCTCTCTCTCCCTTGTAGCTGGTAGCGAATGCGGTGTTGCTGTTCGGCGTAAATCTGTCGGGCGTGTTTGTGCGAGTCCTTACAGAGCGTGCCCAGAGGAAGGCATTTCTACAGGCCCGGAACTGCATCCAACAGCGCCTGCAACTAGAGGACGAAAACGAAAAACAGGTCAGAATCACACAACAAATCCAAACACGTACATCATTTCAACAGTCGAACAGAAAGCAGCTATAGTTTTTGATGAAATAATCAGGTATTTCATTTCTACCTCAAGTTAAAGTTGCAGTTTGACAGGTAATTACCTTGCAAGATTGCTTTCATTCCCCTCTGAGCTTAAAGGTCAAGCTTTCTCTGCAAACACTAGCATATGCAGATACACATACAGATGTACACACACACAAACACACACATCCACAAAAACACATATACAGTACAACACAGAACAACAGTTATGAGCTGGAGTTAAAAATGAGTGATTTCATGTGGTACACATACATATACACTTCTTATATTATTCATCACCATGGAATTATGGATCAATCTGAGCAGTTTTGAGATATTGAGCCTTTGCAAGTTTTTGCATTACATATAGCAATAATATGGCAAAAGCTCTTTCAAACAAGCAAGAGAAGGAGAGCTTAAATGTATTTTAAAGTTAAATATCAAATTCCTATTACATTTGTAAATGGGGATATTTGATAGGTCGAACACATATAGAACGTACTAATTCTAAAAATACCTTTCTGCTTGAAAATATAAGTTTCTATCTTAAACATTAACTTGAGTTCAAGATCACGTTTTACTTATAATAGATTTTTTCCGTAAAATAGGTGTTGTAATTGGCCTAATGTGTTGATAAGTATAAAAAATTACATGAAATGATTTCTATGACAATTATTCATATTTTAGACTGTTTTTAATGTTTTTTTCTTCAAGCTTAAAAATCAGTGCTAAACGAATAGTTCAGATGTTCATTTTAGGTTAGAACCTGGGCTGCGTTTCCCCAAACCTTCTTAACGCTACTTCATTCTTAAGTTGTACCTTAAGCTGTATTTTATCGTTAATATGTGTTTTCCAGAAACGTTCTTAGTTAAGTATACCTTCTGTAAGTCATACGTTCGGGAGGTTGGTCTGGAGCACCTTATCACTGTTAAGAGTTCAACCGCGTATGGCCACTGTGAAAGTGTGTGTTTTTTTTTTTTTAAAAAAGACCAGTGTTTTTATGCAAAGGAATGTAATTGTCTTAACATTGATGGTTATCAGCTTTTAAATTATTTTATCTGTGCATCAGATGACGACCCAAAGAATTTTGAGGTTATTTAAAGAGAAAGATTGTGGTATCAAATTTAGTCAAACTGCGATACAGCAAATGTTATGGCTAAATCAAAGACGCCACCATCCTGCATTTAATCCTAGAAAACCTAGCTACAATTTATGCTGCAATTATAATCCTAGAAAGCTGTTGATTATGTGTTCCGCATTCTGTGCTTTTATTGAGTAAATAATGACACTTTAGCAACATAAAGTATGATAATATCAATAAGGGTTTCCCAAACACAGGTATAATCAAAGGTAGACTGTCTTATGAAACACCGTTTAAATAAAAAATAGGGAAGTATCACACATTCACTCCCTTTACTTTTTAATTTTCTTGTCATGAATGAATGAGTTTAATTTCATTATACAATACTTTATTACA
Source organism: Triplophysa tibetana (assembly GCA_008369825.1). NCBI lineage: Eukaryota > Metazoa > Chordata > Actinopteri > Cypriniformes > Nemacheilidae > Triplophysa > Triplophysa tibetana. The sequence continues at coordinate 15,542,992 of CM017910.1, read as the reverse complement.
TTGTATACTTTCCCATGTCCCCCTTGAAATCGTGAGTGTGATTAATAATGTTGATTATATTTTAATGCCGCTTACGCATCCAGTGTCCAAGCACAATAAACGTGTGAACTATACAAGCAGTTGTTGGTTGCTGGATTAACTTTTAAAGCACCACAATTTTAAAAGTTAATCCAGCAACTTTGCGTGAACATCAGACCCAAAGTTTGAGAACCTTTTATATTAATGACCATACTGTTGATACATTTGGGCATGAGATTGCGGGGTTGGCACACTTATTTCAGAATTAAACAATATCGATGGATGGATTTGAATTGCAGTTTGATTTATTTTTATCCTAATAGATGCCATTTCAACTATTGCCAAAGTGCTTATTTTATAAATAAAATTTTACCTCACACAACGCAGTGAAGCAGTCCCGGTATAGAGTGAATAATTGATCGATATCCATTAATTCATCACCAGCGCCAAAGACAGCACCTGGCAATGTGGGGCATAGGAAAATAAACCCATAAGGCATGGGAACACGCCTAGAAAAGGTGTAACTTGAGTTAAGGTGTACCTTTAGAGTTTTCGTAAAGCGCTAAGAGACAACGTTCTCGGGAAACACAGCCCTGGACTTTATTTCACAGAAAGTGGTACAGGTGAAAAGACTTTGTCTCTAGAGATAAGTTAGGCTAACATACCATGTAAATCTTTCTTTAAATTGTAAAATATCATTGTAAATTGTAATTAATTGTATTTAAGTCTGCATCAATTAAATGGTTGACTATTTGACCTTTAAGGCTTCATTTAAGAACATAATTTAAAATAAGCAAACAAATAAAATGTTTGCAACTCAGAGATACTGTTGAACCTTATACAACAAAGTTAGAGGTTGTACCTTTATGTTTTCTAAAAAAGTCCTAAAAGCACAACAGAACATGAATGTGTAGATAACTCAGTTTTCAGCTCAACAATTAATACATGCAGTTTTTGTGTCCAAAGAAAGCACTGAATAGACATTGCAGTATAAACAATATATTCTTGTTTTATTGATGCATACGCCTATCACTTGACTACAGTCCACAGCAATCCATTCAATACATTTTTACAGTATTTTTGATGATGACTTACTGTCTCACAGGACATTGTACTGCATGTGTGAGGACCCTTATTCTGTTCTATTTCATTGCACTTAAAGTCCCCGTGAACGGAAGTTGCGATCGTTTTTTTTCTTCCGTATTCTGACACATTTCCGAGTGAAAAGGAATTTCAAAGGAGACCATTTGTGGGGTTGGCTTGCATTTTTCATTCCGGATTGATTGGAGGAGTAAAACAGCTGTTGCATCGATTTGAAATAAAGCTGGCAGCAAACTGATAGTTGAAGGGGAGGAGTTAATGGATGCTTCAGCCTAGTCATCTAATTTACGTAATTGACATGGATGTTTCATGCCGGAACTGCACTTTCAGATTTTAAGCGCAAGAAAGAGTACTTGTATTTTAAAAAGAAAATGACCCACATTGATAAGCTACTTGATATAAACGCTGAAATATTTCATGAAAATTTTTTAATTGTCATTTTTTATATCGTTGGGTCTTTGAACATCCTGCATGAATGGCTCCCTACTCGTTCTGTACAGTTTGTTCTCTGTTAAAGTGATTTGATTGTCTTCTTTAGTCTAATACAAAATTCCTTATTCTGGAAGATGTACAAGGCCTTGATTTATTTGTTATATTTTAAAAAAATCAGAATTTCCATCAACTTCCAAGAGACTTGAATCATGCAAAACTGATTGTCATACTCTCTGTTATCATATTTGCGGAATGGGATTTCTGGAAAACCTTTTTTGCTCATTTGCACATGCACATGACCGCACTGAAAGTTTTTTCTTCCAGCGGCAGAACAACCCAGCTGCACTTTCAAACTTTATTTCTCCTCCATCTTGAGCTGTCATTTTTTGGTTATATCATTGACAAAGAAGGTGAATCAAATAGCAAAATTAGCATAACTTATCTCCCTCGCCGAGCTCTAGGTAGATTGGAGTGAATAATTACTGAAGTACTGAAGTGGACGGGCATAAGATGCAAAGCACACGCATACAAACTAAAGCAGAGAGGACACTGCCCCCTTGTTCCTTAGCGACTGAAATTGGTTATAATTGTTTGCACATGACTCATCTACCTCCCACCCGACAAACTCCCTGAATAGAAGGTAACACCACCCACTCCATACATCACACCAATCTGTAGTGCACAACTCTCTCCCTGACATATATACATTCACACTTATACGCATGCGTGCACAGTGGGTGACGAGATAGAAACCCGTCTGTTATCTTCAAAATCAGCATAAACAGAAGATCTTTAATGTGGAACTTGAGTATGCGAATGTAAACGCTAATACACATTTAGCAAGAAGGGCTGATGTATTGATTTCATAAATATGGAGGTAAATAAGTGTACAGTAAGTACTTTAGGGTGCATTCAGTAATTTTTAACTCACAAAGAAAGAGACATTAAATGAAAAATACATTCATATCATTAGCATAATAAGAGTTAATTTATTTTACATGAAGAGGTTCACCTCATGGGGGGCGTCACATGGCCAGACAATTCTTGCTGTAGCTTGTTATTTCCTTGTTTCAAACAATTTCTCCGATATAAGGAATAGTGTATTTATACAATAGCAATGGTAACTGTAACTGTTGCATGATACTGCATTTACACCGCTAGTTTTCAAAAACACAGAAATAGTTACATGTGAATACAATCATTGTTTTAAGAGGGGTTGTCCTGTGTTGCTAACTAACTGGTAGCTGAAGCAGTTACACATTCTCCGCAAAAGTACAAGAAGAGACATTACATGCAATTAAACGGAAAATTCACAAGTTCAACAAACACTTTGTCAAGATTAGCCTGACAAATGCTAATTGCTAACAATCCTCAATGAAGTGTGAAAAAAGTTATTACAATACTTTGTCAACTTGCAAAGGAATCCACATAGGAAGCTGATGTAAAACACGTTCATAACTTTTAATAAAGTATATATTACAGTATATATTACAAGTTAAGGCAATTTGAGGTGCTGCTAATGCTTCAAACTCTCGGCTCAACTGTCAATGTCTAGTGACAAATTGACCAGTTGGGCTTTTACACAGGTGGCTGGGCATGTTGAGGTTTGCTCATCGAGAAAGCATTTATCACCTGCTTTTAGCAACACATGGCTTGGCAATGGACTGTATGCGTTTCCACGGAAACTTACCTTTGCCATGCCAACCAACTCCAACGCTTGGAACTGTGATCTCGCACAGAGATTACCCAATTTGAAGTTATCAGAGAGTTCATTGCATTAATAGTTTACAGTCAACAGAAGTGGACAGTTTTCAACTAACTGTAACCTATACAATGTTAACCTTTTATTGAGTGGATGAATCAGAGCCCCTGGTCAAAAACTGTTTTTACTGGATATGAATGTGTTGAACTGTGAAGTTTATGAATATAAAAATAATATATAAATATACTATTGTTTATGAGATTGAACCTTGGTTCGAGTTAATGACGAAAGCCCAATGTCTACTATGATATGTTTAGAGTTCTTGTGAATTTTTGTAGGAACCAGAAGAAAAATGTTTGGTCTGCATATGCTGGTTTGGTATGTTTTAATGCTGGTTTGCTGGTTTTTGCTGATTTAAGATGAACATGTGCTGGTTTAAGAGGGTCTAGTGCTAGTCCTTAGGTGATTTCAGCTGGTCAAACCAGCATCAAAACATACCTAATCCAAAATATGCTGTTTTTTTCAACAGGGTTTCAAAAAGCTACTAAAATCCAGGTGCTAAATTTCACTGGCAATTTGTGGAGATGCTTCTGGCAGGAACTTTAATGAAAAGAAACAGAGTCGGTAAACCTGCTCAACAGTTCTCAAACTCTCCCAGGAGAGCTAAGATTAGACTTTTAGCATGATCCAAAGCACTTCAGGCTTTAGAAAGTCTCAAAGTGTACTTCAGTGGCCTCGATAAAAGCCTGAATATGAACCTTACAGATCCTCAGAAGAATGCTTAGAGATTCTCACTCTCCCACGACAAAAGCTCTTTAGAAAAATTTCTTAGACCGAATGAGGGAACTAGCAAAATCCAAGTGGTCTTGCACTATTCCCTGAATTCCGTAAATTGTAATTAAAATTATATTTAAAATGGATACGCTGTGTCAGACGGTAAAGGTAAGGCAGCTGACAAGTGTTCAGTTTACATTTTAAGCATTTGGCAGATGATTATATTCAAAGCAGTTAAGATTACATTTTACTATACATTTGTTTCTCAGTATTTTTCATTCCCTGGGATCAAATCCATGACCTTGGTGTTGCTAGTCCCATGCTCTAACCACTGAGCTATATGAAAACCTCTTTATAGTGTTGTTAAATCATCCCAATATGCACCTCATAAAGTTAATTAAGAGAAAGCTCAGAGTGTACAGAGCTACAGAATAATCCAGGCCGGGCCATTTTAATCCTGCTCCAGGAGACCCACTGTCCAGCAGAGAAAAGCTCCAATCTCACACAAACAGCTTATCGAAATAATTATTTGTAGGATCGGGTGTGTTTGATTAAGTGTGGAGCTTAAGACTTCGGAGCGGGGCTGATAAATACTGTAGGACAATTAAGATTCTCTGCTTCAACCCGCTGATGCTTCTTATTTGGGGGTCACACACATAGCCCTTCGGGTCAAACACATAAAACATAACCTTTTTTGTAAAATCAATATAATATTCAAGTCAAATCGATTTCTGTAGAGCTTACCACAATATTGCATCCTTCAATATTTATTGTATAATAGCAGCCTCACAGTAAATTTAGGGATGGGAAATACAGGTAAAAAATAACTAAGGGCAAATTAAATATTTAGGCTATATATATAGTATTATTACAAAATAAAAGTTCACTCACTTTAAAAACAATTGTTACATCTTATTCTTAACGCCTATGTATATATTTTTCATATGTATATGTTAATATATATAAAATATCAAAAATAAAATTAAATATCAAAAAGATAACTTAAACTGTGATGTAGATGATTCATTTTGCAATAAGGCCTATAATATATTGATAAAATGTATGTTTAGGATAAGAAAAAAACGTAAATCAGACCATACAGTACTTAGTGACTTCTGTAAAATACACTTTGACCCTATGATAAAATACATTTTTGTTCAGTAATATGTTTCTTTAATATTTTAAGATTTGTAATAGATTTTAGATTTGTAGTTTTATGTATGACTTATACAAGAATTATGATCAATATTATTATTATATGAATTCTAATATTACTATACATGATTATAATATTATTATATTATAATTTTTACGATATCATATTCTTGCTATTCCCATTTCAAAAAATGACATTTTAGAGACCATTTAGTCATTTTAAATCACATCCATTTTTGATCTTTGTGTTCACCTAGCCAGTGCCACAAGTTTCAGTCTACCAGAGGGTTAAAGAAGCTAAAGTTTGCTATTGTATTATTCTAAAATAATACAATTTAATTGGTACCAACATGCAATCAGAGACTGTGGTTTTATTCTGTAAACTTTACACTTGACTGCAGAGCAGCTTTGACAAAATCTCTATGTTTATCCAAATACAAATAATGGACATATTCAACAGGAACGCCTCTTAATGAGCCTGCTGCCCAGGAATGTTGCCATGGAGATGAAGGAGGACTTCCTAAAGCCACCAGAAAGAATCTTCCACAAGATTTACATCCAACGGCACGACAACGTCAGGTATAGAGAGAGAGTTCAAACAATTTTCACACTAAATCACGTCATTCATGTTCATATTAAAATATTTTTAGTTGAGGTTAAAAAAGGCAACAAAGTAAAGGTTGTAAAGGTAATTTTATTACAATTAGGACTTCCCCTGACCAAAGAAATTTCCATAAGACGTCTTTTCTGCATCTTTCGATTTTGAAAGATGTCCCTTTATTGGCCCTTCTTGATGTTTTCTGAATATCTGATAGTGACGTAAAGGGGACATTTGTACAATCTAAAAACTGGTTCAAATCTGGAGTTTATCCGACTACTTTTGAGTTGAATGATTTGAATGGAGCAAGATAGCAAAGCAACCATTAAAATAATGATAATTGTTTAAATCAATCAGTTTTGTACCCACAATAATCCCCATTATTGTGATCAGTGTTTGCATAAGTTGGGCTCTTGATCTTTGACATTTGTCAAATTAATTTGTTTTGGTCACGTATTAGTCTTTTAAAAACACTTATGCACTGAGAAAGACAGAGATGCTTTTACAAAAGTTGGGGTTGTTTTCATTGAAATTGTCAGACTGTAATAAAATATAGTAGTTTTAAACATTATTGATCAATTAATGACTGATCTTAGTGCTCTGGCTAGTCAATGCACAAATATTGATAGAAAATAAACAAACATATTTCATTGACACACACACATCAACACTCATCATACAACCCTCAACAATGGTGACAATCGTCAAAGTTATTCAGATTAAGGGATCAACTGCAATGCATGCTGGGAGTCATGAATGTGTTTTGTACTATGTTGATCCCCACCATGCATTGCAGCATTAAGCTTTCTTTTGTTGATTGTCATTGTTGAGTTTCATATGCAGATTCTTGATGTCTTTGTGTGTTAAAGTGGTTAAGCAGATGTGAATATGTTAATTCCTTAAAAAATCACAGTACATCAAACTACAGATCCACAGAGCTGACACATTAATAAAACAAACCCAATTTTTAACTGTGATCCAATCTCGAAATGTATAAATTACCATTCAGAAGAAATCAACTCTTTGCCACAATTAATATAATTTAACACACAGGTTTGGCTAAAGGAAACCTAATTTAACATTAAAACATGAGAGTCAAGACCTCAACTAAAGCTAAAAATGATCACAATAATGGTGATTTTCCAGGTATAAAAGTGAAACTGATTCAATGCAATGAACATAAAAAATTATCCATTTTTAACCTTGATTCAATTGTTGCTTGTTTTCTTACTGCATTCAAATCATTCAAATCAGTTTATTTCAAAGACTTTATTTATTTCCATGTGTAAATTGAAACTAGTCTGATTAACTCGAAATTTAAACCAGTTTTTACTTTGAACAGACTGGACATCAATATTAGACAATCAGGAAACGCCTGCTTGCAAAGCCATAAAAACAACTACATTTTTGGCCCAAAAAGGGACGTCTTTTCAATGTATTTAATATTTCTGATGGGACTCGAGTGGACTCGGCCATAAGTCCAATTCCGAACATGTTTGAGTACTAGTCGAGACCGAGGCTAAATGCACACAAGTCTATGACAAGACCAAGACCATTGAATTAAGGTCTCGAGACCGATTTCAATACCGAGTCCGAGTCTCGAGACTTCAACACTGCGTTACAGCAACGGTTATCGTAAACCAAGCAGACAGTGTCAATTCAATTGCACTCAAATCTGATTCTGAATACTGAATCAATGAGTCAATAAGAGTCAACGACTCTCCACTCACACTCAGCTATGCGAGCTCCTGAATCTGGCTCCCGACCAAAACGTGAGCAGCTCAAGAGCGATCAGCTCAAGAGCTGCTCAATTAACCCGCACTGCCCACACATGCAGAGACACGGAGTGAGAGTTAGATGGCCAGGAGGGTTTGTACAATACCAGCAACACACACATACACACACACACACATCCCATTCCAAAAATCTGTTGTATTTGAAAGATGATGCATGCAGATATCTACCATGACCAACTGTGTGAAATACAGAGCAGATGAGGTTAATCCAGGCCCAGTGCTAAGCGGTAGCAAGAATTGCAAGGGGGTCTATTTGAATTTCCTGAATTTATTAGCATTCAAATTCAACTCGGCTTCTCTCTGACCTTACCATTTTCGTCATTTTAATTTGAATCAAAACGGGACAAGTGACTTAATAGACATTGCTTTATTATTCTTTTTACTTGATTTGGCCAACACGGCAAAGGTTCACTTAAAAACATGTTGCTCATAAAATAAATAACTTTGGAATGTGTCGTGTCCTTAGAAAGAACAAGTAGGGTTATGATGCAAAAGTTCTGGCGGAAATTGCCTAATGCTCTTTTTTTTTTTCCACAGCATCTTGTTTGCAGACATTGTTGGATTTACCAGTCTGGCCTCACAATGCACAGCTCAGGAGCTGGTCAAACTGCTGAACGAGCTCTTCGGAAAATTTGATGAGCTTGCTACAGTAAGTAATCCCTTTGTGTTTGTGAGAAAGTGAAGTCGAGCGCATTAGAAAGCTTGTGTCAGTGGGCATATGTAGTAACGTACATGACGGATATGTTAATCAGTATTATTATCATGATAATCTTCATTAGTGGACTGATGATCAAAGAACACTTCTGTGCTCTACAGAAGGCTCATTAGTTTGAAACAATACTGGCCAAAAGTATCAGTGGACCAAATTCAACAGGCATTTTCAGAGTGTTTTTTTTGTCTTGGATAGTTTGGAATTACAGGTTAAAACAATTAAGAGCCAAAATACAAAACTAAGGCTGGGATTAGACCAAAAAGTTTTAAATTAACACACATTACTATTGGAGCTTTTACACCTAAACCTAATACCACGAAGGGTTTTGTCAGTTTTGTAATAATATTGTTTTTAGCTCATTTCTATGGGTTTGTTAAGGTGTGCTGACTGGGTATACTACATTACTGTGTGGTTGCTAAGGTGTTCTGCATAAAATTAGCACAACAATATTTGGTTGCTAGGGTGTTCTGCATGTTTTTGCTCATTTTGGTTTTTGCTCATGTGTTCTGCATGTTTTTAGCACATTTCTGTGTGGTTGATAAGCTGTTCTCTAAATGATTAGCATAATGATATGTGGTTGCAAGTGTGTTCTGCATGTTTTAGCACATTTATATGTGGTTGCAAAAGTTTTCTGACTGTGTTTATTAAGTTATTGTGTGGTTGCTAATGTGTTCTGCACATTATTAGCACAATGATATGTGGTTGTAAGAGTGTTCTGGATGTTTATGGCACATTTCTATAGTTGCTAGGTTGTTCCCTTTGGGCGCTTGAGTGGTGATATGTACCTGTTATAGTACTCTGGGTGGCTGCTTGGTGGTTGCTTACTGGCCCAAATCAAAACTCCAAAGTAGCTCACTTGCCCTTTGCATTAGGAGCGCAAGAACAATGGGTCGGATCCTGGCAGAGGCACATACTAATAAAATGTTTACCTACACTGTGGGTCGGATCTCCAGCTCATCTGTCAAATGCATAAATGTAAGCAGATTTGGCAAATTTATTATTGTAAATGACAAAAAAAAACTTTGATAATGAAATCTATAAACTTAAATGCAAGAATGTGACATTTTCAAATAAACTGCTATTTATCTTAACAATTTTCTAATTTTCGTTTTTCAAATAATAATTTTGAATTCGCTGCGAGATTTTTTATTTGCACTTTCCGGGTTTTCGTTTATGCTCGTCAAGTTTTCGTTCGCCACATCTCACGTGTAGGCGGGACTTATTAATTGGTATTTGAAGTTGCTAAATCATGCGTGGTGTGGATCTAAGCATCTTATTCATTATTGTCCTCCTCACCCTCAGGTAAAAGAATTTAATTCAGATAATAAAGAAAATCGCTAAAAGTTGTATTCCTTAGTAGCAGTTCTGTCTTTACTTATTTGTTCATTGTGTGCTTTATATTTTTGTAAGGTATTATTTCATGGACTAATAAGATTATTTTCTCAATTTGTACACTTATTATTTCGTTATTGTTGAATAGGCAAATGAACATGTGAAACAAAATGTAATACTCAAGTCTTATGGGTTTGCTTAACTTTCCTTAACCACAAATAAGAGTTATGGATCCAATGATATGCATCAATAAATATTTCAGCAGCCCATCACAATGCAAGTTATAATCCTAACAGTAATTGTATCTATAGAAGTATCCTGACGTCTCTGCTGTTAAGCAACTTCAAATTAGTTGGATCTTCATCTCTGATTGTAATGTGTTACATCACTAAAGATAAAGTTTTAGGGTTGACAGAAATGAAATAGTGAGAGCACAACTTTCTGTGCAGTGTCACAGCAGAACTTTGTCCAGATCTGACATTAGTTTTAAATTCAGGCAACAGTTGGAATGGACTGGCACAGATGGTGTGTGTGTGTTTGCTGTGACAGGGGTTTCCCACACTCTCCTCTCGTCCTGTGCTGCCAGATGGAGCATCTCTAATAAAACAGTGTGATCGATCAGTAGAGTATTTCTCTTTCTTTACGCTTCCCTTTTTTATCGCTCTCTTTTGTCAAAGTGCCAACTGCAGTTTTATTGATATTAAGTGGAATGCACAATAAAGGAACATGATTTAAAAAAGAAAGTAAAATAAACTCTTCCACTCTGCGAATATTCAAGTTTTCTGTTATTTGTTGAAAATATATGTGTGTCAAGTGTATGTAAGGGTTTTATCTGCCTTTTTTTAGCACCGTCCAAAAACATTTAATGCTATTGATGTCACAATATATCAGTATTGACATAAACATGATATAAAAAACATGATTAATTATATTGCGTTGTTTTGAGTTGTTTTTTGAAAATTGTTAAAGCTACTGAAGTTCGAGCAGAGGCTGACAGTTCATTCCACCACAGGTCAACCGAATAAGCAAAGGTTTTTGCAAGCGATTTGGTGCCTCCTAGTAATGGAACAACCAGGCGTTGATCATTTCCCGATCAAGGATGACGGTAGGGATTTAAACTTGATGTGGGCGGCAACTGGCAGACAATGCAGTGAAATCAGGAGGGTTGTTACTTGGGTTCTTTTAGGCTGTTTAAAAACCAGACGTGCTGTTGGATTGTGGATGATTTGCAGGGGCTTGACTGTATTGGTTGGACAAAGAAAATTGGACTAGTCCAGTCTTGATATGACCAGAGCTTGGACTAGTAGCTGAGAGGCATGCTCCGATCTTCCCGATACTGTATTGCACATACCGGCATGCTCGAGGTGAGTGGTGAAGTGGTGTTCAATTTATGGGTGGGCAGAAGCCAGACAGAGATACGGGCAGAGATGGTGGGGTCATCTGGCTGAAAAGAGAGATACAGCTGGGTATCATCTGCATAAAAATTGTATGAGAACCCCTGTGCCTTAATAATTCGATCAAGTGAGGTGGAATTTATAGAAAAGAGGAGAGGGACAAGAACTGATCCCTGAGGAACTACAGTTTTCAGCTGGTGAGATCAGGATAAGGACAGATGACAGAGACTAAGCCCTAGCCTGCCGTAGGTTTTCAACGACATACAGGAGAGCGGTCTGTGTAGAATCGCCTTTCTTGAAGCCGGATTGCTGACTATCCGATAGGTCATTCTGTGAGATATAGGCAGAGAGTTGGTTAAATACTACCCTCTCCAGGGCCTTGGAAAGGAAGGGCAGTGAGATTAGCCGGTCGTAGTGGACCACTGAGCGGTCGAGTGTTGTTCTCTTGAGTAAAGGGGTTACCAGGGCTTGTTTAAATGAGGTGGGGACAGTACCAGGGGTGATTGAGGTGTTTATGATGTGTGTGAGTTGAGGCAGTAGAGACGGAGAGATAGCCTGTAGGTGGTTCGAAGGGATTGGGTAGAGGGGACAGGGGGTAGGCTGGGTGGAAAGGAGAATTTTGGAAACATCAGTCTCCAAAAGAGGAGAGAAAGAAGGGAGTTGAGTACAGCAAGGGGTAAGAGAGAGATCTGGGATGTTTTGAGAAGAGAATTGACTGCGAGATATTTGGGGGGAGGGGGACAGAGAAGAGAGGAGAAGCACTTCCTCTCCGCAGACCTTAGCTTGGTCCGACGGTCACGAAGAGGCTCAGAAAACCAGAGGTAGGATTGTGTAGCACATGCAGGCCTTAAGGTGAGAGGGCCGATATTGTCAAGACAGGATGTTAAGGTTGTACAGAGACTATCTTTAGTTCCTCAGTGTTGAGAGATGAGTAGAGGGTTTGGGTAGGGAGGAAGACAACATGTATGAAAATAATTTGTGAGAGAGGAAATGAAGATTACGATGCAAATTTACAGTGTTAGGGGTGGGATGTGAGATAACAGTGAATTTGATAAAGAAATGGTCAGAGACATGCAGGGGAGTTACTATTACTAGGGGTGCGGTTACAATTTAAAACTAGATTTAGTTGTTGTGCTTCTCAGTGAGTGAGATTGTTTTTGGCCTGTGGGGATCTTTAGGGATAGAGGACAGCAGCATGTCAAGCTCTCCTAAGAAGTTTCCCAATAAACATGGAGGGCGCTAGATTACAGTAAAATATATTTTTGATGGATAAGTGATGGTAATTGGATGGTATTCGAACGAGGATTTCCCTTTTTCTGAAAGAAACATGCAGAGTAGAGAATTTCCAGGTGTTGGAAATATGCAAACCTGTTCCACCTCCTAACCTTGAAGGACAAGGAGTGTGGGTCAAGTTGGTGGAGAGGGCCGATAGAGTAGCAGTGTTTTCTTTTCAGTCAATGCCAGAACATTGAGGTTGGACTGACTGGCGAATGAACTCTGCCTTGTTGACAGATGACTGGCAGTTCCTGAGCCCTTTAGCCAGACAAGCAGACTGTGGAGGGCTATTGCAGAGGGAACGAAAATGGTGCCGAGTTTTCCGCTTTGTACATTAGTAAGTGTGTCCACGGTAGACAGTCTGAGTCTACTGGAAACACATATTAGTAGCAAGACAAATAGACTAGGCGACTAGGGGAAAGAAGGATAGCCCTGGAAGAACTTAGCATGGCGTGCAATGTCGTGCTGGTACCGCAGGTCTTTACCTCATCGGTCTTCACACGAGCAGGGCTGCCGCTGCCGCTGCCACTTCATAAATCAGTGCTACTAAAGTAAAGGCTTCCTAATTGCTTAACAGATCTGTGATTTTTTCACAGTTGAGTCCACCTAGCTCAAGCCTTAAAAGTGACTAAAAGTGCAAGGTGGAACTCCAGCTAGCTGGCTAGGGGCTTACAACAGCTAGTTAACAAAACAACAGCTTACCTTGAGAACAGTGGAGGAAGTTCCATATTCTTTTTGATAACAAGCAGCTACTAGTCCAATTTAAGCAAACATAGCAAGCTCACTACAGCTACAGAAGCTAGGCAGACAAAGTGCTTCCTATGATTGATAGCACTATTTGTTTATTTTTAAAGACTTTTCAAAGATATTGTGAAAACATGCTACTATGAACTCTTTTGGTCAGAAAAACTCTTATTATGGTTTATTTTTATTTTTTTAAATACTTTTTATTTTTATATTTTCAGGTTCATTGTAGTTTATTTTTTTAAAAGTTTATGTTCTCTTGCATTTTTATTATTTATTTGATTATTGTTATATTATTATGTAATAATATTTTTATTTCTTCTTATTATTATATTATAAATATTGTAATGTACATCATTTATTTTCAGTGATTTTAGTGCCTCATTTAGTGCCCCATTCTCATTTTTATTAAGTTTTTTTTCCAAGTAATAAAACGGACAAAATTTAATTCATTTTTTATGAACAGCAATGTTTGAATAGTTTTAGTTTTGGTGGACTATAATAGACTTTTGATATGATAATCTGATATTGTGTCTATTCTGCTCAGTTGACGTGTGGACATTAATTCCTGTCAATATTATCAATTCCAGCAGCTTTTATCCGCTTTGTATGTCTTTTTAAAATAAACCATCACGCTCTGTTTGTCCGATTGACAGGAAAACCACTGCAGGAGGATTAAGATCTTGGGAGACTGTTATTACTGTGTGTCAGGCCTGACCCAGCCTAAAGCAGACCACGCTCACTGCTGTGTGGAGATGGGCCTGGACATGATCGACACCATCACGTGAGTTCTCATAGTTCTAATGCCGCGAGTGTCTACACCAAAAAACTAATTTTGTTTTAACAGCAGTTACAGAGCAGGCCAGCAGTCAGCTATGGTCATTTACCAGACAGTATTTAGCCGTGTCTATAGCGGTTTTTATTTGTGTCTAAATGTGTGTGTGTAAGACCTGCCCCACTATATTCATTTCTCTGCTCTGAATTCTAAGGCGGCTTTCACACAGTCTCTTATCACCTCACACAGGTGTTGGAATATTCACACACACGCACACAAACACGCACACGCAAACACCTACACACACACACAAAAGCTCTGGTTTTTACAAACTCACTCTCACTCTCACTTTCTATCTCATTTTAGAGTAGATCTACTGCTTTGTGTTGGTAGCACACAGCGAGGAAATTCCTCCTGCCATATTTCTCTCTCTCTCCCTCTCTCTCTCTCCCTCTCTCTCTCTCTTCAATCATCAGATCCAGTAGCAATACAGTGGGTGATGAGAAGAGCGTAAAAAGCTTTTGAACACAAAAACAACAACCTGACTATGGTTTTCTTGAAGGAAATATAGACCTCTTCGCAAGATGTAAATACTGATCCAGAAGCACTTCCAGTTTCAATATTTATTTATACATATTTATTATTATTTAAAATTTTACACACATAATCTCAATAATTCTTAAAGATATTTGTTTAACATTTTAAATCAGTTATAAATAGTCTTTTGGTTGTATTTTGTTCCGTTTGTGTAGCGTTAAAGAACTGAAATAGGAAGTTCTTCTAGACCAGCGTTGAACCTATGTTCTTTATGTCATTTGAAGTGATCTCAAACTGATCCTTGGGAGGACAAGATGGATCTAGGGGGGCACAAAATTTGTGGCATTTTATGAAATATAGTAGTTAATCATATGTTTTACGCTATCAAACATCAGAAAAATGAGACCCAACGTTCCAGCATTGTATAACTGAATGTTTTTTGTTTAAATAAAATTCTTAAGTCTTTATTCGGTGGGCTTTAAAGTAAAACACTTTACACAAAGGGGGCATAAAGTTTGAGAACCACTTATACTGTTTTTGTACATCTTTTGGTTTACGTCTATATCAGTCTATTTAAATTACACCTTGTCTAGAACGGATGGGATACGACATGACACGGCACGACACAACAAAAGACAATAGAACCCATTATAATTAAGAACTTTGTCCTCACTGGATGCGGTGGGTCAGGACAGGACATGGCAAACCCTTTAAGAAAAAGCCATTTAACGTGTCGCGTTGCGAAGGTCACGTCCGATGTACACTCGGTGTTAGACAGTAGTTATTTGCTTCTAACATAAAAGCTGAATTCACTTTTAAAAGTTGAGCACATCAAGAAAAAAAAAGGCTTGTATTTATGACCATGTTCTTCGTTCTGAGTACAGGCTTGTCTGAGCCAACAACTGCCATGTACCTAGGAAAATTATGTCAATTAAATTGAGAGCAAAAGGAAACTTTTGCTTTAAGGTATCGTTCACCTAAAAATTAAAATTATTTTGATCATTTATTCAGCCTTATACCATTCCAAACCTATGACTGCAGAACGCAGAAAAATTAAAGAAAATAAAGGACCACACAACATTTTCCCCATCGACTTGCACTGTATGGACACAAAGTACGGAGAGTTTTCTCAAAATATCTTCTTTTGTGTTCTGCTGACAAAGAGTCATATACAGGTTTTAAACCACATGAGAATGAATATATGATAAGAGAATTATATTTTTGGGGAAAATATCCCTTTAGGTGCCCTGAGTCTAATCTATATTTCTCTGAGAAAAACCACAGAAATGTCAAATGACATTGAGTTGTCTCTATTAGAGTTTCAGAAAAGATATCAATATTAGTGAAACAGTGAAATGTCAATATTATTGAAGACTTCAATTCAGTACTCAAGCATTACTTTTTTTCAGCATTTTGCCAAATCTAGACGGTACCATCTATACAAAACTGACCTAAAACAATCTACACTCACTTTACAGCATCCCACTCCAGATGTCTTTTCACAATTGGTTGGCATTAATTTGATACTTAGATCAAACACAATAAAGGATTCAATTAAACTTCCTGAGCTATGAAAGAGAAAAAAACGTAATTATAGCTAGTTCTGGCCACCACTAACTTGTGACATATCATTTCGAGAATAAATTAATTATAGGCGTCAAAATCGCAGGTGGGGTATTTCAACAATTTAAAGTGTAACATTTAATCAACGTTTTTCTCTAATACTGCATCTAAGCAATAGGTGTCTGTCTACATCGGCCAACAGGAAATTAAGCAAAATATCAAAAAAACTAACTCTCTGCTTATTATGAATGTGTGTGTGTATGATATCAGGTCTGTTGCAGAGGCAACCGAAGTGAACCTCAACATGCGTGTTGGTCTGCACACGGGCCGCGTGCTGTGTGGAGTTCTGGGCCTGCGCAAGTGGCAATATGATGTTTGGTCAAATGACGTGACACTGGCCAACATGATGGAAGCGGGAGGTCTGCCTGGGTCAGTCATTCAGCACATTATCAACCACTTATCAAACACATTTCATGTTATTTCTTTGCAGCCACGAGTCGCATATAAAAGCAGATAGGTGAGTGTGTCATTATTTGACCCTCCTTCAACAGGAAGGTTCATATCACCAAGGCAACACTGGAATGTCTGAATGGAGATTACGAGGTGGAGCCGGGCTTAGGCCACGAGAGACACGCTTTCCTCAGCAAACATGCCATTGAGACTTACTTCATCGTGCCCTCGCACAGACGCAAGGTACAAACATATCGTCATCACGCCAGTCATCTTTAAGGAATTTCAAATTTAAGTCAAATTAAGTCAATCTTTATGAGTACAACAGCATGTACTGTAGATGACCTCAAAAAATTAACTGTTTTCAAAAGACGTGCATCTGCATCTTAGTTTTGCCATACTTAAGACCCATGAGAGTTGTTTTGTATAGAGTTTTGCATTTCATCTAATTGAATCTCCAAGATCTAAGAGACCAACATAATGCGATGAAAAGATTCACGCAGAATCCAGGAGGCTTTACACACCTCCGAGTCCATCTGGAGGTCTTTACAAATAGATTAGAAGCTTCGTCTGCACATGAGTTTTTCAGTCACCTCCTCTTTTATCAAACAATGGTTACTGCAGAGTTTTTCTTTTTCCTCATGTGCATCTCACTTTTTCTCTTTTTCTCTCTCTGCAGATTTTTCCAGGGTTAATCCTATCAGACATAAAGCCGGCGAAGAGGATGAAGTTTAAGACCGTCTGTTACCTGCTGGTGCAGCTCATGCACTGCAGAAAGATGTTCAAGGCTGAGATCCCTTTCTCCAACGTCATGACCTGTGAGGATGACGATAAGGTGTGTGATCATTTGCGATCAAAAGCAGCGCTTGCATAACCTCATCAGTATTCATGAACTTAGTCACGAATATCACTGTGTCATGACATCGCAACCCGCCAGTTGCCGCTGATAAATTGTCATTGCTGCATTGTTTCAACCACTGTGTTTTTAAAAGGGTAAAATTAAGATGACAAACAGTAAAATCCACCGCGTTGAGATGAGCGGATGATTTCGCAGAGATGCAATCACAACTGCATATTTACTGTTCTCTTCGTGTGTGACTGTGCGAGTGTGTTATGACTTGTATCAGTGCATAATTAAACATCTTATCACCATCGCATGTGTGAAGAAATATGCTGAGATGTGTTAAACACCCATCTGTCACCATGTAGATGTATGTGTTCGTCTGTGTCGACTTGAATGCAATGTGGGTGTTGCTTTACAAGACATTTTGAAAGCATTTTTGAATTAACACCAATTTTTTTGAGCATTTTTTCTTAATAATATAATAAGATAAAGATAAATGTAGGATTATCGCATTTTCCAGTTTTTAAACTAGCGTGACAATGAAATATAGTGCACAAGTCATATGGACTGCTTTTGTAGTATTTTAGGTTTTTATGGTTTTTTTATCAACCCCATAAGACGTTTTTCTTATGCTGTATGAAAAAATTAAAGGATATACTGTACTGTGGAGATGGGTTGTCATGTAACAAAAGAAACGCACAAAAACCTAAAATACTACAAAAGCAGTCCATAGGACTTGTGCACTATATTTCATGCGAATGAGTTAGGAGACCAAATATCTTGAAATGTCTTCTTACCAATGTTAAAGTTCTGTCATCATTTACTCACCCTTGAGTTGTTCCATAACAGTATACATTTCTTGTTCTGATGAGCACGGAAAGATATTTGGAAGAATGCTTGTAACAAAACAGTTCTCGGCCACCATTGACTTCAATAAGAGGAAAAATGACAATGGTAGTCAAAAGTGCACCAGGACTGTTTGATTTCCTACATTCTTCAAAATAGCTTCCTTTGTGTTCAATGGAAAAATAAATGTATGTACTATGCTAGTCACTGGTGGCCAAGAACTGTTTGGTTACAAACATGAGAGAGAGTCAATGAAGACAGACTTTTCATTTTTGGGTGGAATGTACCTTTAAACATTTACTGTGGTCAAAGCAAAAGGTACAATGCCTCAACGTTTCTTATGTAGTATACTGGAAGAACTCACTTCATTTTTCTATGGGTTTCCAGAGACGAGCACTGCGGACAGCTTCCGAGAAGCTTCGCAATCGCACCTCATTTTCGGCTGGCATGGTGCAGAACTCACCCGGAACCAGAGTGAACCGTTACATTGGCCGTCTTATAGAAGCTCGTCAGACAGAGTCCGAGACAGCAGACCTGAACTTCATTACCCTCACATACAGGAACATAGAGAGAGAGCAGAGAGTAGGTACACACATACACACTCTGGTGGATTGTGGGTAAACAAGGGAGACTGGGGCTTGTTGTCACAGGGACACAACCAATAAGGTCTTGGTAAAGTCACATGTTGAATGTAGCTTGTGCACTCATGTGATCTAGCAGTCATTTCTTTTTTTAATTCTGCAATTTAAACTAAAATTTTATTCATATGTTGTTTGCTTTTATATTTTTGTGAATAACACTTTGGAATTTTGCCGTGTCATTAATGATAAAAACGCCCACAATAAGCTTATCCATTGAGACAACTTACCCCATATAATGTGACAACATTCATACAGTTGTTACAAAAGGTCAATATGTGTTCAATTAACATGTTTTGGACTGCATTTAAAACTTGCGTTGAGAAAACTGACTGGTTTAGAAAGTGTGACAACTAACCCCATTCTCCTCCGTGTAGCTACAGTGACTTGGCGAAATGCGAGAGAGGTGGAATGAAGAATTCCTCGTCCCCCGCATTGTTCTGTTGTGCTTCGTGACTCCTGTCTCCTCACTTTCAACCTCCTCTTTCTCCCACATCTCCCTCTCTCTCTTTCTTTTCTCACTAGTTCTCTTTCTCTCCCGCTCTCCGATCCCTCCAATCGCCGATTCATGTGAGATGTCCGCCCACCTTAACAGAATGGGGGCAACAGTAATGATTTGGGAATATCTGTCATACGCACAGCATCTCTATGGCTCTGTCTTTCTCACACACACAGGCTTATGCGTGCAAGAGCGCGGTGGTTTTCCCTGCTCTCTGTTGGAGTATAATGACATTGCATCTGGCTCTTGTGAAGAGGGGGATGCTGTTTTTTTACTGTAATGAAGCTGACACACAAATCTCTCAGAGGCTGTGTTGGAATGACACAAACACGCTTTGCATGCGACACCTAAGAGAGAAACTTTTATGTCTTAGTGGTTGAAGTTTAATAAAAAAGTTCGTTCTTATTGTTAAATTAACTTGAAAACTTAAATTATAGTGCATCCCAAAAATGTATTTATGTCATCATTTACTCAACCTCATGCCTTTTCAAACCTATGCGACTTTGCTTCATCCACAGAACACAAAAGAGGATATTTTGAAAAATGTTGGTAACTGAACAGCGACAGCACCCATTCACTTCTATTGTAAGAACATGAAACCAATGCAAGTGAAGGGGTGCTGGTTTCCTCCATTCTTCAAAATATCTTCTTTTGTGTTTTTGGGGAAAAAAGAAAGTCCTACAAGTTTGAAATGGATGGGTGGGTGGGTGAATACAGGTAAACGATGACCGAATGTTTTTTTATGAGTGAACTTTCACTTTAGCAATTTAAACTTTACCATGAACTATTTGTTTATATCTCTTTTCAAATGCCTTTTATGTATAATCTTTTGTTTAACATAACTACTCAACTATGATAATATACTGTAAATAAAGAGTAAAAACACTTTTTTTATATTAATAGTGTAGTAATAGATATATTATTTATAAAGCCTAAGCAAGACGGCCCCCACACAAATTGAATGACAAGCGGAAATGACACTAGTTAAGGATAAGAGATGACCGAATTGTCCATTGATGTTGAAAATTGTTAGTAGACACTCATCGACGTGTTTAACAACTGACTGAATAATTGCTATGATCTATCAAATTGTCTCTGTCTGCCTCTTTCTCTTACACAGTATCAGCAAGTGTATGATGACGCCTTCATCAGCGCTGTGGTTATCTCCCTCATCCTCACTTCATTTTTCACAGTCGTCTATTTTCTCATCATTCCACAGTACGTAAATCACAAAAGACACAATAACTGCCTCAACAACATGTAACAGTGCACTCACAGAACACACACACTTTTCTTTATTTGCCAGACACAGGCTCAGGTCACTGCAGCGCACAATACACACTCTGCATAATTATTAACATATAACATCTCTCTCTCTCTCTCTCTCTCTCTCTCTGTAGAGGTCTTCTGGTTATAATTCTGCTGGTTTTGTGCCTGTGCTTTCACATGGCAAGTGTGATGTACCTTCACATCACTCATGTGCAGGTAACACGCAATTAAACACACACTCACAAGGAAGGGGATATTAAAGCCATTCTTTTCTGTTATTAGCTTTATTTAGCAGTATACTCACAGGCGTCATGGCAGCAGGTGCATTTGCAAAACCTTTAGTTTTGGTTGATTCATTTAACAATTCACAACATTCATTTACTTGTGCTTGCAAAGGAAAGCATGCATATATTATTGCTTATACTTATGCCACAGTAACCATCTAAAACACCCTAGCAACCACAACGCAATATCCTGGTAACACTCACATCACCGTTATATCATTGAGAACAACCTTTTAAACACTCAGAGGACCCTACCCACCAAATGGGAACACGCTAGCAGCCACACAACAATGCTCTGGCAACAATTTTACATGCCCTTGGAACCATATAATAAAATGCTAACACACCCAGCACACCTTAGCAACCACATTACAATGCCTTGACAACCAGACATATAGAAGCACCCATAAGTAATGCGCCTACAACCACCCAGCACAACCTGGCAACCCCATTATCATGTCTTGGCAACAATCCAAAACACCCTAGACACAGTCGAGATTAGTAATGCTCTAGTAGCCACCTAGTAAACAGCCAGAAGACCCTAACCACTGCATAGTAACTGCATTGCATCACATAAAATCCCCTAGCACCACATAGCAACACCCTGACAACAATTAAAAAATGCCCTAGCTACCACATGCAACGCTCTTACAATTAACTCGCACACCCTTCCAACTACAATACAATGTCCTGGCAACCAACCAAAACACCCTATGTACCACTGAGAAAAACACTCCCGCAAACACACTAGAAAAGACTCACACACTTTGACAATCCATAAAGTGCAAACAACAGCAGCTCACCCTATAAATTGCACAACATCTTCCTAGCAAAGCCAAGCTTCATGCGTTGTGTAGAGAGAAGAGTCAATAAAATTTCTTTAGTAAATTATTTTTAATATCTTTACTCTCTGCACTTTTACTGATATCTTAATGTTCTTTCCGTGTTCTTTATCTCTGTCTGTTTAGTGCTCTCCTGACTGTCTGACCCTGCAGATCAGAACGGTTCTGTGTGGGTTTCTGGTGCTGCTCATGTACTCCGTGACCCAGGGATGTGTGGTGAGTGTGTGTTTACTGTAGTAAAAAGTGAGGGGGATGTCTGTGGGGGGAACAGTGATTGAAATTTTAGGTGAAGACATTGTCTGATCATCATAGTACCTCCTTTGAATTTACCTCCTTGCAATCAGATCTGAATTATAATAAATCATCCCATTTGCTACTGTAATCTCAGTTTAGGTGAATTTGTGGTCTTCTTTATACAGCTCTACAACTAAATAGACGGCAAAAAATGCTTAAAACAAAAAAAATCTGCCAAGCCAATTAAAATAAACTTAATTGACGTTTAAACCCGAATACAGTAAACCTAGTTTCTTTTTTCCCCCAAATACCCCAGAATTTTTTTTTTAAGATTTGACTTTAGATAACCAATATACACAAAATCTCATATTTTGAATGATTCAATAACCAAAAAAGAGAAAAAACGAAAAAAATGAAATATTAATTTGACTGATATCATAAAAAACAATAGACATCACCATTATATCATTATCATTTATTCTATTGGCAATGATAACTTTGTAGTAAAAATCCATCAATGTGACAGCCCTAGTGTTGACAATATTATAATACAATATCATTACAATATTAAAAGATGCAGGAATTATATACTTCATTATTACACATTCAATCATTAAAATAGCATACTTGCTTTAACTGTTTTAAATGTATTTATAAAATTGTGCATGTCAATGTGCAACCGTCTCTTCACAGGTGGGGTGTGTGCCGTGGTCATTAGAGGGGAATTCCAATGTCTCCATGGTGACAGTCGTCAAAGTCAACGGGACCACCGTGGGCACCGGCGTGTGTAAATACACTCCGTACGTATTTCTATCATGTGTGATGGCGTCGCTGTCTGTGGCTCTGTACCTGCGTGTGTCATCGCTACCCAAGATCCTCCTGCTTCTCCTTCTCAACATCCTCCACACTGTCGTCATGGAGACCAGTGGCTATCGAGAGGCCATGGGGTGAGTGGAACTCAACCCAAACGTTATAGTAAATGTATTTTTATCATCTGCTTCTAATCGGGGGTTTCGTCATGTATGTGTATGCATGTTTGTGTTATATGCAGCGGTGGATTCTTCCACACACATGGCTACGACCCAGTTCTGGCAATGCTGTTGTTTTCTGGAGCTCTGGTGCTCCACTGCAGACAACTGGATCTAAAACTTAGACTGGACTACCTCTGGGCCACTCAAGTGAGTGCTCCTGTGTTCATGAATAAGTCTTCAGATAAATGCATGAGATTTTAAGCACATTTTGTAAGACATCAAGAACTCAAAATTCACAAAGTTTTATATGCTCATTGCACAGCCCGTTTAGTTATAAATAGAACAGCAGCACACTCAAGTCTCTGTTGAAGTATTTCTTATTGACGTTCGGGTGGGATATATCGAAGAGATTACTGCACAATAATAAAGTAGGAAGAAGTCTGGAAATTGTAAAATTCTCTTATTAATATATTGTTTTCTGACAAAAGAAAAATTATAATAAAATTAAGTGAGTTCATGCAGAAATATCTGCAAATTGTGTAAGAAATGTAATTAAATGATTTGATCTCTTTGTTAATTACTTAATTCAAGTTGATTTAACTTAGCCCATTGACAGATATTTTCACTAGTTTATTGCATGAACTCGCTGTTTTTAAAGCTTTGATTGTGTTTTTTGAGCGTTTAACAATGGAGGTTCATGTTACTAGTTTAAAAAAACTCTTTATATTTCACATATTTCAAGTCTATTGTTTACTGCTGTCCCTCTTCTAAACAAAATGACTGGATTTATGTCTATATAAAATCCCTCCTTCCGAAACGTTCTGATTGGGAAAGCTGACCAGGTCTGTTGTGATTGGCTCCCCGCTTAGAGCATGTGTCTAAAGATGTCCAACCCGTACCATATCAGCAAGCTTCCGGTTCTCAGGCTGTTGTGATTGGTCGGTGGCCTTCTCAATGCACGTTTATTCAAACTTTGGCATTTAGCAATAAACAGTAACAATGGCGTCAACTTCACTTCATCAGTTAAACACATGCGGATCGATCGAAGTGTAACGGAGGTCTGTTAATGCATGTGCGAACATCAATCTTTGACCGAGATCAAATTTCTTCCTACTATGGCGAGAGAAATGACGCCGGACCGATTGGGTCGGACCGGTTATATTAATTAACACTAATAACAAAAGCGTTAGTTTTGCATCTTTATGTTGAACCCCAGCTGGATAATGAAACAAGCCGATTGACTAGAAGTCCTTTTCAAGCAGGACTTCAAAGGACATTTCATAGAAGTGTTTTAGAAGGTATGCGCACACACCCACAATATCAGTGTATTACACAGAACAGCTTTCACAGCCGATGTTAAAATCATGGAAGTTGTAATTTGACCGTTGGTTATCTTAGAATATGTTTCTGAATTCTTATTGCCAGCTGTAGTACTGTGGTGAAATTGAAAGTAGTTTAGCGCTACCTCAGTCAAATGTTTACAATCTCTGATAACCAAACACAACTCCAGCTACTCTTCCTCTTCACTTAGGAAGGCCTTGTCCTTTTTTTGGCGTATTCCTTTGGGCAGAGGTTATTTAAAGCACTCGGAATAGTTACATCATGTACCCGGGAAGTAGAGGGGCGTAGTCTGATTTCAGCTGTTCTCTGTAGTCCTTGAAAAGCGACTTCTGTTGAAGACAATATCTTGTTTGACATTGAACTTTGAGCTTTATCATTTTGCAGATATTGTTTTTGCTCTAACAGAAACATTAGACACTAACTCAAGTTTGAAAAGTGGCATCACGGGAATGGTCGCTTTTTTAAAAATGGTTTAATAAAATGGTTATTTTTTCTTTCAGAAAACAAAAGTCAATATTTAGGTCACTTTGCTTCTCAAGTAAACTTTATTGGTTTTAGATATTTGTATGGTGTAAAACATATTTTTTTTGTAGTGCATGTAATTTGAAGTAGCTTAAAACTTTTATATAAGTAAGCCAAGAATCATGAGACTTGCACTAGCATTTTTAGCGGACATAACTTTATCTAGTGCAAGATGAGTCACACATATTTTTGTCAGTTGTCTGGGAAGACAATAGACTGTGGGCACAATTACATTCCACACAATTAAGAGTTTTTTAAGAAGTCAAAGGAATCTGGGCCATATGCATAAACATTAGTGGTGGCAGTCATTTCACTGATTACAGCGCCCTCTAGTGGTTATATTTAGTACAAATAATCAGGTATGAAAAATCACACCCTCTAAACTCTAGTTTATTCTTATTGCTAAATGTATATTGTCTTGCTGCCACCATTCAGTAATTATTAAAGTGTGTTTTTGTGTTTGTGTTTTAGGCTGAGGAGGATAGAAATGATATGGAGAAAGTGAAGTTGGACAATAAGAGGATTCTGTTTAACCTGCTGCCTGCACATGTAGCTCAACACTTCCTGATGTCTAACCCAAGAAACATGGTCAGATTTCATTTATACTGGAACTCACTGGGAATAACCTCAAGTGGGCTTAATGTCCACATGATGCATTGCACTCAGTAAAACATTTAATTCACTGTGTGATAAAGTTAAAAAGATTGCAGTGTTTTTTTTTCTGGACATTACTTCCCCCCACAGACTTGGTTTCAACAGCAGAAAAGATGTTCTATATGGTCATAAATTAAAATTAGTTAAACAAATATGAACAATTAAAGCATGTTTTATGTAGAATGATGAATATGCACAACTTGTTTAATTACATTTTAAACTGCTGTGGTCAAATACTAACTATTTTTGCTGTTGTAATACTCAAAGTCACCACTTCATGGCAATGTTGTTTTGATCCAGCTGTTAAGGAGGTGAGAGGTCAGCACAGATGCTTTGATGATACTGTATGTTTTGATCATGTGAATGAGATAGCATTGTGCGTAATGTAAATGCTCAGCCTCGCTGTCTCACTCCCTTTTGTGATCTCACTGCCAAGCTGCATTGTGAGAATTTAAATAGGATGATAACGATCACACTTGCTGCTCCACAGTTCATACATTTTATTTTTGCTCCATGTTTAACACATGCTGTTTGCCTCTCTTCCTGCCCAAGATCCGTCTCAGGAATTGATGCAATCAGACATCCTAAATTCTGAAGAAAGCCTCATCTTCTGAGAGTAGAATTATTTTGTAAACAGTGGCACAGGGAAGTAAAAATCTGGAGAAAAGTTCACAAAATACAAACATTACTCTTCCCGTTGCTTGTTTTTATAACGTCATCATGTTTAAGTGGGTCAAGGACATATAACGACCACTTAAAATGTGGTTCAACCAATAATATCAATAATTGTTTTCTATAAAAAATAATTGTGGATGAAATATAAATCTCTGATACAGCATGCTTAACTGATATAAATGTTTTAAAAATACCATTCACTTGTTTTTGATTTGCAGGGAAATTAGATTGATAATTTTCTTAATTTAGGAAGACAAAGTTATAGAACAAAAATAAGAGAGGATTACTAACCAAAACTTAAAGAAATGCAAAAAAACACTTTAAATGGTAATGATTTAAAAAATGTAAAAAAATCTAATTTAAAGATTGAATCCGCATTTATGTGTACACCATATTCTAAATGTGGGAATAACGGCGATAGATATGATTTATTTGTATTTTAAAATCGATCCAATTACAGTTATGGTTTGGATTGACAATTGGTTACCTCTTTATTTGTAGTGTGAATTTGTAGTGTACCCATAATTTTCCCAACATCACACTTATGTATTATGCAGTCAGTTAAGGTGTCTTGCACTTATTTGTAAATAACCTCTGTTATGATTTGCATTTGCATACATATATTAAATCGACCCTCACTTTTGCTCACAGTTTTCCCATGTGGTTGATAAGTGCAATTGTTTGTTACCAGTGTTGTAAATAATGTTGCTGTATAAGCTCACTCGTATACACGTATTATTGTTTACTAACCTTATGGAACCGGAGAATTAAAAAAACTTTTCTTGGAAACCATATCACACTCATCCACGAGCAGGGATGGTCGGGGCTGTTGGCCCAAACACAGAATTTACAGAGTGTGCTTGCAGCCACTATCAGGCCGCTCGGATAGCAGCGGCAGTAGAATTAGTTGGGTTTAAAGTTGTTCTACCTCTGAAACAATTTTAGAGATATTAATTTCAGGTCGAAAAACTACAAATCTTTAAATATGATACTATGTATTATAAGTGTGGTTCCCTTTCTATCGGTCTCTCGACGTTGTGTCGAACTGACAGATGGGGTTCACCCTTGAGAAACTATTAACTTCGACTATGAAATTTGCATGCCGGACTCTCCCCCCGGATATCCGGGTATAAAAGGGAGACAACGTGCTGCATTCATTCACCTTTTGTTCTTTGGAGCCTTCACACATGATGGACTTCGGGACTTTCAACTCTCAACCGTCCAAAGCATGTAGGTTTTTGGCATCTCTGGTGTTGCAAGCTTAGATTGCAACACTCTTTCCACGCTATGGCCATCCTGTAGGTCCATCAGGCCAGGGCGTTGAGAGAGCTCCAAGAGGGTAAGACCGACCCAGCATTTATGCTGGAACTCCGCAGGCCACCGACCTCGCTCATGGCAACCAAGTTGACTGTGCGGGCCCTGGGTTGGACGATGTCCACACTTGTGATCCAGGAGAGACACCTCTGGCCGAACCTTGCACAGATGAGTTATGACAAGAAGTTCCACCTTTCTCGACCCTCCCATCTCACAAGGGGGGCTGTTCGGTGATACTGTCAAGGAGCAGTTCTCGACAGTAAAGAAGCAGACAGATGCTATCGAGCATATCCTCCCCCGCCACAACTCGACCGCCCTCCGGCCTTACTTTCATGTCTCGATTCTCCCACGTCATTGCCCGCTCCTACGTTTCACTTTCGAGGGTCGGGCAAATCAGTACAGAGTCCTCCCTTTCGGTCTGTCCCTGTCCCCGCGAGTCTTCACGAAGATCATGGAAGCCAACCTCACTCCCCTCAAGGAGAGAGGTGTGCTAGTACTAAACTATCTTGACGACTCGCTTATCTTGGCACACTCGCAAGGTCTGTTATGTACACACAGGGACCTAGTGCTCCGGCACCTAGATCGATTGGGACTACATGTCAACCGAGAAAAGAGCAAGCTCTTCCCTGTGCAGAGCGTCCTCTTTCCCGGTATGGAACTCAACTCTGTCTCCATGACAGTGCGACTGACTAAAGAGTGCACTCAGTCAGTGTTGAACTCCCTGGAACAATTCAGGCAGTCAGCAGTCCCCCTGAAACAATTTCAGAGGCTCCTGGGATATATGGAATCCTCGGCGGGGGTGATACCCCTCGGGTTGATGCACATGAAACCGCCCCAACACTGGCTACAGTGTCGAGTTCCCTGGAGAGCGTGGCACGCCGGCAGCAGGCGTATGGTCATTACGCCTCTCGGCCGACGCCCCCTAACCCCTTGGTCTTCAATGACCTTTCTACGGACAGGGGTCCCTCTCGTGCTGACCGGCTGCACCAGTTGTGAGAGGCTGTCAGGCTCCTCAGAACCAAAGGTGAAGAATGCAGCACGCCGTCTCCGCTTCTATACCCGGATATCTGGGGGCGGAGTCTGGCATGCAAATTTCATTCGCCAATTTCATTGCCCTTTTCTAAACTAGTTGAAGTTGATAGGTTCTCAAGGGCGAACCCCATCTGTCTGTTCTACACACGTCTCGTTCCCTCCATCAGGGAACTGAGGTTTCATCCGTAACCAAGACGTTTGTCAAATTTGATTGATATACTATGATTAAAGAAGGACCTATTCTTGTGGCTCACACCATTTACACTGGACACGGCCCGACATGGCATGACAACAGAACGCATTAGAACTAGTGGGGGGCATAATTTTTTTAATCTAGATTAATCTAGATTAATCTTGGAATTAATCTAGATTAATCTAGATTAAAATGGCTCATTTGAATTCTGCCGAAGGCATTCAGAATATGTATGCTACCCAAATAATGACTAAAAGTAAGTCTTTGAGAATGGGTTTCTCAAGCCAGGTGGCGCATTAGACCAGGGGCTCATCCCCTGTTTCCAAAATGCATCACAAACTGCTTGAGAAAGCTGTTCTACTATGATAATTTGTGATGAAAATTAAATTATGTTCAATAAGATGTACTTGTGTTTACTTCCGCATTAGCTAAGGGATGCTTTGCGTTTAGGTGATACTTGAGACTGGAAGAGCTCCTACAGTACATTTACATTTAGTCATTTAGCAGATGCTTTTATCCAAAGCGACTTACATAGAGTTAGGGAGCAACAAGCAATATGTCATTCAGGAGCCATAATACATTAGGTGCCAATGCAAAGTTACTGGTTTCAACTAAAGCTAGACCACTACCTGTTGAGAGAAAGTTTTTTTAGTTTTTTAAACCAACTGTATGTAAACCAATTCCGTACAGTAAACCAATTCCACATTGAACAAGGTGCAAACAACCTTAGTCTTGTCGAGGTTTCCATTGGGAAGCTTCTTAAAAATAAATTTTCCCTGAAGCAAACCCGGCGGCTTCATAGCTGCATCCAGGGCCGGCCCTAGCATTTTGGGGGCCCTAAACTTATTACAAAATGAGGCCCCCCATCATCTAATGTACACAATAAACTAACTTTATACAGATTATATCACATGTATCTAATTATATCTGACAATGTCAAATTAACAACACAACAGTATTTCTTAATAGCTTTCCTGTAGCTCAGTGGTCAGAGCATAGTTCTAACAACGCTAAGATCATGGGTTTGATGCCAGGGATTGCACACTTATCCTTTTCTTGATCCTTTCTTTTCTCATCTTTTTCCTCTGCACCAGACTGATATTGCCGCCTTTTCATTTTTAATCTTTGCAGAGTTTAATGCTAACGCACATGATGATTGACACTGACACAACGAGCAAGTAAATTACATTTTCACGCACGGCAGGGGCCCCCTGGTGGCCACGGAGGCCCCATGCAACTGCCTACATCGCTTATTGGGTAGGGCCGTCACTGGCTGCATCCATGTTAGCACATCACGTTTGATGTGGTAATTTCACAGTAACGTCATGTTGTGTTCAGACCAAACGCGAATGGCGCGTCAAGCGCGAGTGATTTACATGTTAAGTCAATGCAAAGAGGCGATACACCTACTTGCTGCGCGAATCGCGCGAATGAAGCCCTGGTTATGAGATGAGGCGGCGCGAATGACGCGAATCACGCGAGTTGAAAAATCTCGTTCTCACCCCCTACAGTGCACTTAAGCTATGTATACATCCGCGCTAAAATATCAAGGTGAAAGTCATCATAGCTTGCGTAGTATAGATCCAGCTCCCAACCCAGCTTTGAGAATAGATTAACGGCGACATTTTTTTTATCGCGCGATAAGAGTCTCACGTTAACGCCGATAACGGCCCACCACTAATTAGAACAGAATATAGTTTTAAATTTGGTCCACACTGGATGCGGATCGTGCAAGGCGTGTCTGGTGTAGACACGGTGTTAGTATTAAATACGAATTTTACAGTATGCAAACATAGCAGGTTTATTTTAAAAGTGCACATAAAATACTATTGTTTATAACGCAATCCTTTGAAGGAATATTAAAACGAAAATGCTGAATTCTATTTTTGATCATGTAAATTGTTTTGTTTATAAGGAAGAAAATGTAGACTCAGAAGATTGTAGAATTTAGGCATGTCTGCCTATAAGGCAAGCAGTCATACTGAACATAAAACGAATTAAAGGGATGGTTCACTCATCACAAAAACTCATTATTTAATCACACTAATGCCATTCAAAACCGGTAAACGGTATGACTCTTTCTTCTGTAGAAAACAAAAGGAGATATTCTGAGAAATGTCTCAAATTTCATCAAAAAAAATTTGCTTTGTGTCTATATAATGGAAGTCAATGGGGTCCAGTGGTATTTGGTTACCAGTGCTCTTTAAATTAATGAAATGAGGTCTGTTTGTGTTACCAAAAACATTTTAATTTCTTGGGTCAAGGGTCTCATGACTCTTTCTTTCTTCTCTTCCAGGACCTGTATTATCAGTCTTATTCTCAGGTGGGCGTCCTGTTCGCCTCCATTCCGAACTTTAATGACTTCTACATTGAACTGGATGGAAACAACATGGGTGTGGAATGCCTCCGGCTGCTCAACGAGATCATCGCCGACTTTGATGCGGTGAGACTGTCTTGTTTTTCAACCTGAGAAATGTATGTTTTGGCTCAGCAAGTTAACTTAATCCTACTCTGTGGCTCATTTATTCTTTATCATTTCTCTCGTTATCCTGAGGCAGCTGATGGATAAGGAATGCTACAGAGACATAGAGAAGATCAAA
Source organism: Triplophysa tibetana (assembly GCA_008369825.1). Classification (NCBI taxonomy): domain Eukaryota; kingdom Metazoa; phylum Chordata; class Actinopteri; order Cypriniformes; family Nemacheilidae; genus Triplophysa; species Triplophysa tibetana. Next base: position 15,511,876 of record CM017910.1, on the reverse strand, counting down.
ACTATCGGCAGCACGTACATGGCTGCAGTCGGACTCGTGCCAACTACAGGATCCAAGGTACGCAGAAGTTCTGTCCCAAAACACAGATGACTTAATAGAATACACACCTCTCAGGTTAAAGTATAAATTCTGTAATCATTTATTTATCTTCATGTCATCAAAAACCTATACATGACTCTTTCTTTGGTGGAGCACAAAATAAGATATTTTGAGAAGTGTCTGAGTGGTTTTTAGTCCATATGATGGAAGTCAATGGGGATAACGTTCTTTGGTTACCTACATCCTTCAAAATATCTTATTTTGTGTTTTGCAGACGAAAGAAAGTCATACGTTTTGGAATGACATGAGGGAGTAAATAATAAATGAATTTTAATATTTGGGTCAACTGCGCCTTGAATTAAACCTTATGCAACAATATTATTAATATTATTGCAGAAAGGTGACATAACTGTGTGTGGCTACAACGATAAAGTAGTTTATCCAATAACTTTGACTTGTCCTCATGCTACTCCAAACCTTTGTGATGTTATTCCCTCACTCACAAAAGAAGTTTTGATGAATGTCCAAGCTTCTCGGTTCCATTGAATATAATCCTAATTTTTACAAGGGTCTGCTCTAAAATAAAGTTATTACGTTTGAAATTATTGATAGACCATTATTGTTGCCAGGCCATTTCAAAGTCACTATAAGGAAGAAGGCGCACTAATCAGTCTTGTTTGAAACTGTTTTAGTCATACAAAACTAAAGTCCTATCTACTTGAATGGGGTAAGACGGCCTTTTTCTCAAAAATTACTGGCTAAAATGACAATAAACAACATATTTCCGACAATTAAACGTGACATCTACTGCACCATAACTTCTTAAGCTTAAATTGTGCTGAAAACCTCAGATCGAGATCGCTTCAGCTACTGCGTATGCCCACGGGTTGCCAAGCACACGATAAGACCTAATAAGATGATAAGATGCCTGTAATGAGATTCAAATAGGGAAGGAAGGAGTCAAGAACCGGCAAACATTCAAATAAAGTTTTAATACAAATAATAACAGCCGGCGGCCCCTCACGGATGACAACCGGCGAAATAACAAATACAAACATAAATCCTAGTAACACATAACACAAGTTTGAGCCCGGTCCTTTCTCTTCGGCGGTCCGGTCGCCATTGTTTCTTTATATGCTCCCAATCTCCTAGGTGATGCGAGGCCGGTGCGCGCACCACTGGCGCTAATTAACAATTACTTACCGGCCTCGAACCACGGTCTCGCCTCGCATACTCTACTACATACCCCCATCACCCATCACCCCTCACAGGTCGGGGGTACCCCCGCGACTGTGCATGCTCCCTCCCTCGGGGGGGGGTGGGGTGGGAGGTATGCAGCGACGAGACGAGACAACTGAGACGGGAGCCCTCGGAGCGACCGGAAAGAGAGAGGGGAGAGAGGAAAAAAAATTATAGTCCGGTTCCCTGACATGCTGCCGCTCGGTCCTCAACCAGCCGAGAGGCTCTTCCTCGCGGTGCTATGCGTTGGTGCTAGACGTCCGGTGGACCGCACGATCCTCCTCCGCCTCCTGGCGGTTGGCGATGGCTCCTCCGTGTGAGGGCATCGGCAGCGAGTCAGTCCGCCGTTTCCTGCCCCTCACCATCATGGCTCTTGGCAGCAGGATTCCGGCTCAGGGCCAACGGCGCTGACTCCTCCACGGTCTTGCCCCGTCTACTCTACTACAATGCCCACCTACCACAGAGAATCATCATTCTTTATTCATTGTTGATTGGTGATTTTTACTAGATGGCGGGACTTCCTGACAAATTGAGTCATAGATTTCTGCGTTTCATCGTAATATCAATGCGCCATCATGGTCATATTTATTATCTTTTGTGCCCTTGTTGTATTGTAAAGAGAATCAAAACATCTCATTTTGTGTTCCACAGAAAAATGTCACATGTGTTTGGAACAACCTAACCTAATTTTAAAAACATTTTCATTGACCAGCAAACTGTGGCTCACTTCTGGAAGCCAATGCTCATTATCAACTTGTCGAGTGTTGAAGTGCTGGTGATTTTTTTTGTCTTTCCGTTTGATCTCTGTTACACCTGAATAGGTGAAGAAGTCCATTTCCGCACACATGTGCACAGTTGCTGATTTCACCATCGAAATGTTTGACGTCCTGGACGCGATCAACTATCAGTCCTACAATGACTTTGTGCTTAGAGTCGGTGAGTGATCTTGTAATAGGAAGCTGTCATCGGTGGGTTTGTGTGGGCGAGCATGTGCATGTGAGCTTGTGTACGAGAGGAGGAAAAGCGTCAGAGTGTTAGTGTTCACCTTGTGCCGGACATCCCGTGTTCATAAGTTCTATAGGATGTCCTGAGTATGACGTCTTGCACAGGGTCAGATTGCGTATTTGACATGTACAGTTACACAAACAAGTGATATATGCAAACGCACTGAGCATGTGCAGAACAAGTGGACTTGACCCTATTTTACCTTTTATAAAAATGTCTACACAAACAAGCGACATGTGCAAACGCACTGAGCATGTGCAGAACAAGTAGACTTGACCCTATTTTACCTTTGAGTGAACATTATTCCAAAAAGACAAATGTTTTTTTATTGTTTTTAGTGTAATGTTTTTTATTCTTTGTATATATATATATATATATAAATGTGTTAGTTATATTTGTATTATTTTTATAATTTTAGAAATTAAAGGTTTTTACCAGCTATGTTTTCCAAAGCAAAGCGATATATCCTAGGGTGTTTTTAATGGTTGCTAGGGTGTTGCTATGGTTTGTTTAGGTCTTCTACAGTTATCTTTTAATCCAAATAAAACAATTCAGCTCCACATGGAAGTATGTTACATAACGCAGATCAAGTATAGTAATATGTGTCATAAATACCTTTTATGTAAATTTTTTATGCAATTTGTTGATTCATTGATCAGGTATTAATGTGGGTCCTGTGGTTGCCGGGGTTATTGGAGCTCGCAGACCTCAGTATGACATCTGGGGAAACACAGTAAATGTTGCGAGCAGAATGGACAGCACTGGAGTTCAGGGCAAGATACAGGTACAACAAACCCACATGTGTGTTTCTACAGAAGTTGGCATTTTAATGTCTCTAAAAACTATTTACAACATTTTCACTTCTATTTTTGCTGTCTTCACTTATGTAGTATTATTTTTTATTTAGTTTCATTTTTATATTGTATGTTGCATTGTATTTCACAATGAATATTATATTTATATTATTGTATATCGTTTCAGAGATTAAATAAATGTAAATTCTGTCAAAATAAACATATATTTGAATCTTTTAAATAATTAATAAAAATTAAACTCTTAAAATAATTTGAATTTTAATAGTTTTTGTAGTGCTGTTTATCATTAAAAAATATATATATGTTTAATCACACATTTTTTTCTGTGACTAATCACGATTAATCGCACTTAACATTAATGTTTTTAAATATACTTTTACATTCTAATAATTTAACATTTGTGACCCTGTATCACAAAACCAGTCTTAAGTAGCAGGGGAACATTTTTAGTAAAAGACAAAAATACATTGTATGGGTCAAAATTATCGATTTTTCTTTTATGCCAAAAATCATTAGGATATTAAGTAAAGAACATGTTCCATGAAGATATTTAGTAAATTTCCTACCTTAAATATATAAAAACTTAATATTTGTGAGTGGATTGCCTGCCACAGTGCCCCTGATTAACAACTTCAAAGGCAATTTTCTCAATATTTAGATTTTTTTCCAATATCAGAATCCATGTTAAACGGTTGTATCTCATCCAGATATTGTCCTATTCTAACAACTAATACATCAATAGAAAGGTTATTTATTCAGCTTTCAGATTATGTCAACATCTCAACTTCGAAAAATTGACCCACAAGACTGATTTTGTTGTCCAGGGTCACATTTAATATCCATATGAATGCAAAAAATAGTAGCTTTCTTTAATAGCATGAATCAATTTTAATTTTTTATTTATAATAGACATTGAACAGTATAATTGGGAGCTATCATGAAATTGAATGAAGTTCTCAAACACTTGAACAACTATTTTGTTTTGTTCTTTGGTTAACATCAATGACGGGAGTCACAGCAACAGGTTTAAGAATGCAACCCCTTTAAGAGCTAACCCTCTACGCAGATCTGATACCTCTCCCATTTTCACATCTGTTTTTTCTTAAGTGGTTTAAAAGCCTTTACATGAATAAGAGGAGCTTGATTACATAATGTGACACTAGACAAAGGATGACAAAACAAATGGATGCTGCGTTGTTTGCGTTAAATATTTATACCGTGTTAATATGAAAAAAAACTATCGCATGAGTTAACTCATTATCTTCGACTGCCCTAGTTTTTTTTTCTTTCCAGATAATTTTTTTAATTTTTTAATTTTTCTGATTCTAGGTGACAGAGGATGTCTTCCGTCTACTCTCTGGTCATTATCGCTTCCTATGTCGCGGCCAGGTCAGCGTCAAGGGCAAAGGTCAGATGCTCACCTACTTTCTGGAGGGCCGAGCCTCAGAAAGCACACATCACACGTCCAAGAGCCTGGAGCGCATCCGGACGAATCTGGGGTCGGCACCCACCGTCAGCACTTTCGGGGCTAAAAGTAACACCCTTGGGCAAGTTGGCACAACGTCGAAAAACAGCATTCTTTATCTGCCCTCCGTGTCCGTCGACGTGGAGATGGAGGTGTGATCGCCATGGAGATTGGTTCTTCAGTGACCCATCCTTTAGTAAATCAGGTGCACAGAGAGAGAATGAATGGAGTAAGATTAATAAGAGAAGAAAAGAATGAGCACTGGGATTAAAAAAAGAGGAGAAGAGATGGTGAAGTCTCTTTCTTTGCACTGGTGGAGTGAGGAGAGAAAACTCAAATGTGCCATATAGAGACCCCCCAACGCAAGTATATAATAAGCATGTGTGTATTTTCTGTGTGCGCATGTATGCGTGTGCGTTTCAATGAGTCTTCCCCAGACCAATAGGATATCAGGGTCTCCTACACCGGAGCATGCGATCTACTGCAAGGCAGCTTCACACCAGCGGAGGAGACACATAACCAACGTGTGTGTGTTATCTGAAAATGTCAAGAGATGCCACGGCAATGAAGAATTTGGGCAGTGAGGACCAAACAGATAGATTTTAAACAGCGCTGTATTTTGTACGTGAGTTTGTGTGTTGCGAGATGAAGACATGTTGAGCAGAAGGTTGTGTCGGGTTTTTGAAAAAACTAAACAAAAAAAGGGTTACTCATATTGAGATTTGTTTTGAATAAATTGTTTACAAAGACGCGGTTTTCGAAAGCGATACAAATGGAATTTCCAGCGTTTCAATTTTTTTGCCGTTCATCCATGGGCGATAGAGAGAGACTGCCAAAAATACTAAACATTTACACTGACGCTGAATCAGAGACCAAAATGATTTATTATTACAGAAAAACACTATCCTGTTGTAATCATTTACAGAAAGTCAGTAGAGTCTGTGACGTGGGTAAATGTTTATCTATGCGTGGGTTAAATAAGCAAAGTTTTCCTGTAGGTGATGTGTGTGTATGCACCGGGCTTGGAGAAAACATTTGTGATCGCTTGCCACTGCTCTTTTTGACGTCTGGACTATCCTATCAAGTAATAACATGACAACATGAAACTAATCTAACATTAGTACAATGTTTAATAAACTGTCAGGAATGAAAAATATTGTTATAATCGCTCAAGAAGATCAAAGCCGAGTGGCAGTGCAGGATTTTAGTATCATTGGCTTCCAGTATGTGATCAAATTCCTGAATAGAAAACCAAGCTGGGCATTTGTTCTCTACTTCAAATATTTTGGTTTCTAAGTGGCGCTTTCAGAATCTCCTATTAATGGAAACATCTCTCACTGTGCTTGCAACAATCTTTAACACGCAATTGAACATGCATGATATTTTAGTGCTGGATGTGTCATGTGCTCTATAGGTCTTAGGTTCGGCTCTCTGAACATCTCGGTTCAAGAGCATGCAGACGTCTTGCTCTACAGCCTCATTATGAATAAACGAATATGAGTTCTCCTTTTCATTTACTTTGTGTGCTATTACTGTCTCTTTGATAGATTTCCCATGATGCCTAGGGAGTGACGTTTGGCTTCAAGCATGCCGTTCTGCATGTCCCTCTCAGCATGCCGTAATTCTGTCACGTCAGCTCTGTTTAATAACCGATTTGTGTTTCTAATGCATGCCTACTGCAAAAAGAAAATCAAGGGTGAAGAAATGTTGCGAAACGCGCTTCAGTAGCACCGCATGAGCCCAGAACCTATTGGCCTTGATGATACGAAGCGCCATTTTTGAATCATCGTCTTTCTTGATTGCTTATCCGCTTACCTGTTCTATTCGTGGTGCTGTGAGACATTAGGGAAAAGCTTTTCGGGAGTTTTGTAGCATTGGCGCCTTTGTCAAGCTCTTAAAGTGACTGCCTTTTTAATCCAGGGTCTGATAGAGAACGTGTATTTGAATATGTGCCAACCGACATATCAAACCGTCTTCTTTTATAGCACAACTTTGTGTGCACTTGGTTTTCTTTCGAGCTTTATTCTCATATGGACTGACCAAACCACATTTGGCTCTCACAAATGGGCTATTTCTTATTTCTATTTTTACGTAAAACTGCATATTCAGGAACCCTTTGTTTATATTATATTATATTATATAATATATTATATTATATTAGCCGCATTTAGATTAATTTCCCACATGAACAAAATGATAAAGTTTTAGCGTATTTATGCCAATTGCTCAATGGACTTTCACATCTATAGATTTTTTTATTCAACCAATATGAATGCCAAATGCCAAAATGCTTATCTTATCACTGACTATTTCAGATTCTATCCAACAAATGTAGCCAAACAGCTAAATGTTTTTATTTAATATGGCTTAATATGACCTATTTTGACTACAGTGGCCTAACTTACTGTTGTTATGAACATTCATGATGTATTAATAACTTTAATAATGCATAAAGTGTGCACAGTAAAACCATAGAATAGATTTTCATGTTGATTAGATATTTTCATATTTGATACGGGTCAAAATTATTGTACGTATTAAATATATTGTAGAGTTAACGACAAGAGTATTTTATTGACAATTTGTAATATTTGTGCTATTTTTGGGGTTGCAATGTATTTATTGCGATGGTTCTATGTGAATGTAAATTTCATATCGAGATCTTTTATACTTGTGTTTGCACTGTTCGGGAATAAAATAACAATGAGAGATGAGGTCGGGGCCCCTCTGGTGTTTTTGTGCGTCTTTGTTGTTGTGACCGCAGACTCTTGACGTACGTGACCTTGCACATCAATCTATGGACTGTGATTGAGTGAACGACCTGTGAGTTATGAGCTTGCGTAACTCGGGAAAAACAACTGAAGCAAACAAGGAATGCTTTTGATGTGATCAAACATTGCAAATTAAAAGCCACTGTTTATTTTCATGGGTAATGAACTGTGTTTCAATGTTTAAGTAGCACCCAAACAGCACCGGCGTCCACGAACACATGCACGTTTCAGTGTGTTAATGTGTTTGTGATGGAAACGCTGAATGTGTGAGACAGAGTCCCTTTGTTAAGTGGAATCGGATAAGAATGGAAAACCAGTTTCCTAATCCTCAAGAGCCAGTGTCTTCCTGCGTGGTTATTTGTCTGTGTGGAAATTTGTATATGTTTGGGTCAAATAAACAGCAGTTGTTTCCAAACACTGAGGATTTAGGAACTACCGTAAATCCGGCCTATTCTCTTCCGTGTTTACTCGGTCTTCTGACCGAGAGCGGCATTTTCCCACATCCAGGATGTGCCCGTTCTGAAGCGTTTTGGGTAATAGGGGAAAACAAAGGAGTCTTATCGAGCTGGCATGTGCAAGCGGCAAACAGACAGGATGTGACATGTCGTACCACCGGAAACAACTTACAAAACACTACCCGTTATGTGTATGAAAGACACAACACGTGTCACATCAGGGCACAGTGTCGGGTTGAATGGACATCGTGACCCAAGGATCATCTTTGATGTTTTCATCATTATTTGGTTCATGCACTGAAGAAAAATCTGTTGGATTAACATGAAACAATTATGTACAGCGGTTGCACATAATAAAGTTATGTTTACTTGGCATAATTTCATTATGTTCAAAGTGGCAAATTTACAGTTTGTTTGTTATACAAAACTCCTCTAAATCTTAAAAATAAATGAACATTAAACAGTAACACATGCTACACTTTACTGAAAAACATACAAAACAACGCTTAATAAAGACAATAACTCCAGGACTGCTGGGAAATATAAATAATCTGCCTAGTTGTAACAATTATATGTTAACACAACACAAATCTTTTATGTAGTGCTAACATGAATGGATTAAGACACAACTGAACATGACAAAATCATGTTGTGACCTAATTTTTCAGAAATTATGTTGATTTACTGTAACTTATTTAAATTAATCAAATTGGACAAGCAACAAAAATCCTTTTTCTTCAGTGTGGAAAATCTAAATTTAGGTAGAATTTCAAAACTTATTGTCCGCGATGAGAAAGAAGAGTTTCAGAATGCGAAGTTTCTACACTATTTCTGTTCTATTTTCTACGCTAGAAAAACCTTGATAAAAACATTTTTATTAAGTAATTTTATTTACACATCATGGATTCCAAACTGTTGGCATAGATTTTTTGTAGGAGCTTGCGTTCTCTATTCCACCGCATTCGTATGCAAGGAATTCAATGTAATAAAAAAAGTGTAGTGTGACCACCGCATTACTCTTTGGGTAGTTTGTGACAAAAATATAATAAAAAAACGAAGCGTTTTTTCGAATAATCTGCATACAGACAACAATGTTGTAAAAACTATCATATTCAAGAAGACAAAATTTGCAAATTGAAACACCACAAAACTGCATAAATAATTTTCTGGTTTTAGTGAAAACTGTTATGTAAACAGCTCCTTCAATGTCGAAAATTACAAAATAACCACAATGAATGTAGTTTATAATAATTGTGCATTATATTCCTAATTTTCTGAACCCATATGAAGATGCTTTTGTGAGGAACAAATTGTGGCGTAACAATTAATCGTATCTTATTTCAGCTTTATCGACATGAAAGCTTGTGTCAAAGCTCCAATAGTTAAGATTTTTGATCAATGTGTTTGCCTTTTATCACACAAAGTTAATGTATGGCCTCAGTATTGGAGCATCGTAAATGAATGACATTGACCTTTAAGCATTTCTTAAGTGCTCTTTTAGACATTCACAGCATCCATATCAATTTCTTTTTACTGTATGACAAAAAAACCATTTGGCGTGTTTTTCTTTATAAACAAAGTCATTCAAAAAACTCTAGGATGACAGAAGGGTGTGTATAAATGAATGCCGAAGTTGTTCATTTGGGTGGAACATCTGTTTCCTCACCTCTTCCTGAATTTCCTGAAATACCTGTTCTAGTATTACACGCAGAAGTACTCTATACGCAATTGAACACTATGCCATGCCTAGAATACTGAACCTATTAGCAACAAGGGACGTTGCTTATGGAAAATCTTGTTTCTTCACCGGTCTTATACCTCATAATAGCAGCGTCAGTTAAAAAAAATCAAGTGCAGGCCTGGGCTTGCTTTCCCAGCACTTAACCAAACCCATTCCTTTCTTCATCTCTCCAACCGCTAACGTTAATCTCTGCCCTCCAGCGCATCAACCTTCACAATGACTTACAGAATAAGGATGCTCTCTCTCTCCCTTTTAAATTCCCATCAAACGCCCTGCCAGAACTTGTCTTTTCCCCTGCATTTAACCGCGTGTCCCATTTTACTGGAAACCGTAAACGATTCCAGCGAAAGGAAGATTGGATGTGTGTGTATATGTGTGTGCACCGTGCACATGCTGATGAGTAAGACGTGGGAGTGTTTATTACCTGTAGGGAGGAAATGACTCATGAATTTTTATGGCTAACATGCCAAGATAAACACTGCCGCTAACAGGTCATCAGCATGCACGAGTGCCGCCTTTGAGATCACAAATATGCAGCTCTTGATTGGGCGGACAGGTCTCAGATCAGTTCAGTGGTAATGATCAATTCCCACTTAGAGTTACTCAACTGAGCAGTCATGATAAACATACCCAGATTACATTACAGTACACAGTGTGGACAGCATATCTGATAACAGTGGACTGAAGTTGGCCAAGACCGGATTTTTGTCGGTTTGAACAAATAAACCATAAATAGCCCTAGAATAGTGTTTAAAATGAGGCTTTTGCAAGGGTGTCCGTACATAACATGAATTTGAACCTTGCATTGTAAACAATTATCAGTCAGTCCTCTCCAACACAAAAATGTTATATTGACTTGATGTTCATTTGGTACAATTCAAGTTTTATCAATTGTACAAACACATGTCGAAACAGTTGCCACAAGTGATGCATTTATGACACCTCGCTAATCCAATAATATAAATAAGATTTTACCGCTCACTAAATAAGTTGAGTGTATACTTTCCATACAAATGGTGTAACTTCTTTTTTAAAGGATAAGAAGCTCATTCCATTTTTACAAAAAATGTTGCCTTGACTATATATTTCTAAAGCTAAACCTATAGGCTTGTTTCCCCATTACCTGCAGTATTCCTGTGGAACTGCTGCAGTACAACAACAATTATGACACAAGATCTGAATGTATCTGATTATGAATTGAAATAATACTTTCTGTTTACACAACACAAAAGAGTAGGAATATTGTATACTGTACAATCCTGTGAGTCTTCTTTTAGTCCAAAAACACCACAACTTTTTTTTGTTTTTATGTATTTACCACATGGAACTGCACAGGAAATTTTTAAATAGCCTATGTACTATATGATATTTATGTTAGCCTGATAACTGTCATCCGTTCCGTATACGGGACACCTTAGTTTGCGTCAATATCGTGCTAATCGAATCATTACAAACTGTATACCATTGGAAAGGTCTAAGCCTCCAGAATACAGATTTCTTTGGTGTTTTTTTTAAATAATGTATGTAGGGAGAGCAATTGATTCTTTTTTATAAAGAGTGTGCTTAGATTATTTGTTATCCTTTTGCGACCCGTATTTTTAAATGTATTTTTAATCAAAGAAAAACATAAACAATTTTTTTTACAATAAACCTTAATATTTTTTTGTGTGTGTGTGATTTCTTTTTAGCAACAATCAGCTACTTTTCTTTTTTCAAACGAGACCAACCAAGTCTGTGTTCCAAAGAATTCAGGGCCCTACACTCTGCAAACGAATGACGTCTTGTGGTGCCATCCCATAAAGGCAAAAAATCTCTCACATGTACCTTCTCCGGATCGGTTCCACCTATGTGGAATGATCTGCCCGCTGCCACAACATTTGAAGATTCAGTAGCGATCTTTCAGAAACGTCTGGAAACACATCTCTACCTTCAACACCTGACTGATCAGTTCTGACTTCTATTTCTTCTCTACTCTTAAAAAAAAAATGAATACTAACTTTTCTCTGTATACTGTGTTAGGTTATATGAGACCAGTCTTTTTTAATTGCCCTTATGCTTTTGTTGTACTTATGCAGTCCCAATTGCTTCCATTGCTTAACCCACCTGTAAGTCGCTTTGGATAAAAGCGTCTGCTAAATGATTAAATGTAAATGTTAATGTCATGAGTTACCGCCATTTTAGTTCCGCCAAGGGTTTTCAAGTGTAGGCTCAAAATGGGCTCTGACAGTTATTAATATGTATATTAATAAGCTTTTATTGCATTTTATGTATTTGAATTTAACCCTGTGTGTGGCCTTTGGGGCAATTGTTTATATTTATTCACGATAAACACTTTTTCCACCCATATCATATGATCAGATATTCTTGTTTAGTACATCTTTACAAAAAACAAAAACACAGATTGCACCATTTTCATAAATGTGATTTATCAGAGCTAAATGAGAAAACATTAACCAGCATATGGCGTCTGTAATTGGGATAAGAACTATCGGGAAAAAGTAAATATGCAAAGTATTTTCAAATTAATTTATACATAACACGTAATGGCTGTATTGATTTAGAAACCTTAACATGCTTTGGGTCCACTAGACCCACCTGCAGTAACAAAAACATAACCATTATTATTGAACAAAAAATAAAACAGTTCAATGATAAATATATAAAAATAAAAGGATAAAATGAAGGTTCATCTGAGGTTTATTTACTTTTATAAATGATCATGCCCTGTTTTGTACCCTATTCAGGAAACATTCCAGTTTGTCCTCAGATGCATAATGAAGTCTTTCCTTGGTGCACCCTTGTTAGTATTCACAATCTGCATCATCAATCAGACTCAAACAATGAAACTCAGTTGCACGGATTAACAAGCTCAATTTGGCAACATGAAAGGTACCAAAATAGCAGCGAAAGAATATGAAGAGTTCTGCACAGCAGGTTGCAGTGTAATGGGCTTTTGGCAGATCATCAATCCATTCAACTGACACCAAAAAAAGAAGGACTCAAAAAGTGAAGTAATTCATTTTAAGTATTAGCTACGTGAGTTGACTAAGACGTACGCGGTGTTCATTGAGAGGCTGGTCATCTATATGGAATGTTTAATGCTTATCCCTAATCGTAAATCAGTAAAATGACATTCTTTATACTGTAGTCAGCATTTTTTTATTGTTATTCTTTTTGTTCTAGTGTTTTTGTCTCAGAGGGAGGAGAACGGATTAAGCGGACACAGCTGAATCATGCGTTCCTTGAAAGCTACCAGAAATTACACAAAATCTTGTTTTTAATTGTTGGACAGTTTATTTATTAAATATTTTTTTAATTTGATAATGATTTCAGCTACCAGAAACATAATAGGGCGTCAGGACACAATTTAAGCCACCATGTTAACAGCACGTGCGCTTCCACTGCCACAGCTCAGATGTACGGTTACCTTGAATCATCCATATGTTCCGTTTGTCATCTGCATGTTTGTGAAGAGCTTGAGCCTAAAAATATTATTTTTTTAATGAACTTTAAATCTGAATAATAAAATTCTGTGATGCTGAGGTATGAAAAATCAATCACAATTGTTGATTCCAAGAAATATGAAAATGGGCAGCGTAACAGAGATGGAAACCCACAAGTGCGAGTGTCTGTGTGCACATATGTGTGTGTAACGGGTATGTATATAAATAAGTGTCAGATATGCCTAATGTTGGCCAAATAAACACCTCTCGTTTAGCCATTTCCATGCTGGCTGGAGCCAGAGGAAGCCATACACAATGGAAGCCTGTGCATGGGAGCGCATGCAAAAAGGTTTTCCCACACACACACATACGTAAAATTATTTTGACACTTTGACTTTATGATTTGTACACAACGAGTCACAAACATCCAAAATCCAGACCATTATCGAGCTCAAACTCCTGTTATACACTAACCACAATATGTTTCAGTGGTGTGGTGTGATAACAGTAAGCACTGTGGATACAAAACGGTCTTGGGCCCCAGGAAGTAAGATTCATCATATATGTGTGTACATTTCAGGAATAAAGGCTCGCATGAGAATTGATGGAAACGCACGCTGTGACAGGAGTTCTGGCACCGGGAGCAGCGGCTTCATTTATCAACAAACACGCATGGTCACACCCACAATAATGTATGATATTTCTGATACAAAGTCGTGTATTCATAACCAGCAACTATTTCATTAGACTGTTTGCGGACAATGTGGGTGAAAGGTTGTGTATACATTTTTCGCAATGATTGTGTGTTGGCGCTGTTATGCTCTAGTGAGTTTGTGTATATGTGTTATTTTTCTCCACTCTTGTAATAATGATACTGTGAGTTGCTCATCCTCAAGTATCAATTTACTTGTGTTCTTTGACACAAACAAAGATATTATTTGGATGAATGTTAGCAACTGAGATTTCTGTGGCACCATTGACTACCATAGTAGAAACAATAATTGCATATATTGATTCTGATAAACAAAAAATTATATATTTTGAGTTCTTGGGCACCTTTGACTTCCATTTTTGACTACACAAGGAATCTCAGTTGCTAACGTTCTTCTAAATATTTTTCTTTGTGTACAACAGAACAAAGAAATGTATACAGGTTTAAAACTACTTGAGCGTGTCTAATTCATGACAGAATGTTCCTTTTTCAGAATCAGAAAGAGCTTTAGTGCCAAGTGTGCTTGGACACACAAGGAATTTGTCGGTGACAGAAGCTTCCAGTGCACATACAGGTCTTTGGGTGAACTATCCCTTTAAGAACGTAAACTATTTACTATTTAAACAATAGAAAAGTGAATGGAAAGTCCTTAAAACAGTTAGGACTGCCAATAGTTAGGACTATGTGTGTGCCAACCGAAGGGATTTAAGAAGCACTAATCACATTAAAATCTCAATCTTAACCATGCCTGACCTTAAAGAACATTCTGACTCTAAAATCATACCATACGAGAAATGGGGAACAATGTAGAGGGTGTTCATTTGCTTTACCTTATTTAACCTCCCCAGGAGAGTGACCGAGGAATTTTCCAAATAAAACAGATGGAGGTGCGTTTTTTTAAGAATAAGAAACTGCGTTTCATAACCAGTACTTACATTTTCTTTATTTTTCTCTTTTTATTGTCATACACAATGCAACATATATTCTGCAATTTAACCATTTACAATAAATGTAAAGTTCAGGTCAGATCTCAAGGTGCATCTAAATATATGCAAAAAGCTTTTCTGTGGCAAGGTCAATGTTTTTCTTATGCAAAGATGCTGTAATTCGTGACATTTAATGAGAATTCTAGTATACTTATGTTCATGGTCCACTGTGTGGGTTTGTATGTTGCTATTTTCAAATTACATACATTCCATTTTTTTTTATTCTGTTGACGTCAGTAATGTTGATTTGTAAGTTGTTTACGTCTCTCTCTTTTTTTTCAGGCCTGCCCTTTAATGACACTGCTTTGATGCTTGTTTTTTGTTGTCTCTTCCATATCATAATTGACTGTACTATCACATCAGCCTCTTCCGATTCCAAAGACAAAATAGGTAAGATTCTCCACTTAACAAGAGATTTACCTTGTTAAGCTTGTAATAAATTGTGAGAAAGCTACTTCCAGGATATTCGGATGTTAGCGGTAGGCACAAACACTCCCACAAGGCTACTTTCTGAAAAACAGGGTCATTTGGGTTAAACAGGAGCAGTCCATGTAGGCCTAGATATTATTTGAGGACAGCGGTATGATTGCATTTACTTATACTAAATATTTGACCAGTTTCACTCCATTTATATATCGCAGATTAATGTCCTCTTTGACTAGAATAAAAGCACAGACACAGAAGATGTGAATGGCCTTTGGTGCATGATGACGTACTCTAAAACCACCTACTTTTGAGTAGACACGTATTGGTCATGCACTGATGCATATTTACTGTATATAAGCAAATAAATTTAATTTAAAATAAAAAACTTAATTTATACATTTTATGTATTATTTTATCAATTATATAGTTTCTGCACTAATATATAGTTTGTGTGTCCAGAGTAGAGAAAGGACAACAAATCATCAATATTTTTACAAATATTTGACCAGATTATCTATTAGAGGCATAAAGAAAAAGTTTGCTTTCTAATAATTTGTGTATTTTGACTTACTTGGAAATACACCAGAGTACTGAGAAATGCATATTGTTTCAAGGATTGTGGATTAGGATAATGAAAACACTGGCAGCTGTTTTACAAGACTAAAATGAAACAGATCTCTAGCAATCTTTGCAATAGTCCATTAAAAATAAACCTTCACTTTCACAAAGTCTTGAATGTTGCAGCATATTAAATAAAATAAAGAAATACGATAACAATAGTTTTTGCCAGAAAAAAATTAATGTTGAATTGTTTTCAATATTGATTCAAATTTTAATATTTATTCAACACTCTTGAAAACAAAGGTGCTTCACAATGCCATAGAAGAACTATTTTGGTTCCATAAAGAATATTTAATATCCAATTCTTTCTGTTTCACAAAAGGTTCTTTGTGGAGCAAAAACGTACTTCAAATTATAAAAAGGTAAACAGAGATGGTTCTTTAAATATCATTTGACTGGTTTCTGGCATCGTTGTGAAGAACCTTTAATAGCCTTTTTTAAGAGTGAACATCCATTTTACTAAGTGGGCAGTCACGTGTTTTTAAAAACGCACAAATGAGCATCATCCAAAATAACAGAAGGAAGAATTCCAAAAGCTTTTCACATTGTTTGAAGAAAACTGTATATATTTATCATGGTTAACAAAAATCATGACCACATTAATGAAGGAATTCTCCTTGGTAGTTTTGCAATAATTATCATTTTTAACGACTAACGTTCTGCCAGTCAAGCTTTTGCACAGATGTCGGGGATTCCTGTACTGTTATGGAGTGTATTGTGCCGAATGCACGGCTTTCTCTCCGTCAACAGACACGAGCGCGAGAACAGACAACTCCATCACGTGACGCGCATTGGAACCCTCCACGCGCAAACGAAAAAAACTGATGCAACACCGCAAGACAATTGCCTTGCGTCGAGCATGTGAGCTCAAAAAGTCTCCCCTCAGAGTCACGTTATTAAAGCGCCCTTTCCCAGCTGAGTGTCACATCCTGTACCCCATTCATAAACTCCACGACGAAACCACGACAAAGGGCCTGGAGGGGCGCGTCGGTCGAGGAGAGGGGGAGACGTGTAGGTAAGCACGTGCGTTTCTCCCGCTCGCTCACAGAGCGCGGCTATTATCCTTGGAAAGGGGCAAAAACAATAGCAGTGCTCTCGATGTCCCAAACGGGCTTCTTCTCTGACCTCCGTGAGGTCAAGCACCACAGGGCGAGGGCGGGCAAATAAAAGTGGAAAATGAATGCCGGACCAAAGCACCAGGTCGCGATCATTCGGTGTCATAAATCGGCACTGACGCTGGTAAAATAGTTTATAAAGAAGAGAACTTTGTGATTGAGGAGCCTTGTTCCCTCGGTTTCGCACAGTCCTAAATTAGATCATATATTGCCTCATTTAACTGTTTTGTTTAGATTCAATAAACGCACAAATGAACGTTATTGGGATGTTCTTCGATATATCAAATAGTGAAAACGAGGAGAGAAATATCATTAGTTTTACTCTCTTTTATTTTCTCGGTTACAATCGGGCACTGTCCAGTGAGTGAAGCTGAAGGGTTTGAAAATTAATTCAAATGTGGCACAAAATCATCACTATTATGCACATCATGTTCCAAAACTAATATTGACGCACTTTACGCGCCTCACTCAAGGAAAACACCCCGGACTACATCTACATCAGCCAATCAGAGCGTCAGGGGGTCATTTAAGAAATCATTGATATTGCCAATGCGTCAAACATGACCGTGTCGGGGGGATCCAGTGCGCGTATAAATACCGCGAGGCGAGCCAAGGCGAGGTAGTCGAGAGAGAGAGCGCGCGCAAAGAGAAAGCTTTCAACCCAAAGGAACACTTCGATTAACTTCAACCGATATTTATTTATTTATCTATTTATTCTGACCTTTGCTTTGGGATGAGCGTACCGCTTCTGAAGTTTGTATGGGTGGCAGCATTCAGCGCACTCCTTTCTGCGCCGGGACTCCGGGCTTCTCCAGTGGTGGGGCAGGAACCCATCCGCTGCGCCCCGTGCTCCCCGGAGCGGCTGACTGAGTGTCCCGCGGTGGATGCCGGCTGTGAGGAGGTTCTTAAAGAGCCGGGCTGCAGTTGCTGCTTCGCCTGCGCGTTGAAGAAAGGTGACTCGTGCGGCATCCACACTGCACCTTGCGGCTCTGGGCTGCGCTGTCTGCCAAAACCTGGAGAGCCCCGACCCCTGCACGCGCTCACCCGGGGACAGGCGCTGTGCACGGAGAACCCCGAGCCCGATCAGAACCAAAGCGAACAAGCCCAAGGTACCGTTGTCCTCCAGTTACAATATCATACTTTACCTGAGCATCTATACAACGGCAGGTGTTGAGCAGATCGTTTCATTGCGCTGATTTAATCTTTGATGAGATTTCATCATTAACTGTACTACTGGATTCTTTTAATGATTTAGGATGCGCGTTAAATATTATGTCTACGACTAAACAGATGTGTGAACTCAAGATAAACAGTGCGTAATGTATTCTTCCTTTTTTAGACCCTCCTGAGTCTTCTAATGGGGCAACGGCTACGAATGAAGGCAGCTCTACGTTCTTTGTGCACGGACATGGCAAGCCCTTCGACCCGCGGGTCATCAACGCTAAAGAGAGCATGAAAGCCAAACTCAACTCCATAGGAAAAAAACCCGTCGAGCAGGTGACATTAAGCGCTAGAATGATCTTATTTATTATAATTCGAAAGAAATGCGCAAAAGTTTTAGATAGACATAAAACTGCACTGCAGTGCCATGTGTGATCAAAAGAGGGCAGCAGAAGGTTTCCTAAGATTTTTTTTACATTGGCCAAATTGCATTTCAAAATTTCTTAGCTATTCATTTAAAGTCCAAACTATATATAAATATGTAATGTTGTAATGATTGGAAGCTAGAAACATACATTTCTGAGCAAAATCTAAATTACCACATTTGATAATTCCAGGGTCCTTGTCATATTGAACTACAAACAGCTCTTGAGAAGATCACTAAATCCCACCAGAAACTGGGAGACAAAATGACCAGATTCTACCTTCCAAATTGCGACAAACACGGTCTATACAAAGCCAAACAGGTAAGAACAGGACAATTTTATACCCAAGTATGCGTGACAGAAAACCGCCAAATAGATCTGTCCACATACAGAGATATTTTACTTGATTATCTGTGTTGATACCACAGCTTAATGTGTGATATCTATCAACATGATGATACATGTGTGCTGCTTGAGTGTTAGAACGACACTCACCCGAGAACTTTGTATAAAGAGAACTTAGATGTGTATGATTGTAGGTGTTTACGAAGAATAAACTAACCCTCCCTCCCTCTCTCTGTCTGTCTGTGCTGTGTCTTGTTCACCCTGCAGTGTGAATCGTCTCTGGATGGTCAAAGGGGGAAATGTTGGTGCGTGTCATCCTGGAATGGGAAGAAGATTCCCGGATCAAGTGACCTGCCAGCAGATGCAGAGTGTCCCGAGGAACTCAACCACTGATCTCTCACATAGACACAAACACTGGGGGATCTAAAGAACTAAACCACTGATCCTCTCTCTCTTTCTCTGTCACACACTCACTCTATTATGCCACTGATTATTGTCGTTATATTTTTTACAAATATCATAGTATTTATTTATTGTATGTGGTGTTATTTAATTCAGGTACACGGTTCTAGAATTGGTAAACTCCCTGAACTGTCCAAAAAAAGAAATATATTTTTCTGAAAAGAAAATGAATATGTATTTTACATGAAGTACCCGTACTTATTTATTTAACTGAATGTATTCATTTCAATATCTGGATAAGAATATTTATTCTATATGCCTTATACATATTTTTGTATGGTGGAAATGTATGTATGTGTATATTTACTGTATATAGATGACTGTGTCTTAATTTCCTTCAGGCTTGCTTGTGTAGGAAGGGAATGAAATACAGAAAGCACTGCATGACCAAACCTTTTGTCACTGTCCATACATTGCCATATTTTTATATTGTATACGTTTATATTGTAGTGTACTCGTTTTGTTACTGGTTGTACTTTTAATTATTGAGATTATACGGGTGTGAAATGGGGATAGCTACTTATTTTTTACATGCAAAGTATTGGTCTTCAGCTTTGAAACGGGTCATTTCCTACCTCTGCCTTTTATGTTGATCATGTGTTATCTCAGACTTCCTTACAAATCAAGTTAGTTTCTTTGTGTTTATAAGTTACTTTTATGTCTTAATTCCGTTTTGTGCTGTCTACATATTGTGTTCCATTTTTTTTTTTTTTAGCAATGCAATGTCTAATTAAATTGCTTTACTCCAAAGCAATTGCTCATGTGTATATTTGTAATTGCAATTCATTGTGGGCAAAAAATAAGTATTTAATAAATCTTTACCAGCATATCAGTGTCAGTGATTGAAACTCAAATGAGATGTTGTGGTTATTATAAACCGAGACTGAATCATTCTGTCTGTGAAATTAGTAATGTCAGAACAAATCCAAACACCACTACATAATGTAAATGCTGTTAAAACAAACCACAACCACCAAAATTGTCTTTTCCCTCTCTCTCTCTCTCTCTCTCTCTCTCTCTCTCTCTCTCTCTCTCTCTCTCTCTCTCTCTCTCTCTCTCTCTCTCTCTCTCTCTCTCTCTCCCCCTTCCATCACCTTGCCAAAGCTTGATTATGTTCTGTCTTGTCTATATTTAAAATTGCCTACAGGCAGAACTGTGTGTGTGTGTGTGTGTGCACATGTGTCCTTATCGTGGTAATCACAAATGGGCAGACTAACTTTAGCTCGGTATTTTGGGGAGACGGGCTCCACTCTCCTCAGTGCCTTTGACCTATGCTCTGTTTGTGCTGGGTAGGCGGTGGTATGCCCTTCCCCTTTACCCCGAATGACCAGCCTCCATGGCACCTCCTTTTACACCTTTATTCTATTTTTCACATTATAAACCTCAAGGTGTTTAGTTTTATGGGCTTCATTGGGAATAACCAGATGTTTTGGAGATCAACATGACCTGATAGCCATTCTCACAATATGCAAGGAATGCTGCATTACAACTTCCTTCATGAGTGAGATTTAAAACATTTGAATAAATCACATCATTTGCATTTTCTAAAGCAGCTGTAATTAATGTCACGTAAATGTCACTCAAAAAGAAGTCCTGATGACTAATCCGTGTGAAAGATTTTGTGTCATGAATTGCGGCATCGCAGCTTCTTGTACAAGTGAATAACTATGCTAATGTGAATGGGGTCTCTGTGTGTAGATTTGAGGAGTAATGACCTGTGTGGGGCTCGAGGTAGAGTGTGAAATGAAGCGCTTCAAAGATGTTGACCCTGTAACACAGATGAGATTCTAAATCTCCAATGCCCCTGGCTTTCTGTAATACTAATGGTGAAATTGCTTTAGCTAACATATAAGCTTTCTGTGAAAGGACCATTGTTTTGAAGAGAAGAAACTCCTTGTTGATAACAGGAGCCAACTTTGGGTATAGAATTATCTAAATGAATAAATACGTTTCCTAATACTAATAAAATACAAATTTAATTTGACCTTAGACATATGCATACCTAATATAGGCCTACTGTACTAGGTTAAATGCCCCCACGTATTCAAATACTGAAACTGTATCTGTAATTTCCATTATAGAATTCAATACTTGTTTAAAGGTCCGTTAAAGAATTGTTCGAAAAAATCATTTTTAATCCAAAATCAAAATCTGTTACAAAGTTCGGACCACAACATGTTTTATGTATTTGGGAGACTCATTTACCCGAAGGTGCATCTATGTGTGGGTGTGTGTGTTCTTTGGGAATCCAACAACACAATACTCATGAAGGGAAGACAGAATTTTCATTTTAGGGCGACTGTTGCTCCAGCTCTATTTACAACATCAGTTACCTTATACAATACCATCCAACCGTTTGTAGAAACATGTTGACTGACATTCACTGACAATGTAAGTCTATTGGACAATAATATGAGCTATTTTGGGGGTTCTATGTGTATATGTGTCAACAGCAAGTGGACAACATTTAAACATATTTTCCGTGATTATCAACCACACGCTGTTATATTAGAATTTATATTAACTTTGTAAATTTGCCAGGTCTTAGTTTAATCAGAATATTGCAGAATTCTCAAGTACATGCATTATAGTTTTCTTATGGTAGGTAGGATGTTTGCTTGCTTTTTGACAATGACTAGAAAAAAATCTGAGAATATTTTTAACATATAAGGTAACACACTGTCTAGGACCGCGATTGTTTTTGAAAAAGTTAACTTTAAGGCAAGGAACCTGGGCGACCTGTATGCGCCAACTCAATGGATTCATGGATGAACTGACAGGATTACCTCCAGTTAAGTGGCCTGAGTGACATCGAGACCTGCCAGACGGAGAAAACAAGCGTGTAGCAGTGGTGTTAAGTTTTGGAGTAATTGGAATTAGTTACTGTACTCAAGTATCTTTTTTGTCTATTTTGTATTTGTACTGAGTATTAAAGATTATTAACAACTTTTACTTGACCACATTTTTCAAGTATATGTACTCTTTAATCCACTTCATTTGTAATGACTAATGCAATTACACATAACATTTTGCATGGTACATATCTTTTTCTGCAGCAGTTTATTTTTGTTACAGAAGAATTAATATTGCCATTTACAGGGCTTTGAAGGTACTATAATCTTGTGGATTTTGCCTTAATTCATTAAAACTTGTCAACATGGCTTCTTAATGTGAAATGAGGACATGACTGCAGCTGGTGATGAGGCCAAAACCAGCATGTCAAGTGCAAAAAGGCTTTGACGTTTTAATTTTACTTGACATTACTTTATTTATCCAATAAATTGAAGAGACCTTTTTAAAGGAGTTTAGTTTACTTATGAGCACTTGAGATTAAATGAGACTTGGGTGTGTGTTATAGATGTAGGTTATGGTGTCACCAATGATTTGTGTCAATTTTTAGGTGTTCAGTCTTATTATGATTCCCGAAAATAAATGCGATTGCTCGCCTTACGAATCAACCGTTTCTTGTTTTCACCGACGCGTCTCTTAATTGTTGAGGGTTAGTGCTTCTTTGAGCCTACATTCAGCATGAGTAAAATACTCAAGTAGTCAGACACTCTTAAGACTTTTAGTGAAGTCATTTTGGAATTGGTGAGTTGTGACTTGTAATGGAGTAATTTTCGCTGTAGTATCTGTACTTTTACTTAAGTATGGTTTTCAGATAAACTGAGAGCGTACACATCTATAGATGCCTGCGTTTACTATCAGTGGCAAATGTTAACAAATGCATATACTTGAACATAAACCTGACATATTACAACACCCTTCTCACCCTCTCCTTTTATATTAAGACACTTGTGACAACTACAGAAGAGATGACAGACAGTTTCCTTTATGTTTAGTTTCTGGCCGAGAGTTAACTGCTAGTTGAATAAGTTAGCTAGCATAGCCTACCCTATGCGTTCAAAAGTTTCTGATTTGGGCATTCGTGATTTTATTCTACCCAAATCATGATCCATAATCCACACCACCATTTTTTATCTTAAGTATCTAAAAATGCAACCATTTTGGATGATAGTTTCTGTTCAGTTAGCTGGTTTTATTGTGTTTAACAACAGCAGTCGTCAGTGTTTTTGTTTGGCAATGGCAGCAGGTATGTGTTAAAATATCAAATTGGAGTCTGTATTCTGTCGTTTGTGGCACTAAAAAACACATCCAGATGATATTTATACTCCATATGTAGCCGAATCTTTGGTTTCTATTGGTCACCTCCAGTTTTCTCTTTGTTTTCCCTCCAGCTAACACCGTGACGTAAGCGTGACGTCTGCGCAAAAGGGCTCTATAAGAATTGTTTTTTGTTTTCTCTACCTGTGCAGTGTTTTTCTTTAGCCTACCAATTATATCTCTGTATAGACATGGCAGAGTGATTTGTACATCCACACAGCATACACATTCACTTGCATTGGCATACGGAAAGAAGCATCGAAATGACAGCCTGTCATTGTGTAAATAAAAATAGTGTTTACATTTTTTTATTTAAAAAAAGGCATAAATACAAATTATATTTGAACAAAACATATCCTTTCTTGAAGAAAGTCATAGCTGTATAACGTCTAGTTTAGTAACATAAGCTTTTTAAAGAATCAAAATTATTTCAAAAGAAATAAAAACAAACAAACAAAAAAGCAATTACCCGTGAACGGAGGGATCATTACAAGTGACTTGCGGGCAAGAAGTGACCCTAACATTGCACAGAATGAGGGTGACAAGCTTTTCGCAAGATCAACTCATTTTGAACATTGATCTTGTTGTTCTTCTCAACATAAGCTTGGCCTCAGATTTATTCAATCTTTACGTTCACTTGACTTTAGCTTCTTTCAGTTTAGATTAAGCTAAAGTTAAGCTTAGATTTAGCTTAATTCATACCATAAAACGTCTACAAAACCTGAAGATTTCAACTAGAGTTTACACAAAACGATTCGTATGTGGATAGCACTAACAAACTCCACACTGTAGATAAACTACAAATCTAAAACAAAAAACGACTTTAGTGATTATATTCCCAAACATATGATGAGTTTCATTTATTCACTACTGTGCAATCAACGGATCACTGAAATGTTCTCAATGATATGACAAAGTTTGGATCAGCTTATATTTCTTTCTTGGATGAAACCCTCTTTTTAGCATAAAGTTCACATGCCTCTT
Source organism: Triplophysa tibetana (assembly GCA_008369825.1). Taxonomy (NCBI): domain Eukaryota; kingdom Metazoa; phylum Chordata; class Actinopteri; order Cypriniformes; family Nemacheilidae; genus Triplophysa; species Triplophysa tibetana. Next base: position 15,487,502 of record CM017910.1, on the reverse strand, counting down.
TAGACATTAAGCTGGCCTGAAACAAAGTATTTTTCAAATAAAAAAATGTCAAGACACAATTACAAGTAATGGAAGGGGCAAATAGCTAAGCATAATTCCCAAGAATCAAGTCAGATAACGTTTAGCACCACACCACTTTTGCTTAATCTCTTTTTGTTTAGTTGTTTAGGAAGGGAATCGTGGGGCTTAGCCTTTAGCATAAGCTAGTACGCTAATGTTTAAGCCACTTATCTGGCAGCTTTCAGCTTTCAAGTCTTTTCTCAGGAGGTCCGATTTACAACCCAAGCCTTGTATTTTAAATGGGTTGTCTGTGAGGGCGGCCATCTTGAATTATATTAGCTTATAGCTTCAGGGTGAAATATTAAACAATATGCAAGTAGACAGAGGCTGCAACAACCCGCATCATTACCCAACACGTTTCTGCGTGGGTTCTGTTAAGGCTTTGATTTCAAAAACTGCCTGGAAATGGTTATTTCTAGCTTAGGACTACACTGGTATTACAGGGCCTTGTAGCATTACGGTTACATTCAAACCCATAACCAAGACAGAGATAAATGCTTTAAGCCTGGAATTGTCAAGGACAATGATGACCAAATGTAGCATTTGGAGCATCAATCTTGTATTCAAAGTGCTTCATGGTGTTTCCTAAGTCTGGTTAATGCCCATGTGATACATTTAAGGGGGCGTATCGAAGCTGTCCTATGCCCAGCCTAATGGCGTATCCAAGATAATAAAACAGAAAGAGCTTTTAGCGTTGACCGAAATAGGGGCATTCATATTTTAAACATGTCCTAGTATAGAATCGTTTACAACTTCAGTTCTCAATAAGGTTGAATTTCTCTATAGATTTGATTGAGGTTTTGTCCTATTTGTTAAATTGAAGGGCTGGATGTTTGGTTGTGTGGCTAGGCCGTAATAACAGGCTGGAGTTTGTATTCGACGGAGGGCCAAAGTGCATGAAGTGCTTGTGCTTAAGATGGAGCTGTTGGCAGCGACTGAGCATGCCCAGTTTAAACGACCCTACACCAGGAGGACAGAAACAGGAAGTGGGAGGAAGAGAGAGATCTGCTGATAGTTATGGCAGAAACGCAGAGATAAATACACGCTGTGGCAAAAGAGAGAGAGAGAGACGACTAGCTCAAATACACTCAGCAGTACAAACATCTCTCACACTCATGCTGTTATAAGTTAAAATGTGCTTGTATTTTCAATGTTCGTGGGGTAACACAAAATCTCTCTCTCTTTCTTCTCGACTTCTCTTATTTGCATCACTCCCCCTGAAGTGTAAAGTAATTGATGTTCACGTTCTCGGCATACAAGTGGACTATTAGCTTTGGGACATCTTGAAAAATCTCCCTCCCAACATTTTACTTTGTTTTCATGTAGTTCTTTGTGGGAGGTATCCCTCTTTCTCTCAACCACGTTGTCTCTCGCTTATTTCTTCTCCAGGTTATTGCAGTGGACTTGGCCTTTCTCCTTTCGGTCGAAGCCGGGTAAAGCCTGTCCGTACTTGTCGACGCACCAGCAGTAACCTCTTCTGCTACCTTTGGATGGTTGACACTGTGAGACGAGAAGAGAAATGCATAACCATATGATATTTGGAACACGTATATGCAAAACAGAAACATCCTGCAAATGGAAGAGACGGTGGCATAAACACACATTTCTCATTGCATCACACTTAGGTGAGAGCGAGTAGCAGCAATACTAGAGCCAGAGAGAGAGGGAGAGAAAGAGAGAGAGAGAGAGAGAGAGACATTGGGGTAAAAGAATGTCAGAGGGGATTCAAGGGGAAGTATAGAAGGAACATTGCAAAAACATTTTCCCAATCTGTGTTTTAATCTGGTTTTGTAATGTCTAAATATACTCAAAACAAGATAAATTTACTCGATGAGCAAACTTGAGTAAGATTTAAAGGCCTGTTTTCAGAGACTAAACCTTGAATTAGGCATATTTTTCTTACTTCATTGGCAAGTTGTTTCTTTTTGCTCAAAGCAGAAATCTGACTTAATTTAAACAAGATATAAAAATATGGCAATGAAAACAACTTTATCTTGTTTTACGGATGCTGAGAATTTTTTTACTAAAAAACAACATATACATACAGATTGAAGGGATAACAAGAACAGAACATTTGTATTGAACCTTGACCAGGTTTAGATTAGATTTATGGGGTTGTTTCAGTTTGCATGTTTATTGATGAAGTCACATTTTGCTTAAACGGAACAAAGCTTTTGAACAAAGATTTTGGCAGCTGTGGCCTAGTTAGAGAGTCGGACTCGTAACCAGAAGGTCACCTGTTCGACTCTCAGTCCCAGCAGGTAGCTGACGTGCCCTTGAGCAAGGCACCTAACCCCCGTCTGCTCCCTGGGCGCTGCAGTGATAGCTCCCCACTGCTCCGCGTGTGCGTGCTCACAACTCACTGGATGTGTTAAATGCAGAGGTCTCATTTCGGTTATGGGTCACCATAACTGACAAATAGGTCACTTTCATATTCAAATTTTTTTCAGACCAGCACTGAATTTAACCCTTCACATATCAAGGTTTATCCGACATTGAAACTTACTCTATTTCTTCTTTTCACGTCTCTCTCTTTTGGCACTTAGCTGTAGACATGTGCAAGTCAAACATCGCATCTAAGTTGGAAGAATGTGCGACGGCCATTCGCGGCGAGCGTGCGTTTATGTGTGTATGCATATAAAACAACTGTCTTCTGTGGTTAGGAGAACTTAAACATGCACAAACAAACACACCATACTGTTTGCAGTTCCTTCCATGGTTTGCATTTGGGGATTATTTACATGCACGTTTTGACAACTTGTGAATATCATTGCCTACTGAAATACACACAGATGCACGCAGAAAAATTTACGAGAGGCTTAAATGTCTCCGTCCCGCTGTTGCTGATGGAATTGTGATTTTGGGTTCATAAAAACAGTTGAAGGTAAATTTGGCCGAACTAAAATATTTGCCATGGACAGTTAAAGAGCTGCTAGACCTATTTTAGGAAACTTGTATCCACTTAAAGTCATCTGGAGCTTATTATACTACACAGGCAAAACAAACATACACATGCACACGCAAACAAACATACACACACACATATCCTCAGGTGCTACATTCATTAGAAAAACCTATTCACTCAGTCAAAGAAAGGAAGAAATATTTTTTTTTTCAAGAGTTGAAGTGGATGAGTCAGGGAGACAGAGAAAGAGTGGAAGACAGATCAAAAGCAGTTTTATTGAAAGAGTACCAAATTAAAATAGCTCAAGCAGAACAAGAGCAGTCTGGAAATGAAACCTGGCCTCTACATGGGCTGCTCCACATGTTACACTCATCCATTCGCTTTAGTTGTCTTCTGCTCTGAAATAAGTAACACGTCTCTTCAAAGGACCTTTTAGTTGTTTTTGTCTGTCTGAGAGAAGCATTGAGGGTACAGGCAACCAGAGCTTAATTTATAAATGATCAGAACAAGGATCAGGGGTTAGGTGATGGATGCAGCAGGTCGGCATCATGAATTAAGACGAACTTCACACACAGCGAGTCAATGTGTTATAATAATAGCACATGTGACTTTCTTTCAGAAAAATAAGTGCTGCATCCCACTTTAGAGGATCTGTATCCGGATTCTGTTTGTTCCGGCACAAATTAAGCCCTCCAGGTATCTACGAGGTGCCAAGCTGCTTTGCATTATGAGAATGTTCCATTTAGACTGTACAGGCACACAGGATGCATTCTTTACGGTGAAACTGTTTATGATCAAAGCCATGGATTTCACTGAAATACTGTCTCCCTACCAAGCTGTAAAGCTTTCTTTTTCATTTAATGATAATTTCAGAGGAGCTAGCAGCAAGAGCATGCTAGCTTTAAGCGTAAGATCTGGCCCTCCCTTCAGAGCATTTTTTTAGCAGGGAAATCAGAGATGGCAATGTAGAGGCAAAAGTGAGATCAAACATTTAACCCAATCCTCTATGGTTTAATAACCAGTGTCCTCTAGGACCCGATTATCCATTATGTTACACACTGTATTATGTGCACTTACAACACACAGTGACTTGATTGATGATTGATCCCTGTGTGTGTGTGTGTTTTTGTATCGGCGAGAGACAGTGAGGTATATTTAGGGCGTGGGGCACACCCCTGTCAGCCTGGCGGCTTCTGGAGGTACACAGCAGACCTGTGTATGTGTATGTGGGAGAAAGAGAGCATGTGTGTGTGCTTGTGCGACCGTGTCTGTGTATATGTGTGTGCGTGTGTCACAAAGCGAGCCTCAGTCAGTGCTGGCCCATAATGATGCCCTCATGGGCAGCAGGAAGGCGGAAGGGCATTAAAAGCAGCCACAGGGTAAACACAGACTCATAAAACACACACACACTCACACAATATGTGAATGCAACGACTGCATGTGAATAAGACTCTTTGCCAGACTGTGAACAGTGTGTGCATGTTTGTTTGTGTCTGTTGGGGCGCATGTAGTTGGGTGCAGACTTCGGTCCTGGAGTACATGATCATTTTGTACATTTTGTACAGTCATTCTGTTGCATGTGAAACTAGAAATGCAACATGCAGAGAATGCGTGTGAATCCGTGGAGTGCACTGCATCCTTTCAAAAAGACTGGATATTTTAACTGATGTGCACATTTGCATGTAAGCTTATGTATTGATTAAAGTTGTCAATCAAATAAATTTAAATATACGGAAATTAAGGAAATAAATATTAAAATATATTAACTATTTTGGGTCAATTTAGTGGATTTGAGTAAATGCGTAAATGTGACTCTGGACCACAACACCAGTCATAAGTTGCATGGATATATTTGCAGCAACAGCCAAAGAAATTTTGTACGGGTCAAAAATGTAATTCTTTCATGCCAAAAATCATAAGGATATTAATTAAAGATGATGTTCCATGAAGATATTTTATACATTTTCTACTGAAAATATATCAAAAGGTTATTTCTGTGAGTTGATGAAGCAAAATCGCAACAAAACACATCTACAAACTTCAGTTGCAGCAGCCCGCTCTATGGAAATAACCCACATAAGCTTGGTATACTGTATATGTAAAGCTTAAAATTTCAGCTTTCAGGTTCACCTACTCTACACAACGTCATTCCAGCAGTATGGCAATAGAAAGTGTAAAAACAAAATTGTTTCTTCTTAGCAACTGCCTGCTACAGAGCTTCTGATTAACAACTTAAAAGGCAATTTTCCCAATATTTAGATCTTTTGCCGCCTCAGATTCCAGATTTTTAAACAGTGGACTCGTCCTATTCTAACAAACCATACATCAATGGAAAGCCAATTTTCCATCTTTCATGTGATGTAAAAATCCTAATTTCTAAAAACATTGGTGGTCCAGAGTCGCAAATGTATGTGCAACATTATGCTTTACTCATCTCACTCACAGGGAAAACACCCTTTCATGCATGAATTATGACAACCTATGTTAGGATTCGTCTTCTGTGTGTTTTTACTGCTCTTAGGGTATAAATACACTTTTTTCTACATAGTTTTTGCTTAACTGTGGAGATCTGCAAATAGGATGCACTAGAATCCCTTGTAGGTGATGTGCAAAATATGTGTGTTTATTAATAATACATTTTTGTGTTATGGAGTTTTATCATGTTATCTGTAATTTTGTTGATCGTGCATTAAATCAATTAGAGGGACAACACGAACGAAGTTCAGCCCAGTTAAAAGGACTGTAATTTGTAGGATCTCTGAAGTGATGTAAGCCAGCTGACAGCACAGCATTTAAAAACAAATGAACCTGAATGCAGCCGTGATCGGTGTTGTTTTTTTGTTGTCTGGAGGGTTTTGTGACAACCGACATGTTATGTAAACATACACGTTGCGATTGAAAGGGCAAAAAGGCGGATTAAGTAAATAAATAAATCAACAATTTACAGTGCTATAGTCAAAACAAAGAACAATGCGCAGACAAGATAACATCTAAACGACACTAACATAAGCCTTCTGTAAGTTTGTCTTTTAACACACCATTCTCTTCTCATTACTAACTGCCTTACTGTGATATCAATTAATGTGAGCCCTTTATGAAAATGTTTAGCTCTGTGATAGCCTTCAGATCAAGGACCAGACCAAAGCTTTAGCCCAGAGTACAGTAACATGGGTGAGAGATCAGTCTGTCCTGAGTAGCCAGAGGGTGGAGGGATGAGGGGATGGCGGCTCTGGGTCCGGCATGCCTGGCCTCCACCAACACACTGAGCCAATTCATATAATCAAGGTTAAAATTAGCAAGGATTGGACTCTGCTCTCCACGGGAATGGCCTTCATACACACACTCCCCCATATACATACACAAACGCTCCCGTGAAAGATCTTATTCCGGGGAGCGTAGGGACCCCCAGGCACCCAGGACATCTACAGTTCACTTGTGTGAGCATGTGTGCATGAGGTTTGTGCATATTTGTTTGTGATGCTGAAATAAATATGAATGATTGCAATCTCAGGGTCGGCTCGGGCTCCGGTTCAAACCGCCGCGATGGAAGCATAGCGATTTCAGTTGGAACGAAGAGGAGCGGAATCCGATTGGCTTGATCTCCATTAGAGACAGTCTCATGTGTGGATCCAGAATGTCTCACAGATGTTCCCTTATTACAAGCAGAGATCCAAGCAAAGGGGTTTGATCTTACCAAACAAACTCGGCTTTATTTGTGCCAGCCTGACAAGGGAGAGGATGTAGCTGTTTTTTGTGTGCCAAGGATTGAATGTTTCTAATCATTTGCTCTTATGAATACAGCTTGTTATGTTGTTAAAACAACTACAGTTTAAAGGGTCAACAATAAAAGGGACAATATACCTAAAAAATATTTTTTTCCATATGTATTCACCTTCAAGTTTTATTTAATATGTGTATGACTTATCTATGAACTGTGGAGTGCAAAATTAATTATGTTGATAAATGTATCAGTTTAGTGGAAGTCAATGGGGGCCAATGTTGTACGGTTACCAACATTCTTAAAAGTAACTTCTTTTGTGTTCCCCAAAAGAACAAAAACTCATACCGGTTTGGAAAGGAGTGAGGGTAAGTAAAGGATGAAAAAAAGATCTTTGGCTGAACTATCACTGGCTGTTAAGAAATTTCAAGATGGTAAATATTTAAAAACCAATTATAAATGATCATATTAAATTATAGCAAGACCCTCTGTGATGCAAGTGCCAATTTAAATCACATGAAAATATGAATAGCAAAATCACATTATCCTACATTGGATCCTACCAGTGATGCAATGTCCTGTCCTGAAAAAAAACTCTATTATCAAATAAATAATATTGCAAACAAATAATGCAATAATGATGCAAAATACAGTTTCTTAATCGATATGTTAACCTTAAGCCAGCAAAATGTTAGACAAAAGAAGTCTTTGAAGTGCTCCAATTTCCCTGAGACTCCATGGATTATAAGATGACCACATGATAGTTAATCACTTACAGAAGAGTATGCAGAGGACAGGAAATGATGGAGGGGGTCATGGAAAAAGGATAGAGGAATGTCACGACCCGGATTTACACACACGTCAAACGTCCGGAGCTCAAAGTGTCAAAGGACATACTCCAAGAGCCAGTCCGTGTTCTTCAACGCTTCTTTATTTGTTACAGGTGCCACTAAAACGCTCTTGCATTCCTTTTTATGTAAACCATCTGCGGGACCTTCATCTCTCACCTTGAGGGTTTGCTGAAAGTGCTTCTTCAGATATCCAACCTTAACCTATCATCACTCGCTCTCCAACCAGAGGTCCAGAGAGCCCTCGAGCACAGTCTGTCTCCCACGGCAAACAACACCAGTGTCTTAAATGGACCCACATATTCAGTACAAACACATGCTATTGAAATGTGTGCGGGTATATGAGTGTTTGTGTCAGTCCGCTCGTGCACCGGCAAGAGCAGATTGCTTGATCCGCTTAACCCTGCAGGTTTAGCATGTGTTTAACATCAAATCTCTTTCTCACCCTAAATTTTTGGAAAACATTTTCTTTGCCTCTCCCTTTCAAAGTGGCCTCAGTATTCTCCATCATCCAGAGTCAGAATGGTTTGCTATTGTATAAAACCAACAAAAAATCTGTCCACCTCATTTTCCCCGAAACCCATTAGGGCCATTGATGTGGGGCCTTTGACTCGTGCTTTAAATAGACGGTGACTCACAAACTTCCAAGAAGTGTATTTGCCAGCTTCTCTTGTTCAGATTCACTGATGCTCAATTTTAATTGAGGAAACCTCACATATTTTCGTGTACCAGCATGTACATTCAAATAGGCCCCCACCCGGATATCCCCACCACACACACGCTTTTCCAATACTGTTGTCACGGTTGCCATGGCAACTACTATCATCATGTAGCAGGCTGGTGATATGGTTTAAAGATATAGCCTGATAATACACAACTTACGTGTATTTTCTCAGGTAAGGACGGCCTAAAAATAATTCCCCTCTGATTTCCCCTCGGGCAAAACACTTAGTCGCATGGGGGCTAAGCCTTGTAATTGGTTTAATGTACGGTACTTGAAATAAAAAGCATGTGCAGAAGAAAAGACGAGTATTCCGGGTAAAAGCTAATTACCTGTTTTTTCTTGTAGAATCCCTTTTGGTCACAGTTTGGAATGCGGAAGCCTCTTGGGTTCAGCACATTTGAGATCTTAAAACTCTTCAGAACGCTCTCCATCTCTCGACGACACGGGCCCTGAGCCAATGCATCCGACAAACACAGAATTACAGGAAATATTCGACATTGAAAATTAGGAGAGACGGTCCAGTGATAACTTACATATTCAGTTTCTCTCTTAGTCTCAAGGCTGAAATTGTGAATATCTGTATGCACCCCGCTTGAAACCGGTTCCACTTTATAGCTCTGGGTTTTCTTGCTTCGATCTTTATGGATGATCACCATTTTACTGGGGTGCAGCGGAGAACTTTTGGGCTCCATTATGGTTCTATGGCCTCCGTGCGTGTCTCCGGTGGTGTGCTGGACCACCTCGGTCGCCTTGGTTCCGTTAGAGATATGTTCCTTTCCTTCCTCATCGGTGTTATCTGAATGATACGAGAGGATGTAATTGGTGTGTTAGAGCTTTTGACATGTGAAACTAGAGATTTTCAGAATCTGACCTAAGGAATATGTATAAGAGACATCTGGTTTCTCGACCCCACATGTTATCGTGATTATTTAATAAAGCACATCATGTTGTCAGCAAGACAACATGTAAGACAATTGATAAATGATGATAAACTAGTTAACTTATCTTATTGACTTATCAATTCTTGGTTTATTGTGACCAATATCCTTATGGGATCTGACAATTAATGTATCAAAAATTACATTTGTACAAATCCATTTTGGAAAGCACAGCAATGTGGAAATGCATTGCATGATCCAATAAATCCTTTGGCAAATTCTAACCAGCACTCAGAATAGGTCTTTTCAACTTGTAGTGCTGTTAGAAATCTGTTTTGAAAGCAAACTGACATTTGATGAATGCACATCAACTACAAGTGTAAAAAGCGCATTTGAAGAAGCCACCAGGGGAGAAAGAGATATGGGGAGGGGGAGTGAAAGAGTGTTGAGAGTATTTATAGTGACTAAGTTAGAATCATTACAGTCGAATGCCAGACCACCTGACCCGAAACCTAGAAACCAAATACGGCTACAGGACGAAGCGTTTGCTTGCTTTCACAAACATGGTCCGGTAGGATGGTCTGACCAACAAACATCACATGCTTTCCTCTCTGTGCCCAGTTAAGACTTTGCTGTGGATGCTCATAAAATCTATTCAATGCAAATCCATTTCTTCTCAACCCACACCAATTCAAAACGAACCGTTTCTTTTTGATTCTGCTAACTTACACTTCTGTGTTACTACTGCATTGCATGTGCAATCGGTGAATATTAAATTACTTTCCTTATTGTTAGACAACGTGTATGTTTATTGTAAATAGACTGGTGCTGGGTTTGGTTTTAATGCTTTGTAGATAGTACATTGTAGATAAGACATGATTTGTAGATAATTTAGATAATGATGGAATTCGCATTTGTTTCCTTTTCAATATAGATACGCATCATAACATCTAGACACCCAGTATTCCATTGCATACAAAAGTCTCACTTGACTACAACGATAAATGGCAAAGAATGTCTGGAAATCTACTGTATGATGATAAACATTTTATTGCACTAACAATTTTTTTTCTTTATAGTCGACGATAGACGATAATGCCTGAGACATGATGTCACAAATTGCACTCTAATCTCCGTTTTACTATCTGCATTGTAATTTTTTTAAATCCAAGCAAAAGTTGAAAAACCGCAAAGAGTCCAACGCGAAGTGCATGTGTCAGCTTCAAGAAATGCCCGGAGAGAGGGCCGGGAGAAGATGAATTATGGCATTGTTTAAACATGCTGTCCTTTTGGGGTTTTACAGCTCTTGTCTGTTGAATAAATATTCACTCTCCGGCAGTACAAAACAAAGCAGAGCTCTTGCAGGAATGAGAGACTAATAAACAGCTGGAGCAGAAGAGAAGATATTTAGAAAGAAACAGAAACAAAACAGGCCATTAAAGATGGAAAGGGAGTGACAAAAATGGAAAGACAATAGGTACGTGGAAAACAAAATAGGGAGTTGGGTTGCCTAAACGACCAGTCACCTTATTGGTGTTTCATGTCTTTGTCGCTATTGAAACAAACATAAATGCTAAATATAAGTTTAAGCCTGACTGGGATGGACATTATGTGTGGGGGAAGAATGATTTTGTTTCTTCAATGGCAATGGCAGATCAAGGGAAAGTGTGAAACTTATTTTTGGTTAATTTGGTGCACTATTCTCATGGTGCAGTGTAAATGAGATGCATACTTTGATACAAAAACAACTGAAAATGTACTGTATCGATGTGTATGAAGTGATGCACGAAAGGATTTGTTTAAAGATGCAACTAAAAATACCAAAAATCAACACAAGAGACCAGGAGGTGGGACAGGGCTGAAATCATTCAGCATAACAAAGAACCAGAGACAAAGTCAAACACGGGTAGATGTCACATAGAAAGCCTTTAATGTGAAGATATGTGTGGATAGAATGTAGCAGAGAGGAAAAGTTAAGCGAAAACAGATTTTCTGTGTGTGCGTGCAGGCTTGCGGCACACCAAACACTCTACTGTAACCATGGCAGCTGCACTCCAAACCAGAATGAAACCATGCCTTCGTTGGCGATGACATAACAACATCAACAACAACATCAACAATGACAGGGACTTCGGCAACATAACAACTCAAGCGAGGTAAGTAATTGCAACGACGGCACATGATGACCCAACGTGAAGATTCCTGCTTTCCCTGCCTGCATGACCCCCAATCCTGCTCACATAAACAAATCCAAGATAGAGGAGCGGAATCGAGGACCATCTAAATCAGGAACTTGGAAAACATCAATATTTAACCCCAATGTAAACTTTTAGAACTTTTTATGGCTTTTCCCAGCAACTAGTGGCCGGTTTTTAAATCACTCAACCTCACTTATTTGTTCAAACCCAAATGAGCAAACAATTTAAGGTTCTGGCCGAGCGTGAATGAGAGGTTGAAAACTTTGTCAAGCCGACGTCGCAACCCTGCGCTTCCACCAGTAGGGGTACGCAGCAGGTGAATTTCCTCAGAGGAACGGATCGGCCTCTTTCCGAGAAATCCGCACAATTAAGTATATGACTGCACACGCACGCACAAACAACGTCATAACTCATAACCTCATAATCTTTCATCTTCGTTTCTGTTCGCCACTGTTCCCACCCAGAACCACGCTGGGCCACACTGCTACCAGACCAATCAAACCCTGCAAAAATATCATAATTCATGTGTGGCAGAGCCATGGGGTGGAGCCACGCACACCATGGCAATGAAGCTCTGTTCCCTGGTTGGCCGGAGTGTGTAATTACCATAAAGTGTGGTATGATGGGAAAGCAGCATTGAACAGCAGCATGGGCTGAAATGAAAGGGCAGCGGAGAGAGAAACATGAGGTAAAGCAGTACTGTAAAACAGTTGGCGCCCCCAAACTGCTTTTTAAAAGTGACTCTGGCTCCTAACAATAGCCTTTGTGTGTGTGACAATGTAATGGTTGATAGCTTCAACACACCACTGCGGCTCTTTCAAATAACAAGAGAGGGTAAAAACAAATTCACTTGGGCAGCCTTGACGTCAGTTACGACTGAGAATGCCACTTATTGTGGATCTGTGTGTATGCATGTGTATGTGTGTGTCCCAAGTCTTCCCTTAAGAAATTATTTTAAGAAATTCAGGTGGATGATTATATTGGCCTAGAGCCATCAGCCATCATTTATTTCATTAGCTAAGGGAATCACAATAAATGCACAATCCCACAGGAATGATTTAATTCTTATGCCAATCATTTTCCAGTTGCGTTTTGACACTCTCAATGGAGACCTCTGGGTGAGGAAGCAGCGGAGCATCATTCTGAAAACAGTGATCTGCGCTTCTCTGGATGGACTAAATATAAACGAATGTGGCATTCTTAACGATTGGGTTTGTGATGACAAAATTTATTGTGCGCGTACACACACAAACACACACAGACAGAGAGAGAGAGAGATACACAGTACCGTTTCTCTCTCAAACTCTGGCTCTCCTTTCCTCTCTCACACACACCACACGCATAAAACGGCATAGAGAGGCCGCTGTAGCGCTGAACCTCGAGTGGGAGTGAACAACGATGGTAGTGTGGGGCTGTCTCTCGGTGGCTGGACTTCATGACGACTGCCTGTTACAAGAGGTCGCTGTGTCATACCGGTAAACCAGTGATCACTGAATGGAAATGTTACACTCACGCGCGACACTCAATGTCCAGGATGCATTATAAAAAGCAGCATATAGTGCACATCAAGAGCGCAATGTGAAGCCCTGAGTATATGCAGCATCTCTGTTTAACAGACAGTCAGTGAAGAAACCTCCCGCCCCCTAAAGAGAAAAGCCTGGATGAGACTGGGATGAGCGCAGCAGCACTCGCAACCTGCGAACATATTAACCGGGTTACGCACACAAGAGTAAACCCTCACTGATACGCGCAACTGTTCGCAATGGCAAGATGCCCAAGAGCGCGAAAATCGTGCTGGCAAGATTTTAGAGACACCACACATTCAAATGCGGAATGTGCAGGGTAAAATTGAAACAAGGTAAAAATGTTTGCACTTACCGTGTCCCTGAGGGGACACTTTGTCCGGCGCTTTCGCGCACACGCCCCGTCCCTCCAGCAGAGCCTGCAGCGGTTTACTTTCCCCAGGTCGCTGTTGACAGTTCAACCCGGTACCGCAGCGCCCCGTGTACACTCCGCACGCCTGGCCCTCGCTAAGCGCGCACGTCATGCAGCATCCGCAACCCGGCTCACGTATACTCTCGGCGCAGTCCCGGGGCAGCGGCTTACACAGCACCAGCGCTCCGTCGTCGCACGGCTCGCATCGGACCACGGGGCTGACGCTTTCAGCCAGCCGGGCGAATGCGGCGAGCAGGGCGGTCAGGCAGAGCGCGCAGAGTCCCGTCATGGAGCCGAAGGGCTGAACGCACACACACACGAGCGGGAAGATGTCTGGAAAACGGTGCACGGCGTTAAATCACCTCAACTAGATGTATGGTGACACGTCTGAAGACTGAGCTCTTTAACATATGCCTTCGACTTTTGAGTGTGGAGACTGAGTGGTACTGTCACGTTGGTTTAACTAGACTGTAAACCGAGCTGTTGGGTCTCTCCATCTGTAAGTGAGTTTAAAGAGAACTTCAGGTTTTATACAGGCAGGAAAGGCACGGACAGTAAGTCACTCCCCCCGGTATGAATTATGTAGTCACCGGTCTTCGGTCTTAAGGGACGAAGCAGATCTCTAATGAAATCTCTGACAACACAATCTTACCCAAAGAGTTTGTGGGTGATTATGAGCAGTGAGCAGATGGAAAGTTCGGGTGCCACAGTTTGGAGGGGGATCAGATATTGTCAGACAAGTCATGCTGGCACGTGTTGTGGTTAGCAGCACCTGTTGACGCTGCACAGGTAGGCCTAATGCAAGTTTAAGTTATTCCGTGCTAAACACTATGGCCAAGGAACGCTGCTTGTTGATTGAATGAAAATGACGACAGAACGGTTTTCAGCGCGAGATGTGTGGAAGGATGACAAAACAAAACCGTTTTTGTACTTTTTGTACTTAAACTTTTCACTTTTTGAACTGTAGTAATACACACCAACCCATTTTAAAGGGGCGTGTTTCAAAACAACATACACAACGGCTACACCAATTGCAATTGTACAAGAATAAACAAAGAAGTCGGCTAAGCATTTATGGAATGTGGAAACATGGAGTCTGTGTTTAGGTTTTTCTTGGGAGAAAAATAGAGTAATTGTTAATGTTTTTTGTTCCTTTGTCGATTATAGAATGCTGATCAAAGTATGCTACCGTAATTAGCGGTAAATTTAATTATAATTATTATACTTTTTTTTTTAAAACGGAAGATGCTATTCCAAACATAAACCTTACCATGGAAAAAAAACAAAGCCATTCTCCAAATAAGTTTACCATTAGATGTCAATATATATATATTTAAATAGTGTGATGTCTCTCTTTAAAGAATTTGAAAGCATTTAATTTTCCATAAAGTGCCACTTTTAGAATGGTCACATTAATAAATTAGTGTATAAATAATAAAAATAAAATATGAACAGATGGTTCAATATGGTTTTACATTTCAAGTTTGGACTGCAAATGTCACATCCATAGCGCTGGAATGCAGAGTAAGGCATTTTTTAAAAAATATATCTTAGTTACCTGTGCTAAGTCTGTAAAAAGTTATAATGTCTATAGTACAGAAATGGTCTAAACCACCTTCCACCACTGAATATTAGAGGTAATCTCTCTGAACGCTGCAGAATAATGTGGAAAATGCTCTATGGGTGGTCAGGCTTTCACAGTCTCATGACACCTGCAGTACCAAGATCAATCCATTCATCCATACAGAATGTTCATTATGTATTCCCGACAGTTCATATATCCATCCACCGCTCGGTCAGTTCATCTTGTCATCTATCCTATCCTATCCTCCATCCACCCCTCTGTCTTTTTCTTTCTGTCTATCTCTTCTTCTCTCTGGGTGGTAAGAGATGATTAGAGTGTGGGTTGGATGTCGGATTGTGCTGCTTCAGCGCAGAACACCCCTCCTGCCCCTGCTCTGTAATAACACAAAATCTGTACAGGCTGTACAGCTCAGTGGCTCCTGCGTTGGGAAAATAAAGGCCTACAGGCCTGCCTGCAGACCCCAGTGTTGAGACTGGCCCACTGAAAACAAGCAGAGGGGGTAAAGAAATACCCCCAGCACTCCCCCACTAACAGCCACCTCTGCTACTAAGATTAGTTTTCCTATGACTCCGCATATTTTTGCTTTAGTCTCCTGCTCAAGTTCGTATTGTCTGTCTCTTTCTGTTTCTTCCTTTTTTTAGACTCTGTGAATTCCTCACATTTACCCGTTCTGCACGTGAGCGCTCAGCTCTGGTCTCCAGGAGCATTCTGGGAATGGAATGCACGGAGCTGTGCCGAGTTTGTCTGTGCCGGGAGACAGAGAGCTCTCGCTCAGCATGTGGGACAGAGAGACCTGAACGAAAATCAAACTGCACCCTGATTGTAAAATCTGATAAGATACCGATAGCGTTCTGGCTCCACCTATGACAACAATCACAGGAATTAGTTATTCACCTAGATTTTATGATCTTATCAGCAGTTCCTCAAAAAATGCAGTTCTTATGCAATAATCTACCAACTTTCAAAATCTTTCGATTGTGTTTAAAAGACATCGTCTGCTGGTCTATTCGGTTGTGCGGGGGTTTGTGCAAGTGTTTATTTATGTGAATATTTATGCAGCTGGCTAAAAGTTTATTAGCCAAACTGCAGGCCTACATTTCTAAGGGTTCTTTTACTCCTCATTTCAGCTACAATCAATCTGAATGTCACACTCAACACATCCTCAACGCGCTGTCTCTCATTTAAATTCTTCTCTCTGTTTTCACTGGCCGTTCTCTGAGTTAGATGGTAAATCATTAATTGTCTTCCTGTTCTGCTTTGTGTCAGTTATGAGGGCCCTCGCTGTGACACACGTTTGTTATGGAGTTTCATCTGCGGTTTTTGGAGAGGGGTGGAGGAGAGGAATTGGTTTATTTGTGAGTAGAAGACAGCACATTCCTGATGGAAATGCCACTCCACATATATGCATTAATATACTTAACAAACACACACTGTATGATTTATGACATGGAGTCTATCCGTCACATTTATGGAAAAATTTACCCAAAACGGAAAACTCTGTCATCATTTATTCACCTTTAACACATTTTTTGTTCTGTGTAGGACCTATGCCATATGTGTCGGTTTTCATTTATACTGCAAAGTCGTTGTCCGCGTTGAAAGACAATGACCACTAGGTGTCAGTGTCCATGCGCGTGTTGCCTGTGTAACCAAGACAAGAGCCAAAGAAGAAGCAGCTCCTTTGAGAAGCATTAGCATTGATAGCGGCAAGTAAACAGTCATTTTTGTTGCAGATTTGAGATGTTTAATACAGATATATATATATATTATATTGTACATAGATAATTCATTCTGAAATGCGTTTGAGTAAACATGACTCTATCGTGGAGTTTTTTTACCTGAGGGAGGGGTTCAAACAGACCAATCCCAGCGTTTGTAGGGTCCGGGTTGAGTTGACGCCTTGTTACATTTTTGGAGAGGTGCGCATCAGTCTACGGCTTAAGGTACGTGGGCTCTGCGTAGGTCCTACGCACGACTATAATTTACGCTTAACACTGCTCTTTTCCATATAATGTTAGTGGATGGGACTAGAGACTGTTCCAAAAAGCGCTTTAAAAGTATGAGTATGAGTCGACTCACACACTATAGTCCTAATTTTTTTAAGCGAATTATAGTATTGTGTTAAGAATTAAAATATATGTGTTTTCACCTGTAAGTTTTTATTTACAGCTGTAGTCACCATTCAGATTCACTGTATTGTCATGCAGTTATAAATTAAAGGGATAGTTCACCGAGATATGACATTTCTTTCATCATTTACTCACACCTTTCCAAACCTGTATGCCTTGCTGTCTTCTGCAGAACACAAAGAAGCTATTTTGAAGAATGTTCAAACACCCAACACCGTTGGCCCCTATTGACTTCCACTGTACAGACACAAAATCACTGAGAGATATGTCTTATTTTGTGTTCCTCATATTTGAGTGACATGAAACTGAATAAATGGCATTTTTTTGTGAACTATCCCTTTAAACATGTGTCTGTGTCTCGGGCTGTGTTTTCTAAACATATGCACACCTCTCACACACTTAGCAAAGTAACCGTTCAATGTGAGGCCTCTGCGCTCACTTGGAGGCAAAAATGTAAACAACATTATCAGATACATGGCCTCATTGAATCTAAACCCCCGAAGGCATACATTTTCAGATCAAACTAAAAACAAAGCAATTGCCTGTGAAGACAACATCATCTTTTCATGGCAAATTTCCCAAACTCGCTCCAGATTGCGATAGCAACTGTAGCTCAACCAGGAAGGAAACCAAATGTGCCAAGCGCTCGCAAGCTGTAGCTGAATATGTCCCAAATGTTTCTGTGCTCTGTTCTTCTGTTGTGTGGAACTCACTCTCTCCTCAGGGGTGAATAATTACAGTCACAGCATGTGACTTAACAGCACAGAGATCAAATTCCACGGTGTTATAATCACTTGCTGTCCGGCTATTGCAGCAGAAATAGAGAGGGAATCTAATGGGTGGGGGGTTTGGGGGGGCGGTGGTAGCAGAAAAGGTTTGTCTTTTCTAGGTTACGGAGCGAGATCAGAATGGAAATCAAGGGAGCTCAGGCCGATTTAGAGAAAGCAGGCGTGACAAACAGGTGGTTTGTCACTGTGAGCGGACTGAACATAATCATTTTGTGTTTTCGCGATAAGCTCTCTGAGCCCCGCTCTATTTTTGGAAAAGCTTTTCCGTGAGAGCAATTCTGAAGATGGAAATAGTGAGCGCACGGTTAAGCGTATAAAGCTGAAGGAATGTGTGAGATCCAAGCATGACTTCGCACTGCATGGTTTGAGCGTGAGCCAAAACAGATGGAACAGACCCAATGAAGGTTTAGCTCAACACTGTCCCCATTCACCACATGCACACACACACCTTCACAAGTGAAATTCAGTATGCGTCCCTTCTCACAACCGTTTGTGGTTTTCCCTGCTTAGGTGTCAGTAGTGGTGGACATAGTATATGAAAACTGTGTGTTTTCGGTTAATTGACATATTAGTGAGAAAATCATGAACCGCATACTGAAAATACATCTTAAAATGAGTTGTTTCAACCCATGGTTGGGTAAAATGTGGGCAAATCCAACCGTTGGCTTACTAAAAATGGAATAGAATAGGTTAAAGGAGCAATGTGGAGATTTTAGTGGCATCTAGCGGTGAGATTGCGAATTGCAACCAACAGCTCACTTTACCCCATCCACCAAACCTTTTGAAGCACTAGGGGGATCTCGCAGGACAAAGATGTCGTCACTTATTTGGTTCTTTGCCGAAGTAGATAACGTATTTACAAAACACTCTCTGAGCAATTTGTCCGACATTTTTAACCCTACTTAAATCCAACTGTTTGTCCCTATTTCCCCAAACCATGGGTTAAAACTACCATTTTCAAGTGTGTAATATTATTGGTTAAAAGTATTGTTGTTTTTAAATGATCAGAGCTAATTTGATTGCCATGTGCACCAAGTTACACATTTCCTCACTAGGGCACTCTAATGCACAAATCACTTTTTCACACTCCATTAGAGGTAAAGTTCACCTCCAAACACATATACTGTCATCATTTATTCACCCTCATGTCATTCAAAACATGCAACACAAAAGAAGATGTTTTGGGAAATGCCTCAGTGGTTTTGTGTCAATACAATCGAATTTAATGGGGGTTAATGTTGTTTGGCTACCAAAGTTCTTCAAATCAATTTGTTTGTGTTCTGCAGAAGGAAAAAAGGTTGTACAGGTATACAATGATATTAGTGAGAGAAAATTGAAGAATTAAAGTTTAAAAGTGATTGAAAATCATGAAGCATGCATGAGACCAATTCATATGTAAATTGTTCTACATTAAAGGGACGGTTCACCCCCAAAAAAATTCTGCCATCATTTACTCTGCTTCGAGTTATTCCACATTTGTATAAATGTCTTTCTTCTGATGAACACAGAAATATATTTGGAAGAAATTTAGGAATGTAACAGTTCTTGGCCATCTTGATTACCATAGGAAAACATACAGTGATAGTTAAAAGTGGCCCAGAACTGTTTGCTTTCCTACATTCTTGAAAATATCTTATTTTGTAGTAAAAAGAAAAATGAAATTTATAAAGACATTTTTCCTACTAGTCAATGAACTGTTTGGTTACAAGCATTCTTCCAAATATATTCTCTGCTCATCAAAACAAAGACATTTATACAGATTTTGAACAACTTATGGTTGCTGAGTAAATGACAGATTTTTGTTTGATTGAACCGTCCCTTTAAGGTCACAAAAGTACAATAAAGCACCATACACCTAACATCCACAACCCTCAACAGCTATAAACATAAACCTACATCCCAGCATTGTGACAATGTTTCAAACTCCTAGAAATTGTGCTGCCTACACAGGAACATCATGTCATTGAGGTCACATGTTTGGCTTAATGCTTTCATTGAACAGTCAATAACTGGATTATGATCTACAATTATTGAAATTTGAAGCCTTAGTTTAAGTTTTGTTTGAAGCACTTGTTATGCTAGAACACTTTAAAGAACTCTCCAGAGCCAGTCACTTTTCTCCTCCAGGATAATTTGGATCCTTGAGCTCCCTAACTCACTCTTCTGTTGACAGAACTGACAGCATATATCAGTTACGGGCTGACAGCCAACCCATTGCGTCAGGAATGTGAAAAGAGAATGGGAAGGGACGGGTTTCTGGTCGTATATTAGCCAGCGGAGTCTGCAAAGGAACTTCAGGATAAGCATGTCGATCTTCAATGTGTTCTTGAGTTCAAGCTAAGCTGACCAGTAAAAAAGCCAGCTCAGCGAATTTAAGAAATGCGCAAGAGGAATGATGTACAGTACGTCTATGCGAAGGTAATGTCCATGATCCACGATCTGGTGTACCACATCCTTCAGGGGGTGAGATTAGTCTGTGAGCCTTTCGTAGCTCCATTAGGGAAAGAATTCAAGTTCAACAACCTAGTTTGTATTAAGGTGTGACACAGGTTCCTTGGCATTAAAGGAATTACTGTCTTATTGATGTCATAAATACTATACTTTTGTACCAAACTATAAGTAAAATAGTATAATGTGTTGTGTGTAAATGTGACCTACAGTAAATGTGGACAGATATGCAAAAAAATGAATCAAAAAAATTGTTTACTGATTATTATACAATTCATATTATAGTTTTTTTAAGTGACCTACTTGAAAGTCATGTACCATGTTTTACTTTGATTTGTTAATGGTATGTTTATAAATTAAGGGCTTCATCAATATATTGGATTTTGCTGTGCTATAAAATAAAATCTTTCAAAAATCATTCAAATGTACACCCCAAAATAAAAGTTCTGTCATCATTTACACACCCTTTTGTCATTTTGAACCTGTATGACTTTCTTTATTCTGAAAAACACTAAAGAAGATATTTTGAAAAATGTTCCCAAAATAACTTTTACCCACATATTTCAGAATAAATGATTTTCTGTTCTGCAAAAAAAGGAAATCCTCTTTGAATTGAAAAGAGGGTGAGTAAATGATGACAGAATTTTCATTTTGGGTGAAATTTGAAAATCTCCTATAGTTTGTATGCTGACTGAATAAACATGGGTTTTTGGGCAACCCCAGTAAATCCCCCCCAGGCTTTATACAAGACATCTTACATGTCGTCATTCAGAAGGCAACCTGGGATATTAATGTTTTACCCAAAAGTCCTATAAATGAGAACCAGTCGTTCTGTTCTATAACGCTCTGACTTCTGTTTGCTTTTATTTGAGTTTTCCTCCTTACCACTTCATAAAAGATATTTTTCCAAGTAACAATTCGAGCCAGGTATTTTAGTTGCTGTTTTCATTGATGCATAATGATCATGTTTGACTTAAATGAGTTTTTAGCCCTTACCAGAGTTTCCCATTTATGGTTAAAGTCAAACTGTGTTGTACTGTAAGACCAAAAATCTGAGTTTACGCTATGTGAATTTAGTCATTTATGTGTTCTATTATAATAATTTGTTTAAAGGTCCAGTGTTTGAAAATTAGCGCCATCTAGTTGTAATGCAACAAAGGGCTCACTCCCCCCTCCCTTTCGAAGCACTACGGTGGCTGATAGAGCACTAAGATGTCATCACGTTTTTGCTTCTTTGCCAAAAGAGAACAACGTATTTACCAAACGCCCTCTGAGCAATGGTTCTGTTAAGGGCTACTGTAGAAACACCATGTCGAATTCCATGCAAAAGTCAGCTCATTTTCCCTCTTCGATGTGTGAATTAGACTTCCTGAATCGATGAGGACTCAATCCACGTGAGATTTCCAAGTCTCACGAGAGTAATTCAAGATCACGAACCAGCCGCAGTTTTGCGATGTCATACGCTGTCTGCTCAGCCTCCGCATGCTGCAAGAAGTCGAACGCATGCTTAAATGGGGTTGGGAGGCCTATGTTAGCATACTGCTGGCTGACAGTAGGGTAAATCAATTGGAGAGATTCATTTTGAGTGACAGTAAAACTGACCAATCACATAATTTTTCTAAATGTGCGCGCTTTGTTTTTTGCTAACATTCCGCCATCTGGGGGGTTATTCACCAACAGCCTCGTAAAGGACACAAAGTTGGTTTACAGACCTCCCAAAAACTGCAAAAGAAGTATTGCGGAAAAGTCATTCAAAACATTATGTGGATGAACTTTGTTATCAAGTTTGGGATAAATAAGAGAAAAGCTGATAAACATTGTTTCAAAACGGAAGAGTTTGTTATCAAGTTGTTTGATCATCAAATTGCAAGTTATTTATAAGGCCGACAGGCCTTAATTGATTCTGGTTGCTGATGTGCATATTTGTTAATTTTGCTTAACGTTAGGTTTATCTGCGACGAGTGATTTTGACTGTGGTAAGTCTTAAATTTAACATATTGTGCATGTATATTTGCTGTTATTCTGCATAACAGTGATATTTGGACAATTCCATACATTTAGCTCACTGTAACGTTACCAGTTTAATATTAAGATTTATTATAATCACAGTTTATTCGCTGGTGAATCTCTGCTTACCGTTTACCGGTTTTCTTACTTCTATAGGAAAGCAGTGTGGTACATGTGTGCGTGTGGGGGGGATGTGGTGCGCAGGTCATCTCAAACATCATTCACTACTGTTCTTTATACAGCTATGATGACATAGTAAAGTACATTATATTGCATTTATGTCAATAGACCCTCCAAAAATTATACATTTGACCTTTAAAATTTGCAACGCTACTATGCATTGTTTGTACTGAAAGAAATTGCAAATTATGCTGCTTGTTAAAGGAAAGTGTGCTTTTTCTATGTGATTTGGCTGATTTTGACTGGCGGAGATTAAAACAGACTTACATTAAAAGCCAGAGCTAAACTTTTCACTTTGTAAACATTCAACATCTTGAATGAAGATAATAATATGATTTTATAACATCTGTTTGAAAGTTTGAAGGATTTGTGTGTCATGTATCTAAACCAGTTGTATTGTATTGGCTGTGTTGTATTGTATTCTTAGAAAGCAACTGCTTTTTAGGAACAAATGCATGTCAATAAATCTATGGCATGAGTTGATCAACTGTATGTGCGATGCTTTGGGTTAGTGTGTGAGAGGTTTCTTAAGGAAACATCTGGAACGAAATTCCAAAAACCATTCAAATGAGGTTTCGGCCATTTCAGAATCAGCAGGAGGTACATCTTCACAACCTTTTATCTAACAGAGCAAAAGAGAGGAAAGGAGATGGGGGCCGAATGATACAGATGGGATAAAAAGAATGTTTAATGGAAAAAATGAGGGATACAGGAAGGAGGATACAATTTGGGCATAGACAATGAAGCCCACTGTAAACTGCCACTTGAACGCGCAGAAAGCGAGCATGCAAGTATGGAAAGGAAGCCATTTCTGTGAAATTTCGAGCCGCAATGAAACATGTCAGAATGCACTTCATAATGCAATGCTATGCATTCTCACATATTTGCCAAATTCCATTGCCACAGGTGGTGTTTTAATGTGCTTTTGCGTAAATTGTCTTTAATGTAATGTTTTTTTTATTTAGGTCACGGCAGTGCATCAGGTTAAAGAGAATTTTGCTGAACAAGGTAATTCAAGTTAAACAGGCAACATGTTTAAACTAGCTACCAAAATAGCATGGACATTTGAAAGGAAATATCATTGCTAAGCACTAAGGTTTGTTACAGGTACAGCCCAAGGACTGCAGGAATGCATGTCCAAAAATCTGAAACCACATTGAAAATCTGGGATTCTGATAAGCAAACGATGCAAACGATTCTAGACTAAAGTGACATATTAAGTACCCATGATGTAGATAGTATAAAGAAAACACATTTAGGATTCTGTACTATTTCCTTGCTTTCATTGGTACACACAACATGATTTGATGCCAGTTGAAATGCATGTAAACGGAAGTCATACTGACTGAGAAAACCACAAATTCTATAAAATTATTGTTTTCTTTAGTTATACGTGTAACTCATTATATGAGAATATACTTTGTTGGCCCATTCAGTTTGAAGAAATGGACCCCACCTTAAACTGAGTGCACACACTTTTACATACAGTGCACGTGAACACGGTGAATATGAATCACGATATGCTTTGTGACTGCGGACCAGCTGTGTTATGATTGGCCTCTTTTGACCATCACCTATTGGGATGTTTATCGTGTGCCTGTGCCCAGCTAAGAGAGTGTGGTCAGAGTTTTCATATAACATAACCTGAGCGTGCAAAAAATCATGCCCAGAACAGACACAGAACCAATTGCACTCGCATACATGAAAAAACACACAAAAATTCATGCATGGCAACATAACATGCATAACAAGTGTTCCCTTTCTGTCGGTCTCTCGACGTTGTGTCGAGAACGACAGATGGGGTTCGTCCTTGAGAACCAATCAACTCTGACTACTATAGAAAAGGCCAATGAAATTTGGCGAATGAAATTTGCATGCCGGACTCCGCCCCCGGATATCCGGTATAAAATGAAGCCGGCGTGCAGCATTCATTTACCTTTTGTTCTTCAGAGCCTTCACTCTTGAGTACAATTTAGGATTCAAAATCCTCTACAAACTACACTGCTGGTGCTACGACGTGTTGCAGCGGATCGTCCCTACCTGCAGCGACCTTCCCCTGGGCGTCTCGGCGGTTCCGGAGGTGTTAGAGATCTTCTAAAAAGTCCTTTTCAGGACTGACTGAGCATTCTCCAGCGCGGCATGTCCCGCTGTTCTCTTGGGTGCGGCACCCTCATCGAGGAGGGGGATGGACACTATCGCTGCATTAGGTGTCTGGGCGTCCAGCACACTGAAGCAGCGTTCGTTGACACATCTGCCCGCACTGCGTAACACCAGATGTCTTTCAGAAGTTGCGGTCACGGGTGGCTGTCTTCCTACGGGAACCAGCCACCATTTCGTTCGCTACCTGGGCTGTGACATCTGTGGCTACGGCCCTGATGACCACCCACGTTAGCAGCGTTAGTGATATGGGGAACTCTGCGAACGTAAACCCGCCAGCCAAGTGCTCACGGGCCGATCGCACCCCGATTCGCTCCTCTAAACGTTCCCCAACCGGCGGTGGCATACCGTCCGGATCCTCACGCACACACTCGGAAGCGATGTGTGACGTAGATGAGACGTCGCTCGCAGCATCGGAGGGAGACTGGCATCCGGCTCTGACGAATCTGAGCTCCACCCCCGGGTCGAGTTCTAGAGGAAGCAGAAGTGATGCCACCCGTGCTAACCCGGGGTTGCGTGGTTCCTGGGGTCGGAGCGCGGTGCAAACCGCGCCCACCCCGGGTTCCATGTTTTTCCCGGAAGTGCATGAGGAGCTGTGTAAAACTTGGAACGCTCCACGGACCGTTCCAGTGAAACCAGCTCCGGCTCCCTTACTTCCCTCGATGGTGTGGCAGCCAAGGTCTACGTCGACATCCCCCGGGTGGAACGTCCGCCCGCGGTGCACCTGTGCCGCGGACGGCTACCACCTGGGGGGAATCGGCCACACCTACCGCCCAAAGCACGCAGACTTCGGCATCACGGTGTCGAAGGCTTGCGATGCCGCGGGCCAGGCTGCCTCCTCTCTCTACGCCATGGCCATCCTGCAGGTCCGCCAGGCCTAGGTGTTGAGAGAGCTCCACGAGGGTAAGGCCGACCCGGGTATAATGGAGGATCTCCGTGCCACCGCTGGCAGTGCTCTACGGGCGACCAAGGCGGTGGCACAGGCCCTGGGTCGGACGATGTCCACGGTAGTGGTCCAGGAGAGAGACCCCCGGTTATACCTTGTGCGGAGGAGTGACACCAAGGAAGTCCGCTTTCTTGATGCACCCATCTCGCAGGGTGGGTTGTTGGTAACACCGTCGAGGACTGTGCTCAGCAGTTTTTGACGGTGAAGCAGACAGTGGCAATAAGCCACATTTTTTCACGCCGCGACTCGCCGCCTAGAGGCCTCCGAGATCCCGCGTGACGTCTGCTGCCCTTCAACCCAGAACCCCTTCGACATTGGCTGCGGTTTCTGTGCCCCCACTGGCGGCACCCCGGTAGCAGAGGTCGAGGGGGAAACCTCCACCCCGTCAGCTACCTTCTCGCGAGAAGGGACACTGACGGGAAGACCCCAGGGAGGACAACTTCGGGCCCGAACCTTCACAGCCACGGCTCTGATCGGTCGGTACGGGACGACTCCTGCCTCGTCACCTAAGCCGGGCCCTTGTTAGCCGGGCCCTTGCTGGCGCCCACTTACTCACAGAGTTTTTCCGTTCTCCCCGGCTGTACTTACAGCCGATCGCACACTCCACTGGACTGTGCTCGGCGAACCGACCTCACACCCTGGCGAGGTGTGAGGTCGTACACATACGACAGCTGTCACCACTCTCAACTGACAGTGCGTGCCGTTGTCCCGCCAGGCAGGTAAAAAGGCGGAGCCAACCTTCCCTCCGGGGACCCTCCGCCAGCCGACGAACCACCCCCTGTGGGAATGATGAAGCAGACCGTCCCCTTGGTCACCCTGTCACAGTCCCTGGGAGCTCGAGAGCTGCCCACACTGTCTCGCTGGCCTTGCGGGCGGTCCGTCTTGGTTACTCGATCCAGTTCGCCAGAGACTCTCTCCTCGACACCAGCCGTTCCCACGGTTCTCGTGCGAGAGGCGGGCATATCAGTACAGAGTCCTCCCTTTCGGTCTGTCCCTGACCGCCCTTTCTCCCTTAGGGGAAGAAGGTGAGCGGGTACTAAACTACCTCAGCGACTGGCCTACCCTGGCACACTCGCGAGATCTGTTGTGTACAGTAAGGAACCTGGTGCTCCGGCACCTAGATCGATTGGGACTCCAGGTCAACCAAGAGAGGGGCAAGCTCTCCTCAGTGCAGAGCATCCTCTCTCTTGGTATGGAACTCAACTATGTCACCACGGCGGCGCTACTGTCCGCAGTTGCGCCCAACCAGTGTTGAACTGTTTGAAATGAACATTTTAGACGGACAGCGGTCCCCCGAAACAATTCAGAGGCTCCTGGGACACATGGCGTCCTCGCGGGTTAATACCCCTCGGGTTGATGCACATGTGACCGCTCCAACACTGGTTTCAGAGTCGAGTTCCGAGGAGAGCGTGGCACACCTGCAGCAGGCGCATGGTGATGCCGCCCTGCTGCCAACGCACCATAACCCCTAGTCTTATGACTTTTTCGACGGACTCACGTCCCTCTGGGCAGGTTATGAGGCAGGTCGTGGTGACGGTTGACGTCTCCCTGCAGGGGTGCGGTGCAGTGTGCAACGAGCACGCAGGTGGGGTGTTGGACGAACCCCCGCCTGCGCTGGCATATCAATTGCCAAGAGTTGTGGGCTGTGCTAATTGCACTGAGCAGGCTCTGGCCTCTCGTGCAAGACATGCACGTGCTGGTCCGAGGACAGCACTATAGCTGTAGCGAACACAGATCGTCAGGGTGGCGTTCGCTCACAGCAGCTAACACAACTTGCTCGACGCCTCCTCCGGTGGAGTCAACATGTGACCCGTTCCCTGCGGGCCACACACACCCCGAGCAAACTGAACTAGACAGCCGACGTGCTCTCTCGCCAGTTTATGCCTCGTGGAGAGTGGCGACTTCACCCCCGCGCACCAGCTCATTTGGAGGCTGTTCGGGTAGGCCCAGGTAAACCTGTTCGCCTCCCGTAACACCACCATTTGCCCGCTTGAAATTCCTGCCCTCGGCACGGATATCCTTGCGCACAGCTGACCGCGGGATGGGCGGAAGCACACCTTCCCCCCCCCAGGAGCCTCCTTGCACAGACGCTGTGCAAGGTCAGGGAGCAGGAGCACCAGGTGTTATTGGTTACACCACACCGGTCTAACCGCACTTGGCTTCAGAGCTAATGCTCTGGACAGCGACTCCCCCTGAACCATTCCCCTGACAGAGGACCTGCTCTCTCAGGGGAGGGACACGTTCTGGCATCCCGGATCAGACCTCTGGAAACACCCATGTCTGGTCTCTAGACGGGACGAGAAGATCCTGAGATGGCTACTCCCCCTCTATGGCAGAGACCATCACCCAGGCTAGGGTGTCCCGGCCTAAGCCTTCCCCCTTAGGCCGGGACATATCTTGACCCATCACACATAGTTCTAACCGGACCTGTGCTATCAGACGCAGTAACACCCCCTCCGCGGGCTGTTCCGTCTGGCATACCCTCATGACACTGGTTCCCACACTTGGTAACCCATGAGCTTCCCCAGGTGGACCTCCACCTCGCGGTTAACTACCCAGTCCGCACGTTCCATGCGTTCTCCTCCTAGGACGAGACCATACTTTCTCCACCATATTCCTCCCCACGGGTAGGAGGTGGCCTCTGCAGCGCTTCTCTGCTTAAGAGTGCGCTTTCCCGGTGTAAACCGATCCAGACGGCCTCTCGCCTGTAGAGAGCTAAGGCCCCGTCCGTGAAAGTTACCGGTCAAGGCTGTTCCCATCTTTCCTGAAAGCTCTGGAACCCCCCGACCACCACACTGGAAGGTTACAGGTCTCACGAAAGCTTCGAGCTGACACGCCCAGGCTTGTCAACGTTGCTTCGCTGATATTGTGACGTGATACAGCGTTTGTGGCGTTTTCCATAGATAACCCCATCTGTCGTTCTCGACACAACGTCGAGAGACCGACAGAAAGGGAACGTCTTGGTTACGTCTGTAACCTCAGTTCCCTGATGGAGGGAACGAGACGTTGTGTCCCTTATGCCACAAACCTGTATCGTTTCTGTTGCAGTTTGAGAGGCTCTCAGGCTCTTCAGAACAAGAGGTAAATGAATGCTGCACGCCGGCTTCCTTTTATACCGGATATCCGGGGGCGGAGTCAATTGTATGCAAATTCAAACGTCTGTCAAATACATAAATGTAGAAGTGAATATTGTTTTAATATTTTTTTTCAGTTTCAGTTAAATAAATTGTGATCCTTTCTGCGAAAACTATGCTTAAGTTTCAATATCTAATCATAATAGAACGAGTTTCAAAATTTGGTTTCAGCCAAGAAAGGGACAGTTCACCCAAAAAATAAAATAATTCTGTCATTATTTACTCAAAAGTTCCTTGTTTT
Source organism: Triplophysa tibetana (assembly GCA_008369825.1). Taxonomy (NCBI): domain Eukaryota; kingdom Metazoa; phylum Chordata; class Actinopteri; order Cypriniformes; family Nemacheilidae; genus Triplophysa; species Triplophysa tibetana. The sequence continues at coordinate 15,458,621 of CM017910.1, read as the reverse complement.
GTTGAACACAGAAGATAGTTTTAAGAATGTGGGCAACTAAACTGTTCACTATTGTTATCAATAGTGCCCCAGAACTGTTCAGTTGAAAACATTATATTTTATAGATTTATAAACTATCTCTTAAGTCATATTACAAATAATTATGGCCTTACTCAGTTAATATATAAATTAAAAATAACAAGTTTGTTTTTTGCACAGAAGGCTCTCTTTATTAAGAAAAATTATTTTATGTAAAAAAACTTTAGCTGGGTTTAACCCGATTAACCGAAAATATATATCAAGTGATATATGCGCAATTTGTGAGTATCGTATTGTGAGTACGGTAAAATGCTGCTGTATCCGAAAGCCAGACGGGGCTCTCGTGCAGAAACTCCAAATTTGCAGTGCAGAAGAAGAACATCACACACGTTGTTCTAGAAAATGGCTATGGACATGTTTTTATCACTTTTTCTCGAGACTCCTCAGATATTTTCATGATAATAATGTATATTTATAATGGTCATGTTTGACCTGTGTTGCTTTTTTAAATGCATGTTATAAGCGACTCAAACTCGCACTGCTTTTAGATTGAGCAGCATTTCCTACTGATCCCAGAGCAGTTCTTCACATACATGCTACGGATCAATAAAATAATTGATCCATTGCATTATCGCAGCCAGCTTAAGCAGTTTCAGCAGCATTAAGTGGTAACCGCGATTAATCGTACACATGGAATTATTCAAATGTTAGCAGAGAAAAAGAAAATAACTTGAGCTGTACCTTCTTTGAAAAAATGAACAAAATTTGTGTCACACAAGGTTAAGTACCAAACAATGTGTCAACAATTTCTGATTCTAATTCTTTATCTCGTGTGTCACACACACGTACACATCCGTACACGTCCATGCTAAATAACTCCCAGCTAATGAAAATTAGCATTCGGCTAAATCCAATACAATGCATCAATGTAAACATTTATGTGAAATATTTTACATGGTCCCATTCCAAATAAATAAATTAAATGAAAAATCCAATAACTGCATAATTATTAGGTCTAAAGCAACAGTTTTTAAATTAGGAATGGGAGCTTTAAGTAGACATTCAAACTTGCAAAGGCAGCTTGGGCCATTCAACAAGATAAATCGTTGATGTAAGAAAGTCAATCTAAACACAAGAGCTGAGTTTCGTGGCGCGGTTGCATTACCACCTCTTGGTGTGCATTCATTTTCAATAGATCAACGGGCTGTTGTCACTTATTCCTCACACATATGCGACACAATGAAAAAAAACGTAATGGCTCATAGCCTATAAAGTATTGCACAGCATAACTCATGGAAGCATACATATATACCCGCTGTCAGAATACGTTAATAATAGCTGCATTTATTCTAAAACACGTCTTAAGAGCAAGATACACACTCAGCAAGACATACAACAGGTGCCCAGCCAAGGAGATAAGAGATCAACTTGTCCCCACGATGATATCCCATCATGTAAACTCCATATACACGCTCACCACCTCCATGTAACCAATGTTTAAACAAAGGAGTTTTAAAGCAGACTATTGAACAAATTTATGTCTGGATTATATGAAAGTGTGTATATCAGGGTAGCGTGTAAGTGTGTGTCCACACCTGTACCAGAGTGCCATATGGAGTATGTATGTGACAGACTGTATAGGAAAGTTCAAATACACCTTGTTCAATCAAATCTACTTCACTCTACACCATACATCTATGAATATGTTGAATGGGCTATTTTGCAAGAAGTCCTAGCATCGGGGAGGCAATGGGAGTGATTGGGGGGCCGGTTCTCGGAAAAGGGGTTTCAAATCTCATTGCAACGAGTATCCAGGATTTACTGTTCTCATACAAAAATAATTGGAAGATCGTCGTATTCTCTGCTTTTTTTCAAATCATATCATGTTAAAATCCATTCTTAAGAATCCTAAAGACTTTAACCAAAATAAAGACAAAACATGTGAACAACAAGTGAAGTGCGATCTAGCAAGCACTAGACGTTCTAAGAACCTTAGCCGTAGCTTTAGCCGTTAGCCGTTAGCCTTTAGCCTTTAGCCTTGCCTTGCCTTGCCTTGCCTCCTCATCATAGCATTAGCCCTGTTAGCCTGCTTCTCTGTGTTTTCCTGCTGCCCTGCCCTGTAACCTGTTCCGCTGCACCACTACAGATCCCGTTGTAGTCCCGGACTGCGTTCTCCCTCTTCACCAAGCTCCACCACTGCTCCTGGAATCCACCAGTCTCTGGACCCAACAGATTCTCTCTCCTAGCGAGCTACGGGTCGAGCTTCCTCCCCGGATCCAGTTCATCCGTGGCGTTTCTTCACCAGACTGTGGTGGAGTCAATTTACTGTCAATAAAAACCTTGTTTTTTGCCCCACACTTGAGTCTCTCCTTGTCTGCCATGACAGAACGGTCAGACCATCAACACGACTCAGCGGGGCTGTATCATCTCAGGTCCGCCCTCCAGCAACAGGACATCATGCTGGGACAACAGGCTACCCGTCTCGCCGCCTTCGCTCAGTAGGTAGAAGCTCTCCGTGGTCAACTAACCACTTTCTGGCTTCAGGTCAACGAACACCTCAGTGGAGCCACCCAGTCAGGGGAACATTCATCCTCTCTCCCTCGTGGGAATCATAGCGAACCGGAACCTCACGCCAACAGCCCCCCCTTCTATGATGGGGATCCCAATGCCTGCAGGGCGTTCCTCTCGCAATGTGCTTTGGTTTCGTTTCAAGACGTTGGCAGCCGCCTGCAATTGGAACACAGGGGCTCTTCGCTCCTGCTTCCTGGATGGACTAAGTCCTAGCATCGCGGATGAGATAGCCGCGCTAGAACCTCCCCGGGACCTGGAGGACCTGATCAACGTCTGTCTAGGCATTGAGAGCCGTGTCAACGCTCGTCGACGCCGACGTTCTCCACCTCCCTCCTGGTGAAACCGGGACAACAACAGGGACGACAACCGAGGAGCCACCCGGGACGCTTCCTCTCCCACTTCCCCCCACAACCCCCCAGCAGAACCCATGCAGATCGGTCGCTCACGTCTCACATCGAGCCAGAAGCAAGAGTGGGTTCGTTATGGCCTGTGCTACTATTGCGGAGGTGCGGACCACACGGTGGCGGTTTGTACGGTAAAAGCCGACGCCCATCCGTAGAGTGGAGAGTCCGGGTGGGCGCCATCTACAGATCCTCTCCTGCTTCCCGCACTCAGCTGTCCTTTCGCCTTTGTTCGGACAGGCCACGCACTCCGGCCTTGCCCTGATGGACTCTGGGGCAGAGGGAAATTTCCTCGATGCCTCCACGGCACGAAAGTGGAGGATTCCCATCTCACCTCTCCATCAACCCATCTCGGTCTGGACGCTAGCGGGAAGACCGTTCACCACTATCACTCACGTTACCCCTCACGTAAGCCTTTTTCTTTCTGGGAATCATTGTGAGAGAATTAAGCTTTACATCCTCGATTCCCCCAATAACCCACTCATATTAGGGCATCCTTGGTTGTCACAGCATAATCCTCACATTGATTGGGTTAACAGTTCTATTCTTGCGTGGAGCCTTTTTTATCATGTGTCTTGTCTTGGTCCAGCTCCCTCTCCTTTTTCTGTGTCTCCCGTGTTTCAGGTGGACACTGCTGATTTGATCGGGGTCCCGGAGGAATATCACAACTTGGGATCCGTCTTCAGCAAGTCACAAGCTACCTCTCTCCCACCTCACCGTCTTTACGACTGCGCCATAGACCTCCTACCAGGCACTTCTCCGCCCAAGGGCCGCCTTTACTCCCTTTCCAGTCCAGAAAGAGAGGCTATTGACAAGTACATCCGCGAGTCACTGAATGCTGGACTCATTCGTCACTCCTCCTCGCCGGCCGGTGCGGGTTTCTTCTTCGTGCAGAAGAAGGACGGCTCCCTGGGCCCTTTTATTGATTATCGAGGTTTGAACGAGATCACGGTCAAGAATAAATACCCCTTACCGTTAATGTCGTCTGCCTTCGAACTTTTACAGGGAGCCCGGGTCTTTACTAAACTAGACCTACGCAACGCCTATCATCTGGTTCGTATCCGCGAGGGGGACGAGTGGAAGACGCCATTTAACACACCATCTGGACATTACGAGTATTTGGTATTCCCGTTTGGCTTGACCAATGCTCCGGCCGTCTTCCAGAGCCTCATTAATGATGTGTTGGGAGACATGATTAATCGTTTTGTCTTTGTTTACCTGGATGATATCCTCATTTTTCCCCCTCTCTCCAGGAACATAACCGACACGTTAGAGAGGTTCTCCAGCGTCTTCTTGAGAATCAACTGTTCGGCAAGGCGGAGAAGTGTGACTTCCACTCCGATACGGTTTCGTTCCTTGGCCACCTAATTCCCCCCGAGGCATTGAACCTGACAGCTCCAAGATAAAAGCGGTTGCCAAATGGCCCACCCCCGACTCTCGTAAGGCCTTGCAGCGGTTCCTGGGGTTCGCAAATTTCTACAGGCGATTCATCCGGGGATTTGGCCAGGTGGCCACTCCGCTCACAGCATTGACCTCCACCAAGATCCCGTTCTCTTGGAATTCCCGTGCACAGGTAGCCTTTGATAAACTTATGTCCAGATTTGTCTCTGCACCTGTGCTCTGTTTTCCTGATCCCGAACGGCAGTTTATTGTCGAGGTTGATGCTTCCGACGTCGGGGTAGGCGCAGTTTTGTCTCAGCATTCTAGTCATGATGAGAAGGTGCACCCTTGTGCTTTCTACTCACATCGCCTCAGCCCTGCTGAACGAAACTACGATATCGGCAACAGAGAGTGCTGGCGGTTCGTCTTGCTTTGGGTGAGTGGCGCCACTGGTTGGAGGGGTCGTCACAACCTTTCTTGGTCTGGACGGACCATAAGAACTTGGAGTATGTCCGTTCAGCCAAGTGGTTGAATTCGCGTCAGGCCCGTTGGGCACTCTTCTTCGGCAGATTCAACTTTACCCTATCGTACCGGCCTGGTTCTAAGAATATCAAGCCGGATGCTCTCTCTCGTCTCTTCGTGGCCCCTGGGGGGGAGTCCTCTGCTGATGCCATTCTCCCCAGAAAGATTGTGGTAGGGGCTCTCACCTGGGACATCGAGAGATGATGGCCGAGAGACGAAGGCCGGTCGTGGGGTACAAGTGCCCGAGGAGTGTCCAGCGAATATACTGTTCGTTCCGGCCTCAACACGTTCCGAAGTCCTCCAGTGGTGTCATTCGTCCAAGTTGGTCGGCCATCCAGGAGTTCAGGGAACCGTGGCATCAGTACGCCAGCGCTTTTGGTGGCCGTCAGTTTCCACCGATGTCAGACAGTTCGTGTTGGCTTGCCCGGTGTGTGCTCAGAACAAGACGTCCCGCCGTCAGCCTGCTGGTCTTCTTCGGACGTCAGAAGAAGGTTCATGGCAGGGGATTCCTATATCTAGTGGACTGGGAGGGCTATGGCGCAGAAGAAAGGTCTTGGGTTCCGTCTCGTGACGTGCTGGATCGATCTTTGGTCGTGGACTTTCACCGGCGACGAGGTGAGCCCCCTCCCTAAGCGCCTAGGGGCGCTGGTGGGGGGGGGGGTACTGTCGTGATCCCGCTCTTGTCTTTGTGTTGTCTGGCTTGGGAGATGTCATGTTTGTTTTTGTCGAGCACGTGCTATCCTTGTTTAGCAGCTAGCACGCGCTCGGTGTCTACGTCATTTACCACGCCCCCGTGTTTTCCCCGTTAGGGCTTTCCCCTCACCGGTGACTTATTTGCTATCATCACATTCACCTGACTTCTATTACCTCCACTTAGAATTACCTTTATAACCCCTCTGTTTTCCTTTGTTCCTTGTCTGACCGTTGCGTGTTACTTTGCCAGCTCAGACTGTCTGCGATCTAGCAAGCACTAGACGTTCTAAGAACCTTAGCCGTAGCTTTAGCCGTTAGCCTTTAGCCTTTAGCCTTGCCTTGCCTCCTCGTCATAGCATTAGCCCTGTTAGCCTGCTTCTCTGTGTTTTCCTGCTGCCCTGCCCTGTAACCTGTTCTGCTGCACCACTACAGATCCCGTTGGCGTCCCGGACTGCGATCTCCGTCTTCACCAAGCTCCACCACTGCTCCTGGAATCCACCAGTCTCTGGACCCAACAGATCCTCTCTCCTAGCGAGCTACGGGTCGAGCTTCCTCCCCGGATCCAGTTCATCCGTGGCGTTTCTTGACCATACTGTGGTGGAGTTAATTTACTGTCAATAAAAACCTTGTTTTTTGCCCCACACTTGAGTCTCTCCTTGTCTGCCATGACACGCAACTGTTTACATTCCGCGTCTACAACCTGTGTGCTCTACTGGCAATTGCCGCTGGTAAGCAACCATGGGCAACACTTGCCGTGAAGACGAGGAGGTATTAACAAAGGATATATGGATCATATGGACTGAAAATCCCTTGCTACTAGATTTATTAATGCTGAGATCATCTGTTTCTCCATCTTCGCTGAGCTTTTTTAGTTATTCTATTTGGTGAACCTGATTGGTTGGTTCATGTAACATGACCTGCAGTGTGCTTGCGTCATCCTTTAAAGCTGAAATATATCTGGATGCAGTGCCGGCACCTGGTAAGCACTTAGAAAAAGTTGCGCGTAGGAGCCAGAGCCATTAAGATAGAGAGTTCTGCCATGGAAGTCCAAAACACTGGAGCATCACGCGATTCATGGAGCCTTCAGATAGTTCCATGAAGTTGTATTTTCCCTTTAAATGCTTTATTTAATTTTTTTATTCATTAAATTGCTTTCGCCTTTAAATGGTTTAAAAGTTTACCTCAGTTGGTCTTTTTAGTCGCTGCGTGAATAGTAAATTCCGGGAACTATTGAGAGCCTCCATAAACCGCCATTGCTGTGAAAAAACTGTTCCATTTGAGTCAACGGAGTTGATGCGACACTCTCTCTCAATGGCTCTGGTCGCAGCGCGTTCTCTTTCAGGAAATTATCCATTAATGTCATTGACACAATTAAATAAATGTGCAAAATTCTAAATACAGGTAAAACAAATACAATGCTGGAATATGTCCTTTATAATAATATAGTGCATTGTGCACTATTTGTACAAATTCTTTGGAGTGTGATTATTTCTCAGTCTCTCAGTAAAGTTGTTTCACAATGCCGTAGAAGCATTGTTTGGCTGAATGGTTCCATAAAGAACCATTCTGCTTTACAAAAGGTTCTTTGTTATAGAAAACGGTTCTTTAGTCTGTGAAAAGAAAGAGCTCTTTTTTAATAAACCCTTGAGTGGATGTGTCTTAGAGGAACCGGAAATATTTTTTCTATGGCATTGCTTTGAAGAACCGTTTATGGTAGCTTTTTAAGAGTGAACAACCAAAAAATACAATGTGTCTAAAAAAAAGAAAACAGCTTCTTGAGGCTAAAGTGGACAGTATTTAGACCTCCTCGTGCGCAATAACAGGAATCTTGCTCTCTTAAATCTAAATGGATTGAAACCATTGTGATTCTAATCTAATGACTTCAGGACAGTCTCCCCAAAAGAGTTCAAGATGTGCTAAGTACCAAGGGAGGTCAAACTAAATACTTAATTTTGCCTAAAGACGACATTTTGTTGTGAAGTATTTTCTTTAAAGGGGTTATTTGGTGCGAAAACCTGTTTTTCTGTGTCTTTGGTGAGTTAAAAGTTGCCCAATCATGTATTACACAAGTAAAATTGTCTATTTAATAGCAAATGTTCACCCAGACCTGCCTGAAACGCCTCGTGTAACCACACCCCCAAAAATCTACGTCAGTTCATGGTATGAGTTGACAAAGATCGCAAAACACAAAAGTATATGCAAGTAAGGTGGTTGTGCCTGTAAGCACATTTGCTTTGGAACCTGATGTTCCAAATATGAAAAGACGGAGTTACATTTCCTTCACACGGTTGCAGTGTTTGACCAATCACTGCACACTGGTTAACTGGCCAATCATAGCAAACCTCGCTTTTCACAACGATGAGCTTTGTAAAAAAATCTGCACAATTTTAGAGAGGCGGGGCACAGAGGAGATACAAACATGCACGGTATGTGGAAAACACAGTGTTTTTGAACCTAAATTGTGTATACACATTGCATTACATCTAAATCAAACAATAATATTTGTTTTAGCCATGTCACATGACCTCTTTAATTTTCCTCAGTTTTCCTGTATTTTCTGTTTGTATGAAGAAAAAGTACATAGGGATACTCATGAAAACAGCAAAGCTGGAGGTGGCCTAAGAGAGAACACTCCAATCACAGACACATTTTCGCATTCCAACTTTTTTACCATTATTTCAATGTTCGTTTTTCTGTGCTGATTTTTACTGTGGTAAAATCTATTTTAGATAATCCCCGTTTAATGTCAAATGAAAAATAAATGTGTTTAAGTTGGTTGCATCAATCACATTTAGCTTCCTCTGTAACTCGATCGGCTATTGCCCTGTATAAGGAACACTGTGGACCAGACCTTATGACCTTATGATGCTTCCTTTGGCTAGTGAGACTCGATCAATCAGTATGGGCTTAAAATGCCTGGTTCATAAACTTTCTTACATTTGAGCAGTCGGTTGCGACCTTGCAAAAGGCCAATACTTAAAAAGTGCATATGAAAGCTATTGAGGTAATAGCATGTATGTACGTTTGCGTGTCTATTAAAAATGGTAGGGTGTGTATCTGAGGGCGAAGTATCTGCGTATGAGCGGTAGAGAGTCTGTGGTGTGTGTAGAGTTAAGCAAGCGTGGGTGTGCACGTCTGGGTCTGGTTTGGGCTTTTCTGAAGTGATTTGTAATGATATGCTGCTCTGTCTGTACAACGTGTATTTGTGCCCCAGTGAGACATACAGAACATACTCTCATTAAGTTAAAAGGACGGAGCCCAACCACAACGACTTTAGGGCAAACACACACAAATGCCCGTGCACTGGCCGGCATTTAGACACACATGCTTAAATGGGATTGCCTGAGCAGACACACATTGGCCGATGCCATAAAAAGCAGCGATTTTGGACAAATAACATTTCCACCATCATATTAAGGTTACTTGGAAGAAGCTGCATTAACTCTGTTACCAAAAGACAAGAAATAATATAATGCATTTCAAAGTGCATTTTCTGTTAATTGGGATTTAGATCAACCGTTTCAGGTTCTAGTTCACATTTTACACAAAATTCAGAAAACATTCCTAAAAATAAATATAAACAATTAAATACAGATGGATTAACAACACTTGTTTTAATAATTGATATTTATTCAGTGTTCTGGATGTGATGTTATGGTGTCACTGCATTTTCCTTCTATTCATAGGAATAATGATTATATTGATATAAATGTGCATGTGATTTTCACACGTCACATGGTGTGACATACGTTTGCAGCGCACGGGTATCAGGAGATCATACTGACCAATCAGAGGGACTGAATGAAATCGATGCAACCTGTCAATCAGGCCACTGTGACGAAAGAAACGGTGAGGCTCTTCCCCCCCCGTAGCTGTGATTTTAATGGGGTTAAAGAATCATGCACCCACACCCACACACATGCACACAAAGGCCACCTTTCCTGCATGTTCTTAAATGTCATATAATATATCACTGACATTTGTTGGAATGATAAATCCGTTGTTATTTGCATAATTTTAGATAAAGCCTTATTGTCACAGCTGACTCATGGCGTCATACATATTAAAATAAAGTTGTGTATTGTTTAAAAACCAGGGCTTTGTGTCAGACTATATAGGGTAACACATTTCAGAGATTATAGCCCGAAATAAATAACAAACAAAATGTCAAAGTACTGTTCACATATTGTATATTTTAGTTTTATACCATGGTCTGTTTGAATACATGATTCTGATGGACTGGAAGGTGTACATAAAGTCAAGGAAAATCCACGCCTAGACGTGCATTAAAGAATTTTAATGCACAACGTGGAGGCCAAGAACCACGCAACGCAAAGCAGAGAGTAGTTACCTTTGCCATGTGCATTCAGATCCTTTAATGCAAGGCTAGCTTTGAATGATTCTACTTACACCATGGTTATTTGCAAAGTCAAAGCTTTTTTAGATGTTTACAGTGTAATATTTGATCAGACAGGTGAAAATGACAGATATGTTGGCCAAACTGACTGGAAATACCCATGCACTAAACAGTTTTAAAGCACATCTTCCAATCAATCAGAATTGAGTATTCAAACAGACCATGTTATTAAAACGTTTAATGCACAGGTTGTCCAGTCAGTTCGATCTACATTTGATGAAAATAACTGTCGTTTTCAGCTTTCTGATGAAAAATGACACTGTTAACATCAATAACAGCTTTAACTTGGCAAATGACCATGGTATAATCGGAACAAACCACGGCTAGCCGTGCATTAAAATCCTCTTCTTGTAGGCCACGAACCCCCAATGCGAAGCGGCTTGCCGTGGATTATCCCTTACTTTCATACAGCCATTTCGTCACCTTATAAGGTTCCATCTAAATTTTGAGCAAATTTGAGATCACAAGCTTCAAAGTATTTGCATTCCATTTTACTTTGTAGATCAAACTTTAGTGGCTTTCAAAAAAATGTATTATTATGTATTGTAACTGTTGTCAAGATTTATGAGATAGCAACATAAGAATGTCATGAATGAATTTAAAGTCATTATTACAATGTGTATTACACTACAATAGTGGTTAAAAGGTGTCACAAGGAAAGTGTGTCAGGTGAATGTGGGCTATTTTTGAACATGTCATGTCTCTCATGACTGCGAGTAGCCTTGTGCTCTGTGTCAGCAATGTTGTTGCAATTTCCCTCCGCTGGCTGCAAACCTGCATGTCATACCATCCAGAGAGATTGAAAATGTGAATGCAAAGTAAATATAGAGAATATAGAGTAGACAAAAAATGTGCCTGTTATGCATACTGTATGCTTAAATACTGTATACTGTACGCTTTCACAGGCCATTTGTGTAAGGCATTCGTTCCTTGTAAAGCCATTTGAAGCTAGCAGTTTGATATCGTCTCTGCGTGCGACCAATGAATCGCACAGACATCAAACCCCAGATGAAATGCTCAAAATGAGGAATTCCACCACCTACTTTACAAGAGGATTTGCTCATGTACAAACACACATCTAACCAGAGGAAAAATGAAATGTGAGAGGCCTCTGACTACCTCAATCTATATGGTGTGTATATCTCTGTGTATGGGAGGTCATGAAAATGTGTGTTTTTGCACTCCCTCCGTCATTTCCCAGAATGGGTGATGAAAGGTTTACAACTCACCCTTGACCTTTGAACTCGGGACACATTCTAACCTCTCTCACTCTCTCACAGACAGACACTAACCTTGACGTTTGGAATTGCTGACACCAATATAGATCAGATATCTAGCTACCAGACAGTAGAGCCGCCACATACTGCAGATGGCTGTTTAAAACAGCAAAATGTCACACAGAGGGACTGTCATGGGACAAACCTTAACAGCATCTCACATTACCGTCGCCGTATCCAAAACCTTGTCAGGGTGATTTATGATAGCAGGGCTCCTTGACACACTACCATGATGTGATGATCATGATCAGCATTAGGTCCCCAAGAGCCATTATTTCATTTGCTAATTAGATTTTTGATATGTGGCGCTCTGCACGGAAACAGAGAGCTGGGGGTTTATCTGGAGGATGTATAATAATGGAGAGAAGAAGATGATAAGCGATACAGGAAGCAGAAGCCCACACTGATGGTAAACTGAGACCCGTGAGCAGAGATTTACTGTTGTACTGATGTGCGGAAGTCTTCTGACATTCAGGGAAACGAGGGGAACTTTTAGCAATGTAATAATTAGCAGGGGCCCTAAGCAATGGTCACTGCTAAGTACACACTGTGCGGGTAACCCTGAAGGTCAGGATTTTATTTGGAATGTCCAGCATTACAAAATATAAAAACGTATACTGTCTGTGTGACAAAGTGAACGTCTATGAAGATGTATTTCTACATACGTATATGAAGTATTTAATGGGTGTATCGATGTTAATAATGCTGTGAGTCAATGAGACTAATAAACATTTGCTGGTTAACACAAACATGAACACCATACAAGGGTTAAATTCATATTATTTATACTGGAAACAAATTTAATGGATAAATAATGTCTGTTCCGGTGGGTTACAAGAAAAAAAGTTTTTTGTTATATGACCCATGGTTACCGGAAAAAAACTGTTGTGCACTTTATACTATTCAACCATGCAGAACCACACCCTAACACTAACCGTGAAGCTGGAAACAAATAAATGAAGCTAGAAACAAGAACTAGACGAACAAAATACACACTAAACTTTTTTAACGTCATGTTTTTATCGAATCTTAAACGGCTAGTTCACCAAAAATATGAAACTTCAGTCATCATATACTCACCCTCTTGTTATGTCGAACCTCTATGACTTTCTTTTTTTTTCTGCACAACACAAAAGAAGATATTTTGAAGAATGTTGATAAGCGAACAACGGCAATACCCAATGATTTGCATTATATGTCTGTACAATAGAAGTGAATGGGTACCACCGTTGTTCGGTTACCAGCGTTTCAGCATAAGCCATTGCACATCACCTCAATACTGAATTAAAGGCAAAGTTCACCCAATAATAAAAATATGTGATGATTTACTCACCTCTATGATTTTTTTTCAGACCACAAAAGAGAATATTTGGAAGTTCTCTGGTTACGGAACAATGGCGATATCCATCGACTTGCATTCGTTTTGTACCTGTCCAATAGAAGTGAATGACACTGCCGTTGTTCAGTTAACAACATACTTCAAAATACTGGGTCTCATTCACGTATAATTGCATAGATTTTTCATATTTATACACACATTTGAACTTCTCACGAATTGTTCCGCAAAATTCACAACACGGCACACAACCAAACATGTTTTAATTGCCTCATGGTATTTGGTTATCTAATTTGTAAGGAGTTCAAATGGAAATGCAAATAACACTGGGAACAAGTGTACACTGATATTTCTCTTCGCAGGAAGGAAATGTACCCATAAGCCATTGCATTCATTTGTTCTTAAAGAGTAGGTAGCATGAGATCATGAAAATCACATTTCATGGAGTCTGTTATGTTGCCGTGTTTGAAAGTAAGCTGTCTGCCAAGTTGTAAGTCCAAAGGTGAATAAATAACAAAGTTATTTGCTTGTAAAAATGGGAGTCGACTCTGAATCACACAAACGAGACGTGGACTAGTACACCCGCATATCTACATCACTATACATAGTCCCGCCTACGTTTTGCTGAGACTGACGCGAAAACGTATTTCTCCTCCCCCAAACACTGTCGCTCGTTTGTGATGCGTGTGTATCATGTCTAGAGCCTGTGCTCTACGGTGTGAAACTAAGTCTGTCTTATTTCAACTACCAAAGGACGAACGTCTGAGGTAAAAATGGTTACAATTCATTTTTCAAACGATACCAAAGGAGTATAACCCCAGGGTTTAACTGTGCGCGCGTCATTTCACCGAAGATTGGTTTAATAATCTTGGCGCGTTCACTGCAGAGTATGTGAATCGACTATCCTTGAAAGAGGGGGCAATACCAACTCTATTTAGACCTGTTAGCTCCACCGAATCACAACCTGTAAGTGTGACTATTTATTTTTGTCTTAACTTCAAGAAATAATTTTGTACCTTATAACGCTAACATTAGCATGTACCGTTATTTCTGGGGTGTTACAGTTTGTTTATCTGGCTATTAACTTTGCATTTTGACACATTTACCGCACGTGCACCTGTATAGATATATTTGGTTGATACTACAATAATTTTTCATAACGTCGACTTTGCTGAAATGCTCTACCATGACAACGCACATTTAAGACGATATTATAGTATCACTAACGTATTAACAGTATTTTAAGGAAAAAATAATATTTTATTCCATTGATGAGCAAAAGCACAACATGCATGTTGTCACACTGGGAGTTTTTATGACAAGAGTTGTCACTTGCCACTGACAAACATCCTGCTCCATACGTGGTGGAGTTTGTTGTGGATTAGCGTCTTCTGATGCTTCCTCGTCAGACTCGGGCTCAAAGTGGTATGGTAAAATCGCTGCCATCTCTAGCTACACATATAATATAAATGACATCCAACCACATGTAAACCGTAATCCTGTAATGATGGTTGTGGGGTTCCATTTGCGACAAATGATGAACGCGTTTGACCAATAACAACAGACTACACCATCTGACCAATCACATGACACAAGGTTAGAGGGTAGGCGGGGCCTAGACGGATGAATCGCGGAACGAATCATTTGAGAGTCAGTCAAGAAGTAAGGTACTAATAACTGCCTATTATTACGACATTATAGTGTTTAAACACATTGTTTGTACGTAAACTTGTTGTTGGACACTCTATAAACCAAAGTTGGGCCTAAAAATATCCTTGGTACTCTTTAACCTCTTTAATGCTAGTGAATTTTGAGTATTCTAAATGAGCGGTCGCGACCACGAGTTTAGTCATTTTCATAAAACACACCCAGTCCATCTCCGTATTAGGTCTTTCCGCCTAAGCTTTCCTTTACCACCTGTCGTTTTTATACACACAAAGTTTACAGAGTTTAGTGAATGAGACCCATTTTCTTCTGTGTCCAACAAAATAAAAAAATCATACAGGGTGAACTATTCCTTTAATGTAGTATCGAAGTGATGTGCAATGGCTTATGGGTAAATTTCCTTGAAATATCAGTGAAACATAAGTGTACACTTGTTCCCTGTGTTATTTGCATTTCTTCTTCAATTGAAACATACATATGTGTTGTTGTGTGCCCTGACACACACACAAACACAGATATCAGAATCGGTCATGAGGAAGTGAGGCAATGAGCATTTGGAGCATTTCAGGAATCTAAGCACTGTGCCAGTTTTACATACACACAGAGGAACACTAGTACACCCCCTCACCCACCCTCTCCACATACACAGATTTGAGTTAGGGGTTCTGAGAAATTTTGCTTTAGATGTGAAGACCTGCTTCCCTCATGGTCATAATCAATTCTGAGAAAGCGTGAGACCCAAAGCAGATCAGTGTTTATGCCGTCACCTGGGTATCTGTCGTGTTTTTGTTTTTTAAAGTTTATTTCTCATCTTTTTAGAGATTTTATACAACAACAGCAACAGCAAATTGGAAGAAACTAATGTTACTTAAACAACAGTTTATTATTGCACTCTAAACAGTGCTGGGTTGTTTTAACCGACTGTTGGGTCAAGTTAAAATATTTTTCTGGTTCATTTACTGTTAAACAGTTGTGTTACTCATCTTATAACAACATTCTAAAAAAACGCTGAATTATTTTCAACCCGAAGTTGGGTCAAAAAATGACATACCAAACGGTTGGGTTGAAAATGACAGAGCATTTTTTTTTGTAGTCAAAAGAAGTTTAACAAATCAGTTTAACTGTAGGCTGACTGAACGTGTTGAGCAACTTAGACCTGGTTTTTACAGACAGGGCTAATGGCTAGTAATAGTCTAAAATGAATGTGTGACCTGTCTTAACTATATTTAACTTGCTCAGAAATATCTAAAAATATATCAGTGTCGTTGTTTTGTCTCAAGATTCACATGTATGTCGTTTTTATAAAAGCGACACACATATCTTAATTCAACTAAGGCATAGTCCTGGCTTAAGCTAAGCAGTGTCTATGAAACCGGGGGAAATATGTATTAAAAAGGAATATGAGGTTACATTTTATAATGTCTTTGATTTTATAAAGAAAAAAATACTAATCATTTTAAAAAATATTAACAAATTGCCTCATGAATGTAATGTAAAAAGGAATTAAAAATGTAATAAAAAATTAAGATTTAACTTTAATGTATTTAATTAATATAATATATTTTAATTAATGTAAAAATTTGCGAAGCATGTGACCTGTACATAAGATAGATATGATAAACATCTCTTGGCTTGCACTTCATCTATAACTGTAGCCCGCTTCCCACTATCTTTCCCAATAATTTTTCTTCACCTCTCTCTCTTTTATCTCTCTCTCTCTCTCTGGCAAATGATGGGGCATCAGCTGATTAGTGCAAGGGAAGGATTTGTTGTTCCATGAAGTCTATTTAAAAGTGCCAATGCATTGCTCTCTCTCTCTCTCTCTCTCTCTCTCTCTCTCTCTCTCTCTTTCTCTCTCTCTCTCTCTCTCTCTCTCTCTTTACCTCTTTCTCTACGTGTATCTGTCTGTTTTTTACATTCTGCTCTATCATCTCCTCATTGTAGCTATATTAATTTTTTCATTGATTTACAGCTTTCACTCCCCCTTTAATCTGTATTCACATCTCTGAGTTGATTAACATGGGAAAACATATTTCAAACTCACTGGCTATTTTAGTCATAATTTGAGCTATTAACAGTCAGACAACTAACAACCCTTCTGTGTATATATAGACCGGTTCCCCATTTAGCAGATTTGGGACACGCACCCCTTGTCCTATGCACATATTTATTTACATGTCTAAATGCACACATGCATACAAGCAAACCATACAGACCATACATTCCTCTGAGTATTTTCTAAATACACACTACACAGAAACTAAATGAAAGCCTATTGAGATCCTAGCTAGACATACATCAGTGACGAAAATGTAATCAATGATTGTTCCAAGTTTATGTCTAAATAATTTGTGTGAAAAGTTACATAAAAAATGTCTTAATGTCTCGCAGCATGCGCTCAAGCTGGCACGTTATCCCAGCATGATTTGAGAATGTTCCATAGAACGTCTTGTGCACTTTAATGAAAGCCAAGACATCTGATCTTTTGTACAAAAGAGGTTAACATGGTAACACGTGCTTCCATTTAATTAAAATGGGACTTTTTTATAGGGGTCACATTTAGCTCCTTCGCTGTCAAAAGTGACCAAAGCAGAGTGAAAATTTAACTTCTTTTTTCTTCAGGAAAAAGTATATAATTTACATATAAAATAAATGTAATTTCTTTTTTGTTAAGCTTTTTTAGAGATAGTTAATATTTATGCAATAATTATTACCCATTTTTACCCACTGAATTATTTAAAAATGATTTTATTATTTTAATAAAAATTTTCAATTATTTAAAACAGAGACCAGGGTCTTAATTTATCTACAGTGCAAACGCACAAATGTGTGCTTAATGAGTGCAGTTTTCACAAGCAGTTTCACGCAAAGTGTGGAATCTACCAACTTGTACTTATATAATTATATACGTATAGTTGTTTGTAAATATAAGCACACCTTTATGCATGTCTACGCAGAAAATGTATTGGTAGAACAGTGATACTACAAAAAGAAAGTGCCACTGTGTTTCCTGTGTCCTTTATTTTGAAATACTCAACAAGTAAATTCATAGTTCGAGCTAGATAAGATAAGCTACGAAAGGACAGATGGGAAATTATTTGAAATAAAGTTAGTTTCACCGCCGGCCCTGATGGATTTACTCCAGAGGCTCTCCAGGTAGACCTTTCAGCCACAGCCAACATGCTGCTGCCTCTACTGCAGAAGGTCTGGAGGGAAGGAAGAGTACCAGCAGATTGGAAAAAGGGACACCTGGTAAAACTTCACAAGAAAGGAGACCTTGGAACCTGCAAAAATTGGCACGGCATAATGATCTTGTCAGTACCTAGGAATGTACAGAGCCGCATTATCCCCGACCGACTGAAAAGTGCAGTGGAGGAAAAACTTAGTCCAGAACAAGCCGCCTTCAGGAGAGACAAGTCGTGCACAGATCAGATAGCGACACTCCGAATCATCATCGAACAATCCCTGGAGTGGCAGTTGATGTTGCTCCTCAACTTCATCGACTTCCACCAAGCGTTCGATAGTATAGACAGAGAAACCATCTGGCAGCTCCTCCATTACCATGGAATCCCTCAAACTTTCTTCACCCTGATCCAGGCACTATATGAAGACGCCACTTGCCAAGTCATCCACAACGGCAAACTGACAGAGGACTTTGCGGTGAGAACAGGAGTCTGATAAGCATGCATGCTGTCCCCAATAATTTTCCTGTTAGTGGTCAACTCGGTGATGTGTCAGGCAACCAAACCAAGAAATACCAGTATCCAGTGATCCCCGACTCAGTGCCTTGAAGACTTAGACTTTGCAGACGACTTGTTTCTGTTCTCCCAGAAATTCCAACACATGCAGCAGAAAACAGATAACCTGGCCCAAGAGGCACCCAAAACTGGACTGCAAATCAACTTGGAGAAGACTTAAACCATGAAACCATGACCTTGTCTAAGAAGCAGCAGAAGCCGTCACCATTCGAGACAGCGAGCTGAAAGAAGTCACCTTCTCACCTACCTGGGCAGCATTGTATCAGCAACAGGCGGTTCTGATGAAGACATCAAAGCTAGAATCGGCAAAGCAAGATACGTCTTAATCACCCTGAAACCAGTCTGGAGGTCAACATCCTTGTCTGTCCGCAATAAGTTGCGAATTTTCAACAGCAGCGTAAAATCTGTCCTACTCGGCTCAGAGACCTGGAGAGTCAGGAATTCCCTAACCAATAAGCTTCAAGCATTTGTCAACGTTTGCCTTCCAACATACTGTAGATCAGGTTGACAGACAAAATAAAGAACACAGACCTGTGGCAGCGGACAAACCAAAATCCCATCAACCAACAGATTGCCAGGCAGAAATGGCGTTGGGTTGGGCACACCCTGCGGAAACCCCCACAGGCCCTCACTCGACCCTAAGATCACCTGGAGACGATCCTGTGAGGCGGAGATGAGAAGCTGCAACCTGTCGTGGGGTGAACTGAAAGAGGTTGCCCAAAATCGAGTGCGATGGAGGACTGTTTCCGTGGCCCTTTGTTCAACGAGGAACTCAAGGAAATGACCAAGCATGGCTGATCTAACTGCTGGATGATTTGCATACGCGAAGGACTGTGAGTGTACTTTTTGACCCTTTAACATATACAAATGATGCCCATGATTTGTTTTGTGTCCACATAGCTCATGCTACAAAAGTCACCTCATTACAATGAAGCTATGAATATTTACATTTCAAAATGAATAATTTTTCAGTTAAGGGTTAAACAAACGTGGAAATACCGCGGGAGCATGCATATTCATTTTTATCTCACAGAGAAGACTTTTGGATCCCACATACCAGCCATAACTATGAATATAATACAATTTTTAAAACACTGCTGCATTAAGCACGACTAATAATCTGTGTTGTAATGCCTTTAAAGCAAACTGTACATTTGATATTGCTTCTTTGCCCTTTTCCCGGTGTGTTTGGAATGTGTTTCTGGGTTCCTAAATATTAGAAAGCATAGTTTTACACAGCAGCTCAGTTTGGCTTTTATTTTGCCAAACATTGTGTGACTGGTGATTACAAACAGTCCAAATGTTACAGTGTACCTTTCCTCTCCTCATTCCTGTAGCCTTGATGTTAAAAAGAAAGTATGTGTATTTGAAAATATGTAAAGCTTTGACACATTCATCTGCAGGTCATCTCGCTGATAGCATGCTTTTTATTAAAATGTAAAATAAGGGATTGGATCCCACCTCCTTTTCCTTTTCCATACAAGCCCCATGTGGATTTTAGGTCACTTTTTGATTGTTTCTTCATTTAGGGGCTCCATCTGTGAACTACTTAACATGTGAGTGAAAAGACTAAAAGTAGGACAATGTTGAAGAGAATATCTGGCAGAGATGGAAAGTGGGAGATATCTTAATCATGGTGACGTAAGAAATACTGTTTCCGGGTCATTTATAAGCACTTTCTCTTTCTATGACATAATAGGGGCGATTCACATTTCGCGTCTAAAACCGTGAGGAAAATACAAGCTGCGCCACTTTCTCTAATCAAATGAGCACACGGCACTGTGAAAGGTTTGAGCATTTCCACCTCGACCGAATCGCTCCCTATTTGTGAGTATAACGAATCGCCCAATAGCCAAATTAGTAAAAACTCACAGTGTACACTACAGTCTCCAGGATAAAAAATCTCAGACATCAATTTTTTAATAATTCATAAAAAATGAAAGACAGGCATTTGGGTTTTGTTATGAAGAGAAATGTTTGGATCTTGCATTTTTAATGGTTTAATTTTCACATTTTTATTGTTCCCCTTTGGCATGTGATGGATCCGGGAACTGTGGTGTGAGGTTAGACAAACAATGGTGAAAAATATTATTTTGTGAAAAAATTATAATAAAATAAGATAATAATAAAAATATATGTAATAAATATATGTTCTACTGCTGCATAAAATAGTCTTAGTATAAAATATAAATTAAATAAAATGCTAAAAATATTGACAATTCTGCGGATGTAAAATACCATTTTATCGATGTTTATTAAAAAAGTTTGGTCTCTATTTTATCTGATTTATGTCTAGGAAAAATAATCGAGATAAAAAAGAGATATCATGTGAACTCTTTCTTTGTATATGTATTGAATATCTTCAGTACATTGCAACATTTGTGTGGACCACTTTTATGATCTGACCACTTTTTTCTGCAGTCCAGGTAGAGCACGATGTTTCCAAATAAATACACGCACAGAAAAAACTGTAACTTCCAAAAGCGTAGATGTAAATTAAAGCTTCAGTCAGCTTCATATTCACTTTAATTGCATAAAATTGATTTAATTATACATGTAACGCACATTAAACAACTCCCTTTTACCCCCAGGCCACGGTAACCTCGTGTTAAAACAAGATAACACAGCTTGTTCTAAACCCGGTTATTAACCACATTTAATGTCAAACCTGTCTGCACAAATGCTTGTACCTGTGTGTAGTCACTTGTGTGTAACTGTGTGTTTGTGATGAGGTAATGGTTAGTGAGGGCTCTTATCAGCTGGAGAGTGAGGACCAGGTGCATTTCCTGTTGGGCCCTGAGCCATGGCGATACAAAAGCTTCTTTGTCCGCCCCGTTCCCTGACTCTGCATTAAAGTGGTGATTCAGCCCTGGTCCTTCCCCTCTCCAACCTGGCCCTTCTCTTTCTCTCTTCCTGCTCCGGAGAGACCAATTAGAGACAATGCAAGTAGGTTAGACTGCCCATTAACTGAGGACATTGTTAAGCACAATGCCTAAAGGATTGTACGTGAACAATAAAACCCGTAAGCCAGTACTAGAGTGTCGCTGACATTGTTTGGCTAAACCAAGACTGCCATTTTGCTCGTGTCTGTTGGTGAGAGAAAGTGAATGCTGGGTCACACAGACAAGATGCTTGTCACTTAAACAAAATCTCTGTGTTCTACTTTTTTATCAGGTCTTTTTATTCGTTTCGGTTCTTGGACATCTCCATCTCTCACCCGATGACCTTGTCGCACACAGTCACATTGAGTCTGTCTCTCTACACTCGGGATAATCATGGGAAAAGGATGAGATAATGCCCCCGGCTGAGGGGTTTCGAGTGAGATGAGCTCGCTTTTAAAAAGCGAACTCTCCTGGGCCTGTCTTGGGGCCCTGACCTCTGACATGGGGGTCATGGGTTCACCCACCATTGAGGGAAATCAGTTTTGTTGACCACTTGCCTGCGCATTTACCCCGACATGCAAGCAAAATGTAATTTTGTTTAAAAAACTATTATAGTATTAACTTTTACTATTACTATTAACATTACATGAAAACTTAAACTTAAAGTTCCATGTCTTTTGTGCAACACAAGCATTTATATATTCCTAGGCTGTCAAGCTCCAAAAAAGATCTGTAAAAGTATGAAAACGGTCCATATGAGTTGCACTATATTCTACATTATATGAAGCCAATTTCGATAAATTTACCCTCAGAAAAGCTTACCTTAATGTTGTTCCAAGTCATATGTCACTCATCTCGTCCTCCCACACATCTTGCATTTACCTGTTATCATATGACTTCAAAAGAACCGGAATTTAGTCATGCTCCATGGTCTGTTTTTATAATGGTATTACTTTGTTCTTGAAACCTGTCAGTCCCCTTCACTATTAAGATTATAAGTGTATCGCTTATGGTGCACAATGGTTCTCAGAAATGATGGGTTTGCTTTTGAGTTCCATCAACAATGATAGCATAGTTTGAAACATTATGAGGGTAATAAAAAAGACAGAATTGTACCTTAAGGGTCTTTACTTGTTAAGGGTCTTTTGACCCTGCTCAAGTGCGTGGGAATCCCTGGTTGCCCTTGGCGACAGTCTTCTCGGCCCCTGACATGCTGTCATCTCAATCGGCCCAAAATAATGATTACCGTCATATCCAATCCAGTAATGCAATTCTTTATTATGAAGAGATTAACCATGATGCAATGTAATGTAAATGATGTGCTTATAGTCCCAAAACATCACTGGTCAGATACAGTATGTGAATGCAATAACTCTTGTGAAATCATGCTTGAAGGTTTTTTGGAACGGTGTGCTGTGAAAAGAGCGTAAGAACTGAAATAAAATGGAAACTTTGTTTTGATTCTTTGATATTGTTTTCAATTGTAACTTTTCATTTGACCTTCAGCTTCAACAGTAAACAAGAATCAAAATGAACACCGAAACAATGTGCCCTAACCACAGACTTACAGGTCAATCGTTCAAACCCAAATACTTTTCAATTGTGTATTACCATTTATAGTTAAAGCTTTCTGTCCGCCCAAACCATACAAATTCCACACATAACTTAAAGTTTCATAAATGTATCATAAAGATATAAGCACTGTTTATAAAAGTAATGAGCTGCCTGGATAGATAGCATTTTTATGGCAGCATAAGAGCCCTCACAGTGTGAAGGCTGTTCCAAACATTGACAACAAAATGATCAGTAAAACATATTTTCTAAGATTATGCACAAGTCATACTGATTGTAATGCACGTAAATATTCTTATGTTCAACTGAAGACTGTAAATACGCAAAAAGCACTTCTATTCATGAACTTCATTATCCATTGGGCATTAAAGTCACTGTGAAATAGAAATTGAAAATCCTCTTTTTTATAAATTCATTATCCAAATTATCTGTCCCCTCTTCATCTTCAAACGGTGTCCCCATTCGTCCGTTCATGAAAATGGCACTTTGTGCATCAAAAAGGCCACTTTGGGCAAGGTTTGCCCCTCCTACATGTGCCTGGTTTAAATGATCTGTGAGTTATTTAGGATAAACTGCATGTACATGAACATTTTTAAATATTACATTGTTGACGTATTTAATTTAGTTTTGCCAATTTAATTAAGCTATAGCGTCAGTTCTGGCAGGCCGCCCCAGTCAAGCCAGCTATCAGCTGATTCAGGTCAACCAATAAGGAAGCTCCACTCTTTGCTCTCTGCTCTATCCAGTCTAGCTCCCGGGATGAGCGAGGAGCTTGCCCAAGACAGATCTATTCCCTCTCAAATAAAAATGTATGCTTGGTGTATATCTTGCATCAATGTCTGCATCCTATACATCACCATTGTTTATACATTTGACGATAGTGGTTCTGACAGAAATAACTTGGCGTAAAAGATCAAATCAATTACTTTTTTTATTATTTTATTTATACGTTTCATGTGAGCTATGATAATGCTTTAAACCAGAATAAAGCCAGGGGCCATTAGGAGCCTCAGCAAGTTTTGAGTAAAAAAATCCTGCCCATGCAGGCAGTAAACACTACATTTTTGTACACAACTCAAGGCACTTACACTTGACACTTTTTGTCTGAATTTGTCCTTACTGGCCTGAAAATATGCTACCAGAATAAACATTAGAAGAAAACTTAGCCGATCCATATTTCAATCAGAGATGAATACGAATAAAAGCCAAACAAGATCAAAATAATTTGACCTGTCCTCCAAATGCACACACGACTCCCTCATTAAGTTTGTTTTAGAAACGCTGATGTAATGTAAGTGAATCTGCTGTTCCTTTTTCTTGGCTAAGACTTGAGTGTGATTACCCTTCCCACCCCCACATACAGGTTCATTAACTCCCAGTGTGAGTGAATTTCGATACACAGACAATACACAGAGGGAACAGATCACAAAGTGCTTTGAGCATGTGCTTTACAGCACGTAGGCATCGGTGGAGAGCGAACGTGAGAATGAACGAGATAGTGTTTCAGTCTTGTTTCGGAGTGAGGAAGAGTCTCTCGAAAGAGACATGGTGTCTCATAGGGAACGTTCTGAAAATCAGGCGCGTGCGTGTGTGGACTAGTCTTGTCAAAGCTGTGACCCCGGGGGTTTGTTGGCACCCATTGACCCGGGTCAACATGAGGTTCAGAATCCTTTAGACTAAATAACATTGAGGAGCAACAGTTTGTTTGTGTGACTTATACATATTCATTTTACCTCCTCTAAAGTTGTTTTAGTTACTAGTCCATAAGAAAACATATGTAATGTGACCTGAAGTGGCTCCACGATTTTATGCGGCTTGGATGAACATGAGTTTTCTTACATTCGCGTGGTCACATGTGCACATCTACTTTGTTTCTACTTCCGACTAACAAGGGTCAGGGTGCTCCAACTTCGAGCTGTCTCACCTGTTATCGACAGGTTGAAAGTCCACGACAGCTGCCACTAGGGGGCAAACTGAGGCGGTCATGTCCGGAGGTCGTAGAGGTCGTGAAAAGGGGGCATGATAATTGGGGTAAGTCAACTGGCGCCTGCTATGGTATATTACATTAAGCTGCATCTAGGCTTAGTGATGACTCACAATCACACAGTCTCCAGATTTGGACGTTTACCAGCAAATGCTGTGTTTTGGATGGTGGTCCGCATAGGATGCTTAAAGGGATACAAATATTTCATAATTTACTCACCCTTATGTCATTCCGCACCTGAATGAGTATTTTTTCTTCTGCAGAACACAAAAGAAGATGTTTTGAAGAACGCTGGTAACTGAACAATATTGGACGCCATTGACTTCCATTTCATGGACACAAAATTGAGAAATTTCTCAAAATATCTTCTATTGTGTTCTGTAGAACAAAAAAACTCATTCAGGTTGGGTGAATAAACAAGGAACTATGTTGGTTGAACAGCACTATACATATGCATGTTAAATAGAAAATCTAGATAACCTTGTCAGCATGTGGATAAAATCACACACAATGTTTCTCTCCACATAACACAAAAGCATCTAAAAAGGAAATAGTAAATGTTTAACGGTGCCATTTCAGGCTGGACTTTTACCTGTGTGACTGTATTTAGACTGTGTCAGAATTCTTCTTTCAAAGTGGCAGAACATTTTTAAATTGCATATGGTAACACTCACAGAGTAAAATGTTGTTTCTGCAATCTGCGGTCGAGAATGTGGGTCTGTCATATTGCATGACACAGTCGCGTGGTACAAAAGCATAAAACACGATTTCCAGGAAAGATGATTCATTTAGAAACCGCTGCGATCTGCAAGCCTGCCGAAAACACTCAAGACTTGAAACATCACTGGTCCACTGTTCCACAGCAGAAGCACATCTAATGCATTTGGACTCCTAATCGCCTGTCTCACCTCTCCACGTCTGATATCGCATGCCCAACCTAATGAGCTAATCTGCAGCATCACTATTCATCATCACAGTCAAAATCCTCTGTTCCAGCGTGGAATAAAACTTAGCAGGACTGTCTAAGGATGACACGTGTCGTGTATTATAACTTGACAGCTGTCATGATAATATTTATCACCTCAGCATCTCGCCAAGAATGTATCTTTGATGCAACAATTTCAATGTGAGCGAGAGACACTGTTTATTCGCTGCTAAATATTTGGGCTGAGATGGCTTTGTTAGGAGAGGTTGTATATTGAGATTAGGCCTTTTTTATCCAGTGTGTTAAATTTCTTCTCTTTCTCCCTTAGTTCACCTTTTGACAGCGGGCTTTGTGTACAGACTGTGGGAAAGTTTCCTTTCCTGATGAGGTCATCCTTTTAAACCCCCCAACAAACACCACCACCAGCAGCACTACCAGATCTGTTTCAGTCACACACACATACACGCAAACACACAGACACACACACAAAGGAAGGAGAAATACAACAACGTCTTGTCTATCTATGTACTGTGATGCACTTTCTGTGTAGGTTTTCTTGGTAATACCATCCATAAAACGTTTTACTAACGTCAATGCAACCTCAGTTTGGGAACACAGAGGAACATTTTATCGCGCATAGGTTACAAAGCTCAGAAGATTTCATCAAGTTTTCAATTGTGTTTCATTTAAAGCAACGCTGTAGACCTCTTGCTCCAGACTGTTCCCCCGTGTGGTTGATAAGCACAATTGTGTGTTTCCAGTGTTGTAAATAATGTCACTCCTTAAGCTTTCCCGTGGGCAGCGCAACAGACATGAATTTATTTACTTTCCTTTTGGAACTGGCTAATGCAGAAACGTTGTTTGGAAACCATGTTGCACGCAGGGGATGGACTTGGGTGTACCGACCTGAACACAGAATTTTCAGATTGTGCTTGTAAGCACTATGAGGCTGCTCAGGTAGCAGCGGGAGTACAATTTGTCCAGTTAATAGCTGTTCTGTATTATTTTTGGGTCGAAAACACTACAAGGTGTTGCTTTAAGGATCAACTTAGTCAACTTAGATGTTTCTCCTAAAGCTGCTGAGGTGATATGAAACAGAAACAAATGAGACAATTGTTAAAATACACGATTCAAATACACAGAGCTGTAATATGAATAGATAATGTTTAGAATTTCGAGGCTTTGATTATGTTTTGTGGGTGTTTAATAATGGATGTTCATGTTTCTGATTAAAAAAACTCTTTATATTTCACATATTTCAAGTATATTGTTCACTGCTGTCCCTCTTCTTACAAAACCACTAGATTTCTTCCGGTAAATATAAAATCCCTCCATTCGAAACGCTCGGTGAAACGCTCACACGCACACACGCAGAGACACACGCACACACGCAGAGGGCTGTCGTCCGATCCAGCCGTTCTCTGTAGTACTTGAAAAGTGCATTCGGTTAAAGACAATATCTCGTTTGGCATTGAACTTTGAGCTTTATCATTTTTGCCGGTATTGTTTATGCTCCATAGCAACATTACACACTAACTAAAGGTTGAAAAATGGGATCGCTGGGACTGGGATCTTTCAAGGGATAGTTCAAGCAAAAATGAAATTATTCCGTTATGAATTACTCACCCTCTAGTTGTTCTAAGCCTGTATATGTTTCTTTATTTGTTTTAACGCAAAAGAAGAATGTAAGCAACCGACAGCTCTGAGGCACCATTGACTACCATAGTAGGAAAAATTAATGTGCAATTTTTGTTGTTCTGTCGTTCCCTAAAAAATATATATTTTAAAGAATGTAGAAATGCTAATATAAAAATTATCAAGACAGTGGATTCCGTGTTAGACAATAAACCTTCAGTAAAGTACCTGGGTTGTGTTTTGGACAAACATTTAAATGGACAAAGTATGGCATGGAGTGTCTTAGGCAAAGCCAATGCTAGATTAAAACTTATCTCCAGGTACTCAAGCTTTCTAGATAGTAAAGTTTTAGGGTCCTTGTAGTAAGCCTTGTACAATGTCATATTGAATATGCCTGTAGTTCATGGATGGTAGATTTTACTCACACGTCGGTAATAAAGATGCAAAAGACCCAAAATCGAATGGTAAGACTAGTTTTGGGATTACCTAGCTTTAGTCATGTTGAAAATAACCAGTTTCAGCAGCTCAGTTGGTTATTCATTGAAAGTAAAGTCAAACTTTTTTAAGTAAAGATGGTCCGCAGAATATTTAACGATAAAGCTCAAGGATATTTTAAATCTTATTTCTCACATGTTAACTTAAGCCATTCTGATAGCACTAGACAGAGCATTATGGATCTGGATTAATGCAGGTTCAAAAACTCGTATGGTAAAAGAGCATTTCAGTATGCATGTGCTCTTGAATGGAATAAACTTCCTTTAAACATTAAGTGGATTATAATGGTTTTAGCATAGCGGTAAAAAACTCTATTTAGAGGGGTCGTTTTGAATTTAGGTTCTTACTTTTTGTATTAATGTTTTCTTTCAATCTATTATATTAATTGTTCTATGCATGCTAAATACATATTTCGTCACCAAATGTAGATTATCAAGAACCACAATGAAAATAAGTTGTGTAACTTTCTTGTGTTATCCTTAACAAGAGTATGCTACAGTTGTATTTCTACTTTATGTCTAGTCGAATCAAATCAAACAGTTCGGCACCTTTTGACTACTATTTGAATTTTTTCTATGGTACGCTTGCTAACATTCTTCCAAATATCTACCAAATAAAGATCTGGAACAACTTCAGTGTGAGTAATTCATAACAGTAATTCAAATTTTCATTTGTGGTGAACTTTCCCTTCAAGATGTCAGGTATTATTTGATAATCAACAAATCGATCTTAAAAATTTCAATTGATCTATCCATTTTGAACTAGTAAAATTTCAAAAGTTTATATCGATTAATTAACCTAATCACAAATGCAATCAGTAATCATGCAAGCCGACATTAGTAAAACAGCAAACCTGCATATGAAATCATCTCACGGCACGGCTGAAGTAATGTACATCATATACTATTGTAGAGATTTGTATTGGGGATATTTGTGATTTTACAGATGTTTGTAACTATTTTACGAGATGGCTATTTCGTATAAATCTGTGCAAAGTGAATTGTCAAAAACGTACAATGTTAGAAAAAAGAAATGTCTTACGAATAAGTCGCATAAAATAGTAACAAGTTGCCATTAGTTATTTGGAGGTCTCTACAAGCACTTTGGCGATATGATTAATCATTAATTGTAACAAGAATTCATTTTTATTGAAATCTTACATAATATTTACCTTGATTGCAGTTCAGTTTGTGACATTATTGAGATCTTCTGAAATTCTAAAAGACTCTAAAGCAAAAGTTTATTTGCACTTCATTTAATCCCATTGATGTCTAGGAAAAATTATTTATTTTTCATTGAGAACTGAAGTCCTTGATTGAATATGAAATGAAATTTAATTATTTTTAACTGCATTTCTTGCATTTGAAGGCAAAGCTTATTACCACTGTCAGTTAACCCACTCGCACAGCTTACCCCTCAACTATTTTTAGTCAAATCTTTGGCATATAAAAGCTTATCTCTCTATATACGCAACTCTAAATCACAAGCAGTGACTCCCTTACTAAATATACAGTCATGTGACATTGCATGCACATTTTGCTAGATTAATGGGGTCATGTGGCGCTAATACGGGTTTTTCTGTTACTTTGGTGTGTTATAAGTTGCCCATGCATGTATTAGACACATAAAATTGCAAAAAATATAACTGTCTGAACTAAAGATGCATTCCATCTAAAAGCTACTGCTCACCCAGACCTGCCTCAAACGCCTCGTGTAACTACACCCCCACAAATCTACGTCAGTTCGTGATATGATTTGACTTGACCCCCCAAATGCACCTGTCAGCACAATTGCTTTGGAACCTGATGTTCCAAATATGGTATGGGGGGTTACATTTCTGTCACAAGCTTGCAGTATTCCACCAATCACTACCAGTGGTTAACTGGTCAATCATAGCAGACCTCACTTTTCAGAGCAATTAGCTTTGTAAAAAATCTGCATGATTCAGAGAGGCGGGGCAAAGAGGAGATACAAACAAGCATGGTATGTGGAAAATACAGCGTTTCTGAACCTTAAACCTTGTATACACATTGCATTACATGTAAAACAAATTCTAATATTCGTTTTTGCAGTGTCATATGACCCTTTTAAGTCGACACAGCAAAAGTACTCTGTATTCCACGTACCCCACGTACACCATAACTCCCTGTCCATCACTTTTCATTCAAATACAAATTTTCTATGACCCTTATCCTCCCCCATCCCACAAATAATTAAACTCAAGGTCAAAGTCTTTTTAACATACAGAAATGATCCCCCCAAGGCCACACTTATGACACAACCACACCTCGCAATATCCTTTATGACAGGCGCTTATGCTGTCAGGGTGATCTTGAAAGTGAACGGCAAGCAAAAACATGCAAAACTAAATAGACAAAAAAACACAGATATTCGATGTAAGAGAAGAAGAACGCGTGAGCCGCAGTTCTTCAGACACACGGCTCTTTGTTTTGGAAGAAATATGTGTTATACTCTCTTAATCTTGCCTGACTATGAGTCTTTTCCAATGTGTGTTTAACTAAACATGTGGAGACCTGCAGGGTGTTTAGATGAAGTGTGTGGATTTAAATGGCTGGCATTCCTCTCAATCAGACTGAAGCCCAGAGTATGAAAGTTAAGGAAACAAAAAAGTAAGAAAACTCTCACAAATTACTAGTCTTTGCCAAAGGGTGTGTTTGAAAGATTTTGCCAGAGGAGGGCGCTCCACCGGAGGAATACTAAGGATGCTTGTGACTTTTGGAAGATTGCAAAAAATACTCTTTTTGAGTTGCAAAGATGCTAACTCGCTTGCGGATTTTGCATAGAAATTAGACATCATCCCTGCGGTAGGCTACTCCATTAGCATTGTCATTCATCTCAATGGTAGTGGCCTGGCTGGCACGTGACTGACCAGTCACCTAAGCCATAAAAGTCATTTTACCTATCCGCACCAAAAAAAATTAAATACATAAACGTCTATGTTAACATTTTAATCCTTTCAAAACAAAATAGTGCAGTTATGACATCTATCAGCAGGGGCTAATGGGGTCATGCTAACTGGCCAAACCTTGACCCTTTGAGACATCCAGCCTGAAGCAGACTCAGAAACTTCTTCTTCTGTAGGGCTTGACATTAAGCATTGTCATGTGGTAGTCCGTCAGATAAATAAATTTGCCATTAACTTGTCCAAACTTGTCCGAATATTTTATATTAAGTGTCAATATGATTGTTTCTAAAGTTTACTAATAAATGTTTTACCCAGTGTCTGCTTCGGCCACCTAAATGCATTAATACTCTCTATGATTGCTATAGAACAAAGGCAAGCAGTAATTATTATTAGTGTCAGGGCTGTATGTTAACGTTTTATTGCACATGGAAATGGGGATAGAGAGGTATGAAGTTTTGTAGCACAGGCCAAACGGTGCTAGCACAAGTATAAGGCGTCTGTTATCATCATTAAAAAATTATGCAATTGCATGACATTAATGTTACAAAGGCCACAGATGGATAAATTAGGGCCATATTATTCTTTATTCACCTAAATTCTTTTTATTTTGTATTTCATTTTTTTAACCATACAATAGGGTATATTTGTCCACATAAATTACTGTAGTATACTATAGTGTTATTTACTATAGTAAACTGCAGTACAATTCCCAGATACTATAGAGTTTTTTAATCTTACTATAGTGTACTAGAGTTTTTACTACAGTTTATCAAGGGTTCTACAATTTCCTTTAGCAAAACTACAGTATTGTTTCGTCTGAATCTTCAAGTTAACTGGACTTTTATTTTGACGGGTCTACGGAAAACGCTTAAGTTTCTGTATGTTTAACGATAGCTTCACTCAAACAGTTAAATGTTCATAAAATAAACTCTGAGAGCAACTCTAGAGATGAAGTTCATGTGTTTATCCTCATTCAGTGCAGACACAGACAAATCCTTGACCATCACTGTGAACAGCCAGATGACATGCAATAGCTTTTTGTCACAAGCCCAACCAAGACACAAGCAGTTCACACAAAGACACAGCTCTGTCTAATGCACCTATTCTTAGCACATTTTTTCATTGCACTGTTATTGATTTATTCAAGTAAAATTCTCTCTCACTTCCCCATGCAAAACATTCACTTGTCCAGGACAAGCTTAACATTCGAGCCCTGATCTGTTTCTTGACTCTTTTTGTTGCATTGTTTCTTTTCTGATTCCTCCGACCCTCTTCCTCCAGGCCCATATAAAGCGGTAGTTTTATTGAATCGGTTTCATTCTCTTTCCATCCCAAACCATTTTTGTTAAGATTATGGTGAACATGCCACCAGAAGTCACCACATGATGTTGTATGCATGCCGTGAGATGAAAACATTAATAAAATTCACTACAAACCCAGCCTCCGGTTGGTACCATACTGTTTATTTTTATTATGTGCATGAACTTTGCAGTCACTGAAAAATCACTTACAAATATAGAAATATAGTTAGGCAGTACAATAAGCAAGTGTCCGTAGAACAGCTTGAACAATTACAATTTTTAAAAGCGAATATAAATATTCAAGCGTATATTGTGCCTGTCTGCTTCAGATGATTCTGTGATCATACAAAACAGATTCAAACCCTCATTAAGCATTTATAGGGCCTTCTATTACGTGTTATTATGAATTTATGTCATGTTGCACACAATAACAAGATTTTAAAGAGTGTTTTTAGAGTTAACTCAAGAGAAATATACAAATGAGTAAAAGATAAGCATACACAGAGAAGAATTTTATGATAAATACTTCAAAATATATAAACATGGTCAATATTGATTATAAAGCATCCACTACTGGATGAAACTGTTACACTTCCCTTTATAAAAAGAAAAATACACAGATAAACAAGACTGTACTGAATATTTTGAACTATGAAAGTAATCTGAAAAAACGTGGGAAACTTAAAGTTAATTGGTATGAAAATGAGTTCTTTGGTCGAAACCTACTTTATGTATGTGCCCAGAAAAATTCATCTACAGTTATATCTCCATCATTTTAGCATACTTTATAGATTAGCCTGTTCATACTAAAACATACAAATGACCACAGACCTCTCCAATACTGCAAATGAAACTGCTAAATTAAAGAACTGTCTGATCTTTTGACTTTTGACTATTAAACAGGTTCAGTTTATGGTAGCAGAAGGGTTATATTGAAACAAAGAAATCTGTCTCCCCCTACTGGATTTTCTGTGTGGTGCAACAGTCCCAGCACGGTTTTCAAACACTCCTTTTAGGAATTTAGTTTCCAGGGCCGGGGGACAAACAAGAACGTTTATTTGAGCTCTGTGATAAAAAGAGTCTACAAAGGTCCACCATTAGCCCTTGGAGATCTGGGTCCTCCCCCCTAAAAAAATAGTGTTCTTGGCCCCGCAAAATTTTGTCACGCCTCTGTGTGCCTTGTCCAAAAACAGGATTTTTTTTAATGCCTCATATTTGATCTGTGTTGCTGTCCATGAGGAATGTGAGGACACATTTTCTTCTATTTGGTCTTCTGAGATCCTATCATCACCTTGGAGACAAAGTTGACAATGGCGCTGGCGGGCTGTTCAGGATCGTGTTCGGCAAACAGGTGACAGACGTTCTCTGTGCTGCTTCCGCTTTTCCTTGCGATGAAGCCAAAGATCCTGTTAAACACAAACAAACAGCCGCAATAATGAATACATGGGTATACATTATGCCAAATTCATAAACTGGCACATAAAGTGAGATAAACAGATTGGAAGTACATGATAGAGGAACACTCACTTTGCAGATGTGCACCCGTCTCGTGTCCACCTGGAAACAGAGCAGCGGAGAAGTGTCAGAGCATCGCCTGAATATACTTTTGCATATTGTGAAAGTTGCGTGTACATCAATACAGTTTAAAAAGAGCCATTTAGCTGACTTTTATTTTACACCTGACACATCATCTAGACAAAGACTGGCTACCTTGGACAAATATACAGTAAATATTATGTATACTTCATCATTTCTGTACTTCATCTTGTGTTATTTCATAGTTTTGATAAGTTTACTACTCATCTAAAACAGAAATTAGTAATAATCAAATATAAGAACCTATGTTTCCAAATATTTGAACACTAATGTACATAATATGTATGTGTGTGTGTTACATACTTCCTGTCCTGGGGATCCAGGGCGCAAAATATCACTGTGTTGACGGCATAGTGTCTCCTAAAAAACAGCCTGTACATACACAGTAATGCAAAGAAATATGAATCTACATAAAAAGCTCCATTTATAAAGTTTTACATTCACGTCATAAAAACAAAACAACCGTTGAGCTTATATGTAGATTCCTTATTTAGCTTTCGTCTTTTATTAAAGAATGTGATATGTCATGGTGGCAAGAGAACTAGGTGAGAACATGTGTCAACTTGACTAGATGAGACCTTTACCTACAGTACTGAATGTTTGAGAGTGAAACCTGTCATCACCAGCATACTGTATATACACATGTGTGTGTTTTATGTTTTCAGTGAGGCAATATGCTATCCTTTAAAGCAAACTAGTTATACATATTACATGATACTACATTTCTTACTAAATATTCAATTGAATACAAATTGGAGAAGTTTTAGTGCAGAACATTCACAGTGTTTCATAGAGTTGGAGTCTCCTGATTTGTAGAACTCTCTTCCATTCACCAACTAAACAACACAATTAAAATCACTAAACTGTGGTAAAAGTTCTAAAAACACTACAGTGTTTAAGAATGTTACTTTAGTAAATCTTAATAAATATTAATATAGTTAAATACTACAGATCTTGTAGTATACTACAGTAATTATACTATACTATTATGTACTACAGTATTTTTATGTGGACTACCACCAAGTTTGCTAATTTTATTCTAGTGAAAATTCATAAGGATACTTTTAATCAATTCTTCAATGGATTGTCCTTAACATTTTACACTGTCACTGTCTTGGGGGCTGTGGCCCACAGTTTGGAAGGCACTGGTTTAAAGGTTTTTTTCAGGGTTTAAAATCTACTCCTCTGACTGTTGTGCTCTCTGCTGAACTTTACCTAACATTGTAACTTGTGACAATTAAATGTCTGTATGTGTTTGTCTGAGAGACTCACTTCCTCTGGTTGTCTGTGAGTGTAATTCCCTGTGCGGACACTTTAAAGTGAACAACTGTGGACGTGGAGGGAGGATCCATGCTGAATACTGCACCGGTGGCTTTCTGCACACCCTGAACTCCTGTCAAAGACTCAAGATCCACACTGCCCAGGAACCACACGTTACACGCTGGACGACACAAACACGCGTTAACACACGGATTAGTTTCAATGCAATTTTAAATTAAGGTTATACTAACGCACATACAAACAAGTGCAAACTCAAACATAAACACACTAGAAAGTGTTTATTTATTCACCTGCTCCCTGTTTTAGTAGCTCTGCTGCAGAGTTTGTTGATGTTTGTGTTTGGGATTCATTGAGTTCTTCAAGTGGATCTAGAAAAAAAAGAATTTAATTAGGAGAAAACACTGGATAAAAGAAATCCTAAAATACACGCAGACATGAGTAAGTACCTCTGCTGGGGATGATGAGTCTGCCAGGTAATGCCAGGGGTGTGGTGGAGTGTTGACACACCAATGCTGTGAGACTCCCTGTAGATATAAAAACCACATGTATATATTTTATAAATAATGTTATTGTTTTAAAAAACAAAATCATGCATTTAAATAAATAATGCAAGCAATAATGTAAAAATATATACAATTATTTTATCATCATTTCTTGAAAAAAACTGTATTACTAGGTTAACAAATGCCAAGGTAGGTGTGTAAGGGGCGCTTAAGAGAATAGCCTCTAGAGGGCGCCCGAGTTTGTGAAATGATCATCCAAATTTTTAGGCTCTGCCTAAAATCATGTTTTATTATGTTCTCATGTTTTTATTGTTTTAGCTGTATTTTTTAGTTATTATGGCTCAAATCAAAACAAACCAACTACATGTTCTTATTAACATACATTCAAACACGAATAGATATTTACCAAAGTAGGGTTCATTGGGGCAGCCTTTTAACCGTACGCCTTTCTGTGTGCATTCAATCAGGAAGTGCCGGACGAGCTCATTGGACAAATCCCCCACTGTGTGTACAGAGACAGGAAATAACACACAATAATGACCTTTAATCATGACTGCAGCAAGAACACAATGTGGCAGAAAATTTAACAGTTTTACTCCAAAACATCTCAAAACATCCCTAAATTACTAAAGAAGATGGAATACCAACAGAAAAGAAAAATAACACACGAAATCTCATTAAGATCTCTTTATAAGTAATAAATAAAGAAGCAAGACTATTCTTTAAAATCTCCTCTCATACTTTTCCTAAATGGCTTTTAAGTTTAAAAATAGATCTCAACAATGTCTCAAACTGTGCCCACTTGGATCAGACTTACATCAAGAACTTCATTCATAAGGAGCATTTTTCTTATTAAAAATGTTTTGTAATAAATTATCTCAACCTCTTTGACTCCATGGCCCCCCACTGTATTCAACAAACAATATAATACCTTAAATAAAACACAACTGAAAATGTAGTTCATAATTTTTGATCATACTTTTTTTGAGATCCACTTTTACTGCTAGCGAAATGCATCAAGTAAGTGTTTTATGCATGTTTTCTATCTTCTCTCTGACCCAAATACAAGACATTTACACACTCTTTGCATGAAAATGAGACTCTCGGTGTAATCCTATATAGTTTTAACTGTTCATCATTCAATGACAGCTTCTTAGCAAAGCTTGCATTTCACTGTGGCAGGATCGCAAAACAATCTGGCTAGAAATGTGCAACACAAACTGTGACAACAACTGTCAGACTGAAACTGATAAGGGACCTTGTTAAAAATATATATCAGCCGTTCCTTTTCACTGCTGGTATTCTTCAAGACAATATGCATGCCCTAACACCCAGAAGTTACCTTATATTATCTCTATATCTTACTATCACATTATATCTATATTATATAGATCTTCACTTTTATGTGTTACGTTTATATGGAATATTAGTATTCACATTTCACATTTAGTCATTTGGCAGACGCTTTTATCCAAAGCGACTTACAGTGCACTTATTACAGGGACAATCCCCCTGGAGTAACATGGAGTAAAGTTTCTCGCTCAAGGACACACTGGTGGTGGCTGCTGGGATCGAACCAGCAACCTTTTGATTTACCAGTTCAGTGGTTTAACCCACTAGACCACCATCTCCATATACAAGTGTATCTATAGTATTTGCATCTTCTCTGTGCATCGCATTTTTGTTTATTTAAATCCCTTCTCATTGAGACCTCTGAACCTCTGAATCAAAGCGAGATGTCCTGTTTGTGTGTGTGCCACCCTTCCTTCCTCTATTTGCGAGACACACAGTTTACATAGAGGCTCTGGATATGAACGCTCCAGCTGTGTTCACACTCATTCAGCTGTTCCTGACACAATAGTGTTGGTAAGTCTGTCTCTCCAGGGTCTTAAACTTCTCCAAACATAGACCACAATTCATTCAAACAGTATTCCTGCTCAATCATATTCAGTGTCAGGATGCTAAAGAGACAGAAAGATGGTACAGAAATAAGTAATCTTTAGAGTTTTCTTACTTTTTCTGTTTTGCTGCACAACAGAAGGTGGGGGCGTAGCCACCTTCATGGCCAATCCGTATGCTCCTCTGAATGAGTGACTGTCTCTGATGATGAAGAAGCCCGGCTCTTTATCTTTGAGAATGGCAATGGCTAAATGGAAAACCAGCGAGAAAAGTAATGAGACTGTGCTTATTCAAAGAATCAGTAAAAACAAAATTAGGAAGCATTAATGCTTGCTTATAGACTTGAGTCAGAGTAGACAACATTTTTTAATTTGGATAGAAGTACAGTCCTATGTGTCAGTAAGTTGTGCGTTGGTCAATTGTTCAGCCAAGTAAAGTTAAAATGATGTCTCATAGTTATAACACATTTCGGCAGCACAGAAAACACACTTGGTCGTAAACATAGTGATACAGTGAAGACAGAGTGATCTATGATTGGATCCATGAACTCAAAACGGACATTTAGTG
This sequence comes from Triplophysa tibetana, assembly GCA_008369825.1. Taxonomy (NCBI): domain Eukaryota; kingdom Metazoa; phylum Chordata; class Actinopteri; order Cypriniformes; family Nemacheilidae; genus Triplophysa; species Triplophysa tibetana. The sequence goes on along the minus strand of CM017910.1, from coordinate 15,421,017 downwards.
GATCTGCGTAATGCTTGTGGTGAACTACATGCTAATGTACTCCAAAAAGTTAACAAAGGATATATTTAAAAAACGCAAAAAAAATCAAAGAGTTTTTGACTTCTGGGAAAATGGACCAAAAATAATAAATTAATCATCTTGCACTGCCATCCAGCCATTCTTTCTATATGACACTTGTAGGGTTGCAGGCGTCAAAGCCCATCCCAGAATATCTCAGGCCAAAGGCAGTCGCCAGGTGGCCATTCCATCACACATATGGTTGATTTTAAGTCTCTGTCTTTAGTCTTCAATCTGATCTACGTGTTTCTGAACTGTGGTGTTACAAGGAGTATCTGGAGTAAACCCACAGCAACATGAGGAGAGTCCGGAGTAAGACAACCAGGGCTCTAACACTCATCCTGTGAGGCAACAGTGCTATCCACTGAGCTGACATATCTTGCACTCATAGGCATGTACAATAAAATGTGCTGTAGAACATAAATATCCCTGCCACAAATACCATCTACTGTACTTCTGATAGGCAACAGCAAGCAGTCGGCTTAAAACATCACAGCACTGTGCGTGAGAGTTGACTGCTCTGTTTGTTTTAGAATAGCTCTTGCAGTACCTGGTTGTCATATTAGTGGTGGTCTGCGCACCGCTGCACAAATTTGATCAAGTATATTTTCTTTGAAGCCCCATGCATTTCCTTACTATTCATCTGTTTCTGACACCTGACAATGGACCGAAACCTGACATTCGGAGCGGTTTTCAGATCGGTCGTAAGTAATGCATAGGCGTAATTTGCAGGTGGGACATGTCCCCTCCACTTTTCGGAAGAAATTAAGAAACACTTGTGGAAAGGTGTTTATTGTTTAGGGGCTTTTTAAATCTAAAAGTCATGGGAGGATGCACGATGTGCTGCTTTCTCACCATCTCATGTTGCTCACACTCATAAGTTATTTTTGCGGATTAAAGAGAGCCCCAGACTTCAGAAACGCGATCAGTATGAAATGCGTGCATCATCCACTTTCAAAGCGATTGCTAGTGCATCCAGTGTCCAAGCACAAAACGAGTAGAACAACGAACAAGTGACATTTTTACTCGTAGGAATAAACTGTTTTTAAGTGTAATGCACCGGAACAGCCAAGTGACCTTCCCAAATGACACACCACACCACATACTGTGAGAGCTGGAGTCAAAAAGCGATGGACCGTTCGCAATTTATAAGAAATATCCCCAACAAATTAACAATTTATTAAAGTATTAATTGTTTTTGTCCCCACCACTTTTCAAAACAAAGTTACGCCACTGAAGGAATGCGTCAGGTCAGGTGCACTTCAGGGCAAGTTGGGCAACTCACAGGTCTCGTCCACCAGAGTTCAAAGTCCACTCTTGATTGAAGTTTTAAACCATTTATTTTTATTTAGCAATGGATAGCCTCTGTTTCACGTCGGTAAATTTGTTATTGTTTTCTTGTTATTGTTAATTTTCTACAGATTTTAAAAAATATATAATGGTTAGCCTACATATAACGGTTACTGATCAGTAATGGTTGGTGTAAGTCCTTGTTGATAAATTAATGACAAAAGAATAAACTGCAGTAAAGTTTCTTTATACTGTTGGAGAGACTGATATATAAACTTAACCAAAAAATTATCTTTGTTGTGCTGGGGAAGGAAAATTAGATATGGTGTGAGCGCAGGGGTTGGAGGTCCATGAGGATGGTTTGAGATCCGATGGGGTCCAGCACTCCAAAAAGGTTGAGAACCACTGTCTCATGTCATTTTAATTTCATTACATTACTAACAAAATTTTTTTTTTGGTCCTCTTTTAGGTGATTTCCTTTAAGTATAATATACATTTTGTAAATCACAAATCAGCATGAAGGCATATATTTCCGTTTCACGAAAGAATATACGAAAGTGCTTTCTGTTATACGAAAGTGCTAAAAGAACATCAACATAAGGAAAGAAAAATGTTGGATTAGTATCTTTAAAGAAGTTTTAAAGACCAAAAGTGATATCCAACTTTGGAAAATTGATGTCTTTGCACTTAATATCATCTTTTTAAAGATGTAATAAGGTTATGAAGGTTTGGCATATAAACTTGGTGTGTAAATGTTATTATGTCAGGAGGAGGACCACCAGGAGAATGACTGCTGTAGTGAAAAACATGACGGAATCATGTTATTTTATTACTGCAAGCTTTTGGATTTTCTGTGCATTTTTGTATATATATTCTGGTATGCTATAGTTTGCCTTTTTTGGCAATAATTTTTTTTCAAATCAATATCTAAACCAAGTGTGGTGTCCTTCATTTTGCAACACTTTCTTCATATTTTAAGCTTTATTCAAACCCGAGGCATCGTTTAAAGCAAATATTGTGCAAACAGGTCATCTATACATCAGTATTAGACTACTGCTGTATATAAAGAACTGTACTTCTACTTACGGTTTTCACTTTTTTTCAAATTAAATACAATGTATACTCTGACTTTGTTCTCTTAATGATCATGTATCCTTACCTTGCTCTCGAGAAATGTCTGGCTTGTACCAGAACTTTGAAGTGTCCTGAACAAACTTAATGTTTTCAGGTTTACTGGCCAGGAAATCTGAAAAGTAACATTACACGTAAGGTTGTGGATGTAAATCCAGGTCTGGTGCACACATACAGATACCGTTCTAACCTGGACTCGGTGTGGATCTAGTAGATGATGTATTATGACTGGCATAGGATGTGCTGATCCCACTTCTGTTGAGCGGGAAACTGAACATGGTTTCTGAGCCCTCTGTGCCTCTTCTTTTCAGGGGTAGATGTGGAGGCTGAGCCACGTCTAAACCAAGGGCCTCCAAACCCTCTATTGTCTCCAGGAGGCTGTTCTCCAGTCCCCCAATGTCCAGAGAGGAGGACAGGCTGCGGGGTGCTCCCCGGGGGGAGCTGTGGGAGTTGGGGGCAGACAGGGTGAGTGGTGGGGAGGGCTGGGGTGTGTAGTGGCTCAAGGGGGTACTGGAGCCACCCTCTAACCAAGAATGAGCTGCAGTGGGGCTGTACGGAGGAAACGTCATAAGGTTATCTTACATATCCTGTGCATACGCAAACACGCCCCACAGTGTGTTTATACTCTGATAAATATAGCCCGCATTTACACAATAGACCACATATATAGCCTATTGTTACTTAAACACCAGCATCATCATTCGAGACCAAAGAGAAACAATTTCGGTCTTTTAAGTATGATAGAGACATTTGTGCCCCTGGACAACAAAACCAGTCTTAAGGGATAATTTTTTGAAATTGAGATGTTTAAATCATCTGAAATCTGAACAATTAAGATTTCTACGGATGTATGGGTTGTTAGAATAAGACATCTGGTGGAGATACAACGGTTTAAAAAAAAACTAAATATTGAGAAAATTGCCTTTGAAGTTGTTAATCAAAGGTGCTGTAGCAGGCCTAGTTTTTATATATTTAAGGTAGGAAATTTACAAAATATCTTAATGGAACATGATCTTTACTTAATATTCTAATGATTTTTGGCATAAAAGAAAAATCTATCAATTTGACCCATACAATGTGTTTTTGTCTTTAACTAAAAATGTTCCTGTTCTACTTAAGACTGGTTTTGTGATCCAGGGTCACATTTGCTTACATGTCCTGCCTAGTGAACTTCTTTAACGTTCCTTCCTTTAACTTCATGTGATGCAAATTTAGCAATACCATTTTCCTCATGAGAAGGAATTGAGAGGTCTTGTTTGGATGTTGATTTAGATACCTGTCCGTATTGACCAATGGGCTCGGTGTGGAGATAGAGTGCATGGATCCAAACATCCTCTGGCAGGAGGCGGGACTTCCTGTGACATCCGAGTGAAAGAGCTCTCCCTCTGACGACATGGATCCATGGGTCATGCTGTCCACATATCCTCGAGGCTCTGCTAGGAGACGAATAACAGGAACTTTATCACCTGAACACACATCTTTAACCAATATTTTTTTCCACCGAGATTCCATTCTGTTTGAGCAATTTATTATTGCACGCCTGTTTGAAAACCTGCACTGTGTAACCTGCTACTAGTTGCCAAATGCAGGTCATAAATCAAACAGTATTAGCGGCTAGACCACTGTAGGGGAGTTGTGGCTGTGGGTTTGGCAGAAGCCCATACACATTCTTTAGATTGTGCACATAACAAAACCACAGGGGAGGGACCCTCAAGGAATTATACTCTGTTTGTCTCATACTCTCTCTCTCTTTTTGAAACTATCTAGCTATTCTAATTCATTTTGGTGTATTAAAAGTAGATTTTAACTTCCTGCATTCAAAGTGAGTTTTAACCTTTTAAAACAAAACCCCTCATGCAATTTAAAACAAACAAAATAATATATAGATGCAAGCCGACATTAAAAGGGTACTATACCCAAATATACTAATTCTGTCATCATTAACTCGTCTTGTCTTTCAATATGACCTGATTTAAAAATCTCAAAACCAGCTGATGGACTATCCTATCTAGGCTGAGTAAACTAGGTAAGCAAAGCAAACTTAAGTTTGTTTAAGCTGTTTTTATCACGCCATAACCGAAGAATTGAACACTGACAGGAATTGAGTATTTAGTGTGGTTAGTCTAGAATATTGCATCTCATGACATCTGTTGCCTTCTATTCCTTTCCCATTATTCCCAGAGAAACTACTATATTTAGCACGTATAAGACATGACTAAAACACACACAACACTTTTATCATGGCTAAGACTCATAACTCTTAAATTGCAGAAGTGAAAGGTGACCTCATATTGAAAAGAAGAATCCCGATTGGACGATGCAACCATTATGCTTTGGAAACCAAGTTTCCTTAAAGCATCAGCTGTTTGTACAAGAATAGCTTAAACACAACATTAAAGTATATAGAAAAGCACTGACAGTCTTTAGTTTCAACTGTTGTATAAATTCTGCAAACTGATAAAAGCTACAAAAGAAAATCGCACATCCAAAAGAATCATTTTGTAATTTGAACAGGGCAGGAGGGCTAACATTTTGAATATTGCTTATGCAACCGCTATAGTTACTAAGCTTTCGTGTACTGCAGTATCATTGAAGCTGTTTCTTCAGCCAAGACCACATTACTAACCCTAACCACCTCATAAGATAGGTTGTCAAGGCAACGCAGTCTTTGAAAACTTTACCCAGAATTCATGTAAACATCAACAAATCCACAAACAACATCTGGAGGCTCAGATTGAACTCTCTGATTATAAATGTTACTAAAAAAGATTTTGACTCGACCCACCCAGAAAACCCTGAAGCTCATTCCCAAGGCAGAGGAATCCCAAATGATTCTTCCCAGAGATTCATCTGGTTTGCCTTTTTAAATTCCATCCTATTTAAAATCAGAACAGGGGCATACACACCAACGAATGTTGTTGAACAGGGGTGTACACAGCAATGAATGTTGTTGCTTTGATGTTTTAGAAGAAACGGATCAGAATGAACCGAAAAATAATGATCTGTCCACTCCAACATAACCCACATATAGCCAACAGGATCAACAGATGTTAGTGTCACATGAGGACTGGACCGTCCGGTCCTAAAGGTCAATGATCTGATGAACTGAAGCGCCCCTTCAAAGAAAAGGGAAGAACTGCATGACCCCAGGAGAAAACATGTTCTCCAGGAAGAAGAGAAAGGTCGGAGGGTCTACCCTAATGAAAAAAACACCAAAGACCAGCAAAACACCCCATGCTGGTTTAGATAGTCTCCCTGTCTGGGCCATCTAGGGTTAATCTGGTCTAGCTAGTGTGCGGGCCTTTCCAAACTTGTTTAGCTGGGAAACCCGGAACATTTGCAAAAATCTCCCTTAAACAATTAAAACAGATCAGCCAAACCACTTTAAAGGAATAGTTCATCAAAAAATTAAAATTCTGTCCTCTTGTCATTTCAACCTGTATGACCTTCATTTTCAGCAAAACACTTATATTGTGTTGATACAATATAAATCAACGGGAACCAACAGTTCTTCAAAATATCTTCGTTCGTGTTTCGCTGAAGAAAGAAAGTCATGTTTGAAATGACAAGAGGATGAGTAAATTAAAACAGAACTTTTATTTTTTGTGTGAACTTATTCAAGTTTCCTCTCTGTCTCAAACTGAAAGGGTACAAAGCGTCCTTATTGAAGAAGTGTGACTTCACATTCCTCTTTTTCAAAGCAAGGAGAGGAAAAAGTGTGTTAAAAGCATTCTTGCTTAAAGTATGCCTCTTGCTAATATTGGCTAGCCATTTCAATACCTCACACAGTTGAGATAGCAAATGAATACGAATGTAGGGTATTTAAGTGAATGTAACTGCGTTTGTTTGTGTGCTTCTGTTCAAACCATGGCTTTCAGAAATAAAACTCCTGCATGTCACAGAGACAAAGGACAACTTCAGTTTGACAGACTTAACAAACTCTCCATTCAGAGGGAGAATACACACACACAAACACACACATGTGTGCAGGGCGGGAAAAATAGAATGAATTTAACACAAGAGGATTGAATACTTTCAAGCCGAAAGCATTACGTCAATTATATGAGAGTGAGACAATGTAAAATATATGCCTACAATAGTTTAAAACTTCAGTTTTAGTTCCATGATCTTTGTTTTATGCCTAACACCTAGGCTTTCTCTCAGACATCCAATGATATTGTGATCAAGTTATTTATTGACCGAGTGTGAATCTGTTTGCTTGAAGTTCTGTTCCACTGTTCATCAACTAAACACACAAAACAAAAATAACTATTTATAAGTTCCTAAGCATTAAGCAAATCCATAAAATAGAAAAATAACAACTGAGATCTCTTTAATATCTAAATTATTTCTGGTGTAAATGGAGACATTTATGGGATCTTTCTCTCAGAATAAATATGTGTCCATTAGAGTTTAAAATTTGCTGAATCTCATCTGCAATCAAAAGTCAATATTATTATTGAAGATTCATCAAATTAACTCAAATCCAGATTATAGTAGTATTATATAGTAGGGGCAATCGTGGCCTAATGGTCAGAGAGTCGGACTCGTGACCAGAAGGTTGCCGGTTCGATCCTCAGGGCCGGCAGGTAACGATTGCGGTGCCCTTGAGCAAGGCACCTAACCCCTACACGCTCCCCGGGCGCTGCACTGATAGCTGCCCACTGCTCCGGGTGTACGTGTGTTCACCACTTGCTGTGCGTATGTTCACTAGTCACTGGATGGGTTAAATGCAGAGGTCACATCTCGGGTATGGGTCACCATATCTGACAAATAGGTCACTTTCACTTTTTTTTCACTTTTTCATTATTTTCCCTGTTATCTACATAACCGTACATACATAATATTCTTAAAGTGGTACTCCAATCAAATGAAAATGATGTACTCCGACTAAAGTTCTTCCTTTCCAATCCTGAATAAATGTCTTTGTTCTGTTGAAAGCTAAGAAAGATATTTGGAAGAATGTTGCAAATGACAACCATAGTTCAAAAAATATGGTATAATTTTTTGGTCACGTTAAACATAAAATAAGCAAACAGTTTTGAGGCACCTTTGACTACCATTTGAAATTTCCTATATGTAGTCAATGATGTGCCAGAAATGTCAGTTGCTAACATTTCCCCAAACAGAGTAAAGAAATATATGCAGGTTTGGAACAACTTGAATATGAGTAAATGAAGACCAAATTTTCATGTTTGGGTGAGTATTCCTTTAGGCTAAAATACACTACAAAACATTTGCTCAGACAGTCTGTGCCAGTCTGCAGATTTGATTAGTTAGTGTGTTGCTATCTGAAACTTTCAAAAAGTCTGTAAGTGTATGATGTCTAGTTAAAAAAAAATCTGATCAGATTTTAAATGTCTTGTTGTGTAGCCATTACACGTATTTTATTACACGGCGCATTGGAATGCTTGATTCTGATTGGCCAGTCGTGACATTTGCAGGTTCGTTATTCCCAAATAACAACCTCTCAAAACAAATAACACAAGGTAACCCGGATGCAGCAAATGGTTTTGACAGTGTTTTTTTGACAAATTAAATATAAATATGTCTTTAACAACATATATGACATTATATTTACAACTGAATAAACCAAATTGCCCATTCGTGACATTTGAACATCGTTTCTTACCTTAAAACCAAATGTAAACAGCTTTCCATGCGGAAGGTCTGCATTCGGTAAAAATGGGCTAATAAAACCCTTCAAATTCACATATAATATCCAGTTTTTTCTCACGTGGCAAGTAGCCGTATGCAGGCGGCTGTTATCGCAAAATAGCCTCCTTCAGTGTGATACAAGACCATCCGAGTCGCTCCAGGTCCTGACCACACTCATTTCTGCAAGAAAAAACGGCTGCCTGTACATTATCCCTTACTTAACAACTGTCTCATAAATTTCTATTTTATCACCCCTAAGACATTTAGGAGAAACATCTGACTTACCTAATACATATAGGAAAAAGAGCAACCTTTAAGTATATGGATCTTTAAATGGAAATATGCATAGTAAGGAGTAGAACCATCACTACACTGATCTATTAGAATCTTTCAAACAGAGACCAAAAGGCTCACCAAGCACCATAAGAGAACAAAAACATCTTTGGTTGCTTGTCAGTAACCGTGACCATATAAATAACCTAATAGGAAGTTCAACAGCAGGCCTGCATGGTTTAAATTGAATTGTGATATTTATGATAATAATACTATTTCCAAAAATATGCTAGCTATTCCACCTAAGAAAACATCTCTCATGACTCACTCTTCTTTTGACAACATTAACCTCAGGGGAAAATCCTCCATCAGAAGTTTATGATGGATGCAAGAACTTCTTATGGAGTATGTCTCACATTAAAATATCTTCTACGGTGATGTTCTACATAGTGTTACTGAATAACATAGACATATGAACACCCAAAGAAAGAGCCGTAGGATTGAACTAACATCCACGTGTGACAACGAAGGAGAAATGGATCTGACCAGAAAGAAACTAACCACTCATTTTGATCCATTGAACTAAACGACAATATGCATGGTTGTACAGTACAAAGCAGACATTTATGTTCTTTGTAATCTTCGGTTATGCTCTGATTGACTAACTTTTGTCAATTAAATCTTCTGTTGGTTCACTTAACATTTTTCTTATAAATGTTATCATGTCATGTTCTCTAAAATGATGATTTTGTCACAGCAAATAAATATGATCACTCCATTTTACCTGGTTTGGTTACATGATGTTGCTATTTCAAACACAAAACAATTGGAATGTCAGTTTAAGAAGACCCCAGATCTGCACAACCATTACATAAGAAATTCCTTCCCTCCCCACATTCATATGAACAAAGGTTCACACAAAACTATCCCTTGTCTGGAAAAAGAGAGGAGAATGTCTCCACTGTCTGCTGTACTCGACATCATCTCCTTCTCCAACATGCATCCATCAAAGACCTCACTACTCCACACATAAAAACCCAAGTCACATTAATACGCATCTATCAACAGCAAAAGAGTCACGTCAACCTCCATCTGCTTTAGGACCCACTGTGGCTGGATGATAAATCTGCCGAGCCAGATGGAAAAGTGCCAAAGCTTGTCGTCCTAAATCACAGATGTGTTGTGATTCATGAGACAAGTCAAGTGTAAGCCAGACAAAAGATTTTCCACAGAAAATCCATTTGGTGAAGTAGCGGCGTGTTGACTTTGTTTGTGTGTTCATGAGGAATGTCAAACCTTCAGAAACACTGACTGAACCAACAAGGTTAGGTGAAAATGTGGACATTTAATTGGGTCTTTAAAGTGATAGCTAACCCAAAAATGAAAATTCTGTCATCATTTACTCACCCTTTTGTCATTTCAAACCTGTGCGACTTTCTTTCTTAAGCAGGACACAAAAGACGATATTTTGAAAAATGTTGTTAACTGGAACCCATTCACTTGCATTGGTTTTGTGCCCACACAATCGAAGTGAATGGTGTCGATGCGGTTATCAACTTTCTTCAAAATATCTTCTTTTGTGTCCTGCGGAAGAGAGAAATTCATAAAGGTGTGAAATAACAAGATGATGTGTAAATGATGACAGAATTTCCAATTTTGGGTGAACTATCCCTTTAAGTGATGAAAATGCAACAAAACAAATATTTCAGAAGTTCACACAAAGTCTAAGGGCCAGTAAAACAGGAAGCAATCCCATAAAAACATTCCATAAGAGACCTTGAATGAAAGTTGAACAAATACATACATCACATACCCAAATGTCCATAACATTATTGAGAACTTGACTACAGTTTTGAATTGTGTTGTTCGGTTTACAATAGCCTAACATTTCTAATAGTTTCCAGTGAAGTTTAAAAATGCATTCGTAAAAACATCCCTTAAACAGGATGATTGTCCCCAAAAAGCAGAACTACATAGATGTTTGTTTCCAAACACTCTAACCTGAATATATTCAGAGTACAATCTGACGTAAATGCCAATATCTTCTCTGAAAGCAGAAGTTCTTATATTTGACCAAAAGTGTAGTGATTAAGAATGAGACTGTTTCCAGCATTCTAAAGATGAAGATACCCACACAAAAACATAAGAAACAAAATTATTCATAGTGTGGGGGTGTTCAAATAGACTTCATGCTTACAAGAAGACAATTCAAGTCTGTCTGAGATGGCTGCAGCAAATGGCTGATGTATTAGCATACAAACGCACAGACAAATGCTAACACAGACACTCACAACTCAAGAACTCAAACAAAAGTCTGCTTAAAATGATCAAATACTTTCACTCATACCTAGAGAAGCAGTCATGTTGAAGAAATCCCTCATACAAAACTCATCCAGAGAGATAAGTTGAAACTCCAGCTCACTGGTGTGTCCAAACGCTCCTGCACAATAACTTTCTGACGTTTCTAAAGTGAATGTAAGTCTGATGTTTCAGTGTGTGTAAAACTACTCCTGGTTCAGCGCTCTTTCTCTACCTCAGCCCCCTACAGCAATGTTGTCTCTCATTCCATCTCACATTCTCTCTCCCAACACAAACACTGACCACGGGCACGTCACACAGTTGCACTTCTGTCCAGCTTTCCCCCTTCCCCTCTTCAATGTCTCTCTCTCGCTCTCTCTCTCTCTGTTAATTTATGCCCGGTCTGAATGAAGTCATTGAGTTTTTAGAATTCTGTTAAACCCCAGATGGAAAACTACTTCACTCTATTCTTCCAGCAGCAGGATTGTGTGCCACCGACTGACTTCAGCTTTGAGGAAGGCAGTGGGGGTGGGGGTCGTGGGGGTGGGAGGTGCTAAAGAAAAGGACAGGAAAAGTTTGGATAACTGCCCCCAACTGGCATGAAACAGAGAGACAGTGAAAGACCCCCATGGCTAATTAACATATGAGTTCAAGACCGCTCTCTTTTCTTTGATAAACTATTCAAGCATTGTTCTCCGCAGACTCGCACACAGTCTGCTTCACCTAGGCTAACTGCAGCAGCAGGGGTCAGAGGTGAGGATGTCCTTTTATGGGCCTACTGCACTCTGAATATTGTGACTCGTAACATCTGCTACATACTGAAATACGCCTACTTATAAAAATACGTTGCTTTAAAGTAAATCAATCTTCATAAATGAACACTAATTTATACAACTTGGCAAAAAGCAAGTAGGAGACCACAAGGAAATCTGAGATTTTAAATTTAAATTTAAATGTGGGTATTTTACACATGTAAATAAAAATTATGTAAAACTATTTTAAAGTCATAAAATCAAAAATCTGTGACATTCTACTTCGATAGTACAATTTTATTGCGTTAAAAAGGTGATGTGCTTTTGATCTTAGTGACGGACAGAATTTAGAATTATCCATCAATCTTTTAAAAATTCTATTAATGCCAGAATTTTTTCCATTCACAAATGTTGACTAATGGTCAAACTGTCACAGCTGAATTTAACTTAACTAAATCCCCATTTAAGTATTTATATGTAGATGTAAAAATAAAATTTCTCTCCCTTATAATCAGATCAAGATGTCCCCACTGTGACCCCTGACATTGTAGCACATAAATACACTTTCGGGACATGCTTACTCTTCCTCCCCTGAAAAACTTCTGTGTAAATATTCGCCTCCGTCTCAGAGCAAGAGTTTAAATGTAGAAGTTTCTATTTTCTCTTGTTTATTTAGAAAAACAGAACTGAAGTTATGTAACCCACGAATCCTCCCGTATCCGGAAATTAAAATAAACAACACATCCTCTGAACACATCTTCAGTCATCAGGAAGACCTTGCTGGAGGGAAAATGCCTGAAATTGTATCCAAAACAAGTGTTTTTGTTTATCACAATGTTTATTAACAATATGACAATAAACATTTTGAACCTTGAATCTTGAATTTAATTGATTTGACTAAAAAAAGCTAATATGACCTGAAAAAGTGTAAAAATACTGAACATATCCTAACAGTAAGAGGAAGATACACTTTTGATTTGTCTGATATTTGCTATTCAATTCCCAAATATTTTCTTTTCATATAAATTTGTCTTTATCAACAAAAAGAGGCAAAGGTGCTTTTTTGTTTTAATTTCACTCTTTATGGATTTGAAACATGCTTTTTCACTAATACAGAGTTCCTGTGTTTTCACATTGAGATGTTATCAGGAGATTGTATTTGCCTCATTGCAAATTACATAACTGACGTATCGAGAAAGAAATAGCCCAGTGAAAATGACGCTTGCATATTTGTGAGGGATTGAACTATGCTGTTGTTTTAGAGTAGTTTCACTAAAATAATTATGCAAATGGTGCAAACATGACCCAAATGTTTGCATGCTGCAATGGACCTTTTGCCAAACCCCGCCCCCCATCCTTACTGTTTATATGTTCTTCGGTATCAGCCATAAGCTCCCAGTGTAAATGTGTGCACTCCCTGGGGAAATAGTGAAGAATTTCTGATTTCAGACAGAAAGGTCTGCAATACGCATTCGAGGGATACATTCAGGATTGAGACAACTGTAACAATAAGTATACCTATTTTTGCGTCCACACCAGAAGACGACAACGTTACGTTAATTCTAAACTAATGAGATGCAGTAGGCTACTAACGTTACCGTCACACAAATGGATCTATAGCTAACCTAAATATTAAGTATTAAAGGGGTCGTACGACACGGCTAAAACTAATTTTATCGTTTGTTTCAGATGTAATGCAATGTGTATACACGATTTAAGGTTAAAAAATGTTGTGTTTTCCACATACCGTACTATTTGCATCTCCTCTTTGCCCCGCCTCTCTGAAACGCGCAGATTTTACAAAATCATCGTTCTGAAACGCGAAGTGTTCTATGATTGGCAAGTTAATCAGGGCGTAGTGATTGGTCGATTGCGATTGTTGGCATCCAGAATAAAAGTTTGTGTTTACATAATATGTGTCTTATGTATGTGTACTGTGCATATTAATTTTGTATTTATAAATACAAACACATACACATGTATGCATATTTAGGAAATATTTACGTGTATTTATTTATATTTACCAATAATTTGCCGAAGGAGACAACATATTTATTAAACACGTTCTGTAGAACGGCTTGTCTGTTTAGGAATACTGTAGAAACAACATGGCGAATTCCATGTAAGAGGACTAGTGGTGGATAGATAATAAAAACATTGTCTTCATACATGCCTTTAAAGACATAGTTATGCATATTACATTGAATTTCTGTCAATAGTTCCTTTGAAAAATTCAAACTCATTTACCATGGTTTTTAGGGCTAAATGGCCAGGTTAATTTGTGAACTGTTTAACAAGTATGCATGCTTGTAACACAATTGACAAGTTCCCCAGCTGATTCAGTCTAACAAATTGTAAACTTCTAAATTGTAAACTAACTAAAAAGCAAGAGAAATATTAGTAAAAGCTTGAAAATTTAAATGCACAGCTCCATTACACACAGAACAGAATGGACAGTTTACAGGAAGTATGTATCAGGACCAGAGGGTCACATCCTGTCTCAGTTATCTGAGTAACATACATTTTGTTACAGACATCATTTGCTGCGGTGGTTTGCTTTAACAATTATTTATCATGTTAGATACAGTATGATGTCTTCCTTGCCTGGATCAATCAAAGACAATCCATCTAAAGGTGGAAGAGACATACAAAGCGATTTCCGCACAATTCCCTAAGTAGGCCATTTTATCTACAAGTTCCTTCATGTCGAGGATGTAGACATAATATTGAAACAGTAGATATAATACAAGGATGTAGTCATTAGTAAGGCTATTTGAATAGCACTGATTACCTTGCCATATTGGAGAGCCCATGTAGTGCCTGCTGGTTTGTGAAGAAGGTCTAGAAGGAAATTCATGTATAGTTTTCACTGTAAGATAAGAGAACAAATTCATTATTAATAACAACAACAACAAAACTTTTGTGATACCTCCATTATCCATCGTGACGATGACAGTATTATATTATATATACTATTATATTATGATGTATACTATGGTATTGTACATACAAATGTCATATCATGGTATTCTTTACTGCCAATCCAAGTACTTCATAGAATACTTTAGCATCATAACAGTTTCCATAAAACAAATCTTAACATTGAAATCAAATTAGGAATTATATACAACATTATACATAAAATGGTTGAACTTTTTTGCTTTTAGTAAGTGATCACATTAGGGCGCTATAATGTAGGCAGAATGTAAATAGACTCACATAACAAACACTCAAATACAGTGTCACTCTTACCATATGGAGTGGGGGGTGAGACCGGAAATGCTGGTGTGGGCGGTACTAGGTTCTGCCCCACCCACATTGGGCTGCCACCATCTGGAGTGAGGTCACCAAAGTCAACACTGTCCATGTGATATGGACTTTGCTGAAAGACACAATAAAGCAAATGTGAGGTTTTGCTGGAAGAGCGTTCCTGGTTCAATATGAGTTCAAGTTTAGCTTGAACGGTTAATGTTGGATTCACATTTTAACAGACAATGTTGATGAGCAGATAAAACACAGTTCTTTAGACTTGTTTTTCAAAGAAGAATTTATTTTAACTAGACACTGTGTTTGAAAGGCACAACACAAATGTTAAGTGATGTGATAGGGTGCAAAAACACCTGTCTGTATGTGTTCTTCGACAAATGAAATAAAAATTGCACCGCTTGTAAAAGTGTAATTTACTGTGGGTTGTCTACCCGCGAAATGCGTATGTACGATAAAATGTTCACTAAAACAGAATTTTGTTTTATAATGTGAATAAAAACCCTTGTGTCAATCTTTACACACACTTATTTAAGCTGCTCTAAAACCCTTTTTTTGTACAGGTAAATGTTTTTTTACAAACTATGGGATAAATCCCTGTTACCAAGGATAATAATTGAGTTTAACTTGCATTGAATCTGGAATATTCCTTTCATAAAATAACTGTGAAATTTTCTTCGCAATACAAACATCACAGTTTGGGTATCTGTACCTTAGGTGGAGTGCCGAGGATAAAGCTCTGACTGTTCTGTGACCGATCACCAGCTGTGTGTAGAAGAGAGTATTCAGAGACATCACTTAGCTGTTTGTGCTTCCAGCCTGAGAGAGAGAGAGAGAGAGAGAGAGAGAGAGAGAGAGTTATTTCATGATCATGAATTACTGACACTGACTCACATTCCACTGTCATACCAGTCATTCAGAAAATCAGTTCAGCCAGTGATACTGTTAATGACATTACAAATACTTAACAGATTCAGTAAAGGCAACTTAAAAAGGAAGATCTGGCTCCTGTTCATGATTTTGTCAGACTAAAACAACATCGAGCAAGGTGAAACACAGTTACAAACAGAGAACAAAAATAACATGTTCTCAAACAAATCTTGTTTGGATAACACCTCTGATGAAAAGTTTCTATTCGTACATAAAGAAGAGCCATTCGCATAAGGGATTTTATTAAACACATCCTAAAAAATATTCATTTTTTAAATAATGGCAAGATATTTTTTGTATTAAGATTCAACTATATTCCAAGACAAAATAATATCAGAATTTGGGTGATTATCACAAAATTTTGGCTTTAAGATGTCAAACATGATTTTCATAAAAACACTTGCATTAACACCCCTTTGATTAATTAATATCAAAACAAAGTATGACATGTTTGAAAAAAGCATTAATTTCAAACCTTTTACTTAAAGTTTAACACAATACAAAAAAGGCTTTAAAATTCTCATTATTTTAACCATTTAAAACTGTCAATCCCAAAGCATGTTTTGCCAAAAATAAGCAAATCCATAAATGTATAAACAAGTTTGTATTTAAATATTTTATTTTGTAATTTTAATTATAATGAATATTCTGTTAACTATATCTTTTCAAGAACCTCTTATAGAACATCCAATTGTTTTTTTTCAGAACATTTTATTTAATTCTGTTTAAACTACAACATACATTGCAATCAGACAAAAGTTAAAATTATGCTTTGTCCAAGGTAGAGAACACAATTATGTTAATTCTGATCATTTTCTGTGTTACCAAGTTATATGTCTTAGAATTCAAATCTTTACTGCCATGATGCTTTATTGGTTGATTGACTCAAGTGATCATGATCTAAAGTTTTCACATTCATGTGATGCAATGACTGCTTGTGTATTATTAAAGTTTAATCTGGGCAGTACTTAACAAAAACACTATATAAATTTCGCGATTTCTGCCTTATTTTTATTTTTGAACAGATAAACTTCATATTGTACATGTTTACATACCGGGCATGTTTACATACCGGGCATGTAAACATGGATAAGTGTACCTGTACGTATTTTCCCAGTGATAAAATCAACATGGTAAGAATCTAAAGAAAAGCCTAAAAATGGCGAACATTACGACTCATGCTCTACAGAAAAACAAAACTCCTCATACAGGCTCAGCAAAGGGGAAAAACTGTCAGTAGACGTTTACTTCAAAGACATTCCTTAGCCCTAACACAGACGTATTCAAACACACTCACACACAAGCACCAGAGGGCACATATCTGGTGACGCACTACAGTAGTAACAACACTGTGCATAGATCTCTGTTCAACATGATCAGTTCGCCCCTCTCCTCAAAAACCTCCATACCAGGTGTCTTTCACCCGAGGCTTGCAAAGCTTTTATTCCATCAGAAACTATGTTAGAATCCAAAACAGAGTGGACCAGGCACATCTAATAAGTCGGACACACTTGAAAGGCAATAAGAAATGCTTTATGTGCCAAGAACCAAAGTATCAAGAAACTGAATAAATATATAGTAGAGTTCAAAGCATCCAACATTATCATAGCATCACTCAATAGCCAACATATCTCTCAAGTGCATTAGTTTTCTAACAACACTCGAAAAACAATAACAGCCATCAAGCAAGCACGACACAACAGATCTGGATGTTTACATACCCAAGCGAAGGCACACGTTCGCACGTGCTCACAGGTTCATCCGTTCACTGAATGGAATATCTGAAATGCCGCTTGGAATTTATATTCTTAAGCTAACCGAGCTGCACATAGAGGACCTATTGTATGTGTCTACTTGTGAGTATTCATTAACATAAATTTCATCCCAGCCGATATAAACCTGAAATATTTTTTAAAAAGTGATGTTTCTTGTCTACAATATATCCTTTAAAAATACTCTAAGAGTCCAACACACTGTAAAAAAATATGACATTTTCTATCGGATGGGGTGGCAGAAAAATATTGTGAAATAAAGAACATTTTAAAATGACATGTTTTCAATGTTTTATTGTACATTTGTTGTCTTTTTTCTGTATTTCACTGAAAAATAATGGGTTAAACACTAAATAACTACAATTTTGTGTTTTTTTATCGTATATCACTGTAAGAAAAACTTATAAGAAATAGAAATTTTCTGGCAGCTGGGGCCCCAGAAAAATACTGTAAAATTAGATGGTTGTCTCTCTTCTCGTAAATTTGCAATAATTTTCTGTAATTTGACTGTGGTCTACCGTATTTCCGTTTTTTATAGTGTATGGTACAGCAGCATATATATAATATAAATGTACATAATATAATACATCTGTTTTTCCATAGTTTGTTGAAGTTAATTTGCTATTACCTGTCTGGCGGGCTTTTGCCTGTCCGGCTGAATGCATCTTTCCATTGGAATGAAGCGAGGCCGAGCGGGTCATGTAACTCCTTGCCTGTGTGGGAATGGGCTCAAACTCAGGGTCAAGGTCCAGAATAAGTTGATTTAACTGTTCGATTGATTGATCCAATGCAAGCGTTGCAAACTCATCATCCTTATCTGTCTCAGGAAAGCCATTGTCTGGTAATGAACGTTTGTTTCCATCTCTGTGGAGCTCCATCTCGTCTCTCTTTTCCAGTCCATCTGATAGAGCATGTGAGTAAGAACTGCCAGACACCGACTGTTGCTGTTTCACCCATACATGTGTTTGATATCCAGTAGTTACTGATGTGTGTGTGTTTGAGGTATTTATATCACCACCACCTCGACAAACATCCGATAGGAGAGAGTTCTGTTCACCCCTTAGTGAAGACAAACCTAACGTTTCTCTTGTGTCCTTAGACTTTGAAATAGCAGCACTGACATCATTAGAACCAGGGATATCGTCATCATCAATAATGTCTGTTTCTCGTTCTATGAACATAGTTTCGCCATTTAAGTAACTAGATTTGCAAAACGTAGACTCTGATGGATTGGCAGGTATTGAGTCATGCCTTGTGTTGCCTGGAAAAGATTTTTCCCCCTCCATTTTGAGTCCAGGGATAGGTTTGTGGAGCTGGGTCTGGTCCTCAGAGCTGTAGCTGATATGAAGTCCAGAAACTTGTCCTCCAGTCCACTGAGAAGCACTGGAGAGCCCAGAGTCACTGCTTACAGAGCGGTGACCTTCATTTGGCTGTGCTGTGGGAAAAGTGAAAAAAAATACATGTTTGAGGTGCACAAAGTCATTTTTTGTTTCACTGACTTGTAGAACTTTACACAATGACACATCATACTGTGGTGATGTATCATACAAAGCAAAGGATTTTGGTTACGATGTCATTGTACAAAGCAATTTTGAGATGTATTTTTTAACCATGATTAACTTTACAATAACAGGGGATTAAAACGATTACAGGAACAGTTCAACCAAAAATAAAACTTCAGTCTTCATTTAATAACCTCAAGTTGTTCCAAATCTGTATAAATGTCTTTGTTCTAATGAGGACAGATATTTGGAAGAATGCTTGCACCCGAACCGTTCTTGGCCACCACTGGCTATCATAGTAGGAAAACACGTAACTACACCCATCCTGAAACTGGGAAAATAGTTTTGAGAGATACAAAATTTAAAACTCTGTTTTAAACTCTATTTTGACTTTGCAGGACAGAAATTCAGAATAATATGAATACAAGAATTGATAATTACAGAAAATTATGGTATGGGAAATTCCACCCTTATGGATGTGACATTTTCAGTCAAATCTTGAAATATAAACTCTCCGTTAATATAAACCTATAAACTTGAGAAATAAGATAGAGTCCAGACAAATATATCATAAAAATATGAATCTAAGCTCGAGTTTCCTATTTAAAAATATTCATGTGTCATGGATGTGACAAGAAAGATGCATGTTTCTTTGAAAGACAACAGGATTCCTATGAATTCAAGGCAAACCTGAAGCAATAATAAACAACAAATGGAAAAGGGATGGCTCTTGACCATAAAATTATTATTTTCATTTTCATGTTTCCATCCATTTATGATCTATACCTTTATGAATGTTACAAATTAAATTACGCATGTGACAATTCACTTACCATATTATAGAAAACAATGCTTTAAAAACACAAAAAAGCTTAAAAAACTTAGAGACAGTAGGTATTTAAACCACCAAACCTTAACATCTGATCTATCAGTATGATGAAAACCCTTTGTTAAAACTTGATTTTGTATCTTAAGGTTGACAATTGCACGGAATTGCCCATATACAGTTTTTGTGCATAGCAGACATGACATATGACATGTCTGAGAGTGTGCAAAATTATAAACATGAAAACACACCTTACAATTTTTCATACATTTGACAATTTTAGTTCATTGTAAAACCTGGAAAATGTTGCCATGGTTAAACACATTCATCAAAACAAAGCAAGACATGAGTCCACTATCTACACTACTATCCACTCCTCTACATACAGTACAATAGATGACTGTATCAGTGTCTGTGTCAGGGGTACAGTGCTTACATTTACACCCCCGAAATGAGTCGTAGACACCTTAGTCATCATACGCCCAAACACACTTGAAACAGGTACACCAGCCACCCAGATACGCCATAGAAATGTGTGCCCGCAGTGTGAGTTGTTGTAAAGACACATCAGTCAGGCAGCAGCAGCTGAACACAGATCAGAGCAGATAACATCATGTGTCATCACACACACATTCAGAACCTCACAGAATTGATTATGTGATAACACATATCTACTGTTCAGAAAGAAACCGGGCAGCATCGCACATGCAGGCTGTACAAACACATCTAGTCAGACAGACAAACATGCTGACAAATGTCTCGGCACAGGTCAGGGTATAATCTGAATTATAAATAAATTCTGTCATCATCTACTCTCTTGTCATTTCAAACTGTATGACTTTCTTTCTTTCTACCACAGAACACAGAAGACGATATTTTGAAGAATGATATAAACCAGTCCTCATTCACTTGCATTGGTTTTGAATGGGGTCCAGGGCTGTTCAGTTCCCAACTGTGTACAATACATGCTGCTATTATAATAGGGTGTGTGAAAAATGCCAAAATCAGTTCTCAATGGCAAAATTGCAAAATTGGTAAAACACAAAGACCCTTGTTTGGTGTTCGGGTCTGTGGGACCCGTTTTCATTTTTATTAAAAGAAAAATGATACAATTAATATATTTTTCAAATTCAAATTCTTGGCTTATTTTCTGTGAAGAACATATATCAGGACAAACTTTCAATGACCGCACACTGTACTCCCCCTACACATTTATATTACATCTAGGATGTTCGGGTCCATTGGACCCAGGGCTTATAAAACTGTGGAAACTGAAGTTTCTGTGTATCTTCACTGTGTCCTTTTCATGTCTGGGCCTCCTTTAAGTATGTTTGTGTGCGTATCGGTGTGTGTGAGAAAGACTGTGTAAGTGTGAGTTTTCTGTTTCTGCCCCTCCCGTTCACGCACAAAAACGGGGAGCACTTCAATTCATAAATGTGATCTAACAAAGGTACAGGGCAAATGTAAACCATACCAGCTGTTTAGATTGCTTGTAATCGGGATGAAGTAAACATATTTTAATTATTTTAACATTAAGTGTTTGATTGTGTTGAATGAAAAACCCAAAACTGAAGCGGGTCAACTAGACCCACCAACACTGGTTGGGTAACAAAATATAAAAAACACACAAGGGTTAACTAAACCAGTTAAACTTCGGTAAAATCTCAAGAGGCTGAAATCCAAATGCCAGGCATGCATGATAAAACGCCACAGCTGGCAACTCTCACACAAACACACATGCACATACAAGCATGCAACAACCGTAAATCCACTGTCACACTTATTGTTATTGACCAATTTGATCCACCTCTTCAAGCTTAAATATCCTTTAACATTCCTAAAATCTCTCTCACCTCATGAGAACCATGTAAACCTGACTTTGGCTTTCAATTTGACTTTATTCCAACAAACAAACAGTCCATGTTATAAACAAGTTAAACAGCAACATTATCCTCCCCTTTTCTTAATCATTTCAACATCGTTTTCTCATTTCATTGAACTGCATTAAACATCCAAAGCAAAATCTGTCACTGCAACTACAGAAGAACAACTGCACAAACTGATCAAAAAAGCTTTCGACAACAAACAAAACAATTCAACTACAGTGCATGTTCCTGTTGAAAGCACACCCCACGACGCTTCATAAATACACACAACTTAATGCTTCCCAGAAACATCCTCTCTAGTCCAACCCCAAGTATCTGAGCGGACAACACACGACTTAGACCGTGCAAACAATAGCAGATGGCAAAAGAAAACAACATATTTTACACAGTGATGACAGACAGGATATGAACTTTGGAAAATGCTTGAAAGAAACAGCAGAAACACAAACGCAAACATATTTTTTGAATAAAGCAAAGAGGAAGGAAAGCCGTTCTGACCGTGTCATCCTGCAGGCGGCTTTACAGATTGGGTCCATTTTCTCTCTCTCTCTCTCTCTCTCTCTCTCTCTCTGTCTCTCTCTGTTTCAGTCTTTCTTCATGCAATTTTAAACAGACAGGCAGCTTGCATTCTTTCCCACAAGGTGATAAAAGCTCCCGAGATTCTTCTTTCTTTACTCAATCTCTCCCCTTCCCCTACACTGTTTTCCCTCCTTCTTTTCCTCCTACACAGTACTCTCTCTCTCTCACGCTCTCGTTCGCTCTCTCGCTCTCTCTCTCTCTTTCTCTCTACCTCCACACACAGGTAACCCCTTTTAGGTGCCCCTGCTGGGTGTGCGGGAAAATCCTGGCTTGAAAAGTCTTATTCCGTTCAAGTCAGCTAACGCAAGAGTACAGCTGTAGTCCCTACACACCTACACACATACATATGCTCGGTGTGGAGCTCACACACGGACACTCAGTGGACCTTGAGCCCTCCAAATATGGAGCGGGGAATGTAAACATGAGGGCGGAGTTATGTGTGGGTGGAGAGATGGAGTGCAAAAAAAAGAGGGAGAGATAAGAGGGGGTATTGATATAGTAAAGAAAAGGAGTGCCAGGAAAAAAGAATTGATGGCAAGAAAGAAAAAATAAAGATAACCGTGTTGAAAAAAGAAAAGCATGTTTCTTGGTTGTCAGCAGCATTCCTGCGAGACCGTTTGTCGCTCCGACTGGCAATAATTACAGGCATACAAGTGTGTGTTTGGGAGTGTGTAATTCTAGATTTGAGTTTATGTATTGTAAATTGTAAAGGCTGTTTGTGCTCCTTTAAATTACACGGCTGCTCTAAACAGTATCACACAACCAGATGTGCGGCAACCATCAGTCCCATGTGACACATACGCACAGACACACAATAAGCTGTTTGGATTTATTATTTTACAAAGTTACAGACAGAAACTCCAAGCATGCATGTAGATTGTAACTTGAGTGTTGAAAAACACTAGATCTGTGCAGCCAGAAGACTGAGCAGATTAAAAAGTTATAAGCTTCCATCTGATCACTGGACTTGAAGACTAGGATGAGGAGAACAAAGTTAATTTTGATGGAGTTAAACATTCACCAAATTCCATTCCCTAGAGCAGATCTACTGCGGATTTGACATGATTCAACAGGAACACAGGGGTAAAATGGGCCATCGGGTGAGTTGAGCCATCCCATTTTTGGTTGTCTATGAAAAAGAGGATCTAATAGGGAATATTTGTTTAAACATGCCATCTAAATATAAGGGTAAAATGACATGTCAGAGTATTTACACATTACACATACAGCAGTAGCCAAAAATAATGTCTGCACAAGGACAATTGACATCTTCCCCCCTTTGAAGTGTATAAACAATGGTGTGTGCATTTTGCTGTGTTTTGTGAAAATTTAAGGAGATTTATCCCCACAAAAATTACTCACAACAAAGCTCACTGACTGCTGCAGTAAAATAATAAAAATATAACAACTAAATATTAATGTTTTGATTTTCTATGCTATTAAATCTATCTATTTTTAGCACATTAGAATAAAACATCCCATGATAGAAAAGTAGCTCCTAGTATAGTGTAGCTTGCCTTTTTGCAAATCCTTTTTGTCAAATAAATACCTTAAAGTTATAAAGGGATACTTTACTCAAAAAATTGAAATTCTGTCATCATTTACTTACCTTCGAGTTGTTCCAAATCTGTATAAATGTCTTTGTTCTGATGAACACAGAGAAAGACATTTGGAAGAATGCTTATAACCAGACAGATTTGGACCCCTTTGACTCCTATAGTAGGAATTACTACTTCATCATTTTTTTGTTCCGTTGAACACAAAAGAGGAAATTTTGGAAAAATGTAGTCATGGGGTACTTTTGACTTTTGTTGTATTTTTTCCTAATATTGTAGTAAATGGGAGAAAAATCTGTCTGGTTATAAGCATTCTTCCAAATATCTTTCTCTTTTTTCATCAGAAAAAAGATATTTATACAGATTTGGAACAATTCAGAAGTGAGTAAATGAAGACAGAATTTCATTTTTGGGTGAAGTTTTAACCAAGTTTTGTGAATTTTCATTTTTGTACCTTTCTCCTGATATTACAATGCTTTCCTAGGGTAACAACCTGTAGGGTTGTTAAAAGATAATATTGAGCAAATATTCCCTCTGAAAATCCCTTCTGGCCATACTGTACATAATAAAACACTTTTATCATCAGCTCAATGAGGCTATTTAAAATGAAGTAATAATATGGGCCAATCCTGCATTAAAAAGTTTTTTCTTACTATAGTTCATTTACACCAGCAATGTGAACATTTACAGTAATTATAAACCTCTTAACGACAAAATCCACAGCAATGACATGAATCACTGTGCTATGGTACCTGCACACTATAGAATTTTGAGAACATTCTAATCGGGAGACTTCCTGTTACATAGGATTAGACTAGGGTCACATTCAAAAATTTTGCTGACCACTCCAAAATATTCTCATGTGTTCCAACTAACCTCAGCAAGCTTTAACCACACTTAATATATGTATAACAGAAAATGTGCTTCCTGTTTCAGACCGTTACAGAGACTTAACAGATACGTTTTCTTCTCGTCCCAAATCCTTCCAATTACATTCATACGTTTTTTCTTTCTTAAAATAAAAGATCCACAATATGGCTTCCCCAGGTCTTACAAGAGGCTTATAAAATCTCACAGGCACTATAAAACATGTTAGTGGTAGGTTCTCAAAGCCAGAATCTGTGTTTGCAGTGAGTAAAGAAGTACGTATGCAGACCCATCTGTATGAAACATGCCTCCACATGAACAACACTACAGAAAACCCCAAAATTGGTGATGATGTATTACAAACATTTCCATGAATGAGAAGACTTGAGGTGAGACGCAAAGTTACAAGATGAGAAATTGCAAATAAGAAGACTAAATATGGGATTTGGGGAATATTCAACCAGTGTGCTGCACACTGTAAAAAACACCAAAAAAGTAACATTAAAAGTAACATGTCTTTATGTCATTTTACACCAAACTTGTACATTTGTAGCCTATTTCTGAAATAGAGAAACTTAAAAATATGCGAAACTTCTGTTACCTCCTGTTGTAACATATTCACTGGAGTCCCACTGAGCCACAGAATCCACAGGGTTGTTTTCAGTCACAGTTGCTGGACTGTTTCTCTGGTGGCCACACACTTAAAATGCAAAACGTATTTAAATAAAACTGTCCTGATTCATGACCATGTCATAAACAATGAAAAGATTAATAATTCCATAAACATTGAATTTGAGGATACCTGAAGTAAGCGATGAATCTCTGTCCACAGTGTTTGAAAACAGAACCTCCACTACACCGTCCTCCGGAAATCTTGGATCTTAAATGGAGAAAAGAGTAAATGACGGTAATGTCAGATACAGAAAAAGCTACAGTACATTGCACAGGAATGAAGGAACATCAACACACAAGTGACAGCTGATTTATCTGTGATTTGTATACACACTCCAATACACGTGACCTTTCTGATTTTGTCTTTTTAAAAGCAATTGAGTTATTTTGTAAGGTTATAATTGCATAACAATAAAAATGACAGTCTGTGTTTGTGTCTTAGGTCTGGGTATAGAGAAACTGACTATATTAACCCTGAAATGAGGGAAACTCTGGGTTTTCCGTTTCAGAAAGCGAGGTATGTCAAACCTGAGATTGCGGGGTAACTAAAGATAAGGCTACAAAGAGTTGGTAGAACTAACTCAAACAAGCTGTTCTGAAACCAACATCTCTGTGTAAATCAACCTGAGAGTGTTTTAACCCTAGTAGTTGAACCTCCTTATTGATACGGGCACCAGGTATCTTGGCTTTTATTATTTACTAAAACACTCACATGCTTGGTCACACATTCTTACACACTCATATACAGGATCCAAAAAAGAAACACCAAGCTGCATTCAGAACCTTACAGTGCAAAGATATTTTGTATAAGATATTTGTCAAAGGTATGCCTAAAAAGAGCTTGAACACTTTTTGGACCAATTTTTTCTGACAGACATTTTCTCACAATCAACTTAACCTTTTCAAACTTCTTAAAAAGTTATATATAAATAAAAGTAGCGAGTTTCCCTCATGTTCACAGAGGTCTCCTAAGCACGTTTAGTTCAAATAAATTATGGGCATCTTTTACTAATATTTAAGAGTCCAGCTTTCATTCATCAATTTGATCAGTATATAGATTATTTTAGCATCTAAAACCTAACAAACATTTTATGTGATTTTTTTCCTGTTTTACTTGTGTTTAAAGTCCCAGTGATATTCAAAATAAAAATTCCTATTTTTTTCAAGAAATATTGCAGCATTTATTGTAAATAGCTTAACAATGAGGGTCATTCATTTTTTTAAATGCATTATCTTTAGTAAAATTCTGAGAATGCACATTCGTCCTGTAGTGACTATCAAAAAGACAAAAGTTAGACGGCTTGGGTGGAGCATCCGTTAACTCCTCCCCTTCAACTCTCTGTCTGCTGTCAATTCCATTTCAAAATGCAACAGCTGTTTTCATTCATCCAATCAAATCACAGTGAAAAAACAAGCCACACCCATAATTTTTTCTCATTCGAAATTCCGTTTCACTCTGAAACGCATCAGAATACAGTTCAGGGGACTTTAAGAAGCGTGGTTGTATTTTGAATAGCATAAGTACATTTTTAAATTTTGTTTGGGTGCCCAAATAATCTTATGTGTCATTGCACGTGCCATTAGTAAATGTGAATAAACCATGCAACATTTTTATGGACAGCGTGTGTAGTACCTTTGTTTGCATGATCAAGATCTTGTTTCTGAAAGAAAAGTCGCTGTCCAGACACAGTTCCCATATGAAGCTGCACACGAAATACAATCTCACACGTTCTCGTTGAAACCACTTTTCGATAACACGCAATCTGCAAATGAAGAATTTGAAATGAATACAAAAATTATCTAGGAATATGATCGTGAGGGATAGACATCTTACCATGATATCACCCTTGAGGATCTGTGGGGGTTCCACAATAAAATGTGCTTTATTTTTCTGACCTACAGCAACCTGACTAAGAGTCATGAAAAACACACAGAGTTTTTTTAAATACTGTAAAGGCACAATGTCATTACATCGTTCTTTGTATTATATTTTATTATTCACAGAATGTCTTACTGCACTCCTGTTGTGCATTCAGTCTCCGTGCCTCCATACACTCTGATAAACAGCTGACACTCTAAAAACAATGAAACCCAAAAAAAATATATGGTATTATATAATGTTTTGTAGACGTTTGGCACTCAGTAATTTTGTTTATGTTATGCTGGTCAATATGGCAGTTGTTTTGGAAACAGACAACTAGCAGTGTGAATGCAGAATTTCAAAGTACTACTTATTAAAAAAAATCAAAAGTACACCTTTAAACGCAGTTCAAGTTTTTTTTAATAGCTACATGTTATATTTATGGTTTTTATACAATATATTAAAGTCCCAGTGAAATGCAATGCCTATTTTTTCATGAAATATTGCAGTGTTAATGTAAATAGTTAATGAATGTGGGTCATTCTCTTTTTAAAAAAATTGTGCGCTCATAATCTTTAGCTAAAATCTGAAAATGCACTTCCATCATGTAATGACGATCCATCATAAGGCCCTTTTTCGGATGGTAATTGTTTTCTCATAAAGACGTCTGTAAAAATAAATCTGCATGGCTCCTTGGTGATGAAACTCATGCATTCGGTAAATATAAATTCAGGGTGTGGTGTGAGTTTGAAAGACCACAAACCCGGGAAATGCACTTCTCACGTGCTCAGTCACATGACCATTCGCACATATTTAATAACTGTAATGGAATAAAATCAATATTATAAAATAAAATACCAATATCGAATGTTTTCATGTTGTTTTTTCTTTCATCTCTTATTATCTCCCTTTATGTGTAGTGAAGCAGCGATCATGATCGATCGGTCAAGTTAGCTAGAACTTAAGAGAACTTTTGTGTGTGTATATGTTTGTGTGTGCTCGCGTGATGCATCTTCGTGTTCTCATTAAAAGCCAAAACGTATTAATCTCTGTATCATCTGGTCATCATTCAGACATGTGCCATATCATTCGAAGCTGTAAAAGGTTTACATTTATTGGCTTAGATCCACGATAACCACAAAACATTGTGCTTTTGCAAAATAAAGAAAGCCAAAAGGATGCACTTTCTGCCGTCTGGGAAATGTTTCTCTCTGTTCGCAGAAGTGCTTCAGGTGTGCGTGTGGATGTGACATTATGTGATTCATGTTGTGATTTTTATGCTGCCATTAAATTTCATCTTTAAATGCATCAGATATTTTAATTCCTTATAAGAGACTAGCAATCTTTTACTTGTCAAAAACAGTAGGTAATTCGGCCAGGGATTTTTTCATGGGTGGTTGGAGAAAAACACAGACATTCTGGATGCGGGTGGAAATAAAATCACCATTTACACTCTTTAAATCGAGTAAATATCTTTTATGTCCCTATGAGAAAGAATTACCGTCCGACGTATGTAAGACGGCTTGGACGGAGCATCTGTTAACTCCTCCTCTTCAACTGCAGTGAAAGATGAAAGCCACGTCCACAATTTTTTCTCTTTTAAAAATTCCCTTTCACTCCGAAATGCGTCAAATAAGAAATTAAAAACCATCGCAACTTCCGTTCCATGGGGACTTTAAATGTTTATAGATATTAAAATTATTATAACAATATAAATAAATAAATCAATGTGTTCATAGTTGGAAAATGGTATAAATTTAAAGTAGTTATACATTTTAAAAATTACATAAAAGCATATAACTTAGATTATTTGTTGATAAATGTTCACATCTCTGACTTTTGATTGGAGACTTTGATATCAAGGCAAGTCCAAGCACAGTTTAAGACATTGTTGAGATCTTTTCTGAAATTCTAGGAGGCACATATTAGGCCTAAAAAGACCGTAGAAGAAAATTTGAGAAGTCTTCATTTGCCCTCTTTTACTGTTTAGGAGAGATAAAGTCACACAACTAACAGAACTCATTAGAATGGTTTCACAAACAGTGCTTAGCTTAAGCCAGGACTAACCCTTAGTTAAATTGGGATATTTAAGTTTATGTCTTCGGAAAAAAACTTTACTAGGTCAAGTTATTTTAAGTTAAGACAGCTAAGACATTAATTTTCGTCTTGGACTAGTCTATAGCCTTGTAGGTGAAGCTGGGCAATACAATAAAACTTAAAACTATCACTATCAAATAAAAGTATCAAATATCACTATCAAATCACTGCACGTACGTGTTTGTTTGTGTTCCTCACCTGTAGGGTGGTAGTCGGGAATGGGGTGGATATCAATGCAGTGGATGAAGACAGGAGAAGGGTTCATGTGGATCTGATGCGTGAGCAGTTTGCCAAACACCTGCACATACCTGAACCATCCACAAACACATCGGTCACTCGGATTGAGCCCACGGTACACCAGTCAACAATAAATCAAGCCTCATAACATCAGCACAAGTTCAAACGAAATCCACAGATGTGTGGAAATTACTTGAAAACTATATTTCACAATTTTAAACACATCAACCGGGGCTTATATGGAAAAGGATTGTTTTCTAGCCAAAAGGTGTCTTTGATTACAAAACCTGACATAAAGAATTCAATCTTTTAGACACCCCAACTTGATTTATTGTGGCTTGGAGTGTACGTTCCTATCAAAGATAGCAAATCGTATCTTTATAGTATTGCCAACGACAGCTATATGTCCATCATAAGTGATTGAAGCAATTCCTTTTCAGGATAAAATAGGTCTTGATAATGTATTGACAATAAACAAATAAAAGTTTTTTCTTAATCCACGTAAGTCAGAAACAATCGAAATCTGTTGAGATCTGAATATGGTGGTGCCTAGACCCAGAATTTAGTGGACTTGAGACAAAGGAGACGGGAGCATCCCAGTTGAAATGTCCCACTTCCAACCCCAATGCACTTCAGACAATAACACATCATTTTCATTTATGCATTTGGCAGACCCTTTTATCCAAAGCTACTTACATCGTTTTATCCTATACATTTTACATAGGTATTTGCAATCCCCTGGGATCGAACCCACAACCTTGCGTTGTTAACGCAATGCTTTTACCACTGAGCTACAGGAAAGCTTGATGACTCCATAACATTTTGTTTTCTTGTGACAACTAAGGCATAAAACGAAAACGCTTGCATACATGAAAATACTTTGAAATACTACTTTTGCAAAGAATGATTTTACATTTCAAATGCATCAATCTTGTTTAAAGCAGAACTAGGTGCAATCTTGGAAGGGACATCTTCCTGAGGTTTTATAGTCACAGGACAAAAAGGAATGAAAATGAAAATGACAAAACACTAAACAGCAAGGGGGAGAAGTGAAGAGTAAAATTCCTTTCGCAAATTGCAGAAGAGATGGGTGGTGGAGTTGAGGTTAGTGTAAAAATGAAGATGTTTTAAAGAAAGAGGAAGTGAGAAAAATGTTAGGATTCCCAGAATGCAAAGGGGCATTTCCTCTCGTCTGTGGCAGTGAACCACCATCCTGAAGGAAACCTTCACTCGTTTCCAACTGTTGACTGACCAACAGCACCAACATCTCATGTTTACAAAATCAATACTGAGGCTTGCAGTCACATTGGGAAGTTTGCACGAGGACTATAGCCTACGGTCTCGGAGTAAAAATAACAATTTGAATCAAAATGTGTTTTTCTAGCGATATCCTTGTTTATTTGTTAAAAAACATCTGGTCATAATTTCTCTAAATTAATATTCAACTATCATCATAATTTTAAAGTTATTGGGTTAAAAAATTAACCACAGTAACACATTAAGCCAAGGTTCAGCTCTATAATATATATAAATTGGTCAGTCGTGTCGTCATGTGTTTTATAAATCTTAGTGTTATAAATCTTAAATATAAAGTTTATTAATAAAAAATAAAAATATAAAAATAATGGTTTGTGTTTTGTATGTTGTCAACTTTTAATGTTTCATAGTTTTGTTTCTAGATTTTGCTCAAAAGTCTAGAATATGACAACCTGCTTCACTATTAAGGCAAAATGTGTCCCGTCCTTTCTCCTGTGGTTTCCCATTTATTTATAAATTATAATTATTTGTAATACTTTACAACAGAAATGTCCAAACCTCTATTAAGAGCAACGAAGTTAAATGCACACGTGAAAGAGTCTTACCTTTTTTGAGATGGTGTCATAAGATTTTCCATTTTATCACTGCAGAATTTTTTCATGGTGTAGAGATCCAATGCTTGTTCCTCACTCAAGAACACAATGAGGGACAGAGAGAACATTAAATACAGATCACTTGATAAATATTTGACTGCAACTTTCGGTTGTCAAATATTGTTATATAATAGGTGTAGCCCATCCATTTATAACTGGAGTACATGTTCAGTATATACTGAATACTGCCATTAATACCCTATAGGCCTATACATAATTGCTCAGTTTCACAGACAACACTTAATATAGTTCACCCCCCAAAAAACTGTCATCATTTACTCATGGCCCACATTTTTTTTCTTCGCAGAACTCAAAAGAAGATAGTTTGAAAAATGCTGTTAACCGGCACCCATTCACTTTCATTGGTTTTGTGTCAATATAATAGAAGTGAATAGGGTCCAGTCCTGTTCGGCTACCAACTTTCTTTTGTGTTCTGCAAAAGGAAGAAAGTCATAAAGGTTTTAAATGACAAGAAGTGAGTAAAGGATGACAGAACTTTAATATCTGGGTGAACTATCATTTTAAATCTAGTCCCAGTCTAAAAACATTTTTCGAAAAATAAAAACAAATGGCACTGATATATTATAAAATATATTTTTGTCTCAAGATGCATATCAGTAATGTTTTTTCTAAGGCATGTTTACTACGTAAAGTCCCCAATTTAACTAATCTTATCTGCCTTTCATAATCATATATTAATCTGATGTCTATAAATTGAAATCTATAATTCTAAAACTACAGTCAAAAAATCCCTTTAAACAGACTTAATTGCAATTCCGGTGAAATGTTGAAAAACAACCAATGTTTTAAGAACTACTTTTAACCTTCTAAATCCAGAAAACATATAAATATATAATAAACATCTTAATAAAGAAACTAAGCTCACGTGAGAAAGTATTTGTCTTCTAATGATATTTTGACATGTTCACAATGGGTATGAATTGCTAAGTTTTACCTGGTGGAAACATTAGACAGTTGTATGTAAGAAGATATCACCACACCCACTCTGTCTTTGCTGCCCTGTAACCGACAGGAAGAAATTAACCAACCATATTATTTCTGTAGAATGGAATCACAGTTCTAAAGATTTTCCAAAAACAAGTTTCACATTTTCTAAAGAATCATGAGTGTCCAACTAAGATGTGACAATGGTCTGTTTTCCCCGATGTCTCTCTGATATTTCAGGGACTATGGCTTAGGGTCTCAAGGGCTCTCCTGGGCCTCACAAAGGGCCTCTGTATGCCGACCAAGTTTGAAGAGCTCACCGCCATGTTTTAAAGATATTGTGGTGTCTAAATAAGGACAATGAGGTCCAACATGATCCTGCATACACTAAATTAAAGTGATAGTTCACCCAAAATAAAAATTCTTTCATCATTTACAAACAGTCTTGTCATTTCAAACTTTCATGACTTTCTTCTGCATAACACGAAAGAACATATTTTGAAGAAAGTTGGTAACCAAACATCATTGCCCCCCCATTCATTTCTATTGTATGGACACAAAACCAATGCAAGTGAATGGGGGGCAGTTAAGATTATTCTGCAAAATATCTTCTTTTGTTTTCTGTGGTTGAAAGAAAATCATACAGGTTTAAATGAAAAGAGGGTGCGTAAATGATGATAGAA
Source organism: Triplophysa tibetana (assembly GCA_008369825.1). Taxonomy (NCBI): domain Eukaryota; kingdom Metazoa; phylum Chordata; class Actinopteri; order Cypriniformes; family Nemacheilidae; genus Triplophysa; species Triplophysa tibetana. Next base: position 15,387,971 of record CM017910.1, on the reverse strand, counting down.
TTTTTATTTTGGGGTGAACCATCACTTTAAGGATTAGCCATAAAAGGAGTGATGATCAAGTACCATTGGTAGTTTATACAGTATAAAATATAATAGAGAAGCGGAAAACACTCATCAAAGGAAAGAGTTGATGTCTCACTTTGCAGTGTAGCAGCAGTACATGTTCAGGGTGTGTGCTGAGCCAAACATTCATGTTTTTACACAATGAACACAGCAGGTGAAGTGATGGTGCATGCTGCTCCGGCCAGCCCATGTCCATCACCTAAAAATCAATGATATGAAACAACTGTTATACAGTATACAACATCTGTAACAATCATGACAGTTTATTTACCCTGGGATTAATCCTGTTGAGAACATCTGTGCGTTCGGATAAGTTGATGATCTGCATGCAGAAAAATAAAGAGTTTGTTTGATGGGCCCTCAAAAGACCCCAAAAAACATTTACGCTTGAAATGTAGCCATACTAGGGGGCTAGTTATCAATTCTTATACGAGTGAATATTTTTCTTTTAAATAATTGTATGTAACGTAAAATCCTGGCTACAATAAACCTACTCTCACAGTTTATCAAACACATTGACCTTCCGTGACAACATGCCCCCATTCAAAACCACTGGCATTATGATATATTTATCTCTTTTTGGAATAAATGTATGTATAGCTACAATTGAACTTTCTCATAGTTTATTGACCTTTAATGAAAAATGTCCCAATACTGTACAAAACGACTGCCAGAGAAAACACACCTAAAGCTTATAGTTTCATTCCCAATATGCACAAATCAATCAAAAGTCATTTTGTGATTGATGTACAGTTTTTTTCTGTTGCTGTTTTTCTTGGCTACTCACCGTATATTGATCAGAATGTTTAGACTGCAGCATCTGCGTGATACTGCGCAGGCTGTGCTCATGGGTTCGCTCTGAGCAGGACTGGTGGAAGGTTACAGCAATGATTCGCTCTGTAATGTAGTTGAGGTCAAACTCAGATCCCTCCGCCATCACAATGCTTTACGCTCATGTGAGGAGATCTACAGAGAGAGAGAAACTGACTCAATCATTTGCAGGACTACCAGCAATAAATGAGCACAATGATGTAAGGATGAGCACATCTGTAGAGATCCATGAAAGATCTGCAGCAGTTGAAAGTCAAGAGGCAGGTGGATAATTTCTTCAAACCCTTAGAGAGATATAAGTATAGAAAAAAGCTTGAAAGCATGTAAGGCACCTTTAAGGCCTAGTAAGACCACGTACATTCATTAAAATAATTCTTGCTAAAAATAAAAATAATAATAAAGTAATTGCTCTACTTCACGTTTTTATACAGCACAAGTCACAGTACTTTTAAACTGTTGCCACGGGTAGTCTTTTATTCAGTGGATTAAAGTTGAAAAAAATGTATTCATCTGCAGTGATTTTCAAGTATTGTATTATAACAGGTGTGCAGGCATAGCAAGCCAGCCACATGCCCATTTGCAAAAACGTTAACCTTGATTGCGTTCCCGGGCTCGCAATTGTGTTTCCTGCCTTCCCCTCCGTCCGCTCGCGATAAGCTCAAATGACACTGTGTCTACACCGGACGGAACAGGCACGATGCGACACGACAACAGACAAAAGCATTAGAACCCATTATAATTTCAAATATTGTCCACACTGGATGCAGTGGACAAAATACAGATTTTTTGACACTTTAGGAAAGTCTATGACATGAATAAGAAACTAATTTTTAGTGAACAAATTTGTTATTTTGACTATGACTTAGTAAAGAAAGGTCAGACCTTCACAAAATCCAAGCATGCTGGGATAACATAATTCATAATAAATACAAGTATTCTCACTCATTTGTATTGATTGGAATCAGACTTTATGACTAATCCTAGTTGTTAACATGTATTTATCAAACTGAAACAAGTCTGATCAAATTCCTTTGGTCAAGTACTCTAAGTGACTTGTCATTTCTCCCTTTCTTTAAAAACACAAATATAACACTTCCTCTATTCTTTTGAAAAACATTCTTATTTAAAGAAGTGTCTAGTTCATAATCTAATATGTGAACACTACAAAACACATCACTAAACTTCAAATACATAAACACAAGACATCCCATGAGCCTTAGCTGACATTTGTCTGACCCTGATCAGGTGACTGGGAAGAGGTAAAAACAGATCTATTGAACTTAAGGGAGACTCAAACATAGAAAATCAGATGGTCTCTTTTGTTAGCTGACCTATTACAAAGTAGACACACCTATTGACATCACAAAAAGAGAAAGAGAAAAAAAGACAAGGGGCTGTTTTCAGTTCTCTTCTCTACTTATATCGTATCTAAGTATATTGGTCTTCTAAATATGACTCTTCATGGCAAGCCACACAGTTCTAAATATACAGATTTTTGTACAATCACTGTAAAATGGAAAAAAATACAATACCGCATATAAAGGTGTGGTTGTATGCATTTGATCTGCTCCCTGTGTTCCTTTTAAACACGTGATCAGATTTCTCAAAGTTAATACATGGTCTAACTTTTCTTTACACAATGCACACCAACACCACGTGGTGCATGACAGTAGCACTGTCTGATATCAGTTGTATACGTGCATTTGGTCACTTATCTGTTTAACCGGTGCTTAACCCTTAACCCCTTCAAATATCCTGCAGTTAAACTCTCCAACTGCTGTATAGCAGACAGCAAGACACAATGCAAATGATTGTACGGACTGCTCACCTGAGATGTAGTGTACATGTTAAATATACATCTAACTATACATACCATACACTGAACACAAGTTAAAGAACTTACCTTTTTAAAAATGACAAAAAACAAATGCCTTTCTGATACCTCCACACAATAGTCCACTACTGACAATGAAAGAAATGAATATGGCAAAAGAAAAGAGACAGAGAGAGAGAGAGGTTTTGTCTGGATTGCAACTAAGGTCACATGTACTTTGGCCGCTGGGGTGTGTGTGCGTGTTCGTCTGTTGTCAGCACTGCTTGTGTTGCAAGCATGAGTAAAATGACAATACCAGAGGAACACACCTCTCTCTGTCACAATACAAAAATCCTTGAGTTATGCAAGAGACATATGATGGGGTTATTCTGAATTCTTTATAAAGAGAGCTTCATATAGAGACTTTACTAAATACACAGAAATCATAGTATTTTAATATGTGCTGATTTATTCACGATCTCACGGATAATTCCACTGGTGTAGACTGTAACTAGGTCATAATGGTTAAATATTACCCACGTGCGTTCCACATCTCTGCTGTAAAATGACTGCCAATCACAAACTGAAAAACACTGCCGTTTTCTTTATAAGCTAAAATGTGTCAAAAAAAGTTCGTTTCGGTTTAAAAAAAGGTAAAAAATTATGCTTGTAAACATATCATCTATTTATTTAATCCCAAATGCTGTGAACTGTGATTTGACAAACAACTCTGTACCCATATCGAATGATTTAAAATATTTTTTATTTCTAGAAAATTATTGATTATATATACATTTTTAAAGTGCACCATGAATCCTGATGTCATTCTTTCAGCATTACAGCTATTTAAGGTCAAACCTCATAGTTTTAAGGTCACTACTGAGGAGGCGCTAAAAGCGAATCAGCAAAGATGTGTATTTGCTGTCCCCTACTGGGAAAAAAGTCAATTGAGAAAAAACAAACGTAAAATCTCAAGCATAATTCATTGTTCAATATCAAAACGAAACATTCTAACTAATATCCAATACTTTCCTCTTAAAACTGTTCATTTTTCGTTTCCCACTTAAAGAAAATTTGCCTTTATTTCTCAAATTCTAAGTTCTGATGTCTAACATATCGAAAATATCATTTGTTTGTTGAAAAACATGTGTCTGTTAAAGCCCAAAATTCCCTACATTCTATTATGTACAAACGAACTATAAAAAAGTTGCTCACAGTTAAAAATAATTTTTATATTTTGTTTATATGCATCCAATCCAGGAGTTAAGAACATGGTCCATGTTTTGAATTCAAAACCTAGACATAAGTATCAGGATCAAAACGTGCATTCTGGGAATTTTTAGGTTGGTGTCTTTGTTCAGCTTCATAACGGCTACGCTCCTTAAAGTAGCGACTGACATTTCGAAGTGTTTGACCAGTAAAAACGGCCCCAATTGTGTACAAAATTGCTGTTATGAGTCCGAAAAGTGCGACAGATGCTTCCCCCCCGCCTACATCACAGTTCATCCAGGTATATCCGTTTCGGGCGTAAAGCCGCTCGCGCCGAATGCACACATCGGTTGAGTTCACAGATATCACAAAATGCAGGTACAAGCCCACGGCAACCACGTACGCCACCCCGCCGATTATTTGGAAAGCAAACTGTCCAATCAGCAGCTTTCGTGGAAGTCGGTGGGCGGGTTTGGTGCTGGACACGATGAACAGGAGTGAAAGTGCGCCAAACGTGAGGCTGAAGGCCACGCCCCCATAGACACCAGGCGCTCTCATTTGTCCATACTGCATGTCAAGATCACGTACTTGCTGCAGTTCAGTCCCTTCAAAAGGAATGTTGGCGTCGATGAAGTTCCCTCCACCCATGCCCATCGCAGACATGCCCATCTGAGACATGTGAGCAGCCACTACGCAGATCAGCACCAACACATTGGTCAGGATAGCGCATATCAAAATAATACCTGAAACACAATTATACCATCAATTTCACAAGCTGCAAGACACACATTGTATCTCCAAGTAGCCTTAAAGAATAAGCATGTAAGTATTTGTCCGTAAAAGTGATTGAAAATATTAAATTGTTATTATATTATACTGTATATTATATTTATTTTGTTTCATTTGCCTTTTATTAATTAAACTTACAGTAAATATTTAAAAATCTCTCATTCCTATTTTAACATTTTATTTTGATGCCATTTTATCTCATTTTTCATATTATATATATTATATTTCTTTGTGTATTAATTAGTGGTGGGCCGTTATCGGCGTTAACGTGCTGCGTTAACGTGAGACTCTTATCGCGCGATAAAAAAAAGGTCGCCGTTAATCTATTCTCAAAGCTGGGTTGGGAGCTGGGTCTATACTAGTATATACTTGTATGTGAATCTTTATGTACATTTATTACATGGCTCTCTGTAAGGCTTGTTTTTGACTATATCATTATTCTATTATGTAAATAATAAAATGATACCTACTTAATAAACTAGGTATCCTGCTAACATTTAAAATTATTTTCCTCTGGTGTTTGTGTTTAGTTAAATTAGGAATGAGAGTGAAAATAGCATTCTTCATGAAAGATTTGTATCAACAGTTCTAAATAAAGCTCAACCGGTTAAACCAGCACAGAAAGGAGGGGGGAATGTTTGATGTTTGAAGGCGTGTCATACACTAGAGAGAAACTGGCCCATGCTTAAAGAGACGTGATCCAACACCCGTGTATGAGACAGGTTGTTGAATACTTTGACATAGTTTTAATACACAAATTTAAAAATCCTTAACGCAAACATACTGCAACCGGTTTCTGTGTTTCATGTAAGTCAATGCTAACCTCTCCTGGAACAGACGTAGGTGCATTTTGACTCCTGATGTTGCTCTTGTGGAACACTCCTTTCATGTCTCTGAGATCCTCTTGGGTAATATGATGACTCGTTAGAGGTCCTAATACAGACACAAAAGTATTTAAGTTAACATTCCCTAAAGGCAAAAATATATAAAAGTCATAGCCTACAGGACCAAGACCAGTGTAGGACCAGATACAACACTGTCAGTACAATATTGTTATAGAGATGACAGTCTTCATCATTTGAAGTTTAAAATTAATTCTGTGATGTTTCACATTTATAAGCTTTTTTAGAAAAATAATGATGTTCGTTGCCAAATGTCCAATGTTTATTTATTTGCCAATAAACTGTTTATTCGGACGTGCGCTCGTGCCTATCCCTCACTTTAAGGGGCTATTCCCCGTGATGCGAATTTTCAAACTTAAGTTTGAGTGTAACGTTGCTGTTAGAGCATAAACAATTTCTGCAAAATGATAAATCTCCCAGCGAGATATTGTATTTTCAAGGACTAGAGAGAACGGCAGGAATCATACTACAGCCCTTTACTTCCCGGTTGAATGATGTCACTATTCCAAGTTTTTGAAAACGTTGGCCCAAAGGAATACACCAAAAAAGGGGAGAGAACTTCCTTAGAGAAGAGGAAGCCGGTGGCATTTCCCTCACCATATTAGCAATAAAAACACTTTTACACTTCGATCGATCCGCATGTATTTAACTGATGGAGTGAAGTTGACACCATTGTTACCGCTTATTGCTAAAAGCCAAAGATTATGAATACATGTGCACTGAGAGGGGGACCGACCAATCACAACTGCCTGAGAAGCTCGAGTTCGCTGATATGGTAAGGGTGAAAGTCGGACATCTTCAGACACGTGCTCTAAACGAGGAACATTTCATGACAGACTGGGTCAGCTTTACCAATCAGAGCATTTCGGAAGGAGCCATTTTATATAGACCGGAAAAAATCCAGTTGTTTTGTCAGAAGAGGGACAGCGGTAAACAATAGACTTGAAATATGTGAGATATAAAGCGTTTTTTTAAACTAGAAACATGAACATCCATTGTTAAACACCCCAAAAACATAATCTAAGCTTTAAAAACAGCAAAAGACTGGCTCCTTTAACTTCCGGTTTGTTTGGCTTGTGTTTAATGCTGGGTTCACAAACACGCTCTTTATAACTCACGCGAATAGTTGGTTATTTGGCGTGAGTGACATGATCTGACAAATATTTTCAACCTTAGAGGAAGGCGAGGAAATTTGTAGCATGTTTTTTTTTATTAAATAAACAAGTCCTGTAGTTTTGAAACATTAAAACAAACCGTATGGTACATTTAGCAGTTGAGCTTGGCATCACAGTCTAAATACTAGATATTGGAGAGACAAGTTTCGCCAAGTAGCGGTTCTTCTCTGTGTCATTTGATTGTTATCAGAAATAATCTACAGGTTCTCTATTGTTTGTGAATGTGTACTGGAAGTATAGTTTGGGTACAAAAAGTAATGTTTGTTTATTTTGTTAAGATCAGAGCTGTTAAGAGAGAGAATCTCTCGCGTCAACTCCAATGGAACAGTTCTTTCACAGCAATGGCAGTTCAAAAGTTCCCGTAATTTACTAGTAATGCATGGAGCTGCAGCTAAACAGTCCAACTAAGGTAAACTTAAAGTCATTTAATGAATAAAGAGAATAAGAAAAAGCATTTAAAGAGAAAACATAACTTCCTGGAACTATCTGAAGGCTCCATGAATCATGTAATACGCAAAAAATGGTAACTTCATTGGCGCAACTCTCTCGATGAAACCGTCTATAGACCTGTTAGGGACTTAAACATAAGTAACATAATAATAATAAGAAAACGAAACGAAAACCAACAATGCCTTAAGATAAATAAGACAAACATGTTGCTTACAGTGGGTCCAGTATTTTCTCTGCCCTTAAAAGCTGGTTTGACAAGCTAAGGACCAGCCCTTGACCAGCTTAAACCAGCACATGACCAACACAAACATGCATCGAAACATACCAAACCAGCATATGCCGTGTATTCAACAGGGACTTGATATTTTAAATATGTATACTGATGTACGAGCAAATATTGCAAACATTTCTTTATTTAATAGCGAATATTTCTCACACACCTGTCACTCGCAGTTCGTCTGTCATTTGGAGAATCCCTTCGGATGCGAGCATCTTTCTCTCTCTTCTCACTGTGGTCTCCTCCGTTCCTTTCTCTGTGCGGGCGGTGATTTCTAGGCGGCTGGCTCATGTTTTCAGAAAATGAAGGGAGTGAGTTGGGGTGCTTTGTTGCAGTCAAATCCGTTTGAAGGGCGAAATAAGTTTAAAGGAAATATCGTCTATAGTGTAGAAAGGTAAAATCACAAAATGAACACCACAGTAAACATATACATGTATTCATTTAGCAAACGCTATAATTCAAGATGACCTACTAACATTTTGCCCTGAGAGCCAGTAATAGTATGACATTACACATTTAAAAAAAATACAAGTTTCTCCGTCACATCACAATCCAAGGTTTTGGTAAAGACGTTTAATAAAACGTGTAGACTACATAGGATTCACTCAAAATAAATAAAAGATTCCCTCTGACACAGCGCGCGCACCTGCTTGTCATAGAGAGTATCGGTAAACAAGTTTCGGTTGTCTTCTTTGACTTAACTCGACCGCAATAGAAACTACATCAAACTTTCCTGAATAACGTTAAGCGAAACACGGTTCTACAACAACAACTCACTTGTTTGAAGCACGCCGATTACATTGGTTTGTGAATTGGAAATCCGAATAATTATTTTCCACAAACATCAGATTTTGACCGTCTCTCGTCATCCACGTGATCTCGCGATGATACATGATGCTCTCGTCGTTACGTACCTTTGGAATGGGCGGGTGTCAGATGATGAGCAGGTGACAGACGCCACCACACCAAACCTGGTCAATTCAGTTATCTGTTGACGGTGCAGACTGTTCGACGTAGGCTTGTATTGGAGAGCGATTCAAAAGAACAGCTTGCCTTTAAACCCCATAACTAACTATTTCTTCTAATCCGAGGATTTCTCTATAAAGGCTATGAGAAGCAGTGGTCGCTGCTGAATAGCCTACGTTACTCAGTTTTGTCTGAAGCGGTGGCTTGCTGTAGCTCAATGCTTCCGGATGTCTTGACCAAAAAATTTTGGCAATGTAAGCAGCTTGCATCTCTGTTTCAGTATCAGTTAAGACGTCACAACATGAAAGACTAGTTAACAAAATAACTATTTTTGCTTGTGGTCAAAACAGTTTGTATTTATTTCTGTCTTTTTAGCAAAGTTTTGTAAAGCACAGTGGTCAACTACAGACAAAGCCAAAAGTTTTGAGAACGACACAAATACTAATTTTCACCAAGTCTACTGCGTCAGTGATTTTGATATGTTTTTGTCAGAAGCTACGGTATACTGAAGTATAATTACAAGCATTTCAAAGGCTTTTATTGACAATTACGTTAAAGTTTACACCAAACCTCAATATTTGCAGTGTTGTTCTTTCTTTCCAAGACCTCTACAGTTTTTGTTGGTCCACCCGCCTCTTGAGGATTGACCACAAGTTCTCAATGGGAATAATGTCTGGGGAGTTTCCTGGCCATGGACCCAAAATGTTGATGTTTTGGTCCCCGAGCCACTTAGTTATTACTTTTGCCTTATTGCAAAAGGTGCTAAATCATGCTGGAAAAGGCATTGTTCATCACCAAACTTTTCTTGGATGGTTGGGAGCAGTTGCTCTCGGAGGACGTTTTTGTACCACTTTTTGTTCGTGGCTGTGTTCTTATAGGCAAAATTGTGGGTGGGCCCACCTCCTTGGCTGAGAAGCAACCCCAGGATGCTTTACTGTTGGCATGACATAGCGCTCAACTTTTCAATCCGACAATCTTTTTTTCGGAATGCCCCAAACAATCGGAAACAGAATTCATAAGAAAAAATTATTTTACCCCAGTCCTCAGCAGTCCAATCCCTGTACCTTTTGTAGAATATCATTCTGTCCCTGATTATTTTCTTAGAGGAATTCTGTACTGGACATCTTGACACCATGCCATCCTTAAAAAGTCTTCGCCTCCCTGTGTTCACTTACACCTGCCTGATGCCATTCCTAAGCAAGCTCTGCACTGGTGCTGCCCCGATCTCGCAGCTCAATCAACTGTAGATGACAATCATGGCATTTGCTGGACTTTCTTGGCCACGCTGCCTTGACAACAATTGAACATCTCTCTTTGACATTTCTGATGATCCAATAAATGGTTTATGTAGGTGCAATCTTACTAGCCGCAATAGCCTTGCATGTGAATCCCTTTTTGTTCACCGTAATGAGGACTGCACGTGTTTCCTTGCAGGTGACCAGAGGAAGAACAATGATTTCTAGCACTACCCTCCTTTCAAAGCTTCCAGTCTGTTATTCTAATTCAATCAGCATTACAGAGTGATCTCCAGGCTTGTCCTCATCAACACTCTCACCTTTATTAACCAGAGAATCACTGACATGATGTCTATTGGGGCATTTTGTGGCAGGGTTGAAATGGAATGTACATGTTTTTTGGACTAAGTTAATTTTCATGGCAAAGAGGGACTTCACAATGAAATTCAATTTATCTGATCATTCTTCATAACATTCTGGAGTATATGGAATTCGCTATCATAAAAACTGAGACAACAGACTTTGTGAAAATTAATATTTGTGTAATTCTTAAAGCTTTTGCCACAAGCTTTTGTTTTTATTGTGCTTTATAAATAAATTTGGATTGATTGATTTGTGATGTAACGTTTCTCAGCAGTCCCTTTCAGATATAAAAGATTATATAAATACTGTAAGGTGCATTAAAGATACTCAGAACATTGCTTGATTTTCAATGAATTACTTGCACTTTTACACTTTTCCCTTTTCATGTGGATATCAAACTGATGTTAGACATCGCAGGCAGAAGCGCAAAATTGATTTAGTGCTATTTTGATCTAATATTTAATGTTTTTCATATTGTACATTTAAGCAGTACTTAAGAAAGGCTTAAATTACTCAATATATTTGAGATTAAAGTCTTGTTAATGATTTTCATGATTTTCAAGTTAATTAAAGAAACAATTTTCAATGACAGAAGAAAGTGTAAAAGAATGGTATTTGGGGCAAAAAGCCCAACTGCTCTTGAGACTAAAGGTACACTAAATGAACATGATAATAAACAGCTGGCTGACGTTTCCATTTGTTGACATGAAATGGTTAAAGACTAAGATGGTAAATGTCATTTATTAAGTTGTGTATACAACCTGTTTATAATGAACCATTATATTTCAAATATAATATGAATCCTATATATGTTTTTAAATGATATATATTAAATTCTTCTTTAAATAATGTGTTTCTGTTTGTATGTATTTGTATATATTGTATTTGTATATACTGTGATCTTAACATATTTCAATGTCATGTATTGGTAATGAATAATTTTATTTATTGTAAAAAACCAAAAATACTACAAACTTTTCTAAAGTGATCGTTTTGAACAAGTATTTAGGCTACTTAAACACTATTAAAATCACATTGTTTTATCTAAAGTATTTGTATACTTTACAGTGTGCCTTTTAAACAAAATTGTATTATTTATTTTCCACACAAAATCTGTTGCTCCATAAATGTTAAATACAAACATATATATGTTTTCTGCAACCATACATTATGGGTGTATTGAAAAGCACATTGTTTCTTACAGTTTGTGTCCCGTTGTACCCTGGGGAAGTAATTATTTAAATAATTTAATAGCACATGTTTAACTTCCAAAATATTTTGAGTTTTTATTAGTATACATACATATCTATTGTTATTTCTTAAAATTTCTTTGGGATTCTTCTTATTAAAAAAATTGGAAACAACTTGTATGTGCACTAGAGTCTAGAGTCTAGACAATACAAGTGTATTTCACGAACCCCCTGCAATTCCCTCATAAACCACTAAGGGCTGTGAATCCCAGTTTGGGAAACCCGGTCTAAGACAAACAGTTTGTTATTTTCAATCCAATGAGAGTGTGCTTGAGTTTAAATAGCTTGCTTAAATTAATTTTTATTCAACAGCTTTGTAGGCTATAAGGTGAGCTATGTTGTTTTATTAGTTTTTAATAGATTAATGAGCCTAATTAACATAATTAATTTGCAGACCTGTACCCTCATCTGTTGCTTGGCTTCTATTTTCCCCAATGTACTGAGAGATATAGCCAAATAAAATGACTGCAAACACTTCTCCTTTCTGTGTACATTTGCCAGGGGTAAGAGATCTCTTTAAAATATGTTTGCAAAGACAACAGTTGTGAAAATCATAATTTCAAATGTTTATTCATTGCACCACGAAAAAGAAGATAATGGCATCTGCATTATGTGTCTCCAAATTTCAAAGTTAAAACTCCGATTATGTGAATGTCATTTCTTGCTGGTTCTGGTGCAGGTGTACTAAAAATGGATTCTGGCTTTGAGGATCTTGAACTGAGAGAAGCTCAAAGAGAGTATCTGGATTTTCTGGATGATGATGTAAATCCTATTATTTATATTCTCTATTCATTATTTTTGAATAGTCTCACATTTATGTTTTTCTCTGTTAAATTTGACAGAATCATATTTATTTTTACAATTTATAGCAAGACCAGGGTATCTATCATGAAAAGGTGAGAAGTATGATATCCGAGGGCCAGTGTCGACTTATCATAAACATCAATGATCTGCGGCGTAAAAGTGAAAAAAGAGCCAAAGAGTGAGTATTTTAGACATATTTAAGGCCTTAATACAGATTTAAACAAATATTCAGGCAGATTTATGATATCTGTCCATGAATTGGTCCTTGACTCTGTCAAGTGGCCCAATGATATGATTAATGCTGGGTTTGTGGACTGTGCCCTCAATAGATTACTGAAGAATGCCTTTGTTGAGCTGGTGGCGTGTCAGAGAGCCCTGAAGGATCTTGTGGCTTCAATAGATGCCACCTATGCAAAACAGTTTGAGGAGTTCCATGTTGGCTTTGAGGGCAGTTTTGGGAGCAAACATGTCTCTCCGCGAACTCTAAGTGCACGTTTTTTGGGAAACCTTGTGTGCGTGGAGGGCATTGTGACTAAATGTAAGTGACATTTTAATTCATACCATATATTATCTTTGCACATTTTAACTATAGCTGATAATATTTAATTAAGGATTAGACTGTTTTCTACAGTATTCTTCAAAAGTGGTTCTGTTTGATATTGGGTCCTAAATCTAACATTTTTGATCACCATGATTAGGTTTGAGTTATAGAATACATCATTTGTTCTGCCTTCGTATCCCCCTTAGTCATAGTAAATATTTCTGTCATAGTTCTGTAACTTTTGTTGTGACCTGTAGGTTCATTGGTCAGGCCCAAGATCATGCGCAGTGTCCACTACTGTCCAGCAACCAAGAAAACCTTAGAGCGAAAATACACAGATCTTACCTCATTGGACGCTTTTCCATCCAGCGCCATCTATCCAACAAAAGTGAGTTTGGTGGGAACGTGCAGATGTGGTTTATATAAAGGCGGAGTATTGTATCCACTTCAAATTAACTCTATTTCTATAACATTTTCACAATTTTGCATTGTTGCAAAGCAGATGTACATAATAAGCATTTCTGTCGGGTTCACTTCTGTCAAAATAATTAACAATTAGCTTTTAGTTTAGATTGGCGGTAGGGTTCTGTTCTGGGCAAAAACTCTTTGCCCATCCATGTAGCCAGCATGAATAAGAGCAGGGAGCGCAGTGATAACCACCCTTAGGGTAAACCGAACAGAACAACTGATGTCAGTAGTTCTTAATGACATTTAAGTGTAACACATGATGTAAGTAATTAACACTTATGAAAAGGAATAAGAGGAATCGAGTTCCATTTGTGATTGGGAGATGAAGCTGAGGATGAATGTGGGTAATTTGCTCTTTAGCGACGTGACAAGCTGCTGATAGCTCAATGGATTTTAAAGTGAAGCTGTGATCACATCATATTTTGATAGCTAGATGTGGATCAGCTGATGTAGGCTGACGATAGATTTCAAGAACAGTACTGAGGTGAGAAAGAATCGTTAAATTGCGAACACCATGCATTAGTGCATCAAAATCTTTTATTGGACCTCTTTTTTTACCTTCTTTTTACAATAACAAAATCAAAAGGATATGATTGGTTTATAAGTCTACTTGGGCAATTCATTCAATATTAAGCCTATCCTTTTTTTATATTTTTGCCTAATCTGATTGGTTGATAATGTTTCTGGACCAAAATGATGTTGTTGATCAAAGAGTGTACATACATTGTTACATCTTGGGTGCACTGTAAAACTTTGCTGTAGTTTTTGCAGCAGTTTTGCAAGTTACTTATTGTAGATTGAAATACTACTTAAAATACTTTCCAATTAGTACTGTTTTCAATTACATTAATCAAAATAAAAGCACTTTAACTTTTGAGATTCAAAATGAGCAAAGGAGACTGGCATTAGCACAGCAGCACACTCTTCCTAAGCATTTTTCTCTTTTTGAGGATAATCCTAGAATATTTTTTTAAACATGAATAACAAAATCAAAAGGACATGATTGGCGATAAGATAACCATAATGATAACACTCACTGGTTTAATTCTGCAATGACATGATATACAAATTCTTTGTATGTGTAGGATGAAGAAAACAATCCCCTGGAGACAGAGTTTGGGCTGTGTTGCTATAAGGACCATCAGACACTCACCCTTCAGGAGATGCCAGAGAAAGCCCCCGCTGGACAGCTTCCGCGTTCGGTTGACATCATTGCAAATGATGACCTCGTCGACAAGGTGAAACCAGGTGACCGTGTGCAGATTTTAGGTGTCTACCGATGCTTACCTGCTAAACAGGGTGGCTTCACTACAGGAACCTTTAGGTGTGTGTTTGGACCCTCACATGTTATCTACTGTACAGTACGTTTACATTTTTGATCCTCTGACTGACTTGTGATTCCCTGCAGAACAATCCTGTTGGCTAACCACGTGAAACTTATGAGTAAGGAGATCGTGCCAACATTCTCTGCAGACGATGTTGCCAAGATCAAGAAGTTTTGCAAAACTCATTCTAAAGTAAGAGCTGCGGTTGTTTATGTAGCTGTACAGTGTATTCGTTTTGATTTAGTTTATACAAAATTGATCAAGTCCATCTGTGCTACATATGATTTTAAGAATGTTGAAATGTTTCAGGATGTCTTCGAGCAACTGAGTAATTCTTTGGCTCCCAGCATCCATGGCCATGAGTATATAAAGAAGGCCATTCTGTGTCTACTTTTGGGCGGCAATGAAACCAATCTGGAGAATGGCACACGCATCAGAGGGGATATTAATATTTTGCTTATAGGTTTGTGATGGATTATGGTGCGTTACTCTTGCTTTCAAAATCCTGACTTGGATTACTGTCGAATGATTCAAATGATTTTCAGGTGATCCTTCAGTGGCGAAATCTCAGTTGTTGAGGTATGTTTTGTTTACGGCACCAAGAGCGATTCCCACGACAGGACGAGGCTCATCTGGAGTGGGTCTGACTGCTGCCGTCACCACTGATCAGGAGACCGGTAATACACCTTACAATATCAAGTCAAGTATATAAAGTCTGAAAGACTGCTAAAAGGTAAAATGGCCAGCTTGACACAAGGTCTGACCAATGATGGACAGTGGGGGGTCCAGTTAAGTGTTCATTTAACATTGTTCCTCATTTTTTGGCTACTCCAGGTGAGCGTCGCTTGGAGGCGGGAGCCATGGTGCTCGCTGACAGAGGAGTGGTGTGCATTGATGAATTTGATAAGATGTCTGACATGGACCGAACAGCCATCCATGAGGTGATGGAGCAGGGTAGGGTCACCATTTCAAAGGCGGGGATACAGGCAAGGCTTAATGCTCGCTGCAGCGTGTTGGCTGCTGCTAACCCAGTCTATGGAAGGGTAAATATTGATTTTGCTTGCTTGCAGGAACTGAAACATTATTTTTTTATACTGCACATTAATACACTGTATTTGTCACCCAGTATGACCAGTATAAAACCCCAATGGAGAATATTGGGCTCCAGGATTCCCTGCTCTCCCGATTTGACCTGCTTTTCATTGTTCTGGATCAGATGGATCCAGATAGCGATAAGGAAATCTCCGAGCATGTGCTACGTATGCACCGTTACCGAGCACCCGGGGAGCAAGAAGGAACAGGTAAGATCACCATCTGTTGTTCATCAGCATGAAAGACATCACGTAGATCAGTGGTTGTTAAAATTGCAGACCATCTAACCTAAGTTTTGTTCAAGTCTTTAATTGTTCCAAGTTGTCTATCTCTTATATATTGATAATTCTTTAAAGCGGTCATATGGTACAGATACGTGTGTTTGGTGTGTTAAAAGTTGCCCATGCTTGTACTAGACACATAAAATTGCAAAAATGAAAGTGTCGGAATAAAGATGCATCCTATCTAAAAGCGAATGTTCCCTCACACCTACCTGAACCGCCGTGTGTAACCACACCCCCACAAATCTACGTCAGTTTGTGGTATGATTTAACTAAGACTGCCCAAATTTAAACGCAAGTAAGATGTGTACCTGTCAGTACGATTGCTTCGGAACCTGTTGTTTCAAATACAGTAAGAGGAATTACATTTCTGTCACACGGTTGCAGTATTAGACCAATCACTACCTGTTGTTAACTTAACTGGCCAATCATAGCACACCTCGCTTTTCAGAGTGATTAGCTTTATTAAAAATCTGCACAATTCAGAGAGGCAAGGCACATAGGAAATACAAACAAGCACAGTAGGGAAAATACAGGGTTTTTTAATCTAAAGCAAATGATAATATTCATTTTAGCCGTGTCATATGACCCCTTTTATACATTTGCATTTAATAGACTCGTATCCTAAGCAAATTAGAATAGTAAAAAAAACAGTGTTTTGTCTTAGCAAGGCAATAATATGAGAAGTGCAATAAAGTTACCAAGTATCAACAAATCTGGCACGAAGCTTTTAAACACGGGCCGTTTATACCTGTTTTCTAACTAAGTTGGACATTGAATTACATTAATAAAAACAACAGAGATTACATTAACCTGTTGTAGAATTTACAGTAATGGTCCTTTTAGTCAATATTTTAGCAAGTTTGAGATTATTTCTAAAATTTTATAAGACTTGGTCAACTGATGCTCCCATTGTGTCATGTCTACCGACAGCAATGCCACTGGGCAGTACAGTGGATGTGTTTGCCACTGAGGATCCAAACATCACAGAGGCAGCTGAACAGGAGCTACAGATCTATGAGAAAAAAGACAATATCCTGCATGGCCACAGGAGGAAAAAGTACTACTTTTAGATTTTCTCTCCAACCACACATTATGCATCACACTTTTTTCTTTCGATAAAAGATTTGAATGATGGGTTGAATGCTTATAAGAAGTCAACATCTTATTTAGTCTGAAATTTATCTTAAAGGGAGAAGATTGTAACCATGGAGTTTATCAGGAAATACATTCACGTTGCTAAACTGGTGAAGCCTGTTCTTACCCAAGAGGCATCAGACTACATAGCAGAGGAGTATTCCAGACTCCGGAATCATGACCAAGTCAACAGCGATTCAGCCAGGGTCTGTAATACCCAGATCACTTTTATCACTGCTTCACACGCCATACACTTGACTGTTCCAGCAATAAAGGGCAAAGTGTTTAAAGCCTCATCAAACAGAACTGTTATACAAATTAAAGCAGATTTTCTGCTTTTTTCTCCTCTGCCGTTGGTTACTTAAGAGTCCATGCCATTGGTAAAAGTCCCAGTGAAATTGGACATTCTAATTCCAATTTTTTCTTGAAATATTGCAGTGTTTACTGTAAATTGCTTATAACTTTTTACAATTAATGTGCCCTCACAATTTTCGGTTAAAATTTGAAAGTGCACTTCCAACCTCTAGTGAATATACATCTCAAATGACTTAAATTGGTTGGCTTGGGCAGAGTATCCATCAGTCAGCTTCCAGTTCCATTTCAAAATGCTGTTTTTATACATCCCGTTTAGAAAGCCAAAGCTCACAATTTCTATTCTCAGACTATATGATCTGATCGTGGAGCTGTGACTTGACTGCTCATACTGTATGTGTGAAATAAACACATGTACTTTATGCGATTACCTAATAAGCAATAACTTGTAAGGAATGATTTGTTTGTTGTAGACGGATTGTGTATGTATCCGCAGACGATACCGGTGACCGCTCGAGCTCTGGAGACCATGATCCGATTGGCTTCAGCTTACGCCAAGGCCCGCATGAGTAAAACTACTGACCTGGGAGATGCAGAGGCAGCGCTGGAACTGATGCAGTTCGCTTATTTTAAAAAGGTAACCTGTGAAATCTTTTAGAACTGACCCTGCATAGCCGATACTACAATACACGCTTGGCTCTGTTGTCTATCTGAATTCAGTCTACTTTGATTTTGTAGATTCTGGAGAAAGAGAAAAAGAGGAAAGTTCCCGAAGATTCTGAGATTGATGTTTCCCAAAGCCAGGAGACAGAAAGTCAAAGAAATCTACGGTCTGTGAAATGTAGTGGTTTATCATAATTTGATTAATTAGGACCGCCTTTCTACCCTCTAATTTATATTTATAAGATCGAATTTGAAGAAATTGACCTGTCTTGGTTTTCAGGAAGCGCTCTCGCATCTCTAAAGATGATGATGTGGAAATGACAAAGGATGGAGGGGACTCTGATCCTTATGATTTCGTGGATGATGAAAACAGTAAGTAGCCAACCACACAGTATCAGCTCGGTTCAGCCGTATCAGTTTACATGTAAAGTGTGTCTTTGGCAGCTCAATCCACTCAGAAGAGCAAGCCAGCATCTCAGGGGAGCAGTCAGATGAAGAAAGGTGACATCCGCTCCGATAGGTATATCAGGATCCCCTTCATTTTCCATTTACTGTAACCTGGGCCAATATTGTTCTCAAGTAATTGTTTTTTATGACCTTATAGAATGAAAGTGTTTAAGACTGCTCTGCTGAAAGCCTTTAAAGTGACCAGGTCTCAGTCTGTGGCCGTGCCTGAGCTTCTGACTCACATTAATAAAGGCCAGGAAGAGGAGTTTGACCAGAATGAGGTTAATCTAATGCTGGAACGCATGCAGGATGACAACCAGGTCATGGTTTCAGAGAATGTAGTTTTCCTCATCTGAGGGAAGACGAGAAGCAATGGTCAATCGAATCTTTTATTTATTTGAAAAACAACTTTTGATATTGCAACCCCATATGATACACATTCAGAAAAAAGCACAAATAAACTGTGTTAGCATCAATAATTTTATTATTTATTTTTGTCAAAATGAAGTTTTCTTTGAATTAGTGTGACTCTGATAATCTCAGAGATGATACACTACGACAGGTTCCAGGAAGATGTATTCACATTTCGTTTATTTATTCAGGGTATATACAGAAATCATGGATCTAAATTTAATACTTTAAGACCTGTTTCAAGAAATTCCTCTTCACCACTCATACATCTGCGAGACTTTAACTTACATTTGCTATCTAACAGTCAATATATAGTAAAACTAAACAGTCTTAGTTTGTTATAACTCTGTATTAGTGCAACATAATACGAAAAGGTGGAAGTAAGGCCCCAGAGAATTAATTGAGTGACCAACCCAATGCAGGGTTTATTAGAAAGCAAAACGAGGCTACGCTAATCGCCTTCCGACACACAGAGCAGTACGTGTCACTGTTATTCCCAAAGCAGCTGTCAGCCATGGTTCCAACTCTTTATCCTCCAGCCATGGTTCTCTTTATCCTCCCGCCCTTTGCATGATAATTTGCATTTCCCCATTAGTCAACAATGTTGTTTAAAAACTGGGTGTAAATGGACCTGCCATTTTCGCCTACGCATTGATTAAATTCAGACAAACTTCCGCATATGACCTCTTCGGACAAAAATAAAAAGATGATACAAAATGTAATGCCTTGTAAAATGGCATTTAAGATTTTTTAATACATATTAAAGGCCTACATTTTCTCTTTATTTATCAATCTTTATTACTTTTTACTGCGGACACCCTGTTACTGTAGGTAACAATGAAGTCACTATTGGGTGTTTTAGAATTCTTCTGCAGTGAGATTATATAATGTAGTCCAGGTCTTTTAAAATGGAGATGAGGCTTCTGTAAACAAAAATCAGAAACTGGAGTAAATATACCATAGATATAATATAACTGAGTACACATGTTATAATTTCAGTAGAATTTATACACTTGTCATAGTATTAGGATTAAAGGTCCAGCGAGTGAAATTTAGCGATTATCTATTGGTGCTCGTTGCAAGGAATGCTTCACTCTGCCCATCCCATTAGAGGGACTAATATCACGCTCTCTGTAAACCAGTTTGCCCGTTTTTACTGTAAAAACATGCAAGGGTACTCGTAGTGCTGGAGAGTATTACCATAAATGAATATAACTGTATTTTTCAGATTTATACCAGTTTCCAGTTACATGGTGAACCAGATTTTCTCCTGAGGAAATACTGCGGTTGATTGACATAAAATGCCCT
Source organism: Triplophysa tibetana (assembly GCA_008369825.1). NCBI lineage: Eukaryota > Metazoa > Chordata > Actinopteri > Cypriniformes > Nemacheilidae > Triplophysa > Triplophysa tibetana. The sequence continues at coordinate 15,367,859 of CM017910.1, read as the reverse complement.
TTTATACTGGCATGGTGAGTGAATATTGTAGAAAAATTCCACACTAGTACTATACAAGTTTGTAAGTCCCACACAATGATGCATTTTCTAGAGAGGTGGCAGTCATGAAGTGAATGAGGATGCATGACATTTGCAATCAAAATACAAAACCTTTTAATTTGTCAAATTACTTGCAACTTAAGAATGTAAACAATCCCCTAATACTGCAACGTTTAGACTTGTTTAACAACTGAAAAGTATGCAAAGTTGACTTGCATACATAATATTTAAGCAAATAAACGGATAACTTGGCTTGAAATTTACTTTTTCAATTACCTAGGTAGTACTGGTGCTCCCAACTTCATAAGTTAGGAGGAGCTCTCACTCTAAAAGCTGTCTGAATCATTGAATACAAAACAGTAACAATTTTTACCATTAAGACATGCATTGTGTTTTACATGATTTCCTGAAATCTTATTTTTTTATCATAAAACAAAGGCTTGAATGAGATATATGAGAGGAAAGCGATCGCATCATGCTTTCAATCCTCCTTCATCTACTGACCCTTATTTGTCATCATAGCATACAAAGAAACGGTTCAAACAAAACACATCATGTTATATGCATCTTTAAACGACTTGTTGGAATGCTTGATTCTGATTGGCCACTCGCGACATTTGCAGGTTCATAACTACCCCAAAACTAATAACGTAACCAGGATGCAGCAAATCGTTTTGGTTGGTTCTTTTGACAATTATCGCCTAGTGCTAGGTACTTGAAGTGTATATATAGAAAAAGCTCATTCTATGGTAATAAAAACATAACACTTTATTATGTAAGGTCTATATACTCCTCTGAGGAAATATTTGTGTATATAATATAGCATTTCTCTCAATAGATCTTTCAAAAAAATTTACACACTGGACCTTTTATATACACATGTTACTCACATCCATCTGTCCTCTCTGGTTCAGCCTCTCCATCTCTTTCCATCTGTCTTTTCTGAACTCTCCGCACATAGTACAGTGCGCCCACTGTGACAGCCATGAACATTCCAGCTGCCACAAAGACGGTTATCGCCAGATTTGCTGTTGAACTGCCGGTGGAAGCTGTGACAGAGTCGTCAATTGCTTGTTTCAGATCTCTGATATCTGGCATCCTTAAGTCTGCAAGCTGCTGCTTCAAAAGTCTTGTGGCATCTATTGAAAACAATTAAACGTTAACCAAGGTTCACATAACTGTTTTGTATGTATTTTGCCGGTGTGGGTTTTTTTAAAATAAAAAAACATCTTAAAAAGCAAACCTTCAAGAGACAGGAGAAAGATCACATCATTTCCTTTCATAAAGCTTCGGCTCTTAAAGTGTTCATGCGTGATGAAATTGGTGGTGCCGTAACCTGGCCCCCGATAGTATGATTTACCATCGGAGTCAGTGACCAGACTTCCAAATTTTCGTGGGTTGTCCCAAAAATATTTCACATTGCCTGCAGCTGCACAAAGGGAATATGTTGTTTATGAAACACAATGGTATCTGCTGCACTATGAACTATTGCAACGTTGCTTTTGAACTCCACATTTTTAATCTTACAATCAGTGGAGGTCTTATTTGGATCTGTAGTGACCATCCTCAGGTTGTTCATGCGTTTCTGGATGTCTGGAGTCTGGTCCATCATTACCATGGAAGCTTGTTGCCATGGACACGGCCATTTGAGATGCTCATCATTAGGTCCGGAAGTCAAGTGGAAGTAGATTGCCATCTTATCTGGGCTATCCGCCGTGCCTTTAATGTACAGCCTAACCTGAAAAGAGTAACCTTCTCTGTATACGAAGGGTGGACTGAAGATTATGGAGCCTACTTGGGTTGTGGCGAGAAGGTTGGAAAAGTTACGAATGCGCCAAGTGTGTTGAGGACACTGCGTCTCCGAGAGGTTGATGTCATCCAGAGAAAGACCCCCTTTTGATACATTATGTCCTTTAACCCCCTCGAACACCACCCTGAATTTTTGAGAGACCTGTATGTTCACATGGTACAGCTCCCAGGAGTTTTTAGGTCCACCTAGTAAAATATAAAGCATTACGCATAATGAGAGATATTCACAAAGCTTAAATTTATCCATTTTGTTTGAGGTGAAGATTTATTACCGCTAATTGTCTGAACAAATCTCAGGTCTCCTTTGGATTTGTCGTGGGTGTACACGCGCACCCAGACGTTTAGTTGATCATCATTACCCCCGCTATTGTAATGATAGAATTGGAGGCACTGAAAGCCTCTGGTGGGGTAAAAGGGACGACCCTCCAGGTAAGCCTGGTCGCCCTGATGTCCTGTCAATGTGCTGAAATGCATAAAGTACCCGAAACCTGGGAAGTAAAAACGTCTCGGTTACGTCTGTAATCTTAGTTCCCTGATGGAGGGAACGAGACGTTGTTGAGAGACAGACTGGGGGTTTGATTCTGAGAACCTATCATCTCCGAGATAAAACTAAAACGCCAATGGGGATTTGCCAATGGCCCGCCCACGCCAGTCTCCGCCCCGTACATACGAGTATAAAAGGAAGATGGCGGCGGTCATTCATCACCCTTTGTGCTGAGGAACCTTAGAGGTGCTCCTTGCAGCGGATCGGCAAAGCGTTGTGGCATGAAGACACAACGTCTCGTTCCCTCCATCAGGGAACGAAGGTTACAGACGTAACCGAGACGTTCCCCTTCAGTCGGTCTCTCGACGTTGTTGAGAGACAGACTGGGGATATATCTTAACACGCCACGGTGCTGAGTCGTATTACGACCTCGAGCTGAGCGACAATGACTAGGCTAGTGAGTCACAAGTGAGCGGTGCAACGAGATGTAACCTTCCAGTGAATAGTAGTGGACATACTGCGAAGCCTGTAATAGACATACTGCGAAGCCTGTACTGACAGTCATCAAGGACAGGGCGTTTGTCTTGTGAGCATGCTGCATAAGGGCAGAGTCTAGTTCCACACCGAGATAAGAGGAGCTCCCGCTCTTTTGGGGAGAGCTTGCTCTTTCCCAGTTAACCCGTAGGCCAGAAGGTCTAGGTGCCGAAGCACAAAGTCCCCACGACCGTGAGTGGAGACAGGGACCGACCTAGTACTGATACTTTCTTCCTTCAACACGAAATATCGCAGAAGGAAGGAGAGGTAAGAGTAAGGGTCCTACGGGTCGATTGCCACAACCAATCTTGTTGAAGCCAAGAAGAAGCCAAGATGTGCTTCTGTATCAGCTCGATACAGAGAGGGGCGCGGCCTCCCCCCCCTTAAAGGGACTATGAAGTCCGGCCCGGAAGACATCTCGGTTAGAGGGACAGGTTCGACCGCACTTCCCGCCAGAAGCTGCAACCCCTTAGGAGAATGCCCCGAACTTGGCGGGTGCCTGGCGAAAATGGATCGCATAACCGAGATGGATCGTCCTCTAGCTTGCGTAACGGCAGGTGCCGTGGTTGCGAAACTGGAGGATGATCTGCTTCACCGTGCCAGGGAGGCTGGTTAGTGGCTGACAGAGCGGTCACCTTACACAGGGTGGGACCCCGGAGAGGTTTGACTGCTCTGCCTACTTACCTGCTTAGTGTTACCGCCGGCCGACGCAACGTCACGTGGAGATTGCAGAAGGCAGCGATATCACTGGGGGAAGCCCGGAGAGAGAGTGTACTCTCCATCGCCATGGCTCTGCTGTCAGGGCCGCTCTGAGGCGGTTACCCAGCAGGGTAGAGGCCTCCTCCTGCGTGGCTCCACATCTCCGACGGGCCATCCTTGGAGGGCCCAGTATCAGAGGGGCCACCGCGGGGAGGCGGGGCTGATGGAGGGCAGGCTGTGCGCAGGACCTCAGCATCCATAGATGGTCGGGTCACGGAACAGTCTGCTTCTTCACCATAGAATATCTCCACAGTGTCACCATCCAGCCAATCTTGCGCGGTGCCCAAGAAGGCGGACCTTCCGAGCTTCATCGCGCAAGGTTGAGCTACAGATCCTTGGACCACTATCCTGGACATCGTCCAACCCAGGGCACACACCCTGACCTTCATCGCTCGAGGTGCGAGGCCTGTGGCGGTGCGCAGCCGGGTCGACCTTCCCATCAACCATAACCAAACGATCTGGCATATGACCCAATGGGTTGCCATAACGTTTTGGACCCTACTGACCGCCATAGCGTGGAGAGTGAAAGCAGCTTGGGAGACATTGTCGACTCCTCCAAGTGGCAGCATCCGTGGAGCACCATGGCCGCTAGACCACTTGGGTGGTCAACATAGCCCTTAGCTACCTCACTGTCCAGGAAAGTAATAGCTTCCTGAGCCCTTCAGACAGGAGCACGCCGCAGACGGCATACCCCACGTCTAAGAAGCTCCACGTGGATCTCCGGGGAAGTCCGGGGAAGCACGGCCCTCACTTTTGCGTTGCCTCCTGAGCTCGACCACCTAGAGGCGGGAGCTCTAAGGGGCTTCGCATCACACAGGAGCAAGCTGCGAACGGCATACTCCACGTCTAGTGAGCTAGACGTCCCGGGCAAGCACGTCCCGGCCTACTCCACGTCCCGGGGAAGCACGGCCGTCATCTCACATTTACATTTAGTCATTTAGCAGACGCTTTTAGCCAAAGCGACTTACAAGTGGGGTAGGTAATGGAAGCAATTAGGACAGCATAAGTACAACAAGAGCATAAGTGCAATCAAAAAGAAGACTGTTTTCATATAGCCTAACACAGTGTACAGAAACATTCATTCATACATATTTTATTTTATTTTTCAGAGTAGAGAAGAAACGAGTAGAGAAGAAAAGAATAGAGAAGAAACTTATGTCAGAACATAACAGTAAGATGTTGGCGGAAGAGATGGGTTTTCAGGCGTTTCTTAAAGATGGCTACAGAATCTGCAGATCTTGTAGCAGCAGGCAGATCATTCCACATAGGTGGAACAGATCCGGAGAAGGTGCGCGAGAGAGATTTTCTACCTTTATGGGATGGCACCACAAGACGCCGTTCGTTTGCAGAGCGTAGGGATCTGGCGGGTGCATATGTCTGCATTAGTGAGTGAAGATAAGGTTGTGCCAAACCAGTGGTGGTCTTGTAGGCCAAGAGCAGAGCCTTGAATTTGATGCGAGCGACTTTAGGGAGCCAATGTAGCTTAATGAGTAGAGGAGTAACGTGTGCTCTCTTCGGTTCATTAAAGATAACTCTTGCCGCAGCATTCTGGATCATCTGTAGAGGTTTGGTTGTGCAAGCTGGAAGTCCTCCCAGTAGTGCATTGCAGTAGTCCAGTTTGGACAGGACTAGAGCCTGTACTAGGACTTGCGTAGCATGCTCTGATAGGAAGGGTCTAATTTTCCTGATATTGTAGAGGATGAATCTACAGGACCGGGCGGTGCTGGCAACTTGATCTGTGAAGTTGAGCTGGTCATTGATCACCACTCCCAGGTTTCTTGCCTTTCTGGAAGGTGTGATGGTTGATGAGCCCAGTTGAATGGAACGGTTGTGATAAGTCTTTATATCAGCCGGGATTACAAGCAGTTCTGTTTTTGAAAGGTTCAACTGCAGGTGATGGCCGTTCATCCAGAGTGAGATGTCGGCTAGGTAAGCTGAGATCCGTGCTGAGACAGTCGGATCGTCAGGGCGAAAAGACAGGTAGAGTTGTGTATCATCCGCATAGCAGTGATAGGAAAAGCCATGTTTCCTAATGACAGAGCCAAGGGATGTCATGTATACAGAGAATAGCAACGGACCAAGCACTGAGCCCTGAGGCACACCTGTGTCAAGATGTTGGGACTCAGACACCTCACCCCTCCAAGATACTCTAAATGACCTACCTGAGAGGTAAGACCTGAACCATTGTAGCACCATTCCAGAGACCCCCATAGCCTTGAGAGTGGACAGGAGGATGTGATGGTTAACAGTGTCAAAGGCGGCAGATAGATCCAGTAGGATGAGAACAGATGAGCTAGAGGAAGCTCTTTCCAGTCTCAGGGCTTCGATAACAGAGAGCAGCGCAGTCTCAGTGGAATGACCGCTCTTGAACCCAGACTGGTTGCTGTCCAGGAGGTTGTTCTGGATGAGGAAGGATGAGAGCTGGTTACAGACAACACGTTCTAGAGTTTTAGCAGCGAAGGGGAGTAGGGATACCGGTCTGTAGTTTTCTAACAGTGCAGGATTAAGAGTAGGCTTCTTTAGTAGTGGGGTAATACGGGCCTCTTTGAAGAGAGTAGAAAATGTGCCAGTGGTGAGGGACGATTTGATAATGTGAGTCAGAGAGGGTACAACTGATGGAGAGATGGCCTGGAGGAGATGGGTGGGGATGGGATCTAGAGGGCAGGTCGTCGGGTGGTTAGAAGAAATTGGCTTGGAAACTTCCTCTTCAGATAGGAGAGAGAACGAGGGGAACGAGCATGTTTCTGGGGATTGACTGTGGTCAAGAGGTGGTGGCGCAGAGAATTGATTGCTGATGGTGTTCGTTTTCTTTACAAAGAACGATGCAAAATCGTCAGCTGTTAAGTCTGAAGGAGGTGAGGGGGTAGGCGGGCAAAGGAGAGCAGAAAAGGTTTTAAAGAGAGTACGAGGGTCAGGAGAGTTGTTGATTTTAGTGTGGTAGTATTGGGTTTTCGCAGAGGAGACATCCGCAGAGAAGGAAGAGAGAATAGACTGGTAGAGAGAGAGGTCAGTGGGTTCTTTTGATTTGCGCCACTTTCTCTCAGCAGACCTGAGAGAGGCGCGATGCTCACGGAGAACATCAGATAACCAGGGGGCAGAAGGAGATGCACGAGATGGCCTAGATCTCAGAGGGCATAAGATGTCTAAGCAGGAGGTTAGTGTGGAGCAAAGGCTGTGGGTGGCGGTGTTAGTATCAAGAAGAGAGAACTGTTTAGGGGGTGGGAGAGTAGCAGAGACTGCAAAGGATAGGCGGGAGGGAGAGAGTGATCGTAGGTTGCGTCGGAATGTGACCAGTGGGGAGGCATGTGTAGTGTCTGGAGAAGTTAAGTCGAGATCAAGAGTGATGAGGAAATGATCCGACGTGTGCAGTGGGGTGACCTGGGAGTGATGGGTGGAGCAATAGCGTGTGTAGATGAGATCAAGTTGATTACCAGATTTATGGGTTGCTGAAGTTGGGACTCGCTTTAGGTCAAACGATGCAGTCAGGTTGTTGAAGTCAACAGCCTGTGGTTTTTCCAGGTGGATGTTGAAGTCTCCAAGTACCACCAGAGGAGTACCATCCTCGGGGAATGATGACAGAAGTGTATCCAATTCCACAAGAAGAGTCCAAGGTGCCCTGGAGGGCGATAGAGAACTACAACATGCATTACAACAGGGTGGATGACAGTGACAGCATGAAACTCAAAGGCGGTGTTGTTGCATGAGGGTGCCAGCTGTTTAAATTTCAAGTCGTTAGGAATAAGTAGACCGGTTCCTCCGCCCCTCCCTGATATGCGTGGGCTGTGGGAGAAAGTGTAATTATTAGAGAGGGCAGCCGGTGTGGCCGGTGTGGAGCGATGAGGGCTGCACGCGACCGCAGCACGCGGTGGTCAATCCTATTTAAATACCCTATTCAATCACGCAATTGAATTCAGCAGGACATCTCTGAGTTGCCTCCTCTTGGGCTCGACCTCCCGAAGGCGGGAGCTCCAAGGGGCTTCGCATCTGATGACCGGAGGTAGCTATCAGATGTTATGACAGAGCACGTTGTCGAGTCTTGCCCGATATGGGACGGTCACCAGCGCCCATCGGGGACGAGCCTGGTGAGCGTGTTGGGCTATGAATGACCCGCGCGTTCATGTGGGAGAAAGTGTAATTATTAGAGAGGGCAGCCGGTGTGGCAGTGTCCTCTTGTTTGATCCAGGTTTCAGTAAGTGCTAAAAGAGAAAGACCAGAATGTTTTGCAATAGCTGTGATGAAATCTGCCTTGTTTACAGCGGATTGGCAGTTCCATAAACCAATTGGAAAGGTAATAGAGGTAGTGTTGGATGCTGAAAGAGTACGCAGGTTGTTAGCATTAGCCATGTGTGGCCTTCTGCGAGTTGCCGTTGGTTTACGAGATGTAATGACAGTGTGGATTTGAAAACACAGAGTGAAAAAATGAAGGAATGTACAAGACAAATAAAGAAAATTGAATAAAGATAATAGATAAAGTGCAATAGTCGAAGTGCAAACAGTAGTACTCAAGTGCCTTGTCTGTGTCGTTGCTCGGTGGAGTCGCACAGGTAGAGTCGATGGTCTTTACTCTCTTCGGTCTTCACGCGATGAGGGCTCGTAGATGGGTGTGTCATACCCAAGAACACAGCTTGCAGCATCTCATCATCACCACACACCATTTCCGGCGCATGGTGTAGGAACAAGACGGTGGGACCGTCTCTTGGGGAACGGTCAGACGAGACGAGGTGCGAACGATCCGCCAGCCAGTGGCTGACGAAAGACGTTCACATGCTCACATCACCCTCGCCCCTCCCCACCGCGGACGGCAGGGCCATAGCCAATGCCCTCACGAAACGGGAACCAGCGAGTTGGCTGCTGAGTCCCGTGGGAACACAGCCGCCCGTGACGCAACGTCTGAATCATACACCGCCCGCAGTGCGGACAGAACTGATCCACAACGGCTGCCCCAGATGCTGGAAGCCCAACACCCGGGGTAGCCGCTGTGTCCGTCCTCCCTCCTGGATGAGAGTGGAATCTGTGAGAATATTGGTCCTGAAAAGGACCTGCTCTTTTAAATCTTTAGCTCGCTGCCGAGACGCCCAGGGGAAGTCTGCGCTCCGGAGGAGAAATCCACCACCGAGGAAGAGTCCACTCGCCAAGGGGGATCCGCCATCAGAAGGGAGAAGTCCGCTGCTCTGCTTCATAAGTCCAGCAGGAACTCGAAGAGATAAACTCGACCGAGAAGGTTCCGAAGAACAAAGGATGATGAATGACCGCCGCCATCTTCCTTTTATACCCGTATGTATGGGGCGGAGACTGGCGTGGGCGGGCCATTGGCCAATCCCTGGCGTTTTAGTTTTATCTCGGAGATGATAGGTTCTCAGAATCAAACCCCCAGTCTGTCTCTCAACAACGTCGAGAGACCGACTGAAGGGGAACTTATATTAGACAATGCTAAGCCAAACCTCAGTTTTGCCAGATATATGGAGAGATGTAAGTTCATTTTGGCTGGAAGTGCATTTTGAAACTAACTGCCTTGAATACAGCTCTTTATAGTGTGGTGAACCGACTACTTCAGCCTCCTTTACGTAATGCCTCTCTACGGGAATCTGACGACTTTAATTGTTCTTTTTTATGATATTTCCAGGATAATTATTATTTATCATATATATTATGCCCCTTGGACAATTTATTCGCCGCCATGGTGTTCAGTATCCCTCCTATGCCAACGATATTCAGATATACAATTCTTGCCATCCTATCTCTATTCACCAGACTGCTACTCTATTGACATCTGTCAATGAGTTAAAAACCTGGCTTAACTCCAACTCTCTCAGTTTGAACTTGACAAAAACAGAAGTTTTACTTGTAAGGGAAAAGAAAAAGAACGCGGAGACAAGAGGAGGCTACCAAAGGGCAAAGACGAATAATAGTTTCTTTATGGCGCCTTATGGTATAAACTTATTATCATGAAGACCAAAGTGGCACCATAACAACATTATAAAACAAGTCATTGTGATGTAAATACAACAACTTACAACCAAGCAGTTTACAATGCCAAAATTAATGATAGGAGTGCATTCAAAGTCAACGATTATGAGTACAGCGCTTGTTCGTGGTCATGTACAGAATTGAACTTAAGCCATAGAAAAATGAAGAGACCTCCCCAAAATTATTTTCTGCTTTTCCGACCTAAAGTTTCCAATGAATTCATTGAAACAATATGTTCAATTGTTCTCTGATATCTACATAGAAAATGATCCAGAAACTGTTTAGTGTCCATTTACATCCCTAGGATTTGTTCCTAGAATAAAGATGTCTGTTATTACATTATTTGGAAGGGTGATGAATAGTAATTTTGAGGTCTGCTCTGATTGGCTGTTTAGCTGCACTAGCTCACACAGCAAACAGATTGCTACTGTCAGACATGGAATGGAAGAGGTGGATAAAATCACTACTTACTGCTTGCAGCAGGGGTTCTAACGGCTATATAGTCGGAATTGCCCCTTTCTCAAATCAGTATCAAAACACTGAGCGAAGCCTCTTTGATGTGGTCACAGGTTCGAAAACTGTCCCTTTATGTGACTCTCTCTGTTCTGTGCTTAAAAGTGCATTGTAAACAAATATAATCAAGGCTTTAGGTGCTGGAAAAGACGCCCCTCCCTTGATAACGTTGCGGCTAATTTAAGGAAGACAACGATGTCATCGCCAACAGTAACGTCACGGTCATTGTTATGTTGGGATTGACCTCTATTTCAGTAGTCTTTTGCAAGCTAAAGATTTACACAAGAAGGAGGAAACAATAGTGTTTGAGGCTCACGATACGTCATTTCCATGTACAGACCTCTGATAATACATCTTTGCTTAGGTAAATATAGTTCCTATTCTATGGCACCAGTAGGTTTTTTACGTACATGTTTTGGTAAAATGTGACCCTGGACAACAAAACTTATGAGTCACTTTTTCAAAATTTCAATTACTACATAATCTGAAAGCTGAAAAATAAGCTTTTTATTGATGTATGAGTTGTTCGAATATGACAATATCTGGCTGGGATACAACCGTTTAAAACTCACGAATCTGAGGCTGCTAAAAAATCTAAATATTGAGAAAATTGCCTTTGAAGTTGTAAATCAGGGGCACTCTGGCAGGCCATCCACTCCACTTCATATATTAAAGGTATGAAATTTACAAAATATCTTCATGGAACATGATCATTACTTAATGTCCTAATGATTTTGGGCATAAAAGAAAAAACTATAATTTTGACCTGTAGGCCTACAATGTTTTTTTTGAGTTTTAGGGTTGTCTAAATGTTCCCTTGCTACTTAAGACTGTTTTTTTTGGTATGGGGTCACATAAGGTCATTTTTTTCATTCTGTGATTCGGTGACAACATTTCTTCCAAATTTCAAAGCAAATCTTTGCATGTTTGCAACGGGAAAAACTGGTCAAAATTACATATAAAAAGCAATATTTGCAGATGTTGAATACTGCATACAAGTTTATATCATCGCTGTCCTTCTGCAACCTCATATGTCCAAATTTGCTGTTTTTCATAATATGGAAGAAACACTGTACTTTTTAAACAATCCCATACTGTGTTGTCAACGTTGAAAACACTTTTTATACTTTATATTGGTTTATTTATTTTCAGAACCCAGTGACAAACATAAAGGGTGACTTATATTAATAAACTATGGCAAAAAAATATAAATCACAAAATATTGAGATACAAGGTTTTAGAATAACATATTTATGCTTAAACAATAGTAATGTTTTAGGATCAGTTAAAAAATAAACATTTTATGCAACATGCCTTTTTTTACTTTCATGCATCTGTGCATTCTCTCAGGCTTTCACATTGCTGTTGGGTCCCTCCTAAATTACGTTTTTGTTCAAATTCAACAGACACTGGACTGGAATTGATTAATAAAGGCAAAACTGGAGTTGTCTTTTATTTTTTCCTTGGCTGTTTACTCAACATTTTCTGTCCATACCTTGACATTGACCTAGAACGGTAAAGTCTGTTTTTGGACCGCCCTCTGCCGACTGTACTCGAGTCCACTTGGCATTCACACCCTCACCCTGGATCATACCACAGATGTTCGGCTGTTCAAACTGGCATGAGTCCAGGAAAGTCAAGCCAGCACCTGAAAGAGTTATTGAAGGAAAAGGGTTTTAAGGGGGGTGGTCATACTGACCATAATTATAGATAATTATTCAACTGTTTTATCTTATAAATCAGGTAGTCGTCTGCAGAGCTCAAACTCCAAACAAAGTACAATTTGAGTTGGAATCATAAACGTACTGCAGTTATATAGCCTGTTGACCTTGAGCACGTCACTGTCACTAAACTCAATCTGCTGGCCGATCACATCCATGAACTCTGGTATCTTGGTGACGATAGTTGGCTCTTTGCCTTTTTTGAAGGATGTCTTACTGTAGTGCAAAATAGAATTGTAGTCATACGGCACACCAAGAGAGGTTGACACCTTGTCACTGCGTTTCTCGAAATTGGGTGCCTGACCTAAAAGACATACAGTACAAACAATATTGAAAGTTAGAGGAAACATTATTATAGAAAAAGATTAAGCTATAGATTGGTGTAAATAACTTTTGAACTTAAAACTAAGAATTATTACCTTTTTCAATCTGATCCCACATTATGACAACATAATCATCTCTGTCATATCTGGATTGCTCATGCCAGAAACCCAAAGCATGAAGAAACTCATGTTCCACGGACCCCAAACGATCACAGTTTGCACCAATTGACAGTCCCTGCTTTCCAATTTGCTGGTTCCCCACCGAAGAAAAACATCTGATGGAACAGAATTGCAATTTTTTTAGAAAAACATTTAAAAAAAAAAACCTATTATTCAGCACAGTGCAACATGGATCAGTTTAAATATGAAGTTCAGAGAAAGTACTTTACTGTAAGTGCAATAAAAACCTTTCTTGAATGTTTAAAGTGATATTTCACCCATGCAGAACTGAAAAATCTTTTATCTTTTACTAACCCTTTTGTAATTTCAAGCCTGTATGACTTTTTTCTTTAGCATAACACAAAATAAGTTATTTTGAAGAATGGGCAATACAAATTGACTCAAAACAACACAAAACCAGTGCAGGTTGTGGACAACAGAAACGTAAATGATGAAAGAATTTAAATTTTGTGGTTAACTTTCCCTTAAATGTATTTCCTTTTTGAAAATGAACAAGACACTTACTGACAAAAAAGTGCAAAAGAACACTGGTAAAAAGACTCATGGTGGCCGATGTTTGACAGCAGAAAAAACGTAAATATATTTTTTTTAATGTAAAAGTACATATTATTCTTGTGTTTTCTTGTGTTATTTTATACCTGACTTGTCAAAATCTACTTCTTAAAACTGACATTTTAACTGAATTTCCAAAAAATCACTTTAACAGTGTACAAGTTGCAAAAGTGACATTGTTGGCATGATAAAGTGTCCACTATCACTATTGATATGCCACGATAATGTTTGCTGAACATGCGTATAGCATTGGGTTAGTCATACATGATGGTTGTATAAAATGGAGAGTTTCCTGTTTTAAATGTATAATATTGGTTTTCTCACCCATTGCCTTTATATACAGAAATGTAGTTTGGTTCTCCGCTCCACTCCTTGAAGTTAATACACGTCTTGAGTCTGTATTGTTCAAATGCTTTCAGGATCACACCTTTGGCATTAATCTCTGATTAAATTTACAGAAAGACACGAGTTGAGGTAAAAGTGAGAATGATAGAACGATTTAAGCTTATGCTGATTTATTCTGTTGATGTCAAGATTCACCTACCTAGGGACTTATCCAAGAAGTAAGGCACGGTGGTAGACCAGCGATATTTTTCTCCCAAAATAGCATTTTTGCTTTGTGCCTGCAAACCACAAACCCAACATGAATAACAAGCAGAACAACATCTTTAGGATTCACATATCATCCTGATAGATTTTTTTTAAATATGTCTATTAGTAGAAGTGTTCTGGATTATAACATGTAAAGCAGAATGAAATAAAGCACTCACCTCAATCACTATATCTCCCTCCTCCAAATGAAGGCCTGCCTCTGTTGAACACAACACCAGTACCAGAAGTGTAGCATCAGTAGATTAAAACAACAATACTGCATTGATGCAGTATTACTACACATTGATGTTTGCACAAACCTTTATTTATGTCAAAAATATCATTGTCTTTTCCATTATCAACATCAATTTCTGTGTTCCCTGCAAGTAAGGAAAATATATTGAAACAAATCCTCCATTTGTGATCATAGTGCAAATGGTGTAGAACGTTGTAGTAGCAAGTACATGTAATTAAATGTAAATGTTCACCTGAGAGAGAGGATGTTGGCTTGAAAAAAAAGCAAATAATGAGTGTTAAAGTAGAAGATTTTTTTTACGACAAAAAAAAGAAGAAGCAACCACTAAATTTCACTGTCAATATGAACCAAAACTTTATTCTTGTTATCTCATTGTCAAAAATGGAAGCATAAACGTTGCTAAATACTGTCAAATAAATAAGAAATACCAAACTTTCCCTGAAATTACACAATTCTTTTTCTAATTCTTTCACAATTCAATTCTGTAGTACGAAAGTGCTTCATTCAAAACTCACCAAACACAGGCTTGTAGCACAAAAACACAGAATGAGAACTGTGTGCAGATAGGCCATGTCACCATTAGACTCTTTTCATCTTCCAAGTTCAGTGGACCTTTATGTACTGACCAATTTATAGAAAAGAATAGCTTGGGCTGTGTTTACATATGTCATTAACATGCTACCTTTAGGCTATCTGGATGTTGTCTACATACACATTGAAAAGAAAAATGTAAACATATGCTTCTAATCGGAATGTTGTCCGATCAGCACGACCTGACCCAGAGGTATTCGAGGAAGCATTGGGATTGGATCTCTGTGTAAATTAAACGCAACATAGCCAGTTTATCTACATTTACCGGTTAAACTTCCCAGAATAATCCCCCCATCATTATTCTCACTTGTCTGTACAAAGCATGTCAGACTGTGGAGCAGCAGACTCTTACTACAGAACGAGCAAAATTTTTTTTGATTGTGGATACATTTTTTAACGGTGTATCCTTATTTGTAAACTTCAAATTATGTATGTCAAATCACACAAGATGTTTACTAGACCACTTCAGCTGTATCCTCACATATTTGTGACTGCATGGACCGCTTTCACTCGCACAAACAGAGGTGTTTTTAAACGGCACATTTGTTTATTTTCATATCAAAGACACGAATAGCACCACTGTAACAGCTTGTTTTTAACATGTGTGTGTGTTTTTGGTTTATACGGTGTTATCAACACTCTGTTTCCAGCAGCGCTGTCCCGAGGGTGAAAAGCCCCTGTCTACAGACTGCAGATCAAGGAGGGGCTTCCCCTAGGTAGGTGCTACAAGAGTTGCTCCACCATTAGAAGTATTTTAATTGTTTAGTGCCAAACTAATGACGTTGACACTCTGGTGCACACTCCACCTTATTTTTGAATGCGGAAGTAAACTATGTGACCTACTTTCCTTTTTGTGTTGAAACTTCCCATGGAAAACAATGGAAGTGCATCGCCGCAGGAGCACGCTCAAATCACTATTAAAAACAGTTCTGGTCAATATTTTTCACACCCCCAATGTATTACACAGTGTAAGGTTGAGTCTTGGATGCGCAACCAAAAAACCACAGAGACGTGTACCAGTACCGTTAGTTGCGCAGTCGAACCGTCAAATTTGTACAGGACAGACCACAAATTTGTGTTTTTAAAACCAGTCAAAGTGGAGAAAACTTTCCTGGATCCTCACAACTAATAACGGAAGAAACGAAGCGGCTTTCTGCTCTTGTATCGCAGGTCTCCACCAGAATCAACCACAGTTTAAACCACCATACTAACCAAGAACTGTCTGTTTTGTGTCTATTAAATAAAGGCATTTCAAGTTGTTCATTCTCTCCCTTTCTTCATTATACCACTATTTGCATACTGTTCATTTAGTTGTGCTAAATATGTTTTATATGTAATCTGACACCCAGATTCAGCTCCGGTGCCAAAACAAATGTTTTTTTTAGACATTTTTTCTGTTTGTACCAGCTATCATGGCAACCTGTAACTGCCATTAACTATAGGGGCTCATCGAAACTCCAAACACAGACAGCTCAAAGATGGGGGTACCCACATTTACACCAAAAATAAGGTTGATAGTAAGGGACGGTAATGCACCTTAAATGTTGGATGCCACACCACATAAGATAAGGAGAAGAAGAATGATGTTGACTCCAGCAGGTTTTCACAAAGGGTATAGAATACCAAAAGGCGAAACTCAATAGAACGTCCAATTGCAGCACCAGCACCCTGCGGTTTCCGCCAATTTGCGGTGAAAGGGGTTCACTTTTTGCTGTCGCGATGGCAATATCAGCTGCTTTGTTAAGAAAAACATTAAAGCTTAAATTCAACCTGAACGATGATAATACATGATGACAAAAGCCTTGGCTCGCTAGAAACCATGTAAGTTAAAACAGCATTTTTACCGCAAAATGACGGGCACAATGTTTCCCAAAAAGCACCAGTTTAGTCTCTTGGTATTCTTTGCTCTGTGGTTTTCATTTCCACTGTTTTCGAATTTCATGCTTTGTGTGTACACGGGCTACGAGTACACGTCTTTTATTTTGTTTATTTAAATATAACGGGTAATTCTAAAGTTGCGCTTGGTTTGTTGCTGAAAGGAGAGGAGTTGTTTTAAAATATAATGCTGCTTTCAAGTCAACTCGAATTTGGGATGCAGATAATGTGCAGCTGATTTCACACCCTCTGTTGCATGGTGCACAGCGCTGACATTTTAGGAGGATCATACTCCACTGCTATTATTGTTTTGATCCTTGTTTTGTTTGATATATGGAGAATCGAAAGTTCTCTATGCAATTGCAGTTTTTTACACAGCAAGACCTAGTTATAATTCCTAATCAAACAAGAGAAACAAAACACTGAATTGAATGCACTAGCAGCGATCCTCCCAAGCTGGCGCAACATTCAACATGGAGTGACGTAGCTTTATATTTTCTATTTCCCACCACGAGTAACCTCTGACTAGAAGAACTATAAAAGTATTGAGGAATTTTTCATATTAACGTTACTAATGATTTAAAATTGATAGATCTGGATAGAAACATACACTTGTTTCTTGTTTATTTCATTTTATTATTCCATTTCATTTATCACATTTATTACAATATTCATCATATGTATTCATTATTTTATTTTATTATTCACTTCTATTCATATTATTTGCTCCTTACTTTCCTGCTGTTTAACCTCGTTGAGAGTTGTATTGTGTCTTATGCTGATATGAGTATCCATTGGTCTCCATCTCAAGGTCCATAATAATGTCATGAGACAATGTTTTGATACTGTAATCTTGAATGTTAAAAACACATATTGAATCCGTTTCTAGTCAGACGAAGTTTGACAGAGCTTGACTGAGCATCAACACACAACTGAGATTATTCAATAAATCATTTGTCTGTCTATTTTACATCACTTCGTCTCCTGCCTGCTGTTCTTCCCTTCATCTCTATATCTCCCTAGTGGTTGGGTTAAAGGATTGACTCACAAACGGAGTTGATATCTCCAGGTGTAATTTGTTCCTGACGGAGAGAGATCTAGTGAAACTGGACTCAACGTTTAGATCTATAAGATCTACAAGCCATATCTCATAGTTGGATCTATCATATGGCGTTGTCGGCAGGATGGAATGACAGCTGAACAACCGGACTTGTGTACCGTGGTTTAACACTGTGTGTGTTAGGATTACGGACGAGAGGTACGAAGGGAAACCCTGCAGGTCTTCTCCTCATCGTGCTGCTGCAACTGGAGCGCGCCTACAGCAGCGTGAGTTGGTTGTTTGTCATCTCCATCTAAAGAATCTAAAGAATCAAAAGTAAATCGGTACCGTGGTTTAACACTGTGTGTGTTAGGGGATTGATTCTAATTGTTCATTATGGGTATGGCAATGTCAGGAAACAAAACTATAGACGAAAATATGTCTGAAACTAAGGGTGATGTAGAGATTAAACTACACGAAATAGCTGGGGAATTGTCAGATAAATTATCTGAATGTTTTGACACTAAACAAACAGAGGCAGTAATAGTTGATACATTTAAGATCAAAGCTCAGAAAGGTGGCATTTGGGAGCCTAATGACATCAGGACAGTATGGAAAAAAATTGAGAGAATGAGGAAAAGAGATTCAAGGCAGGTTCCTTGGACTCTTGTTACCTTGTCTAAATGCAGGAAATGGGAAATGAAAATAGACAAAGATACCCATAACAGGGAGAAAGATGTTATGGAAAGCAAACTGAGGGGATTACAAGATAGGTGTGATGATTTAAAATCCCAGGTTGAAACCTGTAACAAAGAGAAGGAAGTTTTGACTGTAGAAATAACAACTCTACAGGACAGCTGCAAGGAGTTAGAAGATCAGTTTGAACAGGGTAAAAAGGAGAAAGAGAAGCAAAAACCTCCTTCTGTAAGAGAACGGAAAATCCTTAAATCCTGTGATACTGATTATGACACAGAGACTGATTCGGATGAATTTCAGGGAGCAAAGGCAAGACTCAGACCCTTGAGGGTTGATGTTAAAAAAGGCCAAAAGAAAACTGAAGTTTATATTCAGAAAACAAAGGATGGAAACGTGTTAATGGATCGTGAGATTCAGGGTCGTGATGAAGTCCATTACAAATATGTGGCTGCAAATGCCAAAGACGTGTTTAAATGGTCAAAAGAGGTTGGGGATGTGAGAAAAGATCCGAGGGCAGCATTAGCTCGACTGGAAGCTCTCAAAGAGGTGTTTTCTCTGTCAGTAAGAGATGGGTTCAGCATAGTCTCAGTGAATCTGTCAGCCGCAGACAGAAGGAATTTGAAGGAAGCTCTTGGTGATGTTTTATATGATGAGAGCATGGCAGACCCTAGATCAGAGATAGAAGGATGGAAAAGGCTTAAGATGTGGTGCAGAAAAGCACCACAGCAAAAGGTCGACTGGAATGAGATTAGCAGATGCAAACAAAAAGCTAATGAGAATGTTGAGGATTACACTGAACGGATGTGTGAGACATTTTCAATGTTTTCAGGGCTAGATCAAAAGGGCGACCCTGTGAGTTTTATTAAGATCCCAGGAAAGGGAGGACCTTTCTTATCAGTTTGGCTTGATGGGTTACTACCTGAAATAAGAAAAGGAGTTTGTAACAGGAAAGAGGGTTTAGGTACTCCCACAGACACTAATTTCACTGTTGATGATTTGATGAAAACTGCAAGTGATGTAGCTCGAGCAGAGAGCCAAGCCTCAAAATCAATGGATAAAGATAAAGATAAAGCAGACTTTTATGCAAAGATAAAGCAGACTGTTGGGCAAAGTTTTCCGCCTCCTTCCCCTCCTCCCAATGTTTCCAATGTCTTAGATCCAGTTTATCAGTTTGCTCAGCTTTCCAGTGAGACACAACAAAGGCTGTTGGGTGCTGTCCAACAGCCAGCTGCAGAGATTGTACAAAATTTAAGCGTAGACGAACACTTAGACAATGTACCAATTCAAAATCCTGATCTGATTTTGGCTTGATGGGTCATCTTTTGTGGACAATGGGGAACGCAAGGCAGGTTGGGCAGTAACCACTGATTCAGAAATTTTGGCTTCTGGGGCCCTGTCACCAGGAACCTCAGCTCAGCAAGCTGAATTGATTGGCCTTACAAAAGCATGTGAATTGGCAACTGACAAAACAGTAAATATTTACTGTGATTCCCGCTACGTTTTTGGTGTGGTTCATGATTTCAGAGCAGGTTGGCAGCAAAGAGGTTTCCTCACCTCTGCAGGTACGCCTATAAAGAATGGTGGAGTGGTGGGGAATCTTTTAAAGGCTCTGCAGCTTCCGCAAAAGGTTGCGGTATTGAAGGTGAAAGCTCATACGAAGAGCGATTCTGTTGAAACAAAGGGAAATTCTCTTGCTGACCAGGCAGCCAAGGTTGCCGCCGCAAGAACGGCAGACATTTCTACTGCTCAAGCATGTCAACTGCAGGTTATTGAACATAACTCACAACTCAAAGACATAGCGGAGATGCAAAATCAGTGCTCCCGAGAAGAAAAATGGGAGTGGATGGAAAATGGTTGTAAATTGTCAGATGACAACATTTGGAGATATCAAAACAGAACTGTAGCTACAAAAGCCTTGCTTCCTTATCTGGCCACACAGATACACCGTGTAGGACACATAGGGGTTTCTCAAATGTGTTCACGCTTTAACACAGTATGGTGGACAAGGGGATTCAGGAAACATGCAGAAGCTGTAGCTAAAGGATGCATGACTTCTCAAAAACACAATTCGGTCCCCCCGATTCCATCAGTTTCAAATCGAACACCTGCACCCTCTGGGCCGTTTCGTGAATTGCAATGCGATTTTATCACTCTTCCTAAATGTAAGGGTTATCAGGATGTCTTGGTGATAGTCGATAAGTTTTCTAGATGGGTGGAAGCTTTCCCCACTAAGAAAGGCACTGCTGCTTTTACTGCTAAAGTCTTGGTTCGAGATGTGATTCCCAGATGGGGTTTTCCGACCAGTATTGATTCTGATTGTGGCACAACGTTCACTGGCCAGGTGTGTCAAGAAGTTTGCAGACTTCTGGGAATGCAATGGCACTTTCATTGTCCCGGGCACCCACAATCATCAGGTATGATTGAAAGAGTTAATCGGACTCTTAAAACACGACTGGCAAAATATGGAACAACAGGGCTGACATGGGTAGATGCTCTTCCGTTAGTTCTGTGCAGTATCCGTTCATCAGCTAACAAAGAGACTGGGCTGACTCCTTTTGAGGTTATCACAGGGCGACCAATGTCATTACCAGGAACTCCAGATCTTGCTGAGGCTGATGTGCATTTGATGTCGGATTCACTCTTAATGTACTGCATGACTTTGACAGAGGCTATACAAAAGGCTCAAAAACAGGTTCAGGAAGCTTGGAAAATGCCCCAAGAGGGGGGGCATAGTGTTGTGCCAGGGCAAATGGTCTATGTCAAGAAGCTGCAACATTCAGGCTTAGAACCAAGATGGGATGGTCCTTTTGTAGTCTTACTGGTTACATCTTCTGCAGTGAAATTATTAGGCAAGACTAAATGGACACACATTAGTCACTGTAAATTAGCTTTAGCTCATACTCCCAAAAATCGAAATGAGGCCGGCGAATCGCTGTAGGATGGAGTCGTGAGAAGAACCTTGTCTTTTATTGACTTGGGGGCCACCCTCACGATGAACATAGGGGGAGGGTGATGGGTTATTAGCTTACACCAAACTACAGCTTAGTCGTCCGGTCTCTGCTTGATTTTTGCAAGGCAGTCAAAATAGTTAAAATAAGGTCGACGCTTCAACACCGTTTGATGACATAATTTGTTTCCTCGAATGTGGAACTCCTCTGTCTCCTTTCTCTCTCCTTTTTGTCTTTACAGATTGATGTCAGCAGCCTTCAAGCAGTTTGCAGAGAGATTCAGGCCTTATCATACAGAGGACACTCTGTGGCGCCAACCACCTGCAGACCGGATAAGAGGGGCGTCACTCTATTTTCAACCTCGAGATCAGTACGCAAAGAGACCACGTTATCAAGAGTTGGTGAACTCTGGTTATGTGTCTGCATTTCAAGAACAAAGGCAATTTGAACTACACAGACCACCGCTAGACACTCTGAGATTGCTGTCACGTGACGATGCTATATTGGCTGTAGGTTTTACTTCAACTCAAGATGACCAATGGGTACAACATCCTGAAATACGACCAAGTTGGACTTTAACTGTGTACACTCAATACTTGTTTTGGCCTTCGATTAATCTACATACAGGGATTTTGACATTTAAATCACATAACTGTCATACACAATTTAAAGCAGAATCTAGATCAAAGCCAGGTCAATGGATGATTTTTAATTATTACACTGAAGGATATGAACCAAATTAAAATGGCAGGGATGTTGTTCTTTGTGTTGGGTTTCCTACCAAGCATTAGTCCATATTCTGTCTATTATCCAGAGCTAGAAGTTCAGAATGATGTCAATTTGGCAATGACTTTGGCTAACGTCTATGCCAGAACTGCAAATGCATCTGAATGCTGGGTATGTCAATACTTTCCACAAGCTGCTACTTCATGGCAATTGCAAGCACATCCATTACTATTACCTGATCTGATCTCTATTGCTAAACAAGATGACATGGGCGAAATAGGAGAGATTTTGGCTAATTTGGTGCAAAAAACACCTATTCCTAAATCCATGTGTTGTGCTCCAATTGGAGACCCGAAAACCTCTGACAAATCAAAAACTTTATCAGCTCATTTGTTGCAAATGTATGATTATTTAATTTTGAAACATCAAGATGATGTTAAGAATATATGGCCAAGAGTGTTATATTTGGAAAAAGTAGAAATGCAGCCACTACAGGGGGGCCTCAATGGGTACACTTATATTATAGTTTTTGGAAATTCTAATTGTTCCAAATCACAAGGTAGAGCTGGTGCTAAATGCACAGTTGTTAGACCATTAACAACATCAAATCCTCACAGATGTGTCTTTAGGATAGTCGATTTTCCTTGGAATACTCACCTAGAGGTTACAAGCACTATGTGCTACTACAGAGGTTGTTCGTATCCACATTACAACTCTTGGCATTTGCCTAAATATGATAATACTGGCTCCAATACCCAATTCGCACTCAATGTAAAATCTGAGGGCATTTCCTTCTGGTGTTTTGAAGGGAATGCAGGAAGTCAGTCTGACCCAAACCTGACTTTTCAGGTCTCTAAATGTAATATGACATTTATCACAAATCTAGCACTCATTGCTCCTAATGGCACACACTTTGTTTGTGGTAACAAAGCCTATCCGTTCCTTCCTAAGGGATGGAGAGGAAGGTGTTATTTGGCTTATGTTTTACCAGCGGTTCGAGAAGTGTCAGAAGATTATGTTAGACATCATTTAATCCTGACACGTACTAGGCGTTCCCTTTCCAAGGTTGAAAAGTGGTTAGGGCGATTTGTACCATTCCTCGGAGTGACTGATCTATAAAACTGAAGTACAGGCATTACAGGAAGCTTTTGAGAAAACAGCAAACAGTACTCTTCAGTCTATCACCAACATCTCCGTTGAAATGTATGCAATGAGAAAAGTTGTTCTACAAAATCGAATGGCTTTAGATATAATGTTAGCCTCTCAGGGAGGAGCCTGTAAAATAATTGGTACCGAGTGTTGTTCTTACATTCCAGACAATTCTGAGGAAGTAGTCCACAATCTAGCTCAAGTTCTACATGAACAGGTTGCTAAAATCAACAAAGATCATGGTATATTCTCATCTGAGTGGGATACATGGTTCGGATCAATATTAGGACCAATCTGGAATCATTTGAAAGCATTTGTAACAATTGTAGTGTCAGGGGTGTTAATCATCTTGCTCTTGTACATTACTTTGAAGATGTTTATTTGTTTTGTCAAAAGTACAATGCTGGTCAAACGACAGCACATTGAGACTAGTCACACCCCCTTTCCTCATGCTACTACGCGGTATGAAAGAGAAAATGACCTGTCCATTTAAAGGGCATGGAGAAGGGAAAAGTATGGCCTGATCAACCAAACTTTTTGTTTTTGTTGTTGTTGGTTTGTCATGATTATGAGAGGTTGCTTGCTTTTAATCATTAAGATTTATAATCATACATAATCTAATTATTTCATATATGGTTAAGAGGGGGGAATGATAGATCTGGATAGAAACATACACTTGTTTCTTGTTTATTTCATTTTATTATTCCATTTCATTTATCACATTTATTACAATATTCATCATATGTATTCATTATTTTATTTTATTATTCACTTCTATTCATATTATTTGCTCCTTACTTTCCTGCTGTTTAACCTCGTTGAGAGTTTTATTGTGTCTTATGCTGATATGAGTATCCATTGGTCTCCATCTCAAGGTCCATAATAATGTCATGAGACAATGTTTTGATACTGTAATCTTGAATGTTAAAAACACATATTGAATCCGTTTCTAGTCAGACGAAGTTTGACAGAGCTTGACTGAGCATCAACACACAACTGAGATTATTCAATAAATCATTTGTCTGTCTATTTTACATCACTTCGTCTCCTGCCTGCTGTTCTTCCCTTCATCTCTATATCTCCCTAGTGGTTGGGTTAAAGGATTGACTCACAACGGAGTTGATATCTCCAGGTGTAATTTGTTCCTGACGGAGAGAGATCTAGTGAAACTGGACTCAACGTTTAGATCTATAAGATCTACAAGCCATATCTCATAGTTGGATCTATCAAAATCATTGACGTTTTATTAATATTAAAAGAGCTCCATCCAAAATATGCTTTCCGGATTTAATCGGGAAAATCAAAAGGTCTCTTGAAGGCGGCATAAGACGTGCCAAATACATATAAGATAAACTTATATTAACTACATGCAAAATTATGTTATTTTTTTCAGTGAATAAAATAGTGAAAAATTACAGGAATTGAAATAAGGGAAGTTTGTTATATTGCACAAGAGAAATTACATTTGATGTAAAAACTG
The DNA here is from genome assembly GCA_008369825.1 of Triplophysa tibetana. NCBI lineage: Eukaryota > Metazoa > Chordata > Actinopteri > Cypriniformes > Nemacheilidae > Triplophysa > Triplophysa tibetana. Next base: position 15,343,627 of record CM017910.1, on the reverse strand, counting down.
ATGCTCTTGTCATTTTACAGATCCTTGTCATTGTCATATCCGTTTATCTTCTATGAGTACCATGGCAGTTATTTGATTTTACTTTTTTTTTACATTTTACTTTTTTCAAGTCCTGCTCCAAGAGAAGGCTCACTATGCCTGGCTTGACATAAGTGTCTTAAAGTTTGAATGTCACGAATTAAGTATGCACAGCACAAGGCCTCAAGTAAATAAACAAACGCCTTTTTGTTTATATTGTCATTTAGAGTTTATAGTTGCCAAAAATGTGACTGTGAAAAGCAGAGCGGGACTAGGGCCGTGAGGGAGCGACACCAGGCTCACGTCATTCCCTCACGGCCCTCGTCCTGCTCTTCTTGTCACAGTGACATTTAAAGAGGTAAGTGAATTTTTGGTTAGAAATTTACACAGTTAAACAGAACTTTGAAAGGTTTTAGTAACTAATGGATTCACTGTGTGTTTGCGCATGTGTGTGTATACTGTGTGTATGTATATGTAATGATGTACTACTTCCGCATTTGAGCAATTCCAGCGTTATGGGTGTGACATAAAAACTGTCAGAGAATGCATTAGCTACAAATATACTGAACCATTGGTTATTATTCAAAACTCTAGTTGATAATTTAACCATCAGAAAAATATCAGTCTATGCATTTTTTACTTAAAAAAAGGGATATAAACATACCTTATGGATATATCAAAAAGGAAATAAAAATACCATATGGATGTATAAAAAGGGGAATAAACATACCTTACAAAAAAGACACGTTTTTCAGGGAGATGACATCTTTTTAAGATTTCTGTGAAGTAAAATGCTCAAACCTGAAGCAATTATACCCAACAAATGGAGAAGGCATGCCTCTTCATAGAACATAAAAAAGTTACTTTAATTTCATTTGTTCATTTTTGAGGAAAATGTACCGTTGTGGATGCTATAGTCCTGAAATTGGCACTTATCTGAATATGAAAAAACATGCATTAAAATAGAACGAAAAATTAGAATGACAGATAAATGTAAACGTATCCTGATTTATTCTGTTGATGTCAAGATTCACCTACACAGGGACTTATCCAAAAAGTACGGCACGGTGGTAGGACAGCGATATGTTTCTCCCAAAATAGCATTTTTGCTTTGTGCCTGCAAACCACAAACCCAGCATGAATAACCAACAGAACAACATCTTTAGGATTCACATATCTCCTTGATATATATTGTCACGGGGAGAACAACGACACGGACACAAAGGTTACAATAAATGGCCCCGGAGGGTGCTTTTATTGGAAGGTTCTTAAGGAGACAGGGGAATACACCAGGAAGATGCCGGTCGTAGGTGCAGCTGATCCTCAGGGGAAAGTGGCAGGCATCTTGGAGTCTCGTGCACGAGTATGACGAGGTAGCTTCCGGGTCAGCGTTATAGCCGGCAGTGTGATTCTGGTGGTTCAGAAAATACACATTGGTATTTTCACAATATGTCAATATGAACCAAAACTTCATTATCTTCTTTAACATAAACATTGCTATGTACTGTTAAATAAATTAGAACTACGAAACAAACCTAATTCAGCGTATATTCCCTGAAATTATACAATTATTTTTTGCAGTAAATGGAATATTCCGGAGAACGAAAGTACTTCATTCAAAACTCACCAAACACAGGCTTGTAGTACACAAACACAGAATGAGAACTGTCTGCAGATAGACCATGTCACCATTTGTCTCTTTACATCTCCGAAGCTCAGTAAATGTTTGTGTATTGACCAATTTATAGAACAGAATACCCTGGGATGCGTTGTCCACATACACATTGAAAAGACAAAAGTAAACATGCTTCTGATCGGAATGGTGACCTGATCCAGTGGTATTCGAGGACACATTGTGATCGTATCTTAGTGTAATGTAAACGAAATCCAGCCAGTTTATCTACTTTTACCGGTACTTCATAGAAAACCCGCCCGCTATCACTATTCTCACATTTCTGACCGAAGCCTTTCAGACTGTGGAGCAGATGAAAAATACAGCAGACTCTTTACAGAACATAATCATATACATTACAAGCGCGTGTGCACCCGTGGGCATGTGCCCATAATGCCCCTTGGATAATTCAGCCCTGCTTGCGGTTACCACGTTTGAAGAACCCATGCAGGATCTGTAAGAACATACCGCACAATGGGGTGTAAATTGTACCCCTCGGGCATAAGTTAAATTCCCCATACGTCTACAATGGATCAAGAAATGCCCATATAAAGGCAATATAAACGGCCTAGTTAGGAAATCTTCACAGTTCGGTGTCATAGATAAAAGGGGCGGGATTATTTTACTCAGGCAACCTATCAGTCTCTCAGTATCATCATGAAGCAATCAACTCCCGCCCATAGCCAACATTTACAGCAACCTAGCAATCGAGCCCCTAGACTTGTTAAAGGCTCAGATGGATATATTTGCAGCATAGTGTCATAGAGACAAGGGGGTGGGCTCATTTGACTCAGGCAACCAATCAGTATCCCAGGATCTTCATGAAGCTATGAAGCCACGCCCATAGCAACAAAACAGATTAATTTAGCAAATGTTTAATACGACAAACAGCTTATCTCTGTATAAGAACATTTTAGAGACTCAGGTGTAGGTTCGCTTCACTTGTGGCTTGAAGCCTCAACTTTTGGCATCTGCCAAGCCACGTCCATAGCAGCTAAACAGATTAGCTTAGCAACCTCTTAGCCAGACCTATATCTCTGCATCAGAATTGTGGAGACATCGGGGTTGGTTTTGCACTCGTGGCATGGAGTATCATGCTAGGAACATGCTTATTGTGTTAACAGCATGATAGCAAAATGTTAACCATTTTAGCATCATGCTAGTCTTCAGTCTTCATGTAAAGTCTTCATCCGAGGAGGCTCTCTCTCATCCAAAGGAACTAAAAAGTTGTTTTCTCTGCCGTGTCTGGTGGGTGGTAGGACTGTCATGGTTCTCCCCCATCTTGTCTTGCTTTTCCTTATCTAGTGGCAGAATCATGACAGAACCTCTTGTTTCATGTGGACAGACTTTATAATGTCCCTGTGTTTTCTGTCCTGTGCTGGTTTGTTTTCATTTGTATGGTCAGTTTATGTGCCTGATTAAGTCTTGTCTAGTTTAGTCATTTGTAGTTCCTGTCTAATGTTAACTTTAGTCTTGTTAAAGTGTAGTTATTCTTATTCCTGTCTTGTCATATTGTTATTCCCCTGTTTTGTAATGTTACCCCCTCATGGTTTTTGTCCTTTTTATTATTAAATATCATGTTAACCCTTGTCTGCACCTGGGTCCTATTTCCTTGTCTCACAGAATCGTGACGGGGACACATAACTGATTTTGATTGGTGTGTGAGTAGGGTGGGAGATCACCTCATAACTGATGATGATTGGCTTATGTAAAGTACATTTTCATGTTTTACCAACCAGAGGTAGAGTAGGGCGGGTTTTCACACACAAACACAGTCGCACAGAGTACACCAATGCCTATGAGTCAGAAAGCGATGGCAGGAGAAACGAGTTCAACCAACAAATTCAAATTTTGCTTTCTCAAACTGGATATATAAGCAGTTCTTTTCCCTCGTTATGGTGAAACACAAGGAACATCTAATGGCATTGTCACATGCCGCCACAAAATTTATAGCTGAGACCTTGTCCATACATTTTCCTTTGAAAACTGTCTTTGACCACATAGCGTTTTCAAGAGTTTTCCAAAAGCTGCCTATCCACACTGAAACGTGCTGAAAATGCACTTAACATCCATGCTGCGGCTGCGCAGTGAAACATATGGAGCTACAGCCTGGCGTTTGTTAACTTTCTGCCTTTATGTCGCGGAAATGTGAAAGAGACTTTTTTAAATGGATGGAATGAGACAGGATGCTACTGCAGGTAACATGAAACTATAACTTTCCAAAACGAAAGTGAAACTATCATCGCCCTCTGCTTTTAAAAAATAATAATTGACTGTTCCGTCTCCTAAAATGCAATCTAAAGTATGCACGAACTAACATTCTGCTAGCAATGTTGGATACCAACAGCTTTTCTCTGCGTGGGTCATGCAATAAATCTGACACATGCAACCAGTCAACAGATCAAATATTTGCAGAGATAAAGCTTTCACAGTGTCTACACAGGACATGATACAAAACAATAAATGACAATAGAACACACTAGCACGCATTTGATTTTTAGTTTTGTTTACACTGGATACGGCGTGATGCGTTTAATGCATTAAGAACAAGCCATTATTGTGTCGTGTCGGTCGCGTATACGGTGTAGACACTGTGTAGGTTTGTAATATATCCAACAGTTTTATGTTTAACAGTTGGCAAATTACTAATAATTGTATCCTAATTTAGTTATTTGGTGTTTGGAAACAAAGGCCCTTCTTTACATCAGCAAAACTGATTCAATGACAAACAGAGCCGGCCCTCCCTATTGTTGTAATACGTAAAGAAGCGGTTTGGACCGGAAATTATGTATGTATGTGTCTGTACGCTATACGTGAATCAATGCTAGGAAAACTGTGTTCTTAACCAAGCTGCATGATGTCTGGTAATACTTCACAGTGGCAGCTGTAAACCGAACTGTCGCATCGTCTAATAAGTGTTTGTGTCCGGTAAAGTAAAAAACAAAGAAACCGTGAGCCCGATGCAGTTGATGGCTGTTGAGAAAGCTGACGCAAATGGAAAACGCCCATTTTCTGAGATGCTCGTTTGTAGATCCACGGGATCTGGAAGCAGCACATTGTCTGCGTGACCGGTGCTAACCGGTCCAAAGAAGACAATATGTTAAGGAACATAAACTACTACTACTAACGTGACAGACGCGATTTCTTTAAGACTGCAAGGGAAGCTCAGCTTCCCCTATAATTGTCAAAAAATGAATGGTCAAATATATGTACTATTATGTTAACATTTTATTGACTAAAAATGCGTTAAACACGTTCATCTCGAACGAAAACAATTTAGTTCAGAATCAGCTACTTAGGTCGGCTGACTCGATTTCCTTCTCATTCATTCCCGTAGCGTACAGTGCATTACTCTGTTGAAGCCCAGCGTCCATTGACTTCAATGGGGCTGCTTTAAATAGTTTTTTTCAGTGCTTAGAAACAAGACGGTCATTGGATAATGCTGCGATTATGTCCCGCCCACGGACGCTCAGCATCTCTGGGATGAATGGAGGAGTGGGCTGGCCCGGACTCCGAGCGTCTGCGTGATAATTGGAGGGTCTCATCTCTTTTTAATCCACTTGTATGTCCTTAAACGCTCGTTTTTTGGGGTCGACAGCTTATAAAAACGTATTTCTTGTTTTTTTTTAGCTTGTTTGCTATACACATTGTCATATATCAGATTTTAGACATTTTTTTTTTGTTATAAATAAATGACAAGGAGGCGGCAGCTTCTCGCAATGCAAAGAGACGGTTGGTGTGGGCGTGGTCTTCAGATTATGACGCGTATCACTCTGTGTCTCCATTTCCAACTCAGTCCCATCGCGGATTTTGCATGTGTAGTCGAAAGACAAACTGCTGCAACCTTCATCGTATATTTCACACAATTTCACACCACATTCATTGTTTCAGTTTAACATAATTCCCACATTTCCTCCCGTTGAGTTAAATATATATATATATATATTAGATCGTTTGTTCATTAATTCATATAGTCTGAACTAGCCAGCTAGCAAACTATGGAAGCATATGTGGTGCAAAATTCAATTTGCAATGCAATATTCAAAATGGCAATGCAATATTCAAAATGGCAATGCAATATTCAAAATGGCAATGTATTTCTGTTTTTGAATTTACATTTTCCATTACTCCACATGTCCAAAGTTTGGTGCAGATATTGTTTACATTTGCCATTTCCAACAGCAGTCTTAATGTGTAATGTGCATACTTTTTAACGCTTTATAAGTAGCAAAATTAAAATGAAAATGCATTCCCAGATTGATTATATATGTTTAAGATAGTCAAGCAAAACTGTAGCAAAAATAAAATTCTAATGTCATTTTCCCTTAATGCATTAACATTAACAGGTTGAACATTTGGGATTGCATTTTCATTTACACACAGCGCGTTGAGGGTGCAAAATTCAATGTGGACTTGAATATGCATTTCGAGCTGACCACGCCCCCTTCCCGTACAGCGTCATTGCGTGAAGGCGGAGCCAGCATCGCTATTTACAGGCATGGATGTGCGGCCGCAAAGCTGATAAAATCATTAAACTGCATGCACACGAATTGGAGCACAAAGAAAAAAATTACTTGGGTGTTTTTTTAAGATTAGTACGTCTCTGTAGACGATAGAACTAGTAGCTACATTTCTAGAATTTTCTGCCTTATCAAGCGGTGAGCTCGCCTGTTGAATGTTTTCTTTTTCGCCTGTTGAATGTCTCATAATCACTTGACTTTCTCATTCGCGATTTCATCATAAACACATTCTGTATTTTGATGAATGTCTTTTTTGTCACAATATCTTCATACAATTGTTCAGAAATGGTCGTTTTGTGAGACCACTGTTCAGTAACTGTACAGTACAATCACAAACGCGATACATTCACGTGAAATACACCTCTGTACTGTGCTTCTTTCGTGCTGGAGAAAGTGTAAGGGGAGAGATTATGCACAAATACACATAAACATTGCCAAAGTGGAGATCTGCCCTTACGAAAATTAACCTTGGTTTCTGATTCATCCGGATGCTGCAGTTTAGGCTGTGACAGATCCACTGAATAACTCGACTCCTGAAGTTAAGGAAATGTTGCACCACAAAAACAGTCAATATCTTAACATAATCATTCAGAAACAAAGACAACAAATACTGAACGTGTTTATGATGAACACGTGTATGTTCAAGCGATTTAACGCTTTTATTATCTCTGCAGTCGAACGTGTTTTCAACACCTCAAAACAACACACCTAACTAGCAGATAGCGATGCTGGCTCCGCCTTCACGCAATGACGCTGTACGGGGAGGGGGCGTGGTCAGCTCGAAATGAATTTTCAAGTCCACATTGAATTTTGCACCCTCAACGCGCTGTGTGTAAATGAAAATGCAATCCCAAATGTTCAACCTGTTAATGTTAATGCATTAAGGGAAAATGAAATTAGAATTTTCTTTTTGCTACAGTTTTGCTTGACTATCTTAAACATATATAATCAATCCGGGAATGCATTTTCATTTTAATTTTGCTCCTTATAAAGCGTTAAAAAGTATGCACATTACACATTAAGACTGCTGTTGGATATGGCAAATGTAAATAATATAATTTCATTTTCATTTTCCTTCTGCACCAAACTTTGCACATGTGAAGTAATGGAAAATGTAAATTTAAATACAGAAATACATTGCCATTTTGAATATTGCATTGCCATTTTGAATATTGCATTGCCATTTTGAATATTGCATTGCCATTTTAAATATTGCATTGCAAATTGAATTTTGCACCACATATGCTTCCATAGTAAACTGCACACGATGGCAGACAGTGCTAATATTGTCGACCTGATTTTGGCAAAGCCATTAGAAAGTCTTCCTTACGAGGAGAAACTTAGAATTAAACAGCAGGGCAGATCAACACCTAAGATTGATTTAGTGCAAAAGATAGGGAAAAGTAACAGGTCTTTTCAGCTCTCCGGGTATGACAAAGTTAGCTGGCTGACTGGAAGTGCTGTGAAAAAGAAAATGTACTGCTGGCCATGTCTCTTGATGAAACCATCTCATGGATGTGTTGTTTGGTCAAAATTGGGGTTTGGAGATCTGTCAAACTTTGACAGGGCATATAAAAGGCATGAAAATAGCAATGAACATGTGAGGGCATGTGCAAGATTAAGTTGTATGGGCAGGATCAGGGTTGAGCATGCAATCAATGAAGGTGCTCGCATTCAAGTGGCTAAACATAATGAAACTGTTAAACAAAACAGGGCCTTCCTAAACCGCCTTATTGATGTGACATCCTTGCTTGGCCGGCAGGAGCTGTCATTTAGGGGACATGATGAGAGTAGTGAATCATCCAACAAGGGGAATTACAGAGAGTTCACAGAAACATTAGCTAAATATGACTCTGTCCTGTCCACACAATTCGAGTCCTCAACTGTGTTTTCTGGTATGTCACACACTGTTCAAAATGACTTGATCTCTGCTCTTGCAGCCACCATTTCTGATCAGATCAGAGATGAAATTCAGGATGCTCCCTTTTTTGGATGGCAGGTGGATGAAACCACTGATATATCCTGCCGTGCCCAACTCTCTGTCATTGTTCGCTATGTGGATAGTGCAGGTAAAATTCAGGAGCGCTTCATTGGATTTTTTGATGTTTCTGGGGGGCGAGATTCTCAGTCCGTTTTTGATGTTTTAAATGAGAACATGCAGGGCTACAATTTTAAGGATAAGCTTGTGGCACAGACCTATGATTGGGCTGCTGTCATGGCTTCAGCTCTCAATGGTCTGCAGGCCAAAGTGAAAGCAATAGCCCCCATTGCAATGTTAGTGCATTGCTATGCACACAGACTGAATCTGGTGCTGTCACAGGGGGCCAAATGCTTGCCTGAGTGCAGAATTTTTTTTGCATCACTCTCTGGGTTTTCCACATTTTTCTCAAAATCCACTAAGAGGACGTCTTTTCTGGAGTCTGCAGGCTGCTCAAGGTTGCCCAGAAACGCTCCTACTCGATGGAATTTCACATCACGGATAGTGAGCACTGCGGCAAACAATTATGATGGCCTCCTGCAGACATTTGATAACATCATTGCAGATACGACAATGGATGATGATACACTGGATTGTGCCAAAGGCTTCGTGAGGAAACTGGAGGATTTTGAGTTTGTGTTCATGTTGTACACATTTGAACAAATCTTCTCTGAGACTGATGTGGTCTTTGATATTGTCCAGCAGAGAGCGATGGATGTTCTTTACTGCAAGAAAAGAATTGAGTCTCTTCTTGCATTTGTCAAAGAGAAGAGGTCAGAGGGGGCTTTCCAAGCTGTTTATGCCAAAGCAGCAGATCTCACATCAGACCCAAGAGATGAGCCCATGAGAACGCGCCGTCTGACCCAATTGCAGGATCCCCAAGAGCGCCATCCTTGATAACATCTTGGAGCAGATTTCTCGACGTTTTTCAAATTTGGAAAGTATGCTTTTCTTAGAATTAGTCAATCCAGGGAAATTTGATGACATGAGACAAGCATTTCCAGAGGAGGCCTTCCAAAGTGTCCTGAAAAGTTATGGCCATCACTTTGATTCAGGGAGACTGAGGTCTGAACTTCAAGTCCTGTATTCAGATCAGGACTTGCAGAGTAACAGGGGAAAGCTGTGTGATTACTTGGTGTTCTTTAAAGACGTGGAGTTGGACAGTGCAATGCCTCAGCTTTACAAACTGTTCTCATTAGTGGCAACAATTGGAGCTACATCTGCAGGTGTAGAAAGGAGCTTCTCCTGTTTAAAGCGGCTCAAGTCCTACACCCGTAACACAATGGGCCAAGGCCGTTTAAGCAGCCTAGCTCTGCTGGCCATTGAGAGGACACTGGTCAAGTCACTGGAAAAGACGCCTAGTTGGTACGACAGGGTTACAGAGCATTTTCTTGAAAAGGAACGTGGACAATTTTTATGATTTAGGCCGAAAATGAGCTTCCCCTCTTTAAAAGATCAGCAGCCGCCACTGTAACGTGAGTACATTTAAAATACAAGTCCTAACATTTCTTCGCATCTACCAATGAAGAACTGGTCCAATCCTGATCTGAGTGAAGCAATGTCGTTGTTTAAAAAAATGAATCTGTAATTAGAAGATGAAGAAATATCAGATGCAGAGATTCAAGCGAGAAAAATATGCAGAGGCATAGGAGACGAAGGATTACAGTGACGTGGACTCAGTGACACAGAGAAGAGAAAGCCTGACACCTTGTGGAATTTCCTTGATGGACAATTAAAGCTAAACGAAACTTCAGAATTGAAAGGCTTCTATTAATGCAGTACAGACAAAAAACAAATGAAAGCATTAATGATTTTGTGACTAGAGCCAGAACCTGAAATGACTGACTGAAATGCCAATTCACTGATGAAGAGCTTGATGAACGAGAAGTAGAGCTTATTATTGCCAGCACACCCTTTGACGCATTAAGAAATTACCTGTACAGTAACCCTAAAGGCTATCCCATTGCTGATGTACTAGCAGAGGGAAGGAAGTATGAAGTCTTAGCAGCTGGAAATTAACAAATACAGCGGCTCAGCTTGTCACACACAGAAACAGTCCATGCTGTAGGAAGAAGACGAACATGTCAGAAATGTGATATGAATCACAAGTCAAGGCAGTGTCCTGCATACACCGATACATGCTCAATGTGTGGCAACAGAGGTCATTAGGCAATATGCTGTTAGAAGAGCAGACGACAGAGACAGCCATCCAGCCAGCACAGAAGGAGTAAGTCACAAACACGCTACAAATACCAGGGCCACTCCAACAAAAGAAAAGACCACAAAGATCAAGAGCCCAGCATCAACACTGTGGATTGCACTAATTATGACAATGAGTATGCATACCAAAAACATTTTTACTCGATCACTATCAGCGCAAAATATCTGGCTTACACAGCTCTGAATGTCAAACTACCCCACCTTAAAGGAAATGGACACACGCCCCATCTGAAAATTGATACAGGGGCATCAGGGAATACACGACCACTGTGCACATTCAAACAGATGTATGTTGCATCACTACAGAGCATGAAACATATAAAGCCAGCATCCAAAGATAGATAAAGTCATTTACCTGTGATGAGTGTAGCGATTTCAAGCTGCATGTTAAAATAGGGATGAGTTAAACTCCCCAAATATTATTCTCTCACTAAATCTATCAAGATCAAACATATATGAAATGAGTTATTTAAAACGTCAATTTCAGTCAAGGAATTAGTTTAGCTCAAAGGGAAAATATGTATCATAATCGTCATTACACATACATATTTTACAATTCTGATTAGTAATAGTGATAAAAATCCTATATGCATTCGTCCAGCAAATGCATCAATGATTTATACACTAACGTTATCTCATGACCATAAGTAACGTGACTTTACAAAACAGAATTAAGAGCAGCGGTAGCATAGATCGAAACACAGTTTAAGTGACCAAGTTTGTGAGCGTGAACAAAGAGAACCAATCACAAATGCCTTTATGGGTTTTTATTAAACTCTACATGGTAAACAAAAAGACGACAAACAAATACATGAAACACAAACGCGCTAGGATGCGCAGAGAGAGAGAGAGAGAGAGAGAGAGTGAGAATGAGAGAGAGAGAGAGAGAGTGAGAGGGCATGGCCGCGAGGCAGGGAAAACATGTCTGAAAACCAATAAAATCAGCTTTAACAAAGAGGCACGCTCTTAACGCAGCTAATCTATATTTAGAAACGGATACTTGCAATCTCGTTGTTGGACCAATATCCGTATGCGCGTGGATGGAAATCTTGAATGGTTTCAGAATGCAGTCCTGTTGAAACGCTGAGTTTGGGTTCTGAGTCCAAAGGTCCATGGCCTAAATGGACTCCCCAGAGGGGAACCCCAAGCGGGGGTGTCCGTTGGAGTGCACTTCTCGTCCTCTTTCTTTTCCCTTCCGATTCCAAAAAGGTAAGCCTAGAACATGGTTCGGTGATGGTGTTTTAAATGCATACCTGCCCTGCCCCCAGATGGTCTGCGGGCCAATGACGTGAAAGTGATAACTGGGCCAGAGAAAGTTCCTTTGTTCTCATGGCTCCTCATTTGCATGGCTCTGACAGTATGGTCAGTTTGCATTTAATACCTAAACTTAGTTATGGACAAAGTATGATGCCTGCTATGTTTTTATAACATAGCTCATCATATAGGGAATTCAGAGATGTGTAGTTACATATGAAACATGCAAGTCTTTGAGCTGTGAATCATCCCAACGTATGAATACATCAAATGAACCCTCAATCAAAACTTGCATATCTAACAGTTACAGAGTATTTATAATGGCACGAGCACCAACACACAACCTAGACATTTAGATAGATTTACAGAAAGGATAGTATAAATCACATAAGTTCCTATTTGTCCGAGAAGTTTCTCTGGTTAGCCTCAGATGTTAAGTTAGAGATGAGATACAGACTTAATCACTTATGCTTTGAAGCCTATGAGTCGTTAATATCCTACAGGGAAACCAAATGGTTATAACACTATCTTTGAGAATTTAAATCCTAAAACCAGACCCCATGGAGCCAGCTTTGTTATGGTCTTTGAAGATGTTATCTTGCAACCCAGACAAAGGGGAGTGAGAGGTTGAATGGCTTTCTCACCCTGATCCAGTCACTACATGAGATTCCCTGCTCTGGAAATATTAACATGCTGTGCCAGTACAAAGAGTCCAGATGGATGTCAGACTCTTCCTGTTATTGGCTGTTTTGACCAATAGTGGCTCCCATTGTGCTTTTGTTTGGTCCCTTTTTCCTTTGTAATTTGATTGAATGATTTCACCTGTGCCTTGTTTTCCCTGACGTATTTAATCCCTCCGTTTTCTATGTTTCTTTTCATTGAGTAAATGTGTGTACCAATTACCTGTTTACATACGTGTTGGATTGTAGCCATAGATCTTGAGCTGGATTAACCTTTTGGATTTCTGTTTGGAAACATTTTGCTTACATGGACTCTACTTCGGACCATTTTGAGTTTACAGTTTTTTGTCTTGTGGAATTATTATTTTTGTCTTTTGGAATGATTATTTTTGCCTTGTGGAATTACTATTATGGCTGAAGGAGAAGAGAGGGACATGTGAAAGAACAAACTAAAGTATACATCCCGCAAGGTATAAAAAGCATTCGTGACCTAAAGGAGAAATACCCAGACCAATTTGACAAAATTGGCAGTTTTGAAGGCACAACAAGGCTCATTTATGAAGGAGGTTGCAAGCCCATGCATCGACCCGCAACATAAATGTAGCATCCACATAAAGGACAAACTACAAAATGAGTCCTGCGAAAAGTAGAGCCTTCAGCTCAAAGACAGATGGATTTGATTAGAACTCCAAATTTAACTGGATCCACAAAATGAAATACAAGCTTGAAGAGGTGAAAAATGGATCACATTCTGGAGCTACCCACACTGTAACGTTGACTTAACTTAAAATTTCAAGGCAACTCGCTGCACAGCTTTTTTGAGTTTACTAAATTTTGGCCAAGTATTTCACCTAACTCAATTAACAGAGTAATATCACGTGACTGTCAATTGAAACAAATTGTTGAACCTATAAATATGCAATAATCAAATTTCTTAGTTCACTGAACTATTGACTTAGTTGACCCAACTCAAAAGATTGTTTTTTATAACGTTGACATATAATTGTTCTATTATTATATAGAAAATCTACTTAAGTAACTGCTAAAGCTGTTTGTGATTAAATATTTTAGTAGTGGCCTCACTGCATCATTTACTTCAGAACTCAACACTGAGCAGATGAGCCTCAATCATGGTAACAATTATCAAACATCATTAAACATCTTAGTTTTAAAAAATGAACTCTAAATACTAAAGGTAAAATACAATGACAACAAAAACATAAAAATAGAGCCAGCAAACACTAAAATAGTAATCATTTTAATCATTTTAACCAGCAAATTGAAAATTCTGCAATGGATGCTGGGAACTTGCAAAAACTAGAATTGTTTTTTGAGATTACACAGTTTGGCAAGTTGATCAAACTTTTTGACGCGCTTTGGACAATCACTTAGATGTCTAACTACAGTCAACAAAAGAATCTTTGTTGGTTACACATTTTGAGAAATTTTATTCTGCATACTCACAAAATAATCCAAGCTGCTTTTCTACAAAAATAACTGTTCAATTTACTTTAATACCTTTGTTGAGAGAACAATTTGAAGTTGTATTTTTTACAGTGCAAGGTGTTACTAGCATAGCAGATGACATTGCGTTGTGTGGAGCAAATGAAGAGGAACTTGAGAGGAACCTAATATACCTGATGGAAAGAGCTGTGGAAACAGGACTGGTCTTTGACAGTGAAAAATACACTATTAAGCAGCAGAACATATTCGTCTCTGGAAACCGTTACAGGGATGAAGGAATCAGACCAGATCAAGCCAAAGTGGATGATATACAAAATTACCAACACCACAAAATAAAAATGACCTCAATCGCTTTACAGGTATGCTGAACTACTTGTCACCTTACATTCTGAAATTTGCGGATGAAGCACACAGTCACAGAGGACTACTGAAAAGTGAATCACAGTGGGTTTGGGACACTGATTATCAAAAATGCTTTTAGGACCTAATGCCAACAGTGACTCTGGAAGCTTGCCTTAAGTTCTAAAACCCAACAGCCAACTTCCGACTGGAAGTGGATACTTTGCATAAAGGCATTGGTGTAGCTCTGGTGCAAGAAAACATACTCATTGCTTTTGGCTCAAAGACATTATCCGAACGCCAGTCAAGATATAGGATCATTGAGAGAGAAATGCTTGATATCGTGTACGGAATGCAGCGATATCACACGTACTTGTATGGAAAATCCTTAACAGTTGTGACTGACCACAAGCCATTTGTCACCATATGCACAAAGCCCCTTCATGCTACCCCAACAAGGTTGCATCGCATGCTGATCAAAACACAAGGATACAACTACAACATTGTATACCGTCCCGGAAACCAAGTGGTTTTTGCTGATACCCTCAGCCGATTGCCAAACCCTGAAAATAATGAAGACAGAATTTGAATACCCTGAGCATCATACCATTGCTTTGGTTAACCTCTCTCCGGGCAAACAGGAAATTCTGAGAACAAAGACTGCAAACGACTAAAAATTCATTACATTACAAGAAATCATCCATCAGGGCTGGCCAGAGAAACTGCAAGAATTGCCCAAAGGCCTGCACAGTTATTGGCCTTTTCAAGACAAGCTCGCCATTGAAGCAGGAGCTACCTAGTACAAATACTAAAACCATAGTCAATTATCGACGACATTCTCACACAACTCCATGTTGTGCACCATGGTATTGAAAAACACAAAGGTACAGGAAAGTTTTTACAGGACAAATATAAATGCAGATGTTTAGAAAATGCGCAGATCTTGCAGCACTTGTGTAGAACATCAGGATCCACAACCAAAAGAACCTCTCATTCCACACAAAATACCCACAGAGCCGTGCCAATACCTGGCGTGTGATCTGAGATTGATGGACATCAGTAGCTAATTAGCATGGACAAATATTCAAAATTCACCTCACTATCCAAAGAGCAATGGATTAATTGAAAGGCATGTGAGACACATGAATTCCATCATCAAGAAAACATTACAACGAAAGGTGAAAAACAGGTGGCCATGCTCCAGGTTGGGAGTGACACCCCTCGATGGTGATTTGCCATCCCCGGCAGAGTTGCTCTGCGGTAGACCCATCACTATATTCCTACCAAGTCATACAGAACCATTCATACTGGAACACAGACAGTACCTAGAAAAGAGGACAACTATGATGAAAACACAACATGATCCATGCAGTGGAAGAGACTTACCCCCACAGTACCTGAGACATTGTAAAAGAGAGCTGGACTAGGAGAGGAAAACATGGCACCCAGAGACTGTTGTGGAAGAAATGCAAGGAGCCAAAAAGCTATCTGATCCAAACACCAAATGGGAACACAGTCCGACGTACTATGAGCCATGTTCTTGACATGTAGAAGAAGATCTGAAGTTAACCCTGTAATAGACTGTTTTGTTACACAGTAATAAAATAATAATCATATTGACACTTTTAATATTTTGGGTGTTTGAAATGTTCTTATAATCTTTTCAAACAGAGGAGATGTTGTACTACGTAAACATGCTGTAAGCAGGCACCGTAAATGATGTACGTATGTGTGTGTATGCTAAACATGAATCTATGCTAAGTAAACTTGTTTCTAACCAAGCTGCATGACGTCTAGTAATACTTCACATATAAGTGAAGCAAGCAGCTGCTTAGGGCCCCGCCGCTAGAAGGGGGCCCCAAGAGCATGTGAAATTATATATTTTTTGTGATATATTCACGACACTCATCTATTTTCTCACGTACGGTTATACCGACTATTTTTTTATCTGGGGACTGTGTCAAAATGTGTGAAATTACTGTCCTATCAAATGAAAGGGGTTGGGAGTTACTGTTTAATTTGAACTGGGCAGTGACCAATCACATCAAAGAACATTGAGCTTCTGTCATTAATTGATTAATATTATGATGTGTTAATTCAGGGTTTTATTTGCGATAAGGTTAAGAATAATAGTAATTGTAAATGGTGTAATTGTTAATTAATTGAATGGTTATCAAGTATTTTTTTAATAAAAAAGCTTAAATCATCCTCACGGGCTGTGTGGCTTTCAAAGGGTGTTTATAGGTTGTGGTTAAAATAAAATAAAAATGATTTTTAAATTAGAATCTTTGCAAATAGTTAAATCCATAGAAATACATTCCACAACCTTTGTTGTCAGTATTCTGCCGCATCATGTCATGTTCTCTTGGTCTAGTGGCAGGATCATGACAGAACCCATGTTTTATGTGGAGAGAGGCAATTATTGTTCTTATGGCTTTCTATACACTCTATACACAGTCTCGTCTCTGTTCCCTGCCCTCTCGTCTCCTAATTATTGCTCATTAGTCATTTCATGTCCCACAGCTGTCCCTCTTGATTTAATCCTTTATTTAATGCTCCTGTGGTTTTTGTCTTGTGCTGGATCATTTTGCCTTGTTTGTTCCGTGTCACCCTCCTGGCTTGTATTGCTGTGTTACTTTGTTTAGCTAGTTATAGTTTATGTCTAGTGGTGTATTTAGTCTATGTTCCTGTTCATCCATCTTGTTTGAACCCTTGTTCTTTGTATTTTACCCCCTCGTGGGTTTTGGTTTTGTCATTTTTTAATTAAATGTCTATTAATTACCTGCTGTCTGCGCATGGGTCCACTGCCTTTGTATGGTCTGTGCTCAAAATTTTAAGGGACAGTTCACCTAGAATTGGAAGTAATGAAATTAGAAATTGTTTTGACAGTTGCAGTACACGGCTACAACTACTAGTATTGGATGTGTTAGCTTTAGTTATTAATTAATTAATCATCTGGTTCCGGTTTTTCAAAAGTAATCCACTAGGATTTTGGATAACGGATTGGATCAAATCTTGAAAATTTGTTTTTCAAAAGAAAAAACAGATTACATAATCGGATTAGATCACGTAATCCAATCTTGGTTTTGATCCGGATCAAACCTTTAGTTTGGGTTTCTCAGAATTTTTTTGTAGGATTTGGATCACTTTGATCAAAAAAATCTGGATTAAACTGATCCCATCAGAAGGGTGGATTCAGCGTGGATTTCACGTCCAAAATGTAATGAAAACGTATCAAATAATATTATATTTGGATCTTGCAGTATCTTACAAGATATCCTATTTATTCATTAGGTTTTCATTTTATTTGTTCATCCGTCAGGCTACAGTGATTAGGTAGGCTTTAACGTATTCAGCCTTTCAGTATAGGCCTACAGCAAAGTAGAAAGAGTTTGGCCTCATAAAATAATCCTCCAAACAGCTGTCAAAATTGACCAAAAACAATAAATTTTATTCTGTCACTAATTGATATATATGTTCATCACAATTTAAAATATTTTTGTTTTTAGAATATTTATTAGTGATGTATGCAATGATTACAGAATAAAAAATGCAAAGAATGGCAATCACTGATTTTTGATATCCAAAACAAACCCAAATCAGAAATAGTGTCTAACTATTGCATCCCTTGTTGCATGTCCTGTTTGCTTGTTCTGGCAGAATGCAGGAGGTTGGTTAGGGCCTCCAAGGGGCATAGGTGCATCATTGTCAGCACAGGGAGGGACATTGCGCTTAGTACCGCTGTTGTGCAGGACAATACAGGCAAGGGTTATGTTGCATGGTTTCTGTGGTTCCGCTCTCAGGTAGTTAAGGCATGCAAAGCGCCTCTTAAGAACTCCATTTAAACGCTCAATTGCACATCTTGCTCTGCAATGAGCAGTGTTGAAGTGTGCCTGCGCCAGTGTATTTGCTGTTAGAAAAGGAGTCATCAGCCATGGTAGGAGTGGGTAGGCACTGTCTCCTAATATTATGCCATCCGGTCGGTTGGTTTGGAGGTCTCTATATAGAGCGCTCTCCCTCAGGATGCATGCATCATGGACAGAACCAGGCCACTTGACAACGCAGTTGGTGATGATGAGGTCAGCATCACACACAAGTTGGACATTGATGCTGTACCTTCCCTTTCTGTTTATAAACTCCCATTCATTCTCACGAGGTGCTTGTATATGCACATGTGTGCAGTCGATTGCTCGAATAGTTTTGGGCATTATACAAGGCCAGACTTGAGATCCGCCTCCTAAAGGCTACGCTCAGACAAGCTGGTCTCTCCACATCAGATGAGGAAGTCTGAAATTATTGTGGAGTATTTGACATTAAGTCAAATAAGTATTTTTTTTTAATTCAGTATATCTATACTTGATACCCGTTATAAATATCATCAATGTACGGTGTTTGTGTTGTAGGTCTCAGATGAGCGGACTGCTGGAAGAGGATAAGGTGGGGTTTTCATTTCAAATAAAAATAAACTTATATTGACCCCACACTGGCTATTCTACTTGTTGCTCTTTACATATCTATGGTTCTACATTTTGATTTCCTATCATGTTTGAGCACTGGTAATCCAGATTTGGAGATCCTGAAAAGTTCCTATCCGGATCAGATTGATCCAATCCGATGTTGCTTTAAAAAACTGGCTCCAAAAGTAAACTGGATTACGTGATCACGGATGGCAAAAAAAGGATTACTAAATCCGGATCAATTTTATCCGGATTAAACCTTTTGAAAAACTGGGCCCTGATTGTTTATCATAATGATACAAATATTTTGTGTCTGCATTTGTTCTTGCAATGGTATGCAAAATCACGATCCTATTACACAGCTACTTCAATAACCTTACAATATTCAGTTTAAATATTTATTTGTAAAAAAAAATTACCATTTCAACAAAAACTAAAGGATCATTATGTTCTGTGGCCATATGTTTAAACCAAATATGTTTAAATTTAGCCAGAAACGTATTCTGAGAGTAGCAACAGAACTTGTCAACTTAAAGCCTAACAAAAACAGTCAAACTAAGACAACTGGTCTCATTAGCTACTTATTCCTTTCTTAACCACATATTAATTAAATTGGCAAAGAATTAGCCGCATTTTTTTCATCATGTAGAGTTCTTATAATATATTTTACAGCAATCACTAAAGTAATTTGATACGAAATAGGAAGATATTTTCATCACCCCTATTAAATATATAATTATATAATTGTGCCATCATTACAGTCTGTTTATTCGACGGCAAACAACATTCGATGAGATTTGTTTGCGCAGCACTTTTAACAATTTGTTATTAAACAATGCAATAAGTAGTTTAAATCTATTTTTATACTGGCTTTTACTTCACCACAAGATGGCGCTGTTTCATACTTGTGTTTTAGCTGCTGAATGAAGCTTATCTTTAGGTTCAACATAGGCTGATCTCAGACCACATTTGCTTGGGGAGTGCCTTAAAAAACAGGTTTATTTTGCATTCTGGCTTTGGTTTAAGGTTTATTGAATTCTCACTTTCTTCAATTGTCTCAAGATAACTTTCTTTTTGACCCCTTTATTGGAACAAACGGGTGGCTTTTACCACTAGGTGACCTCTACTTCTGGAGGTCATCATCTCGTCAATCATTCTAATAATGATGTGATGGTAACATTTTTACAGTGTGTTTATACGACGCCTAACAACATTCAATGACATTCATTTTTTGCGCAGCACTTTTAACAAAGTGTTATTAAGCAACGCAATAAGTAGTTTAAATCTCTTTTCACACTGGCTTTTACTTTCCCGTAAACTGACCGATAATCTGATACATAATGTCGCTTCATTTTAATTTTCCGTTTACGACCCTTCACCACTAGATGGCGCTGTTTCATGCTTGTGTTTTAGCTGCAGAATGAAGCTTTTCTTTAGGTTCAAAGAACATAGGCTGATCTCAGACCACATTTGCTTGGGGAGTGCCTTAAAACAGGTTTATTTTGGATTCTCGCTTTGTCACTTATCTCTTGAAGTAGCTTCCATTAAAGATACAGTGTGTATCATTTTGAAGGATTTATTTACCACAATGTAATATATGATACAAAACTATGTTGTGAGTGGTGAATAAATACCTTACAAAATGAACCGAAATGTTATTACCTTACAATGAGTAATTTTATATAAATACTCCGCGGGCACACCCTTACATGTAATATATCAAATTGCAAAGCCATGTTTCTATTGTAGCACTACACGGACTAACTGAGCGCGTTTCGTAAAACGAAGGATGCACTGGACTATGTTCTTCTTCTTCGGCTGTGTTTAGGAGGCAGCTTGCGAGCCCACTACATAAACTCTGCAAAAAAAGAAACGTCCTCTGACTTTCAACTGTTTTTACTTTCAGTAAACTTAATATGTGTAAATATTTGTATGAACACTAAAAGAGTCAACACCATAAGACATAAACTAAAAATGTTTCACAGACATGTGACTAACAGAAATAGAATAATGTGTCCCTGAATGAAGGTAGGCTCAAAATCAAAAGTACCAGTCAGTATCTGGTGTGGCCACCAGCTGCTTGAAGTACTGCAATGCATCTCTTCCTCATGGACTGGACCAGATTTGTCAGTTCTTGCTGTGAGATGTTACCTCACTCTTCCACCAAGGCACTTGCAAGTTCCAGGACATTTCTGGGGGGAACGGCCCTAGCCCTCACCCTGCGATCCAACAGGTCCCAGACGTGCTCAATGGGATTGAGATCCGGGCTCTTCGCTGGCCATGGCAGAACACTGACATTGCTGTCATGCAGAAACTCACGCACAGAACGAGCAGTATGGCTGGTGGCATTGTCCTGCTGGAGGATCATGTCCGGATGAGCATGCATAAAGGGTACCACATGAGGGAGGAGGATGTCTTCCCTGTACCGCAAGGCATTGAGATTGCCTGCAATGACAACAAGCTCAGTCCGATGGTGATGTGATATACCGCCCCAGACCATGACGGACCCCCCACCTCCAAATCGATCCCGCTCAATGGTACAGGCCTCGGTGTAACGCTCATTCCTTCGACGATAAACACGAATCCGTCCATTACCCCTGGTGAGACAAAACCGTGACTCATCAGTGAAGAGCACTTTTTGCCACTCCTGTCTGGTCCAGCGAAGGTGGGTTTGTGCCCATAGGCGGCGTTGTTGCTGGTGATGTCTGGTAAGGACCTGCCTTACAACAGGCCTACAAGGCCTCAGTCCAGCCTCTCTCAGCCTATTGCGGACAGTCTGAGCACTGATGGAGGGATTGTGTGTTCCTGGTGTGACTCGGGCAGTTGTTGTGGCCATCCTGTACCTGTCACGAAGGTGTGATATTCGGATGTACCGATCCTGTGCAGGTGTTGTTACACGTGGTCTTCCACTGCGAGGATGATCAGCTGTCCTTCCTGTCTCCCTGTAGCGCTGTCTTAGGCGTCTCACAGTGCGGACATGGCAATTTATTGCCCTAGCCACATCACCAGACCTCATGCTTCCCTGCAGCATGCCTAATGCACGTTCATGCAGATGAGCAGGGACCCTGGGCATCTTTTCTTTGGGTGTTTTTCACAGTCGGTAGACAAGTCTCTTTAGTGTCCTGCGTTTTTAGAACGGTGACCTTAAATGCCTACTCTCTGTAAGCTGTTAAGGTCTTAACGACCATTCCACAGGTGCATGTAAATTAATTGATTATGGTTAATTGAACTAGCATGGAAAACATTGTTTAAACCCTTTACATTGAAGATCTGTAAAGTTATTTGGATTTTTAGAACATTATTGTTGAAATACACAGTCCTGAAAAAGGTTTTTTTTCGTTTATATGTCACGGAGGTCAGCTAGTGAATAGAGGCCCAGTTGCTGTGGCGAAATCAATCATCAAATGCTGAGAGAAATCACGAAGACCAAGAAGTCAAGATCAATGGTTTCATTCTTTAATTTGTTCGAAAAAGTCAAAGTGAGACATACAGAGTTCATCTGAAGATGTCTGACCAATAAGAATCTGGCTCCATCTTTTATACATTGTTCTCACGTTGTTATCACTGTTTAAACCAATCAGGTTTCACATGGCATCACCTATTTTTGTTAGTCCATCCTTTTCTGACCTTCCACAGTTAAATTCCGAGCTCCATATATCAGTATTTAACTATGGCAAAACCTTTTAAAAGCTTAAAAAATAAATGCACACGCATCCATCTTAAAAAGAAATGCACATTGTTGCACGTTGTCATTTTCTACAACTGGCTTAGTGTTTAGTGTATTTAAAGAATAAACATGTGCTTAAATCAATACAATAGTTTATACTGTGTTCGTCTGTGACTGGTACTAACTAGTGTCTTCAAAAGCGTGTGTGTGTGATGCTAAGCAGATTTGAGGTCCATATCTGCTTGGTGCCCGTCCTTGTGAGGCCCATAGCCCTTTTTTAAATCAGAGAGGTAAATGGACTTCTATAACTACACTATTAAACCTTGCTGTAAATTACAGGGTAAATAACTTTAAAATAGGCAGTGTTTAACAGTAACATTGGGAAACAGTATTTTACTGAAACGTGAGATGCATTTCTGTAGCACAAATAATATATTTCAGTTAATTACTATATAAATACATTACAGATAACAGCTGTAATATTCAGCTGTAAAATACTAGCTTTTTTAATACACTGTCACTAATTGCAGCACTATTTATTGCCAAGAGTAAGATTTTCAGACAGAAAACAAAGATTTATGCATTAACACACACGTATGTGCACTGACTGCTTAAATCTGTACGCAAAGGTGTTGCCCCTTCATGGGCAACCAGGTGTGTGTGATCTCTGAGTTTATGTTCTTTTGCTTGTGCTGTAATAATTATCTTAATTACTGGATTTTCATGGTTTAAAACTTAAAATGGAATCCCCAACAATGAGTGAGTAAACATTTCAAATATTTAGAAGTTTTTTTATTTAAATATACTGAAAATGTAGGTAAAGTTAATCACTTCTTATAATGTGCTCCGTGTCTTTTGGTTCCAAAAAGCTACCTGTTAGCTAGCTTTTAGCATCTCACAACTTTCAGTATCCCGTAGTGTTGAACATTATTTTTTATCAGCAGCTGACCCCACCGCTTGTTTCTTTATTTTTCCTGTTTATTTTTTATTGTGTAGTCACATTACCCAGAATGTACAGATGCAAACTGTGCGATTTGCCTTTCCGCCAAGAGATGGATTTAAATTAAACCAGGAGTTGGCCACAGTTTAACTATTGGGCATTTAAGCTTTTAAACATGCATTTTAGACTTGGATCATAAATAAGACTTGAAAATGAATTTAATTTAAAAAAACAACCTCAGGTTTTAAGAATTAGGAACACTTCGGTAATCCATGACTATTCAATTACTGTTTGATTTGTTACTAGCTGATAAAAATCATTTGATTTTCAGATTCTTTATGAGGATTAATCATGAGGGGACAAAATGTGCTGCAAAAAGTGGAACAAGCCGCAAAACTGGCTCATCTGTGACAAGAAAGGTTCAAACCATGAATCCACATGTTCATACATTTTTGCAGCAGCTCACCGAATTTGAGTGGAAAACATGTTATTAAGTAAGTGCAAGCAATATTTATTAATACAATTATTGAGTTGCTACCAGTTTGGAACAACATGCTAAACCAAATCTACAAATGATTCGTATTGTTTTTGTTTTGATTATTTATGTTTTTTTAATACTTTTAATTTCATTTTAAGATTTGCCTATTTTCTATGTATTTGTGTGTGGTTGTGTAAAATTGTAAGTGAATATTTTGGTTTTTTGGTTACATGTATTGTTGTGATTATTTAATTTGCAAAGTTTTGTAGAAAATATGTTTAAGGAATTAATACGTGACAAAAGTTCTGTTGTTTATTTATATATTTTTTTTATTGTAAAAGAAAATAGAATGTATTTGCTTAACATTTTGAATGATCTTTGCCATAAATGTCCTAATACAGACCCATATCTACAATACAGTGTTATTATATTCTACATTTTCCTTTTATTTTATTTATACTTATTTATACTTTGCTATACACTAGCCGTGGATGTTTTATTTCAGAATAAGATTCCGTTTTGTTGAATTATGTGATTTGTTTAATTGTCGTATGTAATTTTGGATTTTCTTGTGTTTTGTATGCATGGTTTGCTAAAGTAATAAATTACGTTTGTTGAAACTTCTTGAATTTCTTAGTCTTTTTAGAAGATAATACCATTAATAAAATTGCAGCATTTTTGATGGAGCAGAATGACTACAATATTAAACAGGATTTTAGAAATGTTTTAAAGAACAGAGTTATCTAATTTTGAAACCAAACTCGTCGTTTACTGCATTAAGGCACTGATTGATGTAAATAAAGGGGCATTACGCGAGTCACGGGAAGAAAGGCGTCAAGGGAGCAATAAAAACAACAAAGATTCTGAAGAATTAGAGAAAAAATTAATCCTGGGGAGTTTTTCACATTTTAAAAGTGAGCTCTCCTCCTCAATGCTCATTCAGTCAACCAGATTCTCTTATTTCTTGAAACCAGATGGCATAAATCAAAACAAACCAACTGCTTCAACACTTCAATACGTATAATTTGCGTCACGCTAAAAACAGTTGATTTATATTTTGTATTATTGTAAGGTTAGGTTTAGGCGTAGGCGTAGGGGTTAGCTAATGTCATTTATTGGAATTATATTGCGAGATGTTGCACCACTTCCGGCCGTAGCTGCAATCTATCTGCATTTTGGTTCCGCAAAGGTTTTTTTTTACGTCTCAGCGGTCTGACAGGCGTGTTAAAATAAGGTGACCAATCAAACGTAGAAGAAGAAGAAGAAGAAGAAAAAGAAAAAGACGACAGAGCGCAAAGCACGAAGAAGAAATGGCTAAACAACATTAAAATTCGAACGACGGGCACTTTTGAGCGACAGGATCCACCGATGCAAACCCCAAAACACCGTTGTAGATAAAAATCTGTCATTTCACGTGTAACGGAGGCCAGCTGTTAGAGGGAGAGCTGTGTGTGCAGCCAGAGGCTGCGAGCTCGTCTCTCCATCGCCGGACCGATGGCGGGTTTCGAGGCTAGGAGGGAGTGTAAGTAAGACCCATCATTACACGTGTGATTTAGTTCGCAATAACGTAAGCAGTGTGACGACGAGACAATAACGGAGCCGTTTTTTGGGTTGTATTAAGGATAAAATTAGGTACAAACGTGTGCATATTGTGAATGGTGACCGAGTCGATTCATTTGTCTAAGAAAATGCGTTTGTTCACCGGGTCTTGCACTCCTTTACAACAGCTGACAAGGAAAAACCCAACGGTTGCATCAGTGATCAATTAGATCAGGAAAATTGTGATCGCATCAGGAAAATTAGATACAGCTGGGAGGTAAAACAAAAACACGAGAGAGATACACAAAGAATACAAATAATTCATTGGTTTTATTTCCATTTTATGCTTAGATGACCAACAAACCAAAGAGCCACAAGGCTATGGGAGATGGCGAATGGATGGCCAGGTTGAGGGTGTTTGCCAGCTCTGAGGTCTGGCCTTCTGGAGGGAGCAATAGACCAGCCCCAAGGCAGAAGAAATGGCATGACCTCTATCAGAGGGAAAAGCAAATGTACCTGTATGTACATAGCGTCTAGTATGCAGGTCATCTTACTGTGGTGCAGACAATATAAATAGATATTGTTACCTATCTTTACAGATCGATAAATGCCCCATGCAGACCCATGAACAGACCTCCCTCTTTCGAGTGTCTAAGCACAGCGATTGTGGATTCCACACCACTAAGGTGATCTAATTGAAAATGACATTTAACGTTATATCACATGTCTGTGAAAAATGATGTATTGCTGTTCCACCATATCTTATGCCTTTTTGCCGTTGTTCTAGCAGCCTGCCCGTGCCGCTCAGTCTCCTGCTGCACCTCCACAGTCTGGGTCTTCAGAGACGGCTTCTTCCCCACGATCATTCCTGAGGCCTCTTCCAAGTTTGTCAATGGTGAATATATTCTCTCTAGTTTAATGTGTTTTGTATTTGTTCGGATATACAGCCCACCAAGTTCAAAACTATTCTAGCATACTTGGCAAACTGATCATTCAGACACAAACACATTGTTTGATTATGTATAAGTGAGGACATTGCATTGAATTTAAATTGATTCTATATCAGGTTAAAGTGAATTTGGTCATCATTTACTTAGCCCCTTGTCATTTCAAACCTGTATGACCTTTATATTTCTGCACAACACAAATTAAGATATTTTGAAGAATGTTGTTAATCGAACATCGACAGCGCCTATTTACTTCCATTGTGGTTTTGCAGGAATGGGTGCCAGGGCTGTGCGGTTATCAACTTTCTTCAAAATATCTTCTGCAGAAGAAAGAATGACATACAGGTTTGAATTGACAAGAGGGTGAGTAAATGATGACACAATTTTCATTTTTGGGTGAACTATCACTTGAATGATATTTTCTATGTTAAACCGATGACATAAACCTACCCATCACAGAAACGTGCAAATCACTAGATTTGTAAACCTTTTTTCAAAATAATATAAATTAAGACATCGATCCCCTTGACATCTTATCAAAATAATCCTGATTGTATTCTTAAATATTGAGTCTAAGAAGTGGAATGGTTAGACTTTTAATTTATATGATCGTACCACAAGCATATGAAAATTACGTATAACGTTTCCAGTTATTTTCATATATTTTTCTCATGCCTTTTGTGAGGCTTTTTTTCTTAAAGAATTTTAGAAAACTTCATTTAGAGAATCAAATCAAATGTGCAACTACATACAAATCAAATCACACAAACTTTGTTGATTGTCGGGGTCAATTAAAAACAATAAATCATTGCTCAAATTTGCACATAACAGGAGAGTTAAACAAGTACACACACACACACACACACAGTAGGCTAAATGTTATATTGAACTTCCATCGTGTTGGATAATGACATTCATTTTCTTTTTCTTTACAATTCACAAAGTCACACTTTGGCGGCTTCCAGTTGGCTTCACTGAAGCCCAATTTAGTAGATCGGAAGCCCACTCCTTCTTCATCCTCTTTAAGGCCACCTACCCCATCTCCTTCATCTGTGAGGACCGCCACCCTCTCTCCTTCCTCAGTGAGGATAGCTGACCCTTCTCCATCCTCTCTGAGGACCGCAGACCCTTCTCCATCCTCTTTGAGGACCGCAGACCCTTCTCCATCCTCTTTGAGGAGCCACAGTCCTGGTTCATCCTCTGTGAGTATAACAACACCAATGTATTATACAGGCTGTTGTGTATATGAGTGCAGCCTTTATTTAAATTAAAACCAAATTGGTTACCAAACAGAAGGGGTCTTAAGGAGTCCAACCAGCACCTGCTGAAGCCTCAGCTACAATCTTGTTGCCAGGTCCATCCCTGTGCAGGACCACAGATGGATTGCCAACACCTTATTTCACTCTGGAAAACTGCAGCAGATACTTAAATGACTAAATGAACTTGTAACTAATCACAGCAACAATGTGCATGTCAGGTTTGCCTGTGACATCCGTGAAACAACAGTCCAGCTCGATTGTTGCGGAAATTAAAGTAGAACCTTGGGGAGGAATGGCGTAATCGGTTGGCACACTATCTTGGGAAGTGTTCTGACTTTGTTGATCGACCCAGCCTCTTTCCTGTGGTCTGCCAGGATCCTCCATAGCCCATCAACATCCCCAACAGTCATTGGCTGCTGTCTGTGGATGGCAGGAACATCCTCTCCCAAATTGATCAAATCAAGGCCAGCATCACATTCATCTTTGGTAATATATTAAAGATGGATTCCACCGAACAGGTAATGAACAGTCAGACTATGTTATACATCAAGATGTTCTCAAATACTCACACACTGTTAGACCAAACCAGTAATTTGACACACTGTTGCCAGTTAATTATTGTAGCTATTGTTAAAGTTTAAATGGTGAATTGTTGCTAGTCATTATAAGTATTTGTTTTAGTTAAGTTTTTTTATGTTTCCTGAACCTGTGTTCTAAGCAATGTTACATTATGGGGGAAAATTGTTATGAAGTGGTGTGACTCAAATGAATAATGTGCCCCAGTATTTATATTTTCCAAAGCTATGATCTGACAAATATTCAAATTGGTTGTCTATTGCACCAGCAGTATACACAGAGACATCAGCAATCCACACTTGAATCTCAATAGTGGTGACAATCAACTGAACCGCTTCATGCCGCAATGCTTGCCGTGCCCATAGTTCAAAGCTTATCCATGATTGTTTTCCACCATTAAGGAGGTTTGTAGGTCGAGTGTATAAGTGTGCCTCAATGGCTGAGAAATTAATACACAGACAGAGTGCTTTCTATCACTTGTAACCATAAATGTTAAATTATGATTTAAATCACATTCAATTTCAGCTATGAGGCAGACATATATAACTTGAACAGATTTTCAATATGATTGAATAATTCTATATTACAAAACATTAATGCAGTTGCTGAAAAATGTTGATCAAATAAAAATACAAAAGAAGGTCAATGTTCAAAAGTCATACCAATATTGTTGAAATGGCTGGTAAGGTCTAACATTGCAGATAAATATTAATATTGTTCTCAGTGGTAACATTACATCATGAATATGTTGTTACATTTGTAAATATCAGATCACAAAGAAGCTGGCTGGTCATGGACGGGTGACAGTACTCTGGGTAACCTCCATTGGCAACGAGGTCGGACTGATCCTGACCAGAGTCCTGTTGGTGTAGGAGGGGCCACAATACCCCCATCGAGAAGCTGCTGCAGGAGCTGGGTGAGAGAAATGGGAGAGACCTTATGGGTGTGCCACTGCTGGATGAGTTGCACATGGAGCACATCTGGCGTGTGCAGAAACGGCATGTCAGGTGCATTCAGGACATTCCAGGAATACCACTCTACACTGAGGTCGGCACCACTGCAAAGGCGGGGATCATCCGGACCAGGTATCGCTGAGGGTCCATATCCCTGGAGTCTTTCCACTCCCACTTAAACAGGTTTTTTCCAGGTTGGTATCTCGCATAACGTTTGATACACTTTGTTTTTAATGATATATTTATTATTCAGATAGAAAATCAGGTCCTTTCTTATTGGTATATTTTTTCTCTATAGGAACTAGTGCTCATACTCGGAATTTCTAGCTCTACCTACTGGAAGGCTTGAACAGATGGAATCAGGATCGGGCGAGTGACCAGGAAGCCAGCTGCTGTCTCACTGGGATATGGCTGTGTTTACAATTATTGTAATCGTAAACACAGATGTTGAATTACAATTTTATCTTTGTGTTATGGTTTGAATATCATTAGTCATGTATGTGTGTGTGTCTTTTTGTTCTCCTGAGTCAGACTGGACAGGCTCTGGTGGTGGATCCCGATTCGGAGAAGACAGAGAACATGCTTGAGGATGTGGATGAAGGAGGGTACGAAGAAGATGTGGGCTTCGATGAAGACCAAACCTAGGATGTTATTCTATCCAGTCTCTCAGATGAACCAAGCTTCTCTGTTTCCTCCCGCTTTCTGTCCTCCTCTGAGTCTCTCTGCTCTCCCTAGCTGCTGCCTCCACCACATTGGCTGTTGACTCCATGCCACAGTCAGGAACCTCGGCATCTACTGATGAGTCTGAGGTGTGTAAATAATAGGGCTGGGTTTTGCGACCAAATTGGCGATTCGATTCGATTCTTGTTTTTATGGTTTCGATTCGATTTTCGATTCAATTCGATTCAATATCGATTAGTTATTAGTACTTCAATTACAATGCTAGTTCTGCAGGCATGGAATCCACATTTAAGTATATGCTTGCAATAAAGTCAGGGGTGCACATAATTTTTTATATCTGGTTCTCAAGAGAGCACGTGGAGATCTGAACTGTGGCAAAACTCTGACACCCGTCTCCTAAGACAAAATTGTAGAAAATCAGAAAGACAATGGAAAAAGGACAGGCTGCATATCTCTCTTCAAATGTTCAGAGCCTTTCTTACAGCTTACCAGTCTGCAGCCAAGTCTGCGAAAGCTGCATATTTTTCTAATATAATTGAAATGAATCACTCTAAACCTAAAGTTTTGTTTTCAATTATTCAATCTGTCACAAACACCTTTGTCAACACTTTGCCTGCTATCTCTGGTGCTCTCTGTGAAAGCTTCTCGAAACATTTCAGTGAAAAAATGATTAACTTAAGACTTAGCGTCTGCCCCACTTTACCTGTGTCCACAACTGTGTCATCTGCTTCGGCCGTCTTAAATGATTTTGAACCTATCAGTCTCCAGGAACTGAAGGAGGTGATTAGCAAGCTCAAACCTTCTTTCTGTTCTAGTGATATCATTCACCCGAAATTTTTAAAATTAATTATAAATTCGATTGGGCCAGGTCTGGTGTCTCTTATTAAAAAGTGTCTCCAAACTGGCTCTGTCCCTGCTTATCTTAAAGTCGCTACGGTCACTCCCCTTCTCAAGAAGCCATCACTGGATCCCTCTGACCTAAAAAAATTTCGGCCTATATCAGCCTTGCCTTTCATTTCAAAGGTTTTGGAGAAAATTGTGCTGAATCAAATTCAATGTTTTCTGTCAAGAAACTGTATTTATGAGGTCTTTC
The DNA here is from genome assembly GCA_008369825.1 of Triplophysa tibetana. Classification (NCBI taxonomy): domain Eukaryota; kingdom Metazoa; phylum Chordata; class Actinopteri; order Cypriniformes; family Nemacheilidae; genus Triplophysa; species Triplophysa tibetana. The sequence continues at coordinate 15,312,892 of CM017910.1, read as the reverse complement.
AATCTGGTTTTAAGTCTGCTCACAGCACTGACAAAATAATATTATCACAGCACTGTTAAATGATATTTACCTCTCTACTGATTCCGGAGACTCTGTGGTTCTAATTCTTCTAGATTTATCATCCGGCTTCGATACAATAGACCACCCCACACTATTATCAAGATTGGAATCCTGGGTAGGTCTAAGAGCTAACGTTCTGAGATGGTTTCAGTCATACCTGTCTGATAGAAAGTTTTAAGTGATGTTGGGAAATTTTACCTCCTCTCCTGCACCCCTGACCTGTGGCCTTCCACAAGGCTCGATTTTAGCTCCCTCCCTATTCTCTCTTTACTTGCTACCTCTGGGCTCCATTCTACGTAATCATGGAGTGTCATTTCATTTTTACGCGGATGATACTCAAATCTACATACCTATTAAAAGAAACAATTCCACGGCGATTACTTCTCTTGTGAAATGTTTAGAAGAGGTTAAATCATGGCTAGCCGAAAATTTCCTCGTCTTAAATGAAGACAAGACTGAGGTAGTTGTCTTCGGTTCCAATGAGAGCACTAAGTGTATTAGCCCTGACTTAGAAACCTTGTCTGTTTTTAGATCCTCACAGATACGTAACCTAGGAGTTCTTATTGACCAGCATTTAAAATTTGATAAACATATCTCTTCTGTTATTGGATCCAGTTTCTATCAGCTCCGCTTATTGTCCAAAATCAAAAAAATTTTAACACCAAAAACCCTAGAAATGGCTGTCCACGCTTTTGTTACGTCTCGTTTAGACTACTGCAATTCTCTATACTGCGGTATATCTAAGCGTCAAATTGCGCGTCTTCAGCTTGTTCAAAATGCTGCGGCCAGACTCCTTTTAAAGTGTCGTAAACACGAACACATTACTCCAGCTCTCAAATCGCTACACTGGTTGCCGGTCTGTCAGAGAGTAGACTTTAAAATTCTCTTATTTGTCTACAAATCCCTACACAATATAGCCCCTGTCTACCTCTCTGAACTTCTTCAGCTATACATCCCTTCCAGAAGCCTACGATCCGGTGACCAGGCATTGTTGGTAGTCCCGCGAGTAAGGCTTAAACGTAGAGGTGAACGTGCATTCGCAGTGGCAGGGCCCAAACTCTGGAATGCTCTTCCTCTGGAGATTAGAACAGCCCCTTCTCTATCTGTTTTTAAGTCTCTGCTAAAAACAAATCTATTTTCCTTAGTGTATTGACTACTGTGATTTGGCCTTTTAATGTTATTTTTTAATCATGTTGTTTAAAACTGTTGACAGCAATGATATAGCAAATGGGGTTGTGTTAAATTTGTGAATGGTCTGTTTTTGTATTTATAGAATGAATGTTTTTTCCTGTAAAGCACTTTGGTCAGCCTGCTGGCTGTTGTAAATGTGCTATATAAATAAAATGAACTTGAACTTGAGATTCGGTTTGGTTTACCTATTAAAAATAAAAGTAAAAAAGTAGTTGCTTTTTAATGAGCAATAAACAAAATAATATAGTGTGATAATACTATATTTATATTGCTTTAAAGTACACTTAAAATACATTGGTATTGTATTTATTCTTGTTCTTCATTTTAAATGAGTAAAAATTAATGTTCAACATCAAATTTGAAATCTAAAACGCCAACCTTTTTGGTTTTGGGCAGGCTGCTGGGAAGTGCACTTGCGAGCGCACATGGACCTTAAGCGCAGTGCAGATCCAGACATTCACAGAACCAACGAAGGCGGAGCTACCGATTCTCCGTTTTTCATAACTTACACCCAGGTCCCATTTAACACCGGGAACAAACGAGATCGCAATAGTTTTAGCAGCATTCAGTTCAAAGAGAAAACTTTTCCAGTATTACATTTAGTCGGTCTAAACAGTGATTGTGCATCAAAAGGTTTCAACCCTGTCAGTACGCAGATGAGCGGGATTTCCCGAATCGATATTGTTTTGTTAAATTGAAAATCGATTAATATCGAAGAATCGATATTTTTTACCCAGCCCTAGTAAATAACATATAATATACACTGAATCGTTACGTGCAGCGGCGGTCATAGCTTGATCCTGAATAAAGAATAACAACTTATAAAAACACTTGTGAGTCTAAAGAACTATACATGTGACAATAATATGCTGCGATTCGAGCAAATATGTTCATAGAAATAGTAAGATGTCCACTCAAACACTTCTGGTGTCTCACCATCCGTTGGCTGGCTAAAACGTAATGAGGTGTCTAGTCATAGATTAGTGTATATATGTCTGTGTTTACTGTTTAGTCCAACATCACGATCCTCAAATTGTTGCTCATCACTGTTTTTTCGGGCTGTGGATAACTCTGGTGAAAAAATGCTCTCAGAGCAGAGTATCTTGTGAAGCTTAGAAACCAGCTCTCTCTGGTCCTCACACACCAGCAGGTCAGGAACATTTAGCTTTCTCTACTTTTCCTCTTTGACTTGTCATGCATGTTCACCTTTGCATGTGTTTTGTTCGCTCACCAATACCACCTGCCAATTAGAACCGTCGCCCAGGCACAATTGAAGAGGAAGATAGGGGGATTGTATACTGCCCCTCTGTAGAGGCTGTACCAATGGAGGAAATAAAAAACTCTCCGTTTTCTGCTACCAACGTTCTTCAAAACATCTTGTTTTGTCTTCTGCAGAAGAAAGAAAGTCATACAGGTTTGAATACGTTATATTCATTTTTGGGTGAACTATTCCTTTAATAACAACTTAAAGAAAGAGGATTATTCATCTATAACAGTTTTATTCATGTATGTTTTGTGTAGCACTTGAAAAGAACAAAAAGAAGGATGAATGAATCAAGGAGATGAAGAAAGTTTGGGTATGAGTGATTGAAAATAATAGTTTGGACATAAATGCTTCTCTCATTCACAGTATTTGCCTGACCTGAGCGACTGGTCTCGTTTACTCTCGCGGTACTTTATTGGCACACGTGAACGTAAAACGGCTGCTGCGCCGGTCAAAGTCGGACAAAGTGTCTAAACAGACTGCATTGCTGTTTTCAGGCGGTTTCAGATTCTTGAGTCGCAGAATGAAGCCGAACAAGTCTGTTTTTTGTCCAGTAATTGCTTGGGCTGACGGTGGAGACTTGCAATTGGCTGTTGTTTTAAATAATTAACGAGGTAGCACTCTGCATGGTCTGTCTTCCATGTTTTAATTACTCATTTATACATATAATTGTGTGTCAAGGTCCCTTTTAGACAATAATGTGTATAATAAACGATTTTCTGACTCATTAATCTCATCATGAAACGTTGATGGAATTTGTTTGTAATACCGTTTGAAAATACTGTCATTTATAAGTATAAGTAGCGGACGACGCGGTGTACAAACTGTTGTCGTGCGGGATTAAGCGCTCTCCTTGAAGGTGCATGACATGATAGAGACTCCAGGCTCTATCATAGGATCGAGACTCTCCTGCATTGGCCACATTTATCACGAAATGACAAAACACTGTAAATTATCCCCTTCTGGGGTCTTTTCGTACGAGGCGGGTAGTAACTTAGTCTTGCTACTAACAGCGTCGTCGTTGCAACAACGTGACTCTCACGTGGTGCACTTAAAGGGCGCGAGATCATTTCGAGAAATGAAAAGTAGTTGACACAGACAAGGCACTTGAGTACTACTGTTTGCACTTCGACTATTGCACTTTATCTGTTATCTTTATTCAAAATTCTTTATTTGTCTTTTACATTCCTTCATTTTTTCACTATGTGTTTTCAAATCCACACTGTCATTACATCTCGTAAACCAACGGTAACTCGCAGAAGGCCACGCATGGCTAATGCTAACAACCTGCGTACTCTTTCAGCATCCAACACTACCTCTATTACCTTTCCAATTGGTTTATGGAACTGCCAATCCGCTGTAAACAAGGCAGATTTCATCACAGCTATTGCAAAACATTCTGGTCTTTCTCTTTTAGCACTTACTGAAACCTGGATCAAACCAGAGGACACTGCCACACCGGCTGCCCCCTCTAATAATTACACTTTCTCCCACAGCCCACGCATATCAGGGAGGGGCGGAGGAACCGGTCTACTTATTCCTAACGACTGGAAATTTAAACAGCTGGCACCCTCATGCAACAACACCGCCTTTGAGTTTCATGCTGTCACTGTCATCCACCCTGTTGTAATGCATGTTGTAGTTCTCTATCGCCCCCCAGGGCACCTTGGACTCTTCTTGGAGGAATTGGATACACTTCTGTCATCATTCCCCGAGGATGGTACTCCTCTGGTGGTACTTGGAGACTTCAACATCCACCTGGAAAAACCACAGGCTGTTGACTTCAACAACCTGAGTGCATCGTTTGACCTAAAGCGAGTCCCCACTTCAGCAACCCATAAATCTGGTAATCAACTTGATCTCATCTACACACGCTATTGCTCCACCCATCACTCCCAGGTCACCCCACTGCACACGTCGGATCATTTCCTCATCACTCTTGATCTCGACTTAACTTCTCCAGACACTACACATGCCTCCCCACTGGTCACATTCCGACGCAACCTACGATCACTCTCTCCCTCCCGTCTATCCTCTGCAGTCTCTGCTACTCTCCCACCCCCTAAACAGTTCTCTCTCCTTGATACTAACACCGCCACCCACACCCTTTGCTCCACACTAACCTCCTGCTTAGACATCGTATGCCCTCTGAGATCTAGGCCATCTCGTGCATCTCCTTCTGCCCCCTGGTTATCTGATGTTCTCCGTGACTATCGCGCCTCTCTCAGGTCTGCTGAGAGAAAGTGGCGCAAATCAAAAGAACCCACTGACCTCTCTCTCTACCAGTCTATTCTCTCTTCCTTCTCTGCGGATGTCTCCTCTGCGAAAACCCAATACTACCACAATAAAATCAACAACTCTCCTGACCCTCGTACTCTCTTTAAAACCTTTTCTGCCCTCCTTTGCCCGCCTACCCCCTCACCTCCTTCAGACTTAACAGCTGACGATTTTGCATCGTTCTTTGTAAAGAAAACGAACACCATCAGCAATCAATTCTCTGCGCCACCACCTCTTGACCACAGTCAATCCCCAGACACATGCTCGTTCCCCTCGTTCTCTCTCCTATCTGAAGAGGAAGTTTTCAATGCAATTTCTTCTAACCACCCGACTACCTGCCTTCTAGATCCCATCCCCACCCATCTCCTCCAGGCCATCTCTCCATCAGTTGTACCCTCTCTGACTCACATTATCAACTCGTCCCTCACCACTGGCACATTTCCTACTCTCTTCAAAGAGGCCCGTATTACCCCACTACTAAAGAAGCCTACTCTTAATCCTGCACTGTTAGAAAACTACAGACTGGTATCCCTACTCCCCTTCGCTGCTAAAACTCTAGAACGTGTTGTCTGTAACCAGCTCTCATCCTTCCTCATCCAGAACAACCTCCTGGACAGCAACCAGTCTGGGTTCAAGAGCGGTCATTCCACTGAGACTGCGCTGCTCTCTGTTATCGAAGCCCTGAGACTGGAAAAGCTTCCTATAACTCATCTGTTCTCATCCTACTGGATCTATCTGCCGCCTTTGACACTGTTAACCATCACATCCTCCTGTCCACTCTCAAGGCTATGGGGGTCTCCAGAATGGTGCTACAATGGTTCAGGTCTTACCTCTCAGGTAGGTCATTTAGAGTATCTTGGAGGGGTGAGGTGTCTGAGTCCCAAGATCTCGACACCGGTGTGCCTCAGGGCTCAGTGCTTGGTCCATGGCTATTCTCTGTATACATGACATCCCTTGGCTCTGTCATTAGGAAACATGGCTTTTCCTATCACTGCTATGCGGATGATACATAACTCTACCTGTCTTTTCCCCCTGACGATCCGACTGTCTCTGCACGCATCTCAGCTTGCCTAGCCGACATCTCACTCTGGATGAACGGCCATCACCTGCAGCTGAACCTTTCAAAAACAGAACTGCTTGTAATCCCGGCTGATATAAAGACTTATCACAACCTTTCCATTCAACTGGCCTCATCAACCATCACACCTTCCAGAAAGGCAAGAAACCTGGGAGTGGTGATCGATGATCAGCTCAACTTCACAGATCAAGTTGCCAGCACCGCCCGGTCCTGTAGATTCATCCTCTACAATATCAGGAAAATTAGACCCTTCCTATCAGAGCATGCTACGCAAGTCCTAGTACAGGCTCTAGTCCTGTCCAAACTGGACTACTGCAATGCACTACTGGGAGGACTTCCAGCTTGCACAACCAAACCTCTACAGATGATACAGAATGCTGCGGCAAGAGTTATCTTTAATGAACCGAAGAGAGCACACGTCACACCTCTACTCATTAAGCTACATTGGCTCCCTATAGTCGCTCGCATCAAATTCAAGACTCTGCTCCTGGCCTACAAGACCACCACTGGTTTGGCACCACCTTATCTTCATTCACTAATGCAGACATATGTACCCGCCAGATCCCTACGCTCTGCAAACGAACGGCGTCTTGTGGTGCAATCCCATAAAGGTAGAAAATCTCTCTCGCGCAACTTCTCCGGATCTGTTCAACCTATGTGGAATGATCTGCCTGCTGCTACAAGATCTGCAGATTCTGTAGCCATCTTTAAGAAACGCCTGAAAACCCATCTCTTCCGCCAACATCTTACTGTTCTGACTCAAGTTTCTTCTCTACTCTTTTCTTCTCTACTCTTTTCTTCTCTACTCTTTTCTTCTATACTCTTTTCTTCTCTACTCTTTTCTTCTCTACTCTTTTCTTCTCTACTCGTTTCTTCTCTACTCTAAAAAAAAAAAAAAATGTATGAATGAATGTTTCTGTATACTGTGTTAGGCTATATGAAACCAGTCTTCTTTTTGATTGCACTTATGCTCTTGTTGTACTTATGCTGTCCTAATTGCTTCCATTACCTACCCCACTTGTAAGTCGCTTTGGATAAAAGCGTCTGCTAAATGACTAAATGTAAATGTAAATGTAGTTTCCCTTACATGTCAAATGTTAGAAAGAGGTAAATAGTACAAAAGCTAAATATTTATACTCTTTGTTGAAGAGTTTTCGTTTCTCATTGTGATTTTTGCAGCGTTTTCTTCTTCTTTTCTTTGTTTGTTTTTTATGTATTATATGTGGAATTTATGATGTACAGTACACTACAGATTGTGGAGGATGAATTTTAACTGTGGAGCGGCTGCACCAGGCTGTCTATATCGAATGAAGCTTATTTAATCAATTTCTTTATTTTTTTCGTGAAATATTATATTCAAAACTGTAGGTTTTCTGGCAATGAGCCTCTCTTCTTTGTTCCGTTTAAAGAATTTGAGAAATCTTTTTTGGTCATTCCAACTTGTACCAGCAGAAAAACTATGAAACTGGTAACTTATGTTTATCTTTTAAAAATGTTGAATTTAAAGGTCCTGTTTTTGTTGTTTATTATATGTTTTCCTTTATTTTCTTTATTTTTTGTATATATACCTTCCTTCCCTGGTTGTAATAGGTATGTTGTATGTGTCTTTGTTCTAAGCATTATAAAAAAAGACGTCTGTAAAGGCGTGTTTAAAGTAAAAAAAACAGGCTGTGATGACGACACAGGTTTTTGTGATTGGCTAGATACTCCGTATGACAAAGATCACGTGCGTTTCGGGTTTATTCTAACGGCTTCAGTTCAACTAATACTTATTCATTCGTGTTGTATACTCACTTCACGATGAGTGGTAAATAAGAGTTGCATGCCCAGAGGGAATCTCTCAAATTGACATCTTTCTTAGAACAATTACAACAATAAGAGGCTCGTACTGCCATTAACACACATAACAACGTTCTTACTCCCCACCTTAACAGGCACACCAGTGACCCTTACGGCCCCCTAGTGGATATAACATGTATATGCACTGCACTTGCATAAATATACCACAATTCCCCATGCATAATATAAACACAATAACATAGTACAAAGAATAATCATTTTTAATATCTAACATTACGTTCACGATATAAATGTTCATCGTAAATTTCTATTAACATCGAGACATTTCAGTATGACTTAAAACTCATATAAAAAATAAATAAAATGAAAAATAGTAAACAGAAAAAATAGAAGAACGAAACGGGGATTATAACCAAACCAGCTTTGCTTTTAAAGAGATGTTGTCCTGACAAAGTCAATTAAACATAGTATTACTTTTCCTTGAGGAGTACATTCAATATTTTGAGAGTTTTAATTCCTTTCTTACTTTTATTCATTTTACAAAGGGTTTCTTTAAAACATTTAAGTTCACTACAAAAACAATAATATTAGGCCTAGATCCTGTAACTTTACATTTGCTTATGTAATTTTTTCCAAGCAAGCATACATTTTTAATAGCATTATCTATTTCAATAGAACCAGTGTCTGAGTATAAACATAGAACCAATTCTTCTTTAATGTGAATCAACTTATTGAAAGAATTAAAAATCAAATTGGAAATCTCTGTCCAAAATGATCTTGTAATTTCACATCTAAAGAACAAATGGATAATTGATTCATCTTCATCCCCACAGAGAGAACATTCTGGTTGAATACCCATGAACTTAGAAAAAAATAACTTGCAGGGATACATTTTATGGAGAATTTTAATATGAATTTCGTTAGCTTTGTTTGTAATCATAAAATTATTGTTCGTAGACCAAATATTGTACGAAATTAATGAACGGTACATCTGCTTCCAAAACACTGTAGTTCTTAGGGCATTACTATTTATACTGATTTTTGCTTTTCTAATATGCCAGTTATTACATTTTTTTCCAAGTAGGTCTACTCCACCTTTCATAAGACGAGGCATTTCTTCCCTTAACCTGGAATATTGAAAAGATGATTTGACAAGGTGTAAAAGTTTTGGAGACATTCCCTTGATTACCCTTTGATATTCCATTCTTGTGATATTGACTTGGTTCTTTTCAATACATTTTTCAAAGCTTATTCGGTTTCCATTTTGGTCTATAAATTGGGAAATGAAAATCCATTCTTTTCAAAACACATATTGATTATTCCACATAATGCATTTATGGGGTGAAAAGTTGTGCTTGAAGGCCAATTTCCATGACTCCAGCGCCTGCTTATGAAAATTTGCTAACTTGACTGGTAATTTACCACATGTAAAATTACAAGTCAACAAAAACTTTAGCCCCCCAGATCTATCAAATAACAGATTTGGTATTTTGAAGACCTGGTTGATCGTTGTGAAATCAATGGCATTGAATCCTCGTTCAGCATAACTCCTAATAATTGTCTTTCTTTTGAAGTATTCAGTTTTGTTTTTCCAAATAAATTTAAATAGAACCAAGTTGATTGAATATATTTTTTTTGAGTCCATGTACAAAGAAAAGGCCGGGTAAACCAATCTGGAAATTCCTTCAGCCTTCAACAACAAAGTCCTTTCTTGTATAGTTAAGTCCCTTTGAAGCCATTCATCGAATGTAGTCCTTGTTCTTAAAAGTTCAATTTTAGTTCATTCTGTCCATTGTCGATTTATTAATTGTTATTCCAAGATATTTGACAGATTGTTTAACCTTAATTCCGTTGATATTGGTTTTGTTGGATTCATGAAAAAATAATATTTCACTTTTGTCTGTGTTAATAATGAGACCAGAAGCTTTTCAAAAGATCTCTAAACCTTCCAGAACTTTCAAGACCTGTCTTTCATCCTTAAGAAGAATACAAGTGTCATCTGCAAGCTGAAAAATTAAAATGGAATTGTCACCAATTTTATGCCTTCTGTATTGATACAGTTGACCATATAGAGATTTAATAATGCTGCTGCAATCAAAAATAAAAAAGGTGAAATAGGGCAACCCTGTTGAATACCTCCGCTAAGAGTGAAACGTTTAGTTGTACCTTCAGCTAATGATACACTACTATTGATGTCTTTGCATATAGTTTTTACCATCTTTTTAAATTTGAGTCCAAAACCAAATTTAACTACAGCAATGTTTATGAAATCATGTTCTATCGAATCGAAGGCCTTATAAATGTCCATGAAAAAATAAGGGCCTCTTTGTCAATGAGATCAGAATAATCCAATATGTCTAACACAAATCGTATGTTATTTGCTATGTGTCTTCCCTTCATAAATCCAGATTGGGTAGTAGAGATAATTCCTTCAAGGCATGGCTTTAATCGATTTTCAAATGTTAGCAATTTATAATCTGAATTTAAAAAAGTTATGGGACGGCAGTTTTCAATGTGATGAGCATCTTTATTTGGTTTAGGCAATAGAGTTATGAGATCTTGTTTCATGGACTCCACTTATACACTAGAATTTAGGTATTCTTCGAAAACTGATAGTAGCATTTCTCTAATATCCTTCCAAACCATTCTGTAAAATTCAAATGGTAGTCCATCAGGCCCAGGACTTTTATTTAAGAGAGTCTTGGACAAAATATAATCTAACTCTTCTAATTCTAGGGAGCTTTCACAATCGTTAGATTTCTGTAAAGACACTTTAGGTGCTTTCCTGTGGCTCAGTGGTAAGAGCACTGCGTTAACAACGCAAGGTTGTGGGTTCGAATCCCAGGGGATTGCAAAAACCTATGTAAAATATATAGGATATAGCAATGTAAGTTGCTTTGGATAAAAGCGTCTGCCAAATGCCTTAAAAAAAAAAAGGTATGAATTAATCAACTTTTTTATAAAACGTTTCAATCCATGTAGTATTATCCGATAAAGTATAAAGCTTTTGATAGAAAGATGAAACATACAAATTAATAGATTTACTGTCATTTATATACAAAGTTTGTATTTTTTGGAACAGTCCTCGTTGTTTTTCCAATATCCGTTTTTAATATATTTTGTATAACAATATATTTGTAAACATAATATACAGAGAAGAAAAAAAGGTAAATCATAATTTTAAATAAAAGATAAAAATGAAAATGATGAAAAGTACCTTTTTTTGTTTTTGAGTAGAGTAGTAAGGAGTCAATTGAACATTTTATTTTTGTTCACTGGTGACTTAACGATTACATCTAATATTTGGTCTGTTTCAACCCTTTTTTGTTTTTCTTAAATTTACAAAGAGTTTCGGCAAAACGTTTTAACTCAACAATAATATTAGGATTAGAACCTATAACTTTACATTCATGGATATAAGTATTTCCAAGCAAGCACAGGATTCTGGTAGAAATGTCCAATGTAATGAAGCCAGTGTTGGAAAATAAACACAGGACCATTTCTTATTTAATTTCAATCAAACTATTAAAAAAATTAAAAATCAATAATGAAACCTCAGTCTAAAATAACCTTGTTACTGTACATCTAAAAAAAAATGAACCCCTGATTCTTCTTCGTCACCACAAAAAGATTGGGTTGAATCTCCATAAACTTGGACAAAAATAATTTACTGGGGTAAAAGTTATGGAGAATTTATTATTACAAATTCATGTTTTTCTGATATGCCAATTATTGAAGGGTATTTACTTTACATTTCCTTTAAAACTGCAAGTTGACACAAGTGCCACCGGGATATAGGAGCCGTGTTATTGCAAGAGGATGAATCTGGAGTAGATCACCCAGTATGTTACTTAAAAAAACTCTCTAAGTGCCAGTAAAATGACAGCACCATAGAGAAGGAGGCCTTATCTCTCCTCTTGGCTCTACAGCACTTTGAAGTCTATTTTGGAGGTAGTTATTCCCCGGATGTAGTACACAGACCACAACCCACTGGTCGTTCTATCTCGTGTGCTTAATTCTAACAATGCCTAATGCTGTGGTCTCTCATCTTCCAAGAGTTTAACTTGGAGATCTGTCACAAAAAAGGTTCAGACAATGTGATAGCTGATGCTTTCTCCCGAAATTTCGTGAGTGTTTATTGAAAATATCTTTGTGTTAAGAATATGTTACCAATTACAGTGGTAGTTTCTAATTCTGGGTGGGAGTGTTACGTCTACTTATGTATATTCGTTATTTATTACTTTTATTTTGCAAAAAAGAAATGTTGGTGAAATGCTGTAGGTGATGCATGCTGGGAAATGTTGTTCTTTTATCCCTCTCATAGGACTCTGATTGGCAACAGGTGCTCGTCATTACCGGTCGCACGGAGGATACTGCTTTTAAGCTCGAGGAATCTGTTCTTCGAGGAGATTGTTTCTCCTGAGTGTTACGCTCTCGACTGTCCCAGACCAAAGAGTGGAATGGTTGCACTTGATGAACAATGTTCTTGTGTGAGCAAAATTGTTGAATTCTGAGTGAACTATTTACTGAGGTTGTTTACTGTGGTCTTCAGTGCTAGATCAGTTGTGCTACATGTTTGTACTGGTTTTCCTTTCTATGTACTTTTGCTCCTCCTACTTCTCTGCGCATGTTGCTGATTGCACACAGCTGTTCCCAATTACCTTGATGATGGCTGCCTGTATGCAAGAGCTGAGAAGAAAGTAGAGTCGAGAAGCTCGTCTCCCAAGCAGTGTGTTGGTTGTCGAAAATATTTGTTGTACGGTGGAAAATCCGCCGTTTTAGTCTCATAACAAAAATGACTAAATTTTAAGTTAGTGTATGTTTCTGTTGTTAAGTTGTGTTTATTTATTGTTTTTTTTAGGCAATTCTTCCCTCAATAGGTAGAGGTTATTTTGTTTGTTTTTTTTGGTTATTCCCACTCCTTAAGAGATTTTGCTTAGTTGTTGTCATTTTTATATTTATTTATTATACGTTACTCCTTAACCTCTAGATATTCAAAAGGACGTAACATGGCGCAGTAAGTTTGGTTTATTTATTTGCTTGTGTGGCTCAACCCTATCTCTCTCCCTATACTCTTCTTTATGTTTGTCAAAAGCTGTTCGTTAAATTTGACTGTACGAGGATAAATTTATGAACAGAAACACTTCTTGTAATCTGTGCTGAGGATGGAGTAAACCACACACTCCACAGTGTCTGATCTGGCAGAAAGATTATCTAGAGAAGCTGCGCAATATAGGGATCATGACAGCATTAGTACTTCAGAGGAGGGTGGAAAATCAGCCTTCTCTTCAACAGCCTCACAAAATGTTCTTGCCCAAAAATGATTACCGACCTGTAGCAATGATCTCTACCATTCTGACAAGCACACCCAAAGTGGTAAGAATTGGTAACCATCTCCTCCACACTGACCCTGTGTCCTAGTTTCTCCCCATGTTTGCCCCAGGACTCCATTACCCAGGCTCCTCCACACTCCCGCATCTGTTTTGTGTCTGCAGTTACTGCACCTGTCAACGGTTCCCTCATCACCCGTGGACTATATATTCTGTACCTTTGTCTTCTTTCGTTGTCTGGTCTTGAATGTTATGGATGTGTGTTAACCCTGCTGTGTTTCGTGTTAATCGTCTGTGGCATACGAGTGTTACACCCTGAGATCAGGAGCCCCGCATGTGTGCGTCTGAGTCCCCTCCTGTACTCACTGTTCACACATGATTGTGATTTCACATCTTTTTCAAAAGAGTGTAGTTTGTCCAATAATATTGGTCTTAAAAAGAGGTGAGGTGAGAGAGCTATCACAATAGCTATGACAACAACATCGACCGTAATTTCAACAAAGCTCCTGTATGGATGATGTTGGAGCTTTCCTGTAGCTCAGTGGAGAGAGCATGGTGTTAACAACATAAGGTCGTGGGTTTGATATCAGGGTTGAGCACATACTTAGAAACCAATGTATAGGATAATGCAATGTAAGTCGCTTTGGATAAAAGTGTCTGCCAAATGCATAAATGTAAAAGGGAGGATCATGAACTACAAAGCATCAATACTGCCAAAATGCTTGCCTTCTGCTTGAATATGTACTGTAGGATGAATGTGGACATTGCACAATTATGTTTATTTGGTTTGTTGTATTTGCCCAGCAGACATTCATTTGTACCTCTTGGTTTCCTCAGCTTACAACTGTTTGGTCAGTATTAACTTCAGCAGTCTTAGTATTGTACAAAGACCAAACTTGCCATGCAGGCCAGTGACACCTCAAATGTATAGCTTTTATGGTGGTTTTTCTATTATAGTATTACATTTTCTTATAAAAAATGATACATTTAGTTAGTTATAGGTTTCATGTAACCTTCTGAAATAATATTTGGCATGGGGCTCATGTATAAGTTTTAGCTCTTGAAAAACAAATATCTTATTTTAACTGCACGTACACCACACATCATTTTTAATAAGGAAGTTTAGTTTGTCGCATAGAGCCAAGGACGCTGTTATCTCTAAACAGTGAGATAATTTTTAACAAAGCTTATGTTATGAGTTTCAACACTTGAACATCTGCAAACACACCAAATATCTTTTAACACTAAGACGTACACCCCACACACTTTGTAGAGAAGTTTAATTGAATCGCTTACAATCAAAGACACTGGGTGGCTCATTAACGCTAAACAATGAGCTCATTTTTAATAAAAACAAGTGTAAATCATGTATCATCCGAAACCCCCGGAAAGTGTCTAGATAAAGAGGCACTTGTTTTTGCACGCTACGATTAAATCCTAATATGGTTGGCCGGAAGTATGAGCGCAGAGGGACTGGCTAATGAAAAGGTGATGTCATATGAAACCTGATTGGAAGAAGACGATGTCATGCACACATGATTGGTTTAAACTGTGATAACAACTTGAAAACAATGTATAAAAGATGGAATCAGATGTGTATTCGTTGGATCACTTCAGATGAACTCTGAATATCCCACTTTGCTTACACTGAAGAAGCTGATTGTGCAGATAACACCAGAAAACCTAGGGCCATAGGTCGCAATAAAACAAAAAGGCGCCCCACTGCAACTGATAGAGATACTAGGAACAAGATATCCTGTGACCAGAAAACTGATTGGAGGAATTTCTAAGAAATGAGCAGAGAGAACAAAAAAATCTAAGAACTTCAAGGCCAGAGAGTGGAACATTTGATGTGACAGTATGTGAAGAAATGGAAGGGATGATAAGAAATCATAAACCCAGGGACAAAAGCATGAAGAGAGAAGTTAAGAGAAGAAAGGAACAAGATGTATTGAATTTGTTTAAGAAGGAAGGAATTCATTTTCTAAAGAACATGAAGAAAACAAGGAAAATCCTGAAAGAGGAGGAGGAAAAAGCCAGCGAAAAATTGAGGAAGGCTATGAGTCCACCCCGATATGAATTATCCAGGAGCCAGCTGCCATTGATTGTGGAAGATGATGAGCTGCATAATCAAATGCCTTTGGTCAAAGAAGAATTTAAGTTTACAGGAGAGCTGGACCTCCAAGGGGGAAAAAGAGAGGAGTCGAGGGATGATGAACTTCTAAGAGACACATTCGCTGATAGCAGGCAGGAGTATTTTCATCACGACAGAGTATCACCAGAGAGGGAAAGCAGAGTGGAATGCTACACCCCTCTATAAATCAATTTATGCTGGGGTATCTGCAGAGCTAGAGGCGGCTAGAAGACAGAGATATGAACAAACAGCTCGAGAGCCGGACAAAACATCCATAGCACTGAGAAGAAAAAACTAAGACATAGCAAGGTGCCAGATGTCATGTCGGCGGTGGGTCCATGGAAGATGACGCAACAATGCCAGTCTGGAGAATAGACGTATCTCAAGTTACATTGACGAAACGTCTTGGCAGCATAGAAGAAAAGAAATACCAGAAGATGTCAAGAGAGGGAGACATTTTCTGAGCAAAGAAACAGCATTACATTATGACAACAGAGAAATGTCCGATGCCGCCAGCAGAGGGAGACATTCGCTGAGGGATGAAAGACCATACCAACCCTGCAACATAGAAATACCAGATGCCACCAGCAGAGGGAGGCATCTGGTGACCAAAAAACAGGAAGAAGCAGAATATTCCAAGGTTGCCCAAGGAGAGAATACAAATGGGTGTCTGAAAAAATCTGTTTAGAAGACATTGATAAGAAAAAGCCAAAGCCAGCATGGCTCAGAGAAGGGGGGAGACTGAGAAGATCAGCATCAGCAACCTTCGCTACAAACAATTAGATTCGATTAGATTCAACTTTATTGTCATTACACATATACAAGTACAGTGTAACGAAATGTAGTTTAGGTCTAACCAGAAGTACAATTAGCAAGTGCAGATATACAGTGTAAATAAATACAGAATACAATATTAGGAAAATACTGTACAATGGTTATGTACTGTGAAAATACTTTACAGAAGGAATGTTCTATGACAATATGACAGTCGTTATGTACTATGAACTATATATACATAAGGCTATATACTGTGAACATTAATGTACAGGTGGTTATGAACAGATAACAATATAGACTATACAATAGTGCATGTGACTTAAGTGTATTAATTAGACATGAAAGTGCATTAATTATAGACATTAACTATTAAAGTTGCAGTGCAATAGATGAGTTAATGCGGTAATTAAAGGTACGGTGCAGTACATGAGTTGATGCAGTGATTAAGGTTACAGTGTAGTAGATGAGTTAATGCAGTTATTAAGGTTACAGTGCAGTAGATGAGTTAATGCAGTTATTAAGGTTACAGTGCAGTAGATGAGTTAATGAAGTTATTAAGGTTACAGTGCAGTAGATGAGTTAATGCAGTTATTTAGGTTACAGTGTAGTAGATGAGTTAATGCAGTTATTAAGGTTACAGTGCAGTAGATGAGTTAATGCAGTTATTAAGGTTACAGTGCAGTAGATGAGTTAATGCGATTATTAAGGTTACAGTGCATTAGATGAGTTAATGCAGTTATTAAGGTTACAGTGCAGTAGATGAGTTAATGCAGTTATTAAAGTTACAGTGCAGTAGATGAGTTAATGCGGTTATTAAAGGTACGGTGCAGTTGATGAGTTAGTGCAGCTATTGAAGTTACTGTGCAGTAGATGAGTTAATGCAGTTATTAAGGTTACAGTGCAGTAGATGAGTTAATGCAGTTATTGAATTTATAGTGCAATAGATGAGGTAATGCAGTTATTGAAGTTACAGTGCAGTAGATGAGGTAATGCAGTTATGAAAGTAGTCCATTAGTGCAAATGAGCTTTCAGTATAATATTACTGGTGTGCAAGTGAGCAGTATAGAGTGCAAATGATGCTATGTGTGTGTAAACAGTCCGGTAGAGCAGATAACATGAAGTACTGGTGTGTACAGTTCAGTCATGCATGGTAGCCCTGAAGTGCAATGTAATAGCAGCATTAAAGTTAAGGTTATGAGGGGTAGTGGAATCAGTGGGGGGCAGAGTTCAATAATGAAACAGCTCTGGGAAAAAAAGCTGTTTCCTAGTCTGCTGGTTCTCGTCCGGAGGCACCTGAAGCACCTACCGGAAGGCAGGAGAGTAAACAGTCTATGAGCGGGGTGAGAGGAGTCCTTGAGAATGCTGCGAGCTCAACGCAGACAGAGTTTCTTCTGGATGTCCACAATGGAAGAGAATGTAGTCCCTGTGATGCGGTGGGCTGTTTTCACCACCCACTGCAGTGCCTTGCGCTCAGCCACAGAATAGTTCCCGTACCAGACTGTGACACTAGTTGGTCAGGATGCTCTCTATCGTGCAGCGATAAAAGTTCACCAGGATAGTTGAAGACAGTTGGTTCTTCTTCAATCCATTCAAAGAGATCTTGGATAGTGACCTGCAAGTTTCACAATGCCCAATCCTGATAAAAAATCAACAGGGACCTGGAAGAAGAGACGACTGGGAAACTACTAGCTCTGGGAGACATTAAAGGTTTGCTAGCTAAATGCCTGGGGCATCTAAACTGAATGAATTGCTGAAGGACTTAAGACTGAATCGAGCAATTGACACCCCAGAGTTAGATGCAGAGCTCTTTGACAAACACAGACAGGACATGTGGCGAGCCCTAAGAAGAGAATATCAAACCAGAATTGATTGAAAAGAACTGAAGAGAGATCAGATGACAGATAAAGAGAATCAAGCCACCTATGTGCAACAACAATTAAAAAGATGCAAACAAGAGCTAGAGAAAAACCCTGAAGAAGACCCGGTTATGGCAGCACTCTTCAGACATGCCATTGTTGACACCCTGCCACAGGTTAGCACATTTATGGCTTAGATATAGCTTTCTATAATCATTACAAATGTCACAAACAAAAGAAATTGAGAAAATGTTCAAGTGACTTACTTTAAATGTTTTACGCTGATATCATGTCCTGATACACATTTATATTGCCCTAAACAGCAGAACTAATCACTAACAGTTAGACAGAAACATAATCTTTAGATCAATTTGATAAAAAAAATGCATATAAAATATGTATATAATAAATGAATTTGAAACAATCGGTTGTCATAATTTTAAACTATACTTAGCTATCCTCATAGATGTAAACAACTAACGTTTAAGTGAAAAGGTAAAACCAATCATATTGGCTTTTGGGGGTAGTAGGCGGGGCGAGACCGTGGTTCGTATCACGTAGGAGATTGGGAGCATATAAGAGAACGAGCGACCGGACCGTCGATGAGAGAGGACCGGGCACGAACATGTTTTATGGTTGTATGTTTGTTCTACTTTCGTGTTTTTGCTTGGTTCGCCGGCGGTCGGCTGTGAGGGGCCGCCGGCTGTTATTATTTTTATTAGAACTTTATTTAAATGTCTGCCGTTTCCCGCCTCCTTCCTTCCTTTTAATGAACCTAGTTACAGCCACAAATTGCAGAAAATGAAACTTAACTTTTTGTGTACCATATGCGATTGTAAAAGATTTTTAATTTCAATTAAATGATTCCTGGATAAATAAATGCTGAATACAATAAGTAATAAGTAAATCTAATGAGGCACAGATGGGCATGTTCCCAGGAAATTATGTAACGATTTGGCATCTTAATAGAGAAATGTTTGCTGAAAAAGGAAGAGCTAGATATTTGAATAACAGGTTTGCCTCAGTCACAATAACTGACAATTTAAAAATCAGAGGTATTGATAATTGTGAGAATCAAACATTGGCATACCATTAATCTTACCATATGAAAAGCAGCGTTTGCCCATAGGAGATTATTTTTGGGTATGTGGGGATAAGAATTGAAGACCAACAATGTCTGTAAATTGGAATGGATTATGTGCGAGGGTGAAATTGCTGCAGCATATTACTATGTTTCCTTGAGAACTACATAAAGCCTTAAATCCTGAAACAGTGAAAGGAAGAGTAAAGTGAGCCTATGCGACTGATCCAAATGTCTTTTTAGATGCAATGTGCCAACCAAGAAATACCTCAAATGAGTACAAAGCTAGACATGAAGTTAAAGCTTGCTTCGAATTGTTTTTATATGGATCTCAGAGAAAAAAAACACGGAATGGATTAATTACCTGTATTATAACCAGCAGAGATTCATTAACTTGACTAATGATGCTCTTTATGCCATAGGGGAACAGTTCGCACCAACAAGTAAAATGGCCATGCATAATGGACAAGCACTGAATTGGGTTTTAGCAGAAAAAGGAGGCATATGCGTAATGTTTGGAGAGGACTGTTGTACATTCATTCCAAACAACACTGCCCCTGACGGGTCGTTCACAAAAGCAATGGAACAATTTAGAAACTTAAGAGACGAAATGACAGCCAATGCTGGCTCGGACAAATAAATTGAAACATGGCTGGACTGGATCTTTGGATCATGAACTTCATGGCTGATTAAGATAGGAGTTTTTGCAGCAATATGATTTACTATATCTTCTGTAGTATTTTGCAGTCTTTTACCAGTTATAAGAGCTATGGTGCTGAAAGCTACAGACAAACAGATAATGTTGAGAACGGAATTGAGTAAGCATTCCAATACTGTAGAAAAAATGTTGAATATTTTAGCTGTTATAAGCGAATACGAGGAATATGATGAGAAGAACAAGTGTCCCATGAATAACTCATTGTTTTTTGGAAAGCAAGGGAGAAGAACCTAGAATTGTAAAATCATGCGTGGGAATAGTTTTAGATATTACCTTAGACATTGTTAGGCAAGTAGTTAGATTGAATTTTGTTTAACTTTTTATTATTTTTACATCAACACGTATGAATGTTTGATGTTTCAGTTAATCATTAGTGCTCTATAATCAAACACTATTTTGCGAGTGCACATGTGGTTATTTTATTTTGTTTATTGTTTTTGCATCTAAAATACATAACATGTAATTTTCATTTATCATTTTATTGAAATAATCAAAACTGTTATGTAAGTGCACCTGGTGCACGTATGTGTATTTGTGAGCCAACCAAGTGAGCTGCAGAGCCTGATCTAAATAGCAGCAAGTGGTGGTGTCAATGATACAGGGCCAGTGATTGCTAAATCTGAAGACTGCATCGTCCAGACGATTTTCATCTGGACCACTTCAAGTGTGGGTCCCACATTGATGGACCACCCTGGTCCTCGAAATCATCATGTAAGGAACATGTGGTGGAGACTGACGAACCGAACGGCAAGAATCTACAGGAACTAGTATGTCTGTGCCATGTTCCCTAAAATTACCACTTGAGGGGACTGGTGGGCTAATCAGAACTGTGACGAAGAAATTGAAATGACTCTCGGAGAATCTGATATGTTACGCAAGGTCTACAAGACGTCATCACTTGGGAAGAACCCTGAGAAAAACTGTTATGCGAAGAGAGTTTTAGCTGTTTTAAAAAACAGGAATTGGGGTGTATTTATGCAAGTGAAGTGCAGCCCCTATATCCCGGTGGCACTTGCGTCAACTTGCAGTTTAAAAGGGAGTGTAAAGTCAATACCCTTCAATAATTGACATATCAGAAAATTATTGAATTTGAACAAATAGTATTGCCCCGACAGCAACGGCTGTTTTTATGAAAACAAATGTACCCTTCAATACTATCCTATAACAGATGGGCTGTTCATAGTAATTTTGTAATTCCAAACAAAGCCAAAGAACTTCACATTAAATTCTGCATAACTTTTACCCCAGTAAATGCATTTTCAACCCAATCTTTTTCTGTTGACGAATATGAATCAGTTATTCATTTGTTTTTTAGATGTACAGTAACAAGGTTATTTTGGACTGAGGTTTCATTATTGATTTTAATACTTTGTTTGATATTAAAGAAGAAATGGTCCTGTTTATTTTCCAACTCTGGCTTCACTACATTGGACAATGCTATCCGAATCCTGTGCTTGCTTGGAAAACTTGTATCCATGAATGTAAAGTTATAGGTTCTAATCCTAATATTATTGATTTTTGCTCTGAGTTAAAACATTTTGCCGAAACTCTTTATAAATTGAAGAAAAACAAAAAAGGGTAAAAACACACCAAATATTGGATGAAATTGTTTCGTCGGCAGTGAACAAAAATATAATGTTCAATTGATTCCTTTCCAACACCTTACTCTACTCAAAAACAAAAAAAATGTACTTTTAATCATTTTCATTTTTATTTTCATTTAAATGCATATACATGTTATATCCACTAGGGGGCCGTAAGGGTCACAGGTGTGCCTGCCTGTTAAGGTGGGGAGTAAGAAGTTGTTATGTGTGCTAATGGCAGTACGAGCCTCTTATTGTTGTAATTGTTCTAAGAAAGATGTCAAGTTGAGAGATTCCCTCTGGGCATGCAACTCTTATTTACCACTCATCGTGAAGTGAGTCTACAACACGAATGAATAAGTATTAGTTGAACTGAAGCCGTTAGAATAAACCCGAAACGCACGTGATCTTTGTCATACGGTGTATCTAGCCAATCACGAAAACCTGTGTCGTCATCACAGCCTGTTTTTTTACTTTAAACACGCCTTTACAGACGTCTTTTTTTATAATGCTTAGAACAAAGACACATACAACATACCTATTACAACCAGGGAAGCAAGGTTTATAAAAAAATATGAAAATAAAGGAAAAATATATTATACAATATAAACAGGACCTTTAAATTGCATAGCTTTTCTGTTGGTACTAGTTGGAATGACCAAAAAATCTCGCAAATTCTTTAAACAGAAAAATAAACGAAGAGAGGCCTATTGCCAGAAAACTTACAGTTATTAACATAATGTTTAACGAAAAAAAGATTTAAAAAAAGGAAATAGAGTAAAAAAGCTATACAGGTGTTTTTTATTCTTCTCACCACCTAACCAATGAAATCAACAGCACCTGGATGTACTGAAAAAGCAAACTCTCTGTTCATTGTGAAACATGGCCTGCGACATCTAGTGAAGCTAGAACATAGATTACAAATCACGTTTAGAAGCTACAGTTTGCCCCTTTTGCTCTTTCACAGATGAAACACGTGTTGGGGGTCATGTGAAAAGGTTTATTGAATTCTCACTTTCTTCAATTGTCTCAAGATAACGTCTTTTTGACCCCTTTATTGGAACAAACGGGTGACTTTTACCACTAGGCGACCTCTACTTCTGGAGGTCATCATCTCGTCAATCATTCTAATAATGATGTGATGGTAACATTTTTACAGTGTGTTTATACGACGCCTAACAACATTCAATGACATTCATCTTTTGCGCAGCACTTTTAACAAAGTGTTATTAAGCAACGCAATAAGTAGTTTAAATCTCTTTTCACACTGGCTTTTACTTTCCCGTAAACTGGCCGATAATCTGATGCATAATGTCGCTTCATTTTAATTTTCCGTTTACGACCCTTCACCACGAGATGGCGCTGTTTCATGCTTGTGTTTTCGCTGCTGAATGAAGCTTTTCTTTAGGTTCAAGCACATAGGCTGATCTCAGGCCACATTTGCTTGGGGAGTGCCTTAAAAAACAGGTTTATTTTGCATTCTGGCTTTGTCACTTAACTCTTGAAGTGGCTTCAATTAACTAATCTATGAATTAAGCTTATATTTTTTTAACAGAATATACATATTCTGCTGGTCTTTCAAAGAGAGGAAGCTCATTTCACAATGAATGAATGAACAAACTATCTAAAAAAATATATAAACACGACGGAGGAAATGTGGGTATACATTAAACTGAAACAAGGAATGTGGTGTATAATTGTGTGAAATGTATGATGAAAATTGGAAAGCAATTTCGGAAAGCAAATACCAAGAAATAGGTTGCAGCAGTTTGTCTTTCAACTACACTTGAAAAATCCCCAATGGGACTGAGATTGAATAGCTTTAGCGTCAGCGAGTTTTATAGAACAAAATCGCTGTCAATCAAAACGAGATGCAGTCTTTCGACAGACCCTCCAATCATCACGCAGACGCTCGGAGTCCGGTCCAGCCCACTCCTCCATTCATCCAAGAGACGCTGAGCGTCTGTGGGCGGGACATAATCGCAGCATTATCCAATGACCGTCTTGTTTCTAAGCACTAAAAAAAACTGTTTAAAGCAGCCCCATTGAAGTCAATGGACGCTGGGCTTCAACAACAGAGTAATGCACTGTACGCTACGGGAATGAATGAGAAGGAAATCAAGTCAGCCGACCTAAATTGTTTTCGTTCGAGATGAATGTGTTTAACGCATTTTTAGTCAATAAAATGTTAACATAATAGTACATATATTTGACCATTCATTTTTTGACAATTATAGGGGAAGCTGAGCTTCCCTTGCAGTCTTAAAGAAATCGCGACTGATATGAAGAGACTGGTTCCAACACGAGATAACTGGTCACGTTCATTTTTATTGTGCATTCCGATTCACATGCGTTAATATGCAAAGATGAATTTCTTAGGGAGTGCCTTGAAGAAAGCTTATTTTTCACTCTCACTTTTTCACTTAACTCTTGCAGTAACTTTCTTGAACTGATATATATGTCACGGAGGTCAGCTAGTGAATAGAGGCCCAGTTGCTGTGGCGAAATCAATCATCAGATGCTGAGAGAAATCACGAAGACCAAGAAGCCAAGTTTCAATGGTTTCATTCTTTAATTTTTATCGAAAAAGTCAAAGTGAGACATACAGAGTTCATCTGAAGATGTCTGACCAATAAGTATCTGACTCCATCTTTTATACATTGTTCTCACGTTGTTATCACTGTTTAAACCAATCAGGTTTCACATGGCATCCCCTATTTTTGTTAGTCCATCCTTTTCTGACCTTTCACAGTTAAATTTTTCGAGCTCCATATATCAGTATTTAACTGTGGTACAACCCTGTGTTCGTCTGTGACTGGTACTAACATATATCAGTCTTCAAAAGCGTGTGTGTGTGTGATGCTAAGCAGATTTGAGGTCCATATCTGCTTGGTGCCCGTCCTTGTGAGGCCCTTTTTTAAATCAGAGAGGTAAATGGACTTCTATAACTACACTATTAAACCTTGCTGTAAATTACAGGGTAAATAACTTTAAAATAGGCAGTGTTTAACAGTAACATTGGGAAACAGTATTTTACTGAAATATGAGATGCATTTCTGTAACGCAAATAATATATTACAGTTAATTACTATATAAATATTTACAGATAACAGCTGTAATATTCAGCTGTAAAATACTAGCTTTTTTAATACACTGTCACTAATTGCAGCACTATTTATTGCCAAGAGTAAGATTTTCAGACAGAAAACAAAGATCTATGCATAAACACACACGTATGTGCACTGACTGCTTAAATCTGTACGCAAAGGTGTTGCCCCTTTATGGGCAACCAGGTGTGTGTGATCTCTGAGTTTATGTTCTTTTGCTTGTGCTGTAATAATTATCTTAATTACTGGATTTTCATGGTTTAAAACTTAAAATGGAATCCCCAACAATGAGTGAGTAAACATTTCAAATATTTAGAAGTTTTTTTTTTAAATATACTGAAAATGTAGGTAAAGTTAATCACTTCTTATAATGTGCTCCGTGTCTTTTGGTTCCAAAAAGCTACCTGTTAGCTAGCTTTTAGCATCTCACAACTTTCAGTATCCCGTAGTGTTGAACATTATTTTTTATCAGCAGCTGACCCCACCGCTTGTTTCTTTATTTTTCCTGTTTATTTTTTATTGTGTAGTCACATTACCCACAATGTACAGATGCAAACTGAGCGATTTGCCTTTCCGCCAAGAGATGGATTTAAATTAAACCAGGAGTTGGCCACAGTTGAACTATTGGGCATTTAAGCTTTTAAACATGCATTTTAGACTTGGATCATAAATAAGACTTGAAAATGAATTTAATTTAAAGAAACAACCTCAGGTTTTAAGAATTAGGAACACTTCGGTAATCCGTGACTATTCAATTACTGTTTGATTTGTTACTAGCTGATAAAAATCATTTGATTTTCAGATTCTTTGTGAGGATTAATCATGTGCTGCAAAAAGTGGAACAAGCCGCAAAACTGGCTCATCTGTGACAAGAAAGGTTCAAACCTTGTGTAAAATTGTAAGTGAATATTTTAGTTTTTTGGTTACATGTATTGTTGTGACTATTTAATTTGCAAAGTTGTGTAGAAAATATGTTTAAGGAATTAATACGTGGCAAAAGTTCTGTTGTTTAGTTATATATATTTTTTATATTGTAAAAGAAAATAGAATGTATTTGCTTAACATTTTGAATGATCTTTGCCATACATGTCCTAATACAGACCCATATCTACAATACAGTGTTATTATTTTCTATATTTTCCTTTTATTTTATTTATACCTATTTATACTTTGCTATACACTAGCCGTGGATGTTTTATTTCAGAATAACATTCAGTTTTGTTGAATTATGTGATTTGTTTAATTGTCGTATGTAATTTTGGATTTTCTTGTGTTTTGTATGCATGGTTTGCTTAAGTAATAAATTACGTTTGTTGAAACTTCTTGAATTTCTTTGTCTTTTTAGAAGATAATACCATTAATAAAATTGCAGCATTTTTGATGGAGCAGAATGACTACAATATTAAACAGGATTTTAGAAATGTTTTAAAGAACAGAGTTATCTAATTTTGAAACCAAACTCGTCGTTTACTGCATTAAGGCACTGATTGATGTAAATAAAGGGGCATTAAGCAAGTCACGGGAAGAAAGGCGTCAAGGGAGCAAAAAAAACAAAGATTCTGAAGAATTAGAGAAAAAATAAATCCTGGGGAGTTTTTCACATTTTAAAAGTGAGCTCTCCTCCTCAATGCTCATTCAGTCAACCAGATTCTCTTATTTCTTGAAACCAGATGGCATAAATCAAAACAAACCAACTGTTGGTTTGAGATGTTGCACCACTTCCGGCCGTAGCTGCAATCTATCTGCATTTTGGTTCCGCAAAGGTTTTTTTTTACGTCTCAGCGGTCTGACAGCCGTGTTAAAATAAGGTGACCAATCAAACGTAGAAGAAGAAGAAGAAGAAGAAGAAGAAGAAGAAGAAGAAGAAGAAAAAGAAAACAGAGCGCAACGCACGAAGAAGAAATGGCTAAACAACATTAAAATTCGAACGACGGGCACTTTTGAGCGACAGGATCCACGGATGCAAACCCCAAAACACCGTTGTAGATGAAAATCTGTAATTTCATGTGTAACGGAGGCCAGCTGTTAGAGGGAGAGCTGTGTGTGCAGCCAGAGGCTGCGAGCTCGTCTCTCCCTCGCCGGACCGATGGCGGGTTCCCAGGCTAGGAGGGAGTGTAAGTAAGACCCATCATTACACGTGTGATTTAGTTCGCAATAACGTTAGCAGTGTGACGACGAGACAATAACGGAGCCGTTTTTGGGATTGTATTAAGGATAAAATTAGGTACAAATGTGTGCATATTGTGAATGGTGACCGAGTCAATTCATTTGTCTAAGAAAATGATAAATTAAATCATTCACGGTAAGCTGTTTCGCTTTCAACGTCTGTTTATACGTGGTGGTAGATCAATGAAAATAAAACAAAATACACAACACACCATACACAAACACTTTATTTGTCAGTTTCTTTATTCCTTTAGCTTCCTCTTTTTGACAAGATCTCCCAAGTGTTTACAACCTTAAGAAGTCCATGTCTTCTCTGTGCTCAGATTGAAAGGGACAGTTAACCTAATTTAAATCTGTTGTGTAACGGTTTGACAAACACACTTCTAATGCCAGATTTTGCGAGAGTCCCGTCTGGGAGGAAAAAGGCTAGTCTTTGGTAGATCAGCTGGTGGAGCTCTCTCACTGGTCCTGAGGAGAGTATCACTACAGGTGAGCCATCAGAAAGTTTGACAGTATTTTATGAGATCCAAGCCCCTGTGAGAAGGGCATTGTGTGTTTTTACTGTCCCGGAGAAAACTGTAGGGTCTGTGGTGCGAAAAGCAGGCGGTTACGTCATCGCGGGGAGAATGCGCTTTGCGTTTGTTCACCGAGTGATGCACTCCATTACAACAGCTGCCCTGCTGGACAAGGAAAACCCAACGCTAGCTTCAGTGATGGAAAATTAGATACAGCTGGGAGGTACTTTGCAGGTATATACTCAAAAAAGTACCATTTATGTGGGCGACTCTACAATAGAACAATGCATGAGGGTTTGCTGTATGCTTAGTGTATAGTGAAGTAAAAGTTTAATGTATTGCAGTTCATTTCATTATACCCGCGTTTCCCCCAGTGTGTCCGCGTACCATGGGAATGGAACTGCCGCTGGCCGTGATAGAGACGAAACAGGGGTCTCTGTACTCGCTTTATCCTGAGTGTTCTTCATCACTCAGAGCAGGTGGACATCTCCAACAGTTTGGACTGAACACTGGATCACCGCATCTTTTACCACATTGACAGCCAGACTGGATGTCTGTAGTGTTTTTATTTTTCAGGGTGTTTGTGTGTTTGTTTGTGTATGCAAGTGAGCCCGATGAAGACATACCAGATGGTATTTGTATGGACCCAAAGAGCGTCAGTGGGAGGGAGAGATTTGCGCATTGACCCACAAACAGGTGTGTGAGTTTCTTAATGCCTTCGCCATTTGTATTTGTGTGAAGCCGGAAGATAATGAACCCCACTAAAATAGCATTCTGGTTTATTTTGTATTCTGACTCTGTCACTTAACTCTTGAAGTGGCTTCCATTAACTAATCTATGAATTAAGCTTATATTTTTTGAACAGAAAATATATATGAAGAGACTGGTTCCAACACGAGATAACACGTCACGTTCATTTTTTATTGTGCATTCCGATTCACATCCGTTAATATGCTAAGATGAATTTCTTAGGGAGTGCTTGGAAGAAAGCTAATTTTTCACACTCACTTTTTCACTTAACTCTTGCAGTAACTTTCTTGAACTGATATATGTAACGGAGGTCAGCTAGTGAATAGAGGCGAAGTTGATTTGGCAAAATCAATCATCAAATGTTGAGAGAAATTACGAAGACCAAGAAGCCAAGTTTCAAGGGTTTCCATCTTTAATTCGTTCGAACAAGTTAAAATGAGACATACAGAGTTCATCTGAAGATGTCCGGCCAATACATATCTGACTCCATCTCTTTTACATTGTTCTCACGTTGTTATCATCGTTTAATCCAATCAGGTTTCACATGGCATCACCTACTTTTGTTAGTCCATCCTTTTCTGACCCTCCACATTTAAATGTCAAGCTCCATATATCAGTATTTAACAGTGGTACAACCTTTCAACAGCTTACAAAATAAACTATCTTCCATCTTAAATGTATGCTTTTATTTAACAACAAAATGTAATCTATTTAGAAAATTTAAATGTAGTACAATAAATCGCACCCAAAACATCATGAAAAACAGGATTTTAGAAATGTTTTAAAGAACGGAGTTATCTCATTTTGAAGCCAAACTCTTCCTATACTGCGATAAGGCTCTGACTAATGTAAATAAACGGGCATTAAGCAGGGCAGGGGAGAAAGGCAATAAAGGAGCAATAAAAATGACAAATATTGTGATGAAATAGAGAAAAATTAAACATTTTATGAGGGGGGCTCTCCTCGTCAATGCTCATTCAGTAAACCAGTCATGTGGCTTAAATCAAAACAAACCAACTGCAGTTTGATTGATATCAATCGGAACGCATAATAAAAAACTTGATGTGATTACTCATTTTGGAACCAATCTCTTCATATGTTGCCTACGTTTTGTTTCAAAAACATAGGCTGCATACGTAAGTACGTATCTCGCACGCTCTGCGCGGGCCTCGAACCGACGTCGGTCCGGACGGGAGATGGTCGGGCACTGTATCGAGTAGGGTAACGACCGCACCCTCAAGAGCGTCTCTGTTGGTGGGTCGGGGAGGGAAGTTTACACACTTTATGGTGTTATTTCCTAGATTTTTGCCGAGCTTTCTTTATTTATATAAGAGACTACACATGGGTATTCGGTTCACATCGGGAGGACTTTTTTTCTTCCCCACTTTATGCCTTATGGTAAAGTGAGCAAGGATTCAAACTCAGTCTTTTATTCACCTGTATACCCTGATGCGCGTCGGCGAACCGACGGCATCAGCGCCCGTCTCAGAGGTGCAATGCGTGCCTCGACTAGCGACAAACTAGTAGCATGTTGGCTTTTGCCGAGGCTACGCGCTCTGGACAGGCGTGTCAAACAGCCGCCTGCAAAAGATAGTGACCATTCGCGCTGCTACTTTCGACGACGGTAGGGGGGAAATTTCAATGAACGTCTAACGTTGAGAACACGAGTCCGACAGAGCCCGAATCATACACCCTATTGTTCAAAACTTATCTCGAAAAACAATGATATTTATACAAGAAAATCGTTGAAGAACTGCTGTGAAAGACCTCCCTCATTATTATTCAAATCACCAGCCAATGG
This sequence comes from Triplophysa tibetana, assembly GCA_008369825.1. Classification (NCBI taxonomy): domain Eukaryota; kingdom Metazoa; phylum Chordata; class Actinopteri; order Cypriniformes; family Nemacheilidae; genus Triplophysa; species Triplophysa tibetana. The sequence goes on along the minus strand of CM017910.1, from coordinate 15,283,404 downwards.
CAACGCTCCAACTGCAGACCAAACAGTGTTTTAACAATGTATAGATTATGAGTTATAAATGCACCGTGTTGTGTTTGTCTTATGACCAGTTGACGTCGTTGGAAGCCCTCACACACAATTTGAGTAGCTGCATCTCTTCTAGCTACAACCTATCTGCATTTTGGTGAAGCTGATTTACGAAGCAGAGGGGGCGTGTCAAAACATGTTGACCGATCGTACGTAGAAGAAGACAGAGCGCAACGCACGAAGAAGAAATGTCTAAACATCATTACAATTCTAACGACGGGCACTTTTGAGCGACAGAATCAACCGATGCAATGCACAAAACACCGTTGTAGATAAAAATCTGTCATTTCACGAGTAACGGGGGCCAGCTGTTAGAGGAAGAGCTGTGTGTGCAGGCAGAGGCTGCGAACTTGTCTCTCCCTCGCCGGACCGATGGCGGGTTTCCAGGCTAGGAGGGGGTGTAAGTAAGACCCATCATTACACGTGTGATTTAGTTCGCAATAACGTTAGCAGTGTGACGACGAGACAATAACGGAGCCGTTTTTGGGGTTGTATTAAGGATAAAATTAGGTACAAATGTGTGCATATTGTGAATGGTGACCGAGTCGATTCATTTGTCTAAGAAAATGATAAATTAAATCCTTCACGGTAAGCTGTTTCGCGTTCAACGTCTGTTTATACGTGGTGGTAGATCCATGAAAATAAAACAAAATACACAATACACCATACACAAACACTTTATTTGTCAGTTTCTTTATTCCTTTAGCTTCCTCTTTTTGACAAGATCTCCCAAGTGTTTACAACCTTAAGAAGTCCATGTCTTCTCTGTGCTCAGATTGAAAGGGACAGTTAACCTAATTTAAATCTGTTGTGTAACGGTTTGACAAACACGCTTCTAATACCAGACTTTGCGGAAAAAGGCTAGTCTTTGGTAGATCAGCTGGTTGAGCTCTCTCACTGGTCCTGAGGAGGGTATCACTACAGGTGAGCCATCAGAAAGTTTGTCAGTATTTTATGAGATCCTAGCGCCTGTGAGAAGGGCATTGTGTGTTTTTACTGTTCTGGAGAAAACTGTAGGGTCTGTGGTGCGAAAAGCAGGCGGGTACGTCATTGTGGGGAGAATGCGCTTTGCGTTTGTTCACCGAGTGATGCACTCCATTACAACAGCTGCCCTGCTGGACAAGGAAAACCCAACGCTCGCTTCAGTGATGGAAAATTAGATACAGCTGGGAGGTACTTTGCAGGTATATACTCAGAAATGGAACCATTTATGTGGGAGACTCTACAATAGAACAATGCATGAGGGTTTGCTGTATGCTTAGTGCATAGTTATGTAAAAGTGTAATGTATTGCAGTTCATTTCATTATACCCACGTTTCCCCCAGCGTGTCCACGTACCATGGGAATGGAACTGCTGCTGGCCGTGATAGAGAGGAAACAGGGGTCTCTGTACACGCTTTATCCTGAGTGTTTTTCATCATTCAGAGCAGGTGGACATCTCCAACAGTTTGGACTGGTCACTGGATCACTGCATCTTTTACCACATCGACAGCCAGACTGGATGTCTGTACTGTATTTATTTTTCAGGGTGTGTGTGTGTGTGTTTGTTTGTGTATGCAAGTGTGTGTGTGCGTGTGTGTAATTAAGCTGACCGCAGAGGGGTTTACTGGGCAGAGCCCGATGAAGACATACCAGACGGTATTTGTGTGGACCCAAAGAGCAACAGTGGGTCGCCTACTACCTTGGAGGGAGAGATTTGCGCATTGACCCACAAACAGGTGTGTGAGTTTCTCAATGCCTTCGGCATTTGTGTTTGTGTGAAGCCGGAAGAAAATGAACCCCACTAAAATAGCATTCTGAGACCATTTATTAGACTAACGGCTTTAAAGCGGCCATCTTTATCGAAATGACTTTATAGCAATACCTCAAGTTAACAGACTTTATTCTCACCGCAGGTCACGGGTGTGGGAGTGACGGGCATTCCATCGTTCTCGTGTACTGGATAAAAACCAAGAAGACAGCGATGATGTTTGTTGATCCGTTACCATTTTTTCTGCCGAAACAGCATTGATTATTTAACCACCGTTGTAACCGTGCAACCGTCGCTATAATGTAGGACAGATGAAAATCTTTGTTTCGTGGTATCAGAACTAGGAAAATATTTGCCTTAAACTGATTTGATAGACCTGATCAGTGGCAAACAGAGGCGTCGAAGTGAGCCCATCAGTCACTGTTAAATGGTTTATTAATGCAATGACAACGGACAATGGTAACGGATTAGTGACTACATATGCTGTTTTCCATTGTTGATGTCTCGTTCAAATCAAAATGAGACCTATTTTTAAGTTAAACAAGACTATGTAATTCCAGGGTGAGACTTCCCATCAGCAGTTTTGGAAAAGAAAAAGTGGGTGTCACGTCCCAGGGTTGAGACACAGAAGTTCCATAAATGACAGGACAGAAAGGAAATCTTGAAAAGAAGGTAATCCTATTTTAAACAAACACTCGTTTGAAATAATGCGAACCGTGCACGATAATACCAGGAATGCGCAGTATAATGGAGATCTGTGTTGATATGAAAATCTATCTATGATTTTAAAGATGCTCTGTGCAACCGGGTTTGGGGGAAAAGGTGGACTTCATTTTTGTGTGAATCTTCAACATTCCCCGAGAAAGTCAAGAAAACACTGGGTTGACATTTTTGGTAATCTGCTGTATGTAATGAGTTTGAATCCTAGTGATGTTTTCACAGGCCGTAGCGCTTTAATAACGAAAAGCGCACGGGTGTGTTGTTATTCTTTACACCACCGAACCAATGAAATCAACAACACCTGGATGTACACGTACTGAAAAAGCAAGCTCTCTGTTCATTGTGAAACATGGCCTGCGACATCTAGTGAAGCTAATTTAGATTAGAAATCACGTTTAGAAGCTACAGTTTCCCCCTTTTTCTCTTTCACAGATGCAACACGTGTTGGGGGTCATGTGAAAAGGTTTACTGAATTCTCACTTTCTTCAATTGTCTCCAGATAATTTCTTTTTGACTTTTTATTGGCACAAACGGGTGGCCTTTACCACTAGGTCGTTACTACTACTACTGGAGGTCATTATCGTGTCAATCTTTCTAATAATGATGTGATGGTGACATTTTTACAGTCTGTCTATACAACGCCTAACAACATTCAATGACATTTGTTTTAAGCGCATACATGATGACGTCGCTTCATTTTAATTTTCCGTTTACCGCCCTTCACCACTAGATGGCGCTGTTTCATACTTGTGTTTTAGCTGCTGAATGAAGCTTCTCTTTAGGTTCAAGCACAAAGGCTGAACTTAGACCACATTTTCTAGGGGAGCGCCTTAAAAAACTGGTTTATTTTGCATTCTGACTCTGTCACTTAACTCTTGAAGTGGCTTCCATTAACTAATCTATGAATTAAGCTTATATTTTTTTAACAGAATATATATATGAAGAGACTGGTTCCAACACGAGATAACACGTCACGTTCATTTTTAATTGTGCATTCCGATTCAAATGTGTTACTATGCTAAGATGAATTTCTTAGGGAGTGCCTTGAAGAAAGCTGATTTTTCACACTCACTTTTTCACTTAAATCTTGCAGTAACTTTCTTGAACTGATATATGTAACAGAGGTCAGCTAGTGAATAGAGGCGCAGTTGTTGTGACAAAATCAATCATCAAATGTTGAGAGAAATCACGAAGATCAAGAAGCCAAGTTTCAAGGGATTCAATCTTCAATTCGTTCGTACAAGTCAAAATGAGACATACAGAGTTCATCTGAAGATGTCTGACCAATACATATCTGACTCCATCTCTTTTACATTGTTCTCACGTTGTTATCACCGTTTAAACCAATCAGGTTTCACATGGCATCACCTACTTTTGTTAGTCCATCCTTTTCTGACCCTCCACATTTAAATGTCAAGCTCCATATATCAGTATTTAACAGTGGTACAACCTTAACAGCTTACAAAAGAAATATCTTTCTATCTTAAATGTTTGCTTTTATGTAAGATCAAAATGTAATCTATTTAGAAAATTTAAATGTAGTACAATAAATCGCACCCAAAACATCATGAAAAACAGGATTTTAGAAATGTTTTAAAGAACGGAGTTATCTCATTTTGAAGCCAAACTCTTCCTATACTGCGATAAGGCTCTGACTAATGTAAATAAACGGGCATTAAGCAGGGCAGGGAAAAAAGGCAATAACGGAGCAATACAAATGACAAATATTCTGAAGAAATAGAGAGAAATTAAACGCTTTAGAAGGAAATTTTATAAGGGGAGCTTTCCCCCTCAATGCTCATTCAGTAAACCCGATTCTCTTATTTCTTGAAGTCATATTGTTTAAATCAAAACAAACCAACTGCAGTTTGATTGATATAAATCTGAACGCATAATAAAAAAAAACTTGATGTGATTACTCATTTTGGAACCAATCTCTTCATACGTTGCCTACGTTTTGTTTCAAAAACATAGGCTGCATACGTAACCGCACCTTCTCGCACCGCTCTGACGTCGGTCCGGACGGGAGACGGGCGGGCACTGTATCGAGGATGCTAACGACCGCAGCCTCACGAGCGTCTCTGTTGGTGGGTCGGAGAGGGAGGTTCACAGACTGTATGGTATTTTTCCAAGATTATTTCCGAGCTTTCTTTAAATTACTGAATTTTCTTAATAGTAGTCAACACCAGGGTATCCGATTTACATCCAGCAAGGCTGCTTCATTTCTTGCCTTTATGTGCAATTATGTAATTGCACATAAAGCAATTATGTAAACTGAATCTTTTGTTCACTTCTATTTCCTGATGCGCGTCGGCGAACCGACGGCATCAGCGGCCAAGCTCAGAGGTGCAATGCGTGCCTCGGCAAGCATCAAAGTAGTAGCTTGATGGCTTTGCCGAGGCAACGCTCTCTGGAGGGGCGCACCCAACAGCCGCCTGCAACAGATAGTGACCATTCGCGCTGCTACTTTCGACGACGGTAGGGGGGAAATTTCAATGAACGTCTAACGTTGAGAACACGAGTCCGACAGAGCCCGAATCATACACCCTATTGTTCAAAACTTATCTCGAAAAACAATGATATTTATACAAGAAAATCGTTGAAGAACTGCTGTGAAAGACCTCCCTCATTATTATTCAAATCACCAGCCAATGGCAACGCTCCAACTGCAGACCCAACAGTGTTTTAACAATGTATAGATTGTAAGTTGCAAATACACCGTGTTGTGTTCGTCTTATGACCAGTTGACGTCGTTGGAAGCCCTCACACACTAGTCGAGTAGCTGCATCTCTTCTAGCTACAACCTATTTGCATTTTGGTGTAGCTGATTTACGTCTCAGGGGGCGTGTCATAATATGTTGACCGATCGTACGTAGAAGACGACAGAGCGCAACGCACGAAGAAGAAATGTCTAAACATCATTACAATTCGAGCGACGGGCACTTTTAAGCGACAGGAATTACCGATGCAAAGCCCAATACACCGCCGGACCGATGGCGGGTTTCGAGGCTAGGAGGGGATGTAAGTAAGACCCATCATTACACGTGTGAATTAGTTCGCAATAACGTAAGCAGTGTGACGACGAGACAATAACGGAGCCGTTTTTTGGGTTGTATTAAGGATAAAATTAGGTACAAACGTGTGCATATTGTGAATGGTGACCGAGTCGATTCATTTGTCTAAGAAAATGCGTTTGTTCACCGGGTTTTGCACTCCTTTACAACTGCTGACAAGGAAAAACCGAACGGTTGCATCAGTGATCAATTAGATCATGAAAATTGTGATCGCATCAGGATTTTGTTCACCGGGTTTTGCACTCCTTTACAACTGCTGACAAGGAAAAACCGAACGGTTGCATCACTGATCAATTAGATCATGAAAATTGTGATCGCATCAGGAAAATTAGATACAGCTGGGAGGTAAAACAAAAACACGAGAGAGATACACAAAGAATACAAATAATTCATTGGTTTTATTTCCATTTTATGCTTAGATGACCAACAAACCAAAGAGCCACAAGGCTATGGGAGATGGAGAATGGATGGCCAGGTTGAGGGTGTTTGCCAGCTCTGAGGTCTGGCCTTCTGGAGGGAGCAATAGACCAGCCCCAAGGCAGAAGAAATGGCATGACCTCTATCAGAGGGAAAAGCAAATGTACCTGTATGTATATAGCGTCTAGTATGCAGGTCATCTTACTGTGGTGCAGACAATATAAATAGATATTGTTACCTATCTTTACAGATCGATAAATGCCCCATGCAGACCCATGAACAGACCTCCCTCTTTCGAGTGTCTAAGCACAGCGATTGTGGATTCCACACCACTAAGGTGATCTAATTGAAAATGACATTTAACGTTATATCACATGTCTGTGATAAATGATGTATTGCTGTTCCACCATATCTTATGCCTTTTTGCCGTTGTTCTAGCAGCCTGCCCCTGCCGCTCAGTCTCCTGCTGCACCTCCACAGTCTGGGTCTTCAGAGACGGCTTCTTCCCCACGATCATTCCTGAGGCCTCTTCCAAGTTTGTCAATGGTGAATATATTCTCTCTAGTTTAATGCGTTTTGTATTTGTTCGATAGGATATACAGCCCACCAAGTTCAAAACTATTCTAGCATACTTTGGCAAACTGATCATTCAGACACAAACACATTGTTTGATTTTGTATAAGTGAGGACATTACATTGAATTTAAATTGATTCTATATCAAGTTAAAGTGAATTTGGTCATTATTTACTTAGCCCCTTGTCATTTCAAACCTGTATGACCTTATTTCTGCACAACACAAATTAAGATATTTTGAAGAATGTTGTTAATCGAACATCGACAGCACCTATTTACTTCCATTGTGGTTTTGCAGGAATGGGTGCCAGCGCTGTGCGGTTATCAACTTTCTTCAAAATATCTTCTGCAGAAGAAAGAACGACATACAGGTTTGAAATGACAAGAGGGTGAGTAAATGATGACACAATTTTCATTTTTGGGTGAACTATCACTTGAATGATATTTTCTATGTCAAAACGATGACATAAACCTACCCATCACAGAAACGTGCAAATCACTAGATTTGTAAAGCTTTTTCAAAATAATATAAATTAAGACATCGATCCCCTTGACATCTTATCAAAATAATCCTGATTGTATTCTTAAATATTGAGTCTAAGAAGTGGTAAGGTTAGACTTTTAATTTATATGATCGTACCACAAGCATATGAAAATTATGTATAACGTTTCCAGTTATTTTCATATATTTTTCTCATGCCTTTTGTGAGGCTTTTTTTCTTAAAGAATTTTGAATATCAACATCTTGTAGGTTTTGCATGAACTTCATTTAGAGAATCAAATCAAATGTGCAACTACATCGAAATCAAATCACACAAACTTTGTTGATTGTCAGGGTCAATTAAAAACAATAAATCATTGCTCAAATTTGCAAAAACAGGAGAGTTAAATAAGTACACACACACACACACACAGTAGGCTTAATGTTATATTGAACTTACATAGTGTTGGATAATGACATTCATTTTCTTTTTCTTTACAATTCACAAAGTCACACTTTGGCGGCTTCCAGTTGGCTTCACTGAAGCCCAATTTAGTAGATCGGAAGCCCACTCCTTCTTCATCCTCTTTAAGGCCCCCTACCCCATCTCCTTCATCTGTGAGGACCGCCACCCTCTCTTCTGCCTCAGTGAGGATAGCTGACCCTTCTCCATCCTCTCTGAGGACCTCCGACCCTTCTCCATCCTCTGTGAGGACCTCCGACCCTTCTCCATCCTCTGTGAGGATCGCCGACCCTTCTCCATCCTCTGTGAGGACCGCAGACCCTTCTCCATCCTCTTTGAGGACCGCAGACCCTTCTCTATCCTCTTTGAGGAGCCACAGTCCTGGTTCATCCTCTGTGAGTATAACAACACCAATGTATTATACAGGCTGTTGTGTATATGAGTGCAGCCTTTATTTATATTAAAACCAAATTGGTTACCAAACAGAAGGGGTCTTAAGGAGTCCAACCAGCACCTGCTGAAGCCTCAGCTACAATCTTGTTGCCAGGTCCATCCCTGTGCAGGACCAGAGATGGATTGCCAACACCTTATTTCACTCTGGAAAACTGCAGCAGATACTTAAATGACTAAATGAACTTGTAACTAATCACAGCAACAATGTGCATGTCAGGTTTGCCTGTGACATCCGTGAAACAACAGTCCAGCTCGATTGTTGCGGAAATTAAAGTAGAACCTTGGGGAGGAATGGCGTAATCGGTTGGCACACTATCTTGGGAAGTGTTCTGACTTTGTTGATCGACCCAGCCTCTTTCCTGTGGTCTGCCAGGATCCTCCATAGCCCATCAACATCCCCAACAGTCATTGGCTGCTGTCTGTCGATGGCAGGAACATCCTCTCCCAAATTGATCAAATCAAGGCCAGCATCACATTCATCTTTGGTAATATCTTAAAGATGGATTCCACCGAACAGGTAATAAACAGTCAGACTATGTTATACATCAAGATGTTCTCAAATACTCACACACTGTTAGACCATACCAGTAATTTTACACACTGTTGCCAGTTAATTATTGTAGCTATTGTTCAAGTTTAAATAGTGAATTGTTGTTAGTCATTATTAGTATTTGTTTTAGTTAAGTTTTTTTAACTAAAGTGGTGTGACTCAAATGAATAATGTGCACCAGTATTTATATTTTCCAAAGCTATGATCTGACAAATATTCAAATTGGTTGTCTATTGCACCAGCAGTATACACAGAGACATCAGCAATCCACACTTGAATCTCAACAGTGGTCACAATCAACTGATTGTGACCGCTTCATGCCGCAATGCTTGCCGTGCGCATAGTTCAAAGCTTATCCATGATTGTTTTCCACCATTAAGGAGGTTTGTAGGTCGAGTGTATAAGTGTGCCTCAATGGCTGAGAAATTAATACACAGACAGAGTGCTTTCCATCACTTGTAACCATAAATGTTAAATTATGATTTAAATCACATTCAATTTCAGCTATGAGGCAGACATATATAACTTGAACAGATTTTCAATATGATTGAATAATTCTACATTACAAAACATTAATGCAGTTGCTGAAAAATGTTGATCAAATAAAAATACAAAAGAAGGTCAATGTTCAAAAGTCATACCAATATTGTTGAAATGGCTCGTAAGGTCTAACATTGCAGATAAATGTTAATATTGTTCTCAGTGGTAACATTACATCATGAATATGTTGTTACATTTGTAAATATCAGATCACAAAGAAGCTGGCTGGTCATTGACGGCTGACAGTACTCTGGGTAACCTCCATTGGCAACGAGGTCGGACTGATCCTGACCAGAGTCCTGTTGGTGTAGGAGGGGCCAGGACTGGTCTGGATGGTCGCAGGTGTCATGGAGGGGTACTGCCAGGGAGCCGCTCCTCCCCCAGTCCTGCTAGATGTGGATTGCAGCTGCTGCGTGAGTGAGTGAGGGGGCAACCAGCATGCTGCAGACCAGGTTTGGGAAGTGGCCAGACCTCCACATACGGCTGGACATCTGGCACTTTATAAGGAGGCGGGCTACACCGCTGACACCCATCCCGTCTACCCCACCTTCATGGGATGTCTGTCGGCCTGCATCTTTGAGGGAGATGGAGGAGACCTCAACCTGTTGCGGCAGGCAAAAAGACGACAACTGATGCTTTAGGGTTTGCCAGCTATCACTGACCTCCTGGTGGACAGGAGCATAGGTGAGAAAGAGCTGGGCCTTTACTGCCGCAGGAGGACACGCAATGAGGAGGCCACAATACGCCCATCGAGAAGCTGCTGCAGGAGCTGGGTGAGAGAAATGGGAGAGACCTTATGGGTGTGCCACTGCTGGATGAGTTGCGCATGGAGCACATCTGGCGTGTGCAGAAACGGCATGTCAGGTGCATTCAGGACATTCCAGGAATGCCACTCTACACTGAGGTCGGCACCACTGCAAAGGCGGGGATCATCCGGACCAGGTATCGCTGAGGGTCCACATCCCTGGAGTCTTTCCACTCCCACTTAAACAGGTTTTTTCCAGGTTGGTATCTCGCATAACGTTTGATACACTTTGTTTTTAATGATGTATTTATTATTCAGATAGAAAATCAGGTCCTTTCTTATTGGTATATTTTTTCTCTATAGGAACCAGTGCTAATACTCGGAATTTCTAGCTCTACCTACTGGAAGGCTTGAACAGGTGGAATCAGGATCGGGCGAGTGACCAGGAAGCCAGCGTTTCCGTCTCACTGGGGATATGGCTGTGTTTACAATTATTGTAATCGTAAACACAGATGTTGAATTCACTTCAGCTATGGTTCAAAATGAGATCCTGACTTTGTTTAGCAGAGTGATCATAAGTGAAATAGTTGAAAACATCAGATCACTTCCACACCTGCAGTACTCTGTGATGATGGATGGGACACGATACGTGTCTGGAAAAGAGCAAGAGGCAGTGTGTTTGAGATATGTTGACAAGGATTTAGTACCTCATGAAGAATTTATTGGTCTTTATGAGGTTTCTTTGACAACAGGAGAAAATCTAGCAAAAGTAGTCATGGATGTTTTGCAGCGCATACACTTGCCTATCACTGGGATGCGTGGCCAAGCATACGATGGGGCCGCAAATATGGCTGGCAAATACAATGGAGCACAGGCCATTTTAAGAAAAATACAACCTCTGGCTCCCTATGTTCATTGTGCTGCCCACTGTGTTAACCTAATAACACAGAGGTCCTGTACTGCCTCAATATTTATCCAGAATTCTCTGGATTGGTTCAATGAGTTGGGAGTGTTGTTTGGGCAGTCAGGGAAACTGAAGGACATATTTAAGGGAATTGCAAGGTCTGAGGAGGGTGAGGGTCCATGTCACACTATAAGACCTCTGTGTCCAACAAGGTGGACGGTCCGCACTAGTGCCATCCGCACTGTGCTAAACCAGTACGAGTGTATAATCAAGACTTTGGCTGAGATGGCAGTGAGTGAGTCTGATGCGGCTAGTAAGGCACAGGGGCTATATGAGACATTTCAGCAGGGAAATGTTGTCCTTGGTCTTGTGTGTGCTTTGGAGATCACAGGGGAGTTGGAGGTTTTGAATATGTCCCTCCAGCGCAGAACACAGACCCTAGATGGTATGCTTTCAGCTGTTGCCTGTGTTAAGGAAAGTTTCAGCAAAAAGAGAAACACAGAGAGTTTTCAGGCTCTTTACATGAAAGCAACAAGGATGTGTGAGACACTCCATCTCACCCCTATTGCCTCTCCCCGTGTCCGTATCCCACCTCAGCGCTTCACAGGTAGTGCTCCTGCACATGTACATGGGTCCCCTTCTGACTACTACAGGACTGAATTCTACAAAGTTCTGGATGTTGCTGACATGCAGTTTAGTGAAAGATTTGAGCAGGAGGGAATGCAAATGTTAAGGCACCTGGAACAAGTTCTCTTAACTGGAAAGATACATGGTGTTGTCCAACAGTACCCAGAAATCAACCCAGACATCCTCAAAGTTCAGCTTGCATTGTTCAGAATGAAGTACAGCTTCCAGTCTAGTACTGAAGTTGTTGCTGTTCTTCAAGGGATGAATCCAGAAGTCCGTGGTCTCTTTGACCAAGTCGAAACAGTAGCCCGACTCCTCCTAGTTGTGCCTGTGTCATCAGCAGAGTCAGAAAGCAGTTTCAGCAGCCTCTGGAGGCTGAAAACATGGCTACGCAGCACCATGACCCAAACCCGCCTCAGCAGTGTTGCGATGTGCCATGTACATAAAGACAAGCTGGACAGGGTAAACAGAAAAAATATTGCTGCACAGTTTGTCTCCTGTAAGGAGGGCAGAAAGAGCACTTTTGGTTCTTTTAAATGAAAGGTAGTTGGTCAGATGTTCATTGGTCAGTTGCTTGTTGTTGTTGGTTGCATGTATATAGTTATATAGCCTAAATATATATATATGTTTATATTTTGTTCTTAATACATGTTGTTTGTATATCTGGAGTTTGTAACAAAAATAATTTCCCACTGGGATTATTAAAGTATTTCTGATTCTTATTCTTTAGCAAGTGTACTGTTATGTAGTTTCACAACAAAGTTTTGACTTATTTTTTGTGTGTTTCGAGTGTGTTTTTATACTTTTCTTGTATCACTGATTTAAATGGGAAGCTTTTTATATCTTTTATGTTATACCTTTTGCACCCTTCTTTCATTGTATTCATCGTTTTTATTGTTAACAAACAAACCACTTCCATCCCCCACACTTTTGAAAAGCTTGCTACGCCCCTGTCGGCATCTACTGATGAGTCTGAGGTGTGTAAATAATAGGGCTGGGTTTTGCGACCAAATTGGCGATTCGATTCGATTCTTGTTTTTATGGTTTCGATTCGATTTTCGATTCGATTCAATTCGATTCAATATTGATTAGTTATTAGTACTTCAATTACAATGCTAGTTTTGCAGGCATGGAATCCACATTTAAGTATATGCTTGCAATATAGTCAGGGGTGCACGTACGTTTTTTATCTGGTTCTCAAAAGAGCACGTGGAGATCTGAAATGTGGCAAAACTCTGACACCCGTCTCCTAAGAAAAAATTGTAGAAAATCAGAAAGACAATGGAAAAAGGACAGGCTGCATATCTCTCTTCAAATGTTCAGAGCTTCTCTTACAGCTTACCAGTCTGCAGCCAAGTCTGCGAAAGCTGCATATTTTTCTAATATAATTTAAATGAATCACTCTAAACCTAAAGTTTTGTTATCAATTATTCAATCTGTCACAAACACCTTTGTCAACACTTTGCCTGCTATCTCTGGTGCTCTCTGTGAAAGCTTCTCGAAACATTTCAGTGAAAAAATGATTAACTTAAGACTTAGCGTCTGCCCCACTTTACCTGTGTCCACAACTGTGTCATCTGCTTCGGCCGTCTTAAATGATTTTGAACCTATCAGTCTCCAGGAACTGAAGGAGGTGATTAGCAAGCTCAAACCTTCTTTCTGTTCTAGTGATATCATTCACCCGAATTTTTTAAAATTAATTATAAATTCGATTGGGCCAGGTCTGGTGTCTCTTATTAATAAGTGTCTCCGAACTGGCTCTGTCCCTGCTTATCTTAAAGTCGCTACGGTCACTCCCCTTCTCAAGAAGCCATCACTGGATCCCTCTGACCTAAAAAATTTTCGGCCTATATCGGCCTTGCCTTTCATTTCAAAGGTTTTGGAGAAAATTGTGCTCAATCAACTTCAATGTTTTCTGTCAAGCAACTGTATTTATGAGGTCTTCCAATCTGGTTTTAAGTCTGCTCACAGCACTGAGTCTGCTCTTTTGAGAGTGTTAAATGATATTTACCTCTCTACTGATTCCGGAGACTCTGTGGTTCTAATTCTTCTAGATTTATCATCCGGCTTCGATACCATAGACCACCCCACACTATTATCAAGATTGGAATCCTGGGTAGGTCTAAGAGCTAACGTTCTGAGATGGTTTCAGTCATACCTGTCTGATAGAACGTTTTTAGTGAAGTTGGGAAATTTTACCTCCTCTCCTGCACCCCTGACCTGTGGCCTTCCACAAGGCTCGATTTTAGCTCCCTCCCTATTCTCTCTTTACTTGCTACCTCTGGGCTCCATTCTACGTAATCATGGAGTGTCATTTCATTTTTACGCGGATGATACTCAAATCTACATACTTATTAAAAGAAACAATTCCACGGCGATTACTTCTCTTGTGAAATGTTTAGAAGAGGTTAAATCATGGCTAGCCGAAAATTTCCTCTTCTTAAATGAAGACAAGACTGAGGTAATTGTCTTCGGTTCCAATGAGAGCACTAAGTGTATTAGCCCTGACTTAGAAACCTTGTCTGTTTTTAGATCCTCACAGATACGTAACCTAGGAGTTCTTATTGACCAGCATTTAAAATTTGATAAACATATCTCTTCTGTTATTGGATCCAGTTTCTATCAGCTCCGCTTATTGTCCAAAATCAAACATGTTTAAACAACAAAAACCCTAGAAATGGCTGTCCACGCTTTTGTTACGTCTCGTTTAGACTACTGCAATTCTCTGTACTGCGGTATATCTAAGCGTCAAATTGCGCGTCTTCAGCTTGTTCAAAATGCTGCGGCCAGACTCCTTTTAAAGTTTCGTAAACACGAACACATTACTCCAGCTCTCAAATCGCTACACTGGTTGCCGGTCTGTCAGAGAGTAGACTTTAAAATTCTCTTATTTGTCTACAAATCCCTACACAATATAGCCCCTGTCTACCTCTCTGAACTTCTTCAGCTATACATCCCATCCAGAAGCCTACGATCCGGTGACCAGGCATTGTTGGTAGTCCCGCGAGTAAGGCTTAAACGTAGAGGTGAACGTGCATTCGCAGTGGCAGGGCCCAAACTCTGGAATGCTCTTCCTCTGGAGATTAGAACAGCCCCTTCTCTATCTGTTTTTAGGTCTCTGCTAAAACATATCTATTTTCCTTAGTGTATTGACTACTGTGATTTGGCCTTTTAATGTTATTTTTTAATCATGTTGTTTTAAACTGTTGACAGCAATGATATAGCAAATGGGGTTGTGTTCAATTTGTGCATGGTCTGTTTTTGTATTTATAGAATGAATGTTTTTTCCTGTAAAGCACTGTGGTCAGCCTGCTGGCTGTTGTAAATGTGCTATATAAATAAAATGAACTTGAACTTGAGATTCGGTTTGGTTTGGTTTACCTTTTAAAAATAAAAGTAAAAAAGTAGTTGCTTTTTAATGAACAATAAACAAAATAATATAGTGTGATAATACTATATTTATATTGCTTTAAAGTACACTTAAAATACATTGGTATTGTATTTATTCTTGTTTTTCATTTTAAATGAGTAAAAATTAATGTTCAACATCAAATTTGAAATCTAAAACGCCAACCTTTTTGGTTTTGGGCAGGCTGCTGGGAAGTGCACTTGCGAGCGCACATGGACCTTAAGCGCAGTGCAGATCCAGACATTCACAGAACCAACGAAGGCGGAGCTACCGATTCTCCGTTTTTCATAACTTACACCCAGGTCCCATTTAACACCGGGAACAAACGAGATCGCAATAGTTTTAGCAGCATTCAGTTCAAAGAGAAAACTTTTCCAGTATTACATTTAGTCGGTCTAAAACAGTGATTGTGCATCAAAAGGTTTCAACCCTGTCAGTACGCAGATGAGCGGGATTTCCCGAATCGATATTGTTTTGTTAAATTGAAAATCGATTAATATCGAAGAATCGATATTTTTTACCCAGCCCTAGTAAATAACATATAATATACACTGAATCGTTACGTGCAGCGGCGGTCATAGCTTGATCCTGAATAAAGAATAACAACTTATAAAATCACTTGTGAGTCTAAAGAACTATACATGTGACAATAATATGCTGCGATTCGAGCAAATATGTTCATAGAAATGGTAAGATGTCCACTCAAACACTTCTGGTGTCTCACCATCCGTTGGCAGGCTAAAACGTAATGAGGTGTCTAGTCATAGATTAGTGTATATATGTCTGTGTTTACTGTTAAGTCCAACATCACGATCCTCAAATTGTTGCTCATCACTGTTTTTTCGGGCTGTGGATAACTCTGGTGAAAAAATGCTCTCAGAGCAGAGTATCTTGTGAAGCTTAGAAACCAGCTCTCTCTGGTCCTCACACACCAGCAGGTCAGGAACATTTAGCTTTCTCTACTTTTCCTCTTTGACTTGTCATGCATGTTCACCTTTGCATGTGTTTTGTTCGCTCACCAATACCACCTGCCAATTAGAACCGTCGGCCAGGCACAATTGAAGAGGAAGATAGGGGGATTGTATACTGCCCCTCTGTAGAGGCTGTACCAATGGAGGAAATAAAAAACTCTCCGTTTTCTGCTACCAACGTTCTTCAAAACATCTTGTTTTGTCTTCTGCAGAAGAAAGAAAGTCATACAGGTTTGAATACGTTATATTCATTTTGGGGTGAACTATTCCTTTAATAACAACTTAAAGAAAGAGGATTATTCATCTATAACAGTTTTATTCATGTATGTTTTGTGTAGCACTTGAAAAGAACAAAAAGAAGGATGAATGAATCAAGGAAATGAAGAAAGTTTGGGTATGAGTGATTGAAAATAATAGTTTGGACATAAATGCTTCTCTCTCTCTACTTTGTTTTGTTTTGATTTGCTCCAGTACATTTGCTATTGTAGTCAAAAGTTAGAGGCGAGGCAAGTCTTTTATATTGCACACTTCTTACACAGGTGATACATAACACAAAAGTAAATGATTTAACATTACAAATACTACTTAAGGATGTAAATGATAATAAAAAGGAAATGAAATTGATTCGAAATGTGCATAAAAAGAGAGCAAAACGTAAGGAAATGAAAGATAGAAATAAAAGTGCAGTAGGTGTGAACCAGCACAGTGCTCAGGTTGAAAATGCACTGCTAAACAAATGAATTTTTAATCTGGATTTAAAAGTGGCTACTGTTTGAGCACATCTGATGTGTTCTGAAAGCTGATTCCAGCTACTAGGTACTAATATTTGTTTTAAGCTTTCAAAAATAAATGGATTGACTAAAAGAAGAGTGAATGAATCCAGGAATTGATAAAAGATTGGCTATGAGTGACAGTAGTTGTTACTAATAGGAAGAGGCTTAAAAGTGACAAAACTCTTAACTGTAAAAAGACCTGTAAAAATGCCCAGAATCTGTAATCTACTTTTAACACAATGTTAATTTAAAATTTCAAGATTGTATTGGTCACACACATAGCTTTATGGACATCAAATTTAAATTGTGAAATTGAATAACACAATGTTAGTAATGCGTAAAACAGTAACAACATAAAGTGGGATTCAAGCCAGTAACGTTAAGATCATCTTTACTCCCATTGAAATGCATTGTTAAAAAGAAAACAATGTTATTACGGTAATTTATGAAACGCAATGAAAAAAAACTTTACTGTTGGTGGACAAAGTCACGAAAAATTATCCCTTTAATTTATTTCTTCTTTCCCCTTCTCCCCCCTCATTCACAGTATTTGCCTGACCTGAGCGGCTGGTCTCGTTTACTCTCGCGGTACTTTATTGGCACACGTGAACGTAAAACGGCTGCTGCGCCGGTCAAAGTCGGACAAAGTGTCTAAACAGACTGCATTGCTGTTTTCAAGCGGTTGCAGATTCTTGAGTTGCAAAAGGAAGCCGAACAAGCCTGTTTTTTGTCCAGTAATTGCTTGGGCTGACGGTGGAGACTTGCAATTGGCTGTTGTTTTAAATAATTAACGAGGTAGCACTCTGCATGGTCTGTCTTCCATGTTTTTATTACTCATTTATACATATAATTGTGTGTCAAGGTCCCTTTTAGACAATAATGTGTATAATAAACGATTTTCTGACTCATTAATCTCATCATGAAACGTTGATGGAATTTGTTTGTAATACCGTTTGAAAATACTGTCATTTATAAGTATAAGTAGCGGACGACGCGGTGTACAAACTGTTGTCGTGCGGGATTAAGCGCTCTCCTTGAAGGTGCATGACATGATAGAGACTCCAGGCTCTATCATAGGATCGAGACTCTCCTGCATTGGCCGCATTTATCACGAAATGACAAAACACTGTACATTATCCCCTTCTGGGGTCTTTTCGCACGAGGCGGGTAGTAACTTAGTCTTGCTACTAACAGCGTCGTCGCAACAACGTGACTCTCACGTGGTGCACTTAAAGGGCGCGAGATCATTTCGAGAAATGAAAAGCAGTTGACAAGCCACTTGAGTACTACTGTTTGCACTTCGACTATTGCACTTTATCTGTTATCTTAATTCAAAATTCTTTATTTGTCTTGTACATTCCTTCATTTTTTCATTATGTGTTTTCAAATCCACACTGTCATTACATCTCGTAAACCAACGGTAACTCGCAGAAGGCCACGCATGGCTAATGCTAACAACCTGCGTACTCTTTCAGCATCCAACACTACCTCTATTACCTTTCCAATTGGTTTATGGAACTGCCAATCCGCTGTAAACAAGGCAGATTTCATCACAGCTATTCCAAAACATTCTGGTCTTTCTCTTTTAGCACTTACTGAAACCTGGATCAAACCAGAGGACACTGCCACAATGGCTGCCCTCTCTAATAATTACACTTTCTCCCACAGCCCACGCATATCAGGGAGGGGCGGAGGAACCGGTCTACTTATTCCTAACGACTGGAAATTTAAACAGCTGGCACCCTAATGCAACAACACCGCCTTTGAGTTTCATGCTGTCACTGTCATCCACCCTGTTGTAATGCATGTTGTAGTTCTCTATCGCCCCCCAGGGCACCTTGGACTCTTCTTGGAGGAATTGGATACACTTCTGTCATCATTCCCCGAGGATGGTACTCCTCTGGTGGTACTTGGAGACTTCAACAACCTGAGTGCATTGTTTGACCTAAAGCGAGTCCCCACTTCACCCATAAATCTGGTAATCAACTTGATGTCATCTACACACGCTATTGCTCCACCCATCACTCCCAGGTCACCCCACTGCACACGTCGGATCATTTCCTCATCACTCTTGATCTCGACTTAACTTCTCCAGACACTACACATGCCTCCCCACTGGTCACATTCCGACGCAACCTACGATCACTCTCTCCCTCCCGTCTATCCTCTGCAGTCTCTGCTACTCTCCCACCCCCTAAACAGTTCTCTCTCCTTGATACTAACACCGCCACCCACACCCTTTGCTCCACACTAACCTCCTGCTTAGACATCTTATACCCTCTGAGATCTAGGCCATCTCGTGCATCTCCTTCTGCCCCCTGGTTATCTGATTGTAATACGATTCAAAGTAGGGAAGGAAGGAGGCGAGAACCGGAAGACAATAAAAAACATTTAATAAATAATATAACAGCCGACGGCCCCTCACGGACGACCGCCGGCTAACAAACAACATAAACATAAATAGACAGCCAGCCGCCCCTCACGGACGACCGCCGGCGAACAACGACATTAAAACAATACAAACACAAGCTCGGGCCCGGTCCTCTCTCATCGACGGTCCGGTCGCGTGTTCCCTTTATATGCTCCCAATCTCCTACGTGATGCGAGGCCGGTGCGCGCACCACTGGCGCTAATTAACAATTACTTACCGGCCTCGAACCACGGTCTCGCCTCGCATACTCCACTACACTGATGTTCTCCGTGAGCATCGTGCCTCTCTCAGGTCTGCTGAGAGAAAGTGGCGTAAATCAAAAGAACCCACTGACCTCTCTCTCAACCAGTCTATTCTCTCTTCCTTCTCTGCGATTGTCTCCTCTGCGAAAACCCAATACATCCACACTAAAACCAAAAACTCTCCTGACCCTCGTACTCTCTTTAAAACCTTTTCTGCTCTCCTTTGCCCGCCTACCACCTCACCTCCTTCAGACTTAACAGCTGACGATTTTGCATCGTTCTTTGTAAAGAAAACGAACACCATCAGCAATCAATTCTCTGCGCCACCACCTCTTGACCACAGTCAATCCCCAGACACATGCTCGTTCCCCTCGTTCTCTCTCCTATCTGAAGAGGAAGTTTCCAAGGCAATTTCTTCTAACCACCTGACTACCTGCCCTCTAGATCCCATCCCCACCCGTCTCCTCCAGGCCATCTCTCCATCAGTTGTACTCTCTCTGACTCACATTATCAACTCGTCCCTCACCACTGGCACATTTCCTACTCTCTTCAAAGAGGCCCGTATTACCCCACTACTAAAGAAGTCTACTCTTAATCCTGCACTGTTAGAAAACTACAGACCGGTATCCCTACTCCCCTTCGCTGCTAAAACTCTAGAACGTGTTGTCTGTAACCAGCTCTCATCCTTCCTCATCCAGAACAACCTCCTGGACAGCAACCAGTCTGGGTTCAAGAGCGGTCATTCCACTGAGACTTCGCTGCTCTCTGTTATCGAAGCCCTGAGACTGGAAAGAGCTTCCTCTAACTCATCTGTTCTCATCCTACTGGATCTATCTGCCGCCTTTGACACTGTTAACCATCACATCCTCCTGTCCACTCTCAAGGCTATGGGGGTCTCCGGAATGGTGCTACAATGGTTCAGGTCTTACCTCTCAGGTAGGTCATTTAGAGTATCTTGGAGGGGTGAGGTGTCTGAGTCCCAACATCTCGACACAGGTGTGCCTCAGGGCTCAGTGCTTGGTCCCTTGCTATTCTCTGTATACATGACATCCCTTGGCTCTGTCATTAGGAAACATGGCTTTTCCTATCACTGCTGTGCGGATGATACACAACTCTACCTGTCTTTTCCCCCTGACGATCCGACTGTCTCTGCACGCATCTCAGCTTGCCTAGCCGACATCTCACTCTGGATGAACGGCCATCACCTGCAGCTGAACCTTTCAAAAACAGAACTGCTTGTAATCCCGGCTGATATAAAGACTTATCACAACCTTTCCATTCAACTGGGCTCATCAACCATCACACCTTCCAGAAAGGCAAGAAACCTGGGAGTGGTGATCGATGATCGGCTCAACTTCACAGATCAAGTTGCCAGCACCGCCCGGTCCTGTAGATTCATCCTCTACAATATCAGGAAAATTAGACCCTTCCTATCAGAGCATGCTACGCAAGTCCTAGTACAGGCTCTAGTCCTGTCCAAACTGGACTACTGCAATGCACTACTGGGAGGACTTCCAGCTTGCACAACCAAAACTCTACAGATGATCCAGAATGCTGCGGCAAGAGTTATCTTTAATGAACCGAAGAGAGCACATGTCACACCTCTACTCATTAAGCTACTATTGGCTCCCTATAGTCGCTCGCATCAAATTCAAGACTCTGCTCCTGGCCTACAAGACCACCACTGGTTTGGCACCACCTTATCTTCATTCACTAATGCAGACATATGTACCCGCCAGATCCCTACGCTCTGCAAACGAACGGCGTCTTGTGGTGCCATCCCATAAAGGTAGAAAATCTCTCTCGCGCACCTTCTCCGGATCTGTTCCACCTATGTGGAATGATCTGCCTGCTGCTACAAGATCTGCAGATTCTGTAGCCATCTTTAAGAAACGCCTGAAAACCCATCTCTTCCGCCAACATCTTACTGTTCTGTTCTGACTCAAGTTTCTTCCCTACTCTTTTCTTCTCTACTCTTTTCTTCTCTACTCTTTTATTCTCTACTCTTTTCTTCTCTACTCTTTTCTTCTCTACTCTAAAAAACAAAACAAAAAAAAACTGTAAAAAAAAAAACTGTTGTACTTATGCTGTCCTAATTGCTTCCATTACCTACCCCACTTGTAAGTCGCTTTGGATAAAAGCGTCTGCTAAATGACTAAATGTAAATGTAAATGTAGTTTCCCTTACATGTCAAATGTTAGAAAGAGGTAAATAGTACAAAAGCTAAATATTTATACTCTTTGTTGAAGAGTTTTCGTTTCTCATTGTGATTTTTGCAGCGTTTTCTTCTTCTTTTCTTTGTTTGTTTTTTATGTATTATATGTGGAATTTATGATGTACAGTACACTACAGATTGTGGAGGATTAATTTTAATTGTGGAGCGGCTGCACCAGGCTGTCTATATCGAATGAAGCTTGTTTAATCAATTTCTTTATTTTTTACGTGAAATTTTATATTCAAAACTGTAGGTTTTCTGGCAATGAGCCTCTCTTCTTTGTTCTGTTTAAAGAATTTGAGAAATGAATGAAACTGAAACTATGAAACTGGTAACTTATGTTTATCTTTTAAAAATGTTGAATTTAAAGGTCCTGTTTTTATTGTTTATTATATGTTTTCCTTTATTTTCTTTATTTTTTGTATATATACCTTCCTTCCCTGGTTGTAATAGGTATGTTGTATGTGTCTTTGTTCTAAGCATTATAAAAAAAAGACGTCTGTAAAGGCGTGTTTAAAGTAAAAAAACAGGCTGTGATGACGACACAGGTTTTCGTGATTGGCTAGATACACCGTATGACAAATATCACGTGCGTTTCGGGTTTATTCTAACGGCTTCAGTTCAACTAATACTTATTCATTCGTGTTGTATACTCACTTCACGATGAGTGGTAAATAAGAGTTGCATGCCCAGAGGGAATCTCTCAAATTGACATCTTTCTTAGAACAATTACAACAATAAGAGGCTCGTACTGCCATTAGCACACATAACAACGTTCTTACTCCCCACCTTAACAGGCAGGCACACCTGTGACCCTTACGGCCCCCTAGTGGATATAACATGTATATGCACTGCACTTGCATAAATATACCACAATTCCCCATGCATAATATAAACACAATAACATAGTACAAAGAATAATCATTTTTAATATCTAACATTACATTCACGATGTAAATGTTCATCATAAATTTCTATTAACATCGAGACATTTCAGTATGACTTAAAACTCATATAAAAAATAAATAAAATGAAAAATAGTAAACAGAAAAAATAGAAGAAAGAAACGAGGATTATAACCAAACCAGCTTTGCTTTTAAAGAGATGTTGCGTTCCTGACAGAGTCAATTAAACATAGTATTACTTTTCCTTGAGGAGTACATTCAATATTTTGAGAGTTTTAATTCCTTTCTTACTTTTATTCATTTAACAAAGGGTTTCTTTAAAACATTTAAGTTCACTACAAAAACAATAATATTAGGGCTAGACCCTGTAACTTTACATTTGCTCATGTAATTTTTTCCAAACAAGCATACAATTTTAATAGCATTGTCTATTTCAATAGAACCAGTGTCTGAGTATAAACATAGGACCAATTCTTCTTTAATGTCAATCAACTTATTGAAAGAATTAAAAATCAAATTGGAAATCTCTGTCCAAAATGATCTTGTAATTTCACATCTAAAGAACAAATGGATAATTGACGCATCTTCATCCCCACAGAGAGTACATTCTGCTTGAATATCCATGAACTTAGAAAAAAATAACTTGCAGGGATACATTTTATGGAGAATTATAATATGAATTTCGTTAGCTTTGTTTGTAATCATAAAATTATTGTTCGTACACCAAATATTGTACGAAATTAATGAACGGTACATCTGCTTCCAAAACACTGTAGTTCTTAGGGCATTACTATTTATACTGATTTTTGCTTTTCTAATTATGCCAGTTATTACATTTTTTCCCAAGTAGGTCTACTCCACCTATCATAAGACGAAGCATTTCTTCCCTTAACCTGGAATATTGAAAAGATGATTTGACAAGGTGTAAAAGTTTTGGAGACATTCCCTTGATTACCCTTTGATATTCCATTCTTGTGATATTGACTTGGTTATATTCAATACATTTTTCAAAGCTTATTCGGTTTCCATTTTGGTCTATAAATTGGGAAATGAAAATACCATTCTTTTCAAAACACATATTGATTATTCCACATAATGCATTTATGGGGTGAAAAGTTGTGCTTGAAGGCCAATTTCCATGACTCCAGCGCCTGCTTATGAAAATTTGCAAACTTGACTGGTAATTTACCACATGTAAAATTACAAGTGAACAAAAACTATAGCCCCCCAGATCTATCATATAACAGATTTGGTATTTTGAAGACCTGGTTGATCGTTGTGAAATCAATGGCATTGAATCCTCGTTCAGCATAACTCCTAATAATTGTCTTTCTTTTGATGTATTCAGTTTTGTTTTTCCAAATAAATTTAAATAGAACCGAGTTGATGGACTCAAAAAATATATATTCTTTGTACAAAGAAAAGGCCGGGTAAACCAATCTGGAAATTCCTTCAGCCTTCAACAACAAAGTCCTTTCTTGTATAGTTAAGTCCCTTTGAAGCCATCCATTGAAGGTAGTCCTTGTTCTTAAAAGTAAAATTGTCGTTCATTCGGTTCTTTTGCTGATTTATTAATTGTTATTCCAAGATATTTGACAGATTGTTTAACCTTAATTCCGTTGATATTGGTTTTGTTGGATTCATGAACAAATAATATTTCACTTTTGTCTGTGTTAATAATGAGACCAGAAGCTTTTCAAAAGATCTCTAAACCTTCCAGAACTTTCAAGACCTGTCTTTCATCCTTAAGAAGAATACAAGTGTCATCTGCAAGCTGAAAAATTAAAATGGAATTGTCACCAATTTTATGCCTTCTGTATTGATACAGTTGACCATATAAAGATTTAATAATTCTGCTGCAATCAAAAATAAAAAAGGTGAAATAGGGCAACCCTGTTGAATACCTCCGCTAAGAGTGAAACGTTTAGTTGTACCTTCAGCTAATGATACACTACTATTGATGTCTTTGCATATAGTTTTTACCATCTTTTTAAATTTGAGTCCAAAACCAAATTTAACTACAGCAATGTTTATGAAATCAAATCCTATCGAATCGAAGGCCTTATAAATGTCCATGAAAAAATAAGGGCCTCTTTGTCAATGAGATCAGAATAATCCAATATGTCTAACAAAAATCGTATGTTATTTGCTATGTGTCTTCCCTTCATAAATCCAGATTGGGTAGTAGAGATAATTCCTTCAAGGCATGGCTTTAATCGATTTGCAAATATACATGTTAGCAATTTATAATCTGAATTTAAAAAAGTTAAGGGACTGCAGTTTTCAATGTGATGAGCATCTTTATTTGGTTTAGGCAATAGAGTTATGAGACCTTGTTTCATGGACTCCACTTATACACTAGAATTTAGGCATTCTTCGAAAACTGATAGTAGCATTTCTCTAATATCCTTCCAAACCATTCTGTAAAATTCAAATGGTAGTCCATCAGGCCCAGGACTTTTATTTAAGAGAGTCTTGGACAAAATATAATCTAACTCTTCTAATTCTAGGGGGCTTTCAAAATCGTTAGATTTCTGTAAAGACACTTTAGGTGCTTTCCTGTGGCTCAGTGGTAAGAGCACTGCGTTAACAACGCAAGGTTGTGGATTCGAATCCCAGGGGATTGCAAATACTTATGTAAAATATATAGGATATAGCAATGTAAGTTGCTTTGGATAAAAGCGTCTGCCAAATGCCTAAAAAAAAAAAGTATGAATTAATCAGCTTTTTTATAAAACGTTTCAATCCATGTAGTATTATCCGATAAAGTATAAAGCTTTTGATAGAAAGATGAAACATACAAATTAATAGATTTACTGTCAGAGGTGAGAGTGTTATTTATATACAAAGTTTGTATTTTTTGGTCCTCGTTGTTTTTCCAATAACCGTTTTTAATATATTTTGTATAACAATATATTTGTAAACATAATATACAGAGAAGAAAAAAAGGTAAATCATAATTTTAAATAAAAGATAAAAATGAAAATGATGAAAAGTACCTTTTTTTGTTTTTGAGTAGAGTAGAAAGGAGTCAATTGAACATATTATTTTTGTTCACTGGTGACTTAACAATTACATCTAATATTTGGTCTGTTTCAACACTTTTTTGTTTTTCTTCAATTTACAAAGAGTTTCGGCAAAACGTTTTAACTCAACAATAATATTAGGATTAGAACCTATAACTTTACATTCATGGATATAAGTATTTCCAAGCAAGCACAGGATTCTGGTAGAATTGTCCAATGTAGTGAAGCCAGTGTTGGAAAATAAACACAGGACCATTTCTCATTTAATTTCAATCAAACTATTAAACAAATTAAAAATCAATAATGAAACCTCAGTCTAAAATAACCTTGTTACTGTACACCAAAAAAAAAAATGAACCCCTGATTCTTCTTCGTCACCACAAAAAGATTGGGTTGAATCTCCATAAACTTGGACAAATAATAATTTACTGGGGTAAAAGTTATGGAGAATTTATTATTACAAATTCATGTTTTTCTGATATGCCAATTATTGAAGGTTATTGACTTTACATTTCCTTTAAAACTGCAAGTTGACACAAGTGCCACCGGGATATAGGAGCCGTGTTGTTGCAAGAGGATGAATCTGGAGTAGATCACCCAGTATGTTACTTAAAAAAAACTCTCTAAGTGCCAGTAAAATGACAGCACCATAGAGAAGGAGGCCTTATCTCTCCTCTTGGCTCTACAGCACTTTGAAGTCTATTTTGGAGGTAGTTATTCCCCGGATGTAGAACACAGACCACAACCCACTGGTCGTTCTATCTCGTGTGCTTAATTCTAACAATGCCTAATGCTGTGGTCTCTCACTGTCCAAGAGTTTAACTTGGAGATCTGTCACAAAAAAGGTTCAGACAATGTGATAGCTGATGCTTTCTCCCGAAATTTCGTGAGTGTTTATTGAAAATATCTTTGTGTTAAGAATATGTTACCAATTACAGTGGAAGTTTCTAATTCTGGGTGGGAGTGTTACGTCTACTTATGTATATTCGTTATTTATTACATTTATTTTGCAAAAAAGAAATGTTGGTGAAATGCTGTAGGTGATGCATGCTGGGAAATGTTGTTCTTTTATCCCTCTCATAGGACTCTGATTGGCAACAGGTGCTTGTCATTACCGGTCGCAGGGAGGATACTGCTTTTAAGCTCGAGGAATCTGTTCTTCGAGGAGATTGTTTCTCCTGAGTGTTACGCTCTCGACTGTCCCAGACCAAAGAGTGGAATGGTTGCACTTGATGAACAATGTTCTTGTGTGAGCAAAATTGTTGAATTCTGAGTGAACTATTTACTGAGGTTGTTTACTGTGGTCTTCAGTGCTAGATCAGTTGTGCTACATGTTTGTACTGGTTTTCCTTTCTATGTACTTTTGCTCCTCCTACTTCTCTGCGCATGTTGCTGATTGCACACAGCTGTTCCCAATTACCTTGATGATGGCTGCCTGTACGCAAGAGCTGAAAAGAAAGTAGAGTCGAGAAGCTCGTCTCCCAAGCAGTGTGTTGGTTGTCGAAAATATTTGTTGTACGGTTGAAAATCCGTCGTTTTAGTCTCATAACTCATAGTCTCATAAATTTTAAGTTAGTGTATCTTTCTGTTGTTAAGTTGTTTTATTTATTGTTTAGTTTAGGCAATTCTTCCCTCAATAGGTAGAGGTTATTTTTTATTTTTTTTTGGTTATTCCCACTCCTTAAGAGATTTTGCTTAGTTGTTGTCATTTTTATATTTATTTATTATACGTTACTCCTAAACCTCTAGATATTCAAAAGGACGTAACATGGCGCAGTAAGTTTGGTTTATTTATTTGCTTGTGTGGCTCAACCCTATCTCTCTCCCTATACTCTTCTTTATGTTTGTCAAAAGCTGTTCGTTAAATTTGACTGTACGAGGATAAATTTATGAACAGAAACACTTCTTGTAATCTGTGCTGAGGATGGAGTAAACCACACACTCCACAGTGTCTGATCTGGCAGAAAGATTATCTAGAGAAGCTGCGCAATATAGGGATCATGACAGCATTAGTACTTCAGAGGAGGGTGGAAAATCAGCCTTCTCTTCAACAGCCTCACAAAATGTTCTTCCCCAAAAAGGATTACCGACCTGTAGCAATGATCTCTACCATTCTGACAAGCACACCCGAAGTGGTAAGAATTGGTAACCATCTCCTCCACACTGACCCTGTGTCCCAGTTTCTCCCCATGTTTGCCCCAGGACTCCATTACCCAGGCTCCTCCACCCTCCCGCATCTGTTTTGTGTCTGCAGTTACTGCACCTGTCAACGGTTCCCTCATCACCCGTGGACTATATATTCTGTACCTTTGTCTTCTTTCGTTGTCTGGTCTTGGATGTTATGGATGTGTGTTAACCCTGCTGTGTTTCGTGTTAATCGTCTGTGGCATTCGAGTGTTACACCCTGAGATAAGGAGCCCCGAATGTGTGCGTCTGAGTCCCCTCCTGTACTCACTGTTCACACATGATTGTGATTTCACATCTTTTTCAAAAGAGTGTAGTTTGTCCAATAATATTGGTCTTAAAAAGAGGTGAGGTGAGAGAGCTATCACAATAGCTATGACAACAACATCGACCGTTATTTCAACAAAGCTCCTGTATGGATGATGTTGGAGCTTTCCTGTAGCTCAGTGGAGAGAGCATGGTGTTAACAACATAAGGTCGTGGGTTTGATATCAGGGGTGAGCACATACTTAGAAACCAATGTATAGGATAATGCAATGTAAGTCGCTTTGGATAAAAGTGTCTGCCAAATGCATAAATGTAAAAGGGAGGATCATGAACTACAAAGCATCAATACTGCCAAAATGCTTGCCTTCCGCTTGAATATGTACTGTAGGATGAATGTGGACATTGCACAATTATGTTTATTTGGTTTGTTGTATTTGCCCAGCAGACATTCATTTGTACCTCTTGGTTTCCTCAGCCTACAACTGTTTGGTCAGCATTAACTTCAGCAGTCTTAGTATTGTACAAAGACCAAACTTGCCATGCAGGTCAGTGACACCTCAAATGTATAGCTTTTATGGTGGTTTTTCTATTATAGTATTAAGTTTTCTTATAAAAAATGATACATTTAGTTAGTTATAGGTTTCATGTAACCTTCTGAAATAATATTTGGCATGGGCCTCATTTATAAGTTTTAGCTCTTGAAAAACAAATATCTTATTTTAACTGCACGTACACCACACATCATTGTTAATTGGGAAGTTTAGTTTGTCGCATAGAGCCAAGGACGCTGGTATCTCTAAACAGTGAGATAATTTTTAACAAAGCTTATGTTATGAGTTTGAACACTTGAACATCTGCACACACACCAAATATCTTTTAACACTAAGACGTACACCCCACACACTTTTGTAGAGAAGTTTAATTGAATCGCTTACAATCAAAGACACTGGGTGGCTCATTAACGCTAAACAATGAGCTCATTTTTAATAAAAACAAGTGTAAATCATGTATCATCCGAAACCCCCGGAAAGTGTCAAGATAAAGAGGCACTTGTTTTTGCACGCTACGATTAAATCCTAATATGGTTGGCCGGAAGTATGAGCGCAGAGGGACTGGCTAATGAAAAGGTGATGTCATATGAAACCTGATTGGAAGAAGACGATGTCATGCACACATGATTGGTTTAAACTGTGATAACAACTTGAAAACAATGTATAAAAGATGGAATCAGATGTGTATTCGTTGGATCACTTCAGATGAACTCTGAATATCCCACTTTGCTTACACTGAAGAAGCTGATTGTGCAGATAACACCAGAAAACCTAGGGCCATAGGTCGCAATAAAACAAAAAGGCGCCCCACTGCAACTGATAGAGATACTAGGAACAAGATATCCTGTGACCAGAAAACTGATTGGAGGAATTTCTAAGAAATGAGCAGAGAGAACAAAAAAATCTAAGAACTTCAAGGCCAGAGAGTGGAACATTTGATGTGACAGTATGTGAAGAAATGGAAGGGATGATAAGAAATCATAAACCCAGGGACAAAAGCATGAAGAGAGAAGTTAAGAGAAGAAAGGAACAAGATGTATTGAATTTGTTTAAGAAGGAAGGAATTCATTTTTTAAAGAACATGAAGAAAACAAGGAAAATCCTGAAAGAGGAGGAGGAAAAAGGCAGCGAAAAATTGAGGAAGGCTATGAGTCCACCCCGATATGAATTATCCAGGAGCCAGCTGCCATTGATTGTGGAAGATGATGAGCTGCATAATCAAATGCCTTTGGTCAAAGAAGAATTTAAGTTTACAGGAGAGCTGGACCTCCAAGGGGGAAAAAGAGAGGAGTCGAGGGATGATGAACTTCTAAGAGACACATTCGCGGATAGCAGGCAGGAGTATTTTCATCACGACAGAGTATCACCAGAGAGGGAAAGCAGAGTGGAATGCTACACCCCTCTATAAATCAATTTATGCTGGGGTATCTGCAGAGCTAGAGGCGGCTAGAAGACAGAGATATGAACAAAGAGCTCGAGAGCCGGACTAAACATCCACAGCACTGAGAAGAAAAAACTAAGATATAGCAAGGTGCCAGATGTAATGTCGGCGGTGGGTCCATGGAAGATGACGCAACACTGCCCAGTCTGGAGAATAGACGTATCTCAAGTTACATTGACGCAACGTCATGGCAGCATAGAAGAAAAGAAGTACAAGAAGATGTCAAGAGAGGGAGACATTTTCTGAGCAAAGAAACAGCATTACATTATGACAACAGAGAAATGTCCGATGCTGCCAGCAGAGGGAGACATTCGCTGAGGGATGAAAGACCATACCAACCCTGCAACATAGAAATACCAGATGCCACCAGCAGAGGGAGGCATCTGGTGACCGAAAAACAGGAAGAAGCAGAATATTCCAAGGTTGCCCAAGGAGAGAATACAAATGGGTGTCTGAAAAAATCTGTTTAGAAGACATTGATAAGAAAAAGCCACAGCCAGCATGGCTCAGAGAAGGGGGGAGACTGAGAAGATCAGCATCAGCAACCTTCGCTACAAACAATTAGATTCGATTAGATTCAACTTTATTGTCATTACACATATACAAGTACAGTGTAACGAATTGTAGTTTAGGTCTAACCAGAAGTGCAATTAGCAAGTGCAGATATACAGTGTAAATAAATACAGAATACAATATTAGGAAAATACTATACAATGGTTATGTACTATGAAAATACTTTACAGAAGGAATGTTCTATGACAATATGACAGTCGTTATGTACTATGAACTATATATACAGAAGGCTATATACTGTGAACATTAATGTACAGGTGGTTATGAACAGATAACAATATATAATATACAATAGTGCATGTGACTTAAGTGTGCATTAATTATAGACATTAACTATTAAAGTTGCAGTGCAATAGATGAGTTAATGCGGTAATTAAAGGTACGGTGCAGTACATGAGTTAATTCAGTTATTAAGGTTACAGTGCAGTAGATGAGTTAATGCAGTTATAAAGGTTACAGTGCAGTAGATGAGTTAATGCAGTTATTAAGGTTACAGTGCAGTAGATGAGTTAATGCGATTATAAAGGTTACAGTGCATTAGATGAGCTAATGCAGTTATTAAGGTTACAGTGCAGTAGATGAGTTAATGCAGTTATTGAATTTATAGTGCAATAGATGAGTAGATGCAGTTCATAGAGTTATAGTGCAGTAGATCAGTTAGTGCAGTTATTGAAGTTACAGTGCAGTAGATGAGTTAATGCAGTTATTAAGGTTACAGTGCAGTAGATGAGTTAATGCGGTTATTAAAGGTACGGTGCAGTACATGAGTTAGTGCAGTTATTGAAGTTACAGTGCAGTAGATGAGTTAATGCAGTTATTAAGGTTACAGTGCAGTAGATGAGTTAATGCAGTTATTGAATTTATAGTGCAATAGATGAGGTTATGCAGTTATTGAAGTTACAGTGCAGTAGATGAGGTAATGCAGTTATGAAAATAGTCCATTAGTGCTAATGAGCATTCAGTATAATATTACTGGTGTGCAAGTGAGCAGTATAGAGTGCAAATGATGCTATGTGTGTAAACAGTCCGGTAGAGCAGATAACATGAAGCACTGGTGTGTACAGTTCAGTCATGCATGGTAGCCCTGTAGTGCAATGTAAACAATGTACTAGCATCATTAAAGTTAAGGTTATGAGGGGTAGTGGAATCAGTGGGGGGCAGAGTTCAATAATGAAACAGCTCTGGGAAAAAAGCTGTTTCCTAGTCTGCTGGTTCTTGTCCGGAGGCACCTGAAGCGCCTACCGGAAGGCAGGAGAGTAAACAGTCTATGAGCGGGGTGAGAGGAGTCCTTGAGAATGCTGCGAGCTCAACGCAGACAGAGTTTCTTCTGGATGTCCTCAATGGAAGAGAATGTAGTCCCTGTGATGCGGTGGGCTGTTTTCACCACCCACTGCAGTGCCTTGCGCTCAGCAACAGAATAGTTCCCGTACCAGACTGTGACACTAGTTGGTCAGGATGCTCTCTATCGTGCAGCGATAAAAGTTCACCAGGATAGTTGAAGACAGTTGGTTCTTCTTCAATCCATTCAAAGATATCTTGGATAGTGACCTGCCAGTTTCACAATGCCCAATCCTGATAAAAAATCAACAGCCACATTATGTGCCTTGGGTCACACTGGACTTGGATGGATTGATCGCTAGATTACCTGATCTAAATGAGGGAGCTGGAAGATGGATACAGGACCTGGAAGAAGAGACGACTGGGAAACTACTAGCTCTGGGAGACATTAAAGCTTTGCTAGCTAAATGCCTGGGGCATCTAAACTAAATGAATTGCTGAAGGACTTAAGACTGAATCGAGCAATTGACACCCCAGAGTTAGATGCAGAGCTCTTTGACAAACACAGACAGGACATGTGGCGAGCCCTAAGAAGAGAGTATCAAACCAGAATTGATTGAAAAGAACTGAAGAGAGATCAGATGACAGATAAAGAGAATCAAGCCACCTATGTGCAACGACAATTAAAAAGGTGGAAACAAGAGCTAGAGAAAAACCCTGAAGAAGACCCGGTTATGGCAGCACTCTTCAGAGATGCCATTGCTGACACCCTGCCACAGGTTAGCACATTTATGGCTTTCTATAATCATTACAAATGTCACAAACAAAAGAAATTGAGAAAATGTTCAAGTGACTTACTTTAGATGTTTTACGCTGATATCATGTCCTGATACACATTTTATATTGCCCTAAACAGCAGAACTAATCCCTAACAGTTAGACAGAAACATAATCTTTAGATCAATTTGGAAAAATGCATATAAAATATGTATATAATAAATGAATTTGAAACAATCGGTTGTCATAATTTTAAACTATACTTAGCTATCCTCATAGATGTAAACAACTAACGTTTAAGTGAAAAGGTAAAACCAATCATATTGGCAACTGTAGTGGAGTAGACGGGGCGAGACCGTGGTTCGTATCACGTAGGAGATTGGGAGCATATAAGAGAACGAGCGACCGGACCGTCGATGAGAGAGGACCGGGCACGAACATGTTTTATGGTTGTATGTATGTTTTACTTTCGTGTTTTTGCTTGGTTCGCCGGCGGTCGGCTGTGAGGGGCCGCCGGCAGTTATTATTTTTATTAGAACTTTATTTAAATGTCTGCCGTTTCCCGCCTCCTTCCTTCCTTTTAATGAACCTAGTTACAGCCACAAATTGCAGAAAATGAAACTTAACTTTTTGTGTACCATATGCGATTGTAAAAGATTTTTAATTTCAATTAAATGATTCCTGGATAAATAAATGCTGAATACAATAAGTAATAAGTAAATCTAATGAGGCACAGATGGGCATGTTCCCAGGAAATTGTGTAACGATTTGGCATCTTAATAGAGAAATGTTTGCTGAAAAAGGAAGAGCTAGATATTTGAATAACAGGTTTCCCTCAGTCACAATAACTGACAATTGAAAAATCAGAGGTATTGATAATTGTGAGAATCAAACATTGGCATACCCATTAATCTTACCATATGAAAAGCAGCGTTTGCCCATAGGAGATTATTTTTGGGTATGTGGGGATTAGAATTGAAGACCAACAATGTCTGTAAATTGGAATGGATTATGTGCGAGGGTGAAATTGCTGCAGCATATTACTATGTTTTCTTGAGAACTACATAAAGCCTTAAAACCTGAAACAGTGAAAGGAAGAGTAGAGTGAGCCTATGCGACTGATCCAAATGTCTTTTTAGATGCAATGTGCCAACCAAGAAATACCTCAAATGAGTACAAAGCTAGACATGAAGTTAAAGCTTGCTTCGAATTGTTTTTATATGGATCACACAGAAAATAATCACGGAATGGATTAATTACCTGTATTATAACCAGCAGAGATTCATTAACTTCACTAATGATGCTCTTTATGCCATAGGGGAACAGTTCGCACCAACAAGTAAAATGGCCATGCATAATGGACAAGCACTGAATTGGGTTTTAGCAGAAAAAGGAGGCATATGCGTAATGTTTGGAGAGGACTGTTGTACATTCATCCCAAACAACACTGCCCCTGACGGGTCGTTCACAAAAGCAATGGAACAATTTAGAAACTTAAGAGACGAAATGACAGCCAATGCTGGCTCGGACAAATAAATTGGAACATGGCTGGACTGGATCTTTGGATCATGAACTTCATGGCTGATTAAGATAGGAGTTTTTGCAGCAATATGATTTACTATATCTTCTGTAGTATTTTGCAGTCTTTTACCAGTTATAAGAGCTATGGTGCTGAAAGCTACAGAGAAACAGATGATGTTGAGAACGGAATTGAGTAAGCATTCCAATACTGTAGAAAAAATGCTGAATATTTTAGCTGTTATAAGCGAATACGAGGAATATGATGAGAAGAACAAGTGTCCCATGAATAACTCATTGTTTTTTGGAAAGCAAGGGAGAAGAACTTAGAATTGTAAAATCATGCGTGAGAATAGTTTTAGATATTACCTTAGACATTGTTAGGCAAGTAGTTAGATTGAATTTTGTTTAACTTTTTATTATTTTTACATCAACACGTATGAATGTTTGATGTTTCAGTTAATCATTAGTGCTCTATAATCAAACACTATTTTGCGAGTGCACATGTGGTTATTTTATTTTGTTTATTGTTTTTGCATCTAAAATACATAACATGTAATTTTCATTTATCATTTTATTGAAATAATCAAAACTGTTATGTAAGTGCACCTGGTGCACGTATGTGTATTTGTCATTGTATCTTCCTGAATTATGAGAAGCTGCCAACCAAGTGAGCTGCAGAACCTGATCTAAATAGCAGCAAGTGGTGGTGTCAACGTTACAGGGCCAGTGATTGCTAAATCTGAAGACAGTATCGTCCAGACGATTATCATCTGGACCACTTCAAGTGTGGGTCCCAGGGCATGAATGAGACGACGCAAGGTAAAGGACCCGAGCATCTTGACAAGTCTTCACGACCACATCGAATGCCCATTCCGACAACAGAAAATAACTACTATCTTAGAGAGAACGACCAGCAAACACCTGGTCAATGTTACCCGGAATTAAATACGACAAATGACACTGTGAAACTCGATGCAACGATTGACGCCGTAAAGAAGTTTGACAAACTGAGTAACACTATACTTCATTCTGAGCAAAAGATCAACATTTCGCATTAAACTTTAGATCTACGATGGATTCAGCGCTACCTTAGACAGATTGATGGACCACCCTGGTCCTCGAAATCATCATGTAATGAACATGTGGTGGAAACTGTCGAACCGAACGGCAAGAATCTACAGGAACTAGTATGTCTGTTCCATGTTCCCCAAAATTACCACTTGAGGGGACTGGTGGGCTAATCAGAACTGTGAAGAAATTGAAATGACTCTCGGAGAATCTGATATGTTACGCAAGGTCTACAAGACGTCATCACTTGGGAAGAACCCTGAGAAAAACTGTTCACATATCTATGAGGAGACAACAACCAACCGCACTACCAAAGAGGTGTGTCTGAGATGCCTGAGAAAAGTGCAGGTAAAAGATCCTTCTCAACTTAAAACGGACCAATGGTTCGAAGACCTGACTAAATCAGTGATTTCATGCCAGTATCTGGTTACAACCAAGCAGAACAGGAGCAATGCGCAGCAAATTGCTCTACATGTTCCCGGACGAAAGAGGCGCTGGAATCCTACAAGACAACTACTGTGTGGGTACTGAGTGTACTTATACAGAGGAACTGGACAATACTGTGTTTTTGGAACAGGTACATGAATGAGCGATTATCATACCACATGAAATGATGACACGACAACAGAGGACATGAAGAGGAGTGTTTGATTTCCTATGTGATAGCTCGGTGCCAAAGAATCATCACATCCGGACAGTGGCAGAGAAAGTCTCAGCTGCTTTTAGTCCAATGTTAGGAATCAGCTCTTTAATGAATGAAGTTGAGGGCACCAGATTTGAGTTTACGTCATTTATGAACACAACAAACATTTTAAGGAAATCCATCAAGGAGGAGCTACGTGGACTACGACGGAGAGCTTGGTAATAATAGCAAATAGCCTGGTCTTGGACCAGTTAACAGCTGCGAAAGGAGGACTTTGTGCTGTAATTTGAGAAACCCGTGGCACCTATATTCCAGAGAAGAATGAACATCTCATCTGCAATGAAGTAAGATCATCTCTTTAATGATTGAGACTTTCACCAAATCTGAGGTTGACTCAGAAGAATTTAATTGGGACTGGATGACAAGTGTGTTTACTAACATGAAATTTGATGCGGCTTGCTTTAATTTTATTGACGTTATGCATTTGGCCATATATCATGAACTCATTTCAACGAACAGCTGCAGCCCCTGTTCCCAGGCACGTACACCACACATCACTTTTAATAAGAAAGTTTGGTTTGTCGCATAGAGCCAAGGACGCTGGTATCTCTAAACAGTGAGCTCATTTTTAACAAAGCTAATGTTCTGAGTAGTGGTGGGCCGTTAACGGCGTTAACGCCGTTAACGCAGTGAGACTCTTATCGCGCGATAAAAAAAATGTCGCCGTTAATCTATTCTCAAAGTCAGGTTGGGAGCTGGGTCTATACTACGCAAGCTATGATGACTTTCGCTTTGATATTTTAGCGCGGATGTATACATAGCTTAATTGCAATGTAGGGGAAGAGAACGAGATTTTTCAACTCGCGTGATTCGCGTCATTCGCGTGATTTGCGCCGACTCATCATCTCATAACCAGGGCTTCATTCGCGCGATTCGTGAAGCAAGTAGGTCCATTGCCGCTTTGCATTCACTTAACATGTAAATCACTCACGCTTGACGCAACATTCGCGTTTGGTCCGAAAACAACATAACGTTACTGTGAAATGACCACATCAAACGTGACGTACTAACATGGATGCAGCTATGAAGCCGCCGGGTTTGCTTCAGGGAAAATTTATTTTTAAGACGCTTCCAACTGGAAACCTCGACAAGACTAAGGTTGTTTGCACCTTGTGCAATGTGGAATTGGTTTACTGTACGGAATTGGTTTACATACAGTTAGTTTAAAAAAAAAACTTTCTATCAACAGGTAGTGGTCTAGCTTTAGTTGAAACCAGTAACTTTGTATTGGCACCTAATGTATTATGGCTCCTGTATGACATATCGCTTGTTGCTCCCTAACTCTCTGTAAGTCGCTTTGGATAAAAGCGTCTGCTAAATGACTAAATGTAAATGTAAATGTACTGTAGGAGCTCTTCCAGTCTCAAGTACCACCTAAACGCAAAGCATCCCTCGCTAATGCGGAAGTAAACCCAAGTACATCTTATTGAACATAATTTAATTTTCATCACAAATTATCATAGTAGAACAGCTTTCTCAAGCAGTTTGTGATGCATTTTGGAAACAGGAGATGAGCCCCTGGTCTAATGCGCCACCTGGCTTGAGAAACCCGTTCTCAAAGACTTACTTTTAGTCATTATTTGGGTAACACACATATTATGAATGCCTTCGGCAGAATTCAAATGAGCCATTTTAATCTAGATTAATCTAGATTAATTCCAAGATTAATCTAGATTAATCTAGATTAAAAAAATTAATCTATGCCCACCACTAGTTCTGAGTTTAAACACTTGAACATCTGCACACACACCAAATATCTTTTAAAACTAAGACGTACACCCCGCACGCTTTTGTAGAAAAGTGTCAAGATAAAGAGGCACTTGTTTTTGCACGCTACAATTAAATGCTAATATGGTAGGCCGGAGGTATGAGCTCAGAGGGACTGGCTAATGAAAAGGTGATGTCATATGAAACCTGATTGGAAGAAGACGATGTCATGCACACATTATTGGTTCAAACTGTGATAACAACATGAAAACAATGCATAAAAGATGGAATCAGATGTGTATTCGTTGGATCACTTCAGATGAACTCGCTTGCCTGGGCAATAAAGTTTAAACTCTTGGCACCTGGAACCCTTGTCTCTGAGATTTCTTTCTGCGATGGAAGGCCGATTCGCCACAACACTTTTAGAAGAGTATTGGTGAATAGCCATATGTGATCATGGTTTGGTAATTAATTGTCCACATTTTCATATGAATCACTGCAATGTCGTATTAATGTTAGAACATCAGCTTCATGGGGTTATTTTGAAAAGAATCGGTTCAGAAATGCATTTGACTCATCTAAGCGTTCCCTGTATGACTTTACCATACATTGTTTGTAATTGTATACAAAATAAGATTAAGTTTAATACAGAAATCTATCCGTCACAACCGGGGAAGGACAGAACCCAAATACAGACATTAGGTGCGGGAGAAACAATGATTTATTAAACAGACACAAAACAAAAACCCACAAGAGGGTAAAATAACACTGATAGGGAAATAATAGAACATAGACACGACAGGAACCAAACACTGGACTGGACTTAACTAATATAACACGTGACACTTACTGACTCGACGAGACTAAACTTTGACACGACTTGAGGAACAGGCACAAGGTACAATGACTTTGCAGGGCAGAACACACATGCGAGCAATACAAAGTAATTCAAAACAAATGAGCAAAGGATATAGACAATTCAAGGGCATTAAATAAGGAACAAAATCAAGCAGGGGACAGGTGAGGGGCATAAACCATAGCAAGATAATTAACAAGATAACGAGTGGGCGGGGACATAGACGAGACATGGAGAGTAGTGATGGGATGTCCGGCTCTATTCATCTCTTACGGCTTCCAAATGTCCCTCTACATGGTATCGCCGTATATTTTAGCCCAATTATCAATTGTGAATGCTCTCAGTATTATTAAGGATTTTGTATAATGTTATTCATACAATACTTATCTTTAGGTATTTTTTGTTACAAAAAATACACAATTCCTAATATTTAACATTTTTGATAAAACTACAATTGAACAATTGAATACAGAACCACAGCAAACAAATCAAATAAATGCAAAAGTCTTTTTAAGCATTTAAGTGATAGTTCACCCGAAAATTGAAATGTAGTCAACCTTGTTAAGATAACATTATAATTATGCGAAGAGAGTTTTAGCTGTTTTAAAAAACAGGAATTGGGGTGTATTTATGCAAGTGAAGTGCAGCCCCTATATCCCGGTGGCACTTGCGTCAACTTTCAGTTTAAAAGGGAGTGTAAAGTCAATACCCTTCAATAATTGACATATCAGAAAATTATTTAATTTGTACAAATAGATTAGATTAGATTCAACTTTATTGTCATTACACATATACAAGTACAGTGTAACGAAATGTAGTTTAGGTCTAACCAGAAGTGCAATTAGCAAGTGCAGATATACAGTGTGAATAAATACAGAATACAATATTAGGAAAATACTATACAAATGTTGTATGAAAATATGACAGTCGGTATGTACTATGAACAATATATACAGAAGGCTATATACTGTGAACATTAATGTACAGGTGGTTATGAACAGATAACAATATAGACAATACAATAGTGCAAGTGACTTAAGTGTGCAATAGTTACAGACATTAGCTATTAAAGTTACAGTGCAGTAGATGAGTTAATGCGGTTATTAAAGGTACAGTGCAGTACATGAGTTAATGCAGTTGTTGAAGTTATAGTGCAATACATGAGTAGATGCAGATAATACAGTTACAGTGTATTAGATGAGTTAGTGCAGTTATTGAAGTTACAGTGCAGTATATGCGTTAATGCGGTTATTAAGGTTACAGTGCAGTAGATGAGTTAATGCAGTTATTGAAGTTACAGTGCAATAGATGAGTAGATGCAGTTAGTTATGCAATAAATGCAATAGATGAGTTACAGTGCAGTAGATGAGTTAATGCAGTTATGGAAGTAGTTTATTAGTGCAAATGAGCATTCAGTGTAATATTCCTGGTGTGCAAGTGAGCAGTATAGAGTGGAAATGATGCTATGTGTGTGTAAACAGTCCGGTAGAGCAGATAACATGAAGTACTGGTGTGTACAGCTCAGTCATGGATGCAGCCCTGTTATGCAATGTAAACAATGTAGTAGCAGCATTAAAGTTAAAGTTATGAGGGTTAGTGGAATCAGTGGGGAGCAGAGTTCAATAATGAAACAGCTCTGGGAAAAAAGCTGTTTCCTAGTCTGCTGGTTCTTGTCCGGAGGCACCTGAAGCGCCTACCGGAAGGCAGGAGAGTAAACAGTCTATGAGCGGGGTGAGAGGAGTCCTTGAGAATGCTGCGAGCTCGACGCAGACAGCGTTTCCTCTGGATGTCCTCAATGGAAGGGAGTGTAGTCCCTGTGATGCGCTGGGCTGTTTTCACCACCCGCTGCAGTGCCTTGCGCTCAGCAACAGAACAGTTCCCGTACCAGACTGTGACACAGTTGGTCAGGATGCTCTCTATCGTGCAGCGATAGAAGTTCACCAGGATAGTTGAAGACAGTTGGTTCTTCTTCAGTGTCCTCAGAAAGAAGAGACGCTGGTGAGCCTTCTTGACCAGGCATGAGGTGTTGGTGGTCCAGGACAGGTCCTCCGAAATATGGGTCCCCAGGAACTTAAAACTGGAAACACGTTCAACAGCCATCCCGTTAATGTGGATGGGGTCGTGTGTGCCTCCTTTCGCCTTCCTGAAGTCCACGATGATCT
The DNA here is from genome assembly GCA_008369825.1 of Triplophysa tibetana. NCBI lineage: Eukaryota > Metazoa > Chordata > Actinopteri > Cypriniformes > Nemacheilidae > Triplophysa > Triplophysa tibetana. Next base: position 15,242,981 of record CM017910.1, on the reverse strand, counting down.
CCTTTGTCTTGGAGGTGTTAAGGAGCAGGTTGTTGTCTGAGCACCATGTGGCCAGGTGCCGTACCTCCTCCCTGTAAGCAGTCTCATCGTTGTTGCTGATGAGACCAATCACTGTTGTATCGTCTGCGAACTTGATGAAGGAGTTAGATCCATTCACAGGCCTGCAGTCGAGTGTGAAAAGGGAGTAGAGAAAGGGGCTCAGTACGCAGCCCTGTGGTACACCAGTGTTGAGGGTGATGGTGGTGGAGCAGATGTGGCCTAACCTAACAAGCTGAGGCCTGTTCGTCAAGAAATCCATAATCCAGTTGCAGGTTGAGTTGTTAATGCCTAGGTTTCCAAGTTTGCTGATTAGCTTGGAAGGGATGACGGTATTGAATGCAGAGCTGAAGTCTACAAACAGCATGCGTGCATAAGTGTCCTTATTATCCAGATGTGTGAGCACGGAGTGCAGCGCCATTGACACTGCATCATCTACGCTCCTATTGCTGCGGTAGGCAAATTGGTATGGGTCCAGTGTGGATGGTAGAGAGTCTTTTAGGTGTGACAAGACCAGCCGCTCGAAGCACTTCATAACAATGGGTGTGAGTGCTACAGGGCGGTAGTCGTTCAGGCATGTCGGGCTTGAATGTTTTGGAATGGGAACAATGGAGGTGGATTTGAAACATGCTGGAACAACTGCTTGGGCGAGGGACAGGTTGAAGATATCCGTGAAGACCCCAGCGAGCTGCTCCGCACATGCCCGGAGTACGCGACCAGGGATGCCATCAGGGCCAGCAGCCTTACGTGCGTTTATCCGGCTTAGTGCAGTGTAAACATCTGTGGAGTTAAGTGTGATGATTTGGTGGTCAGTAAAAGGTGTGAGCCTGGTGGCGGGTTCCTTATTGTCTCTCTCAAAGCGTGCATAAAAGTCATTAAGCTCGTTCAGAAAGGCAGCATCTGTGGCTATGGGGATGGAGTGGTTGGGTTTGTAGTCACTTATGGCCTGGATGCCCTGCCACATGCGTCGAGGGTCAGAGTTGGTAAAATGTTCCTCTAGCTTCAACTTGTAGCAGTGCTTGGCCTTTCTGATGCCCCTCTTCAGATTTGCCCTGGAAGTACTATAGGCCTGTGCATCACCTGATCTGAAGGCGGTGTTGCGTGCTTTCAACAGGAGGCGCACTTCCTTGTTCATCCATGGCTTCTGATTAGGGTATATGGTGATCTGCTTCTGAGTTGTGACACTATCAATGGTGGTATTGATGTAGTCCAATACAGAAGAGGTGTAGCTGTCTATGTCCGTGTGAGAGCCACTGGTGGCCTGAGAAGCAAACATACTCCAGTCTGTGCGTAGAAACCTTTCCTGGAGTGTGAAGTCTGCCCCCGCAGGCCACACCTTGATGGTCTTCACTGATGGCTTAACACGATTAATGAGAGGTGAGTACTTGGGGGTGAGGAACAAAGAAAGGTGATCAGATTGACCCAGGTGGGGGAGGGGTGTTGCGGCGTAAGCTTCAGCCATGTTTGTGTAGACATGATCCAAAGTTTTGTTTCCTCTTGTGTGGCAGGAAACATGCTGATGAAATTTAGGGAGCACTGTCTTTAAGTTAGAGTGATTAAAATCTCCCGCAACAATAAATGCAGCCTCCGGGTGAGCAGTCTGTTGTTTACTGATGGCTGCATGAAGTTCTTTCATAGCAAGCTTGGCATCAGCATCCGGTGGAATATAAGCTGCCGTTATAATGGTGGAAGTGAATTCCCGTGGCAGATAAAACGGTCTACATTTAACCATGAGAAACTCAAGGTTAGCCGAGCAGTGTCTCCCGACAATAACAGAGTTCGTGCACCAAGCTTTATTGACATAAATGCACAGTCCACCTCCTCTAGTCTTACCGGATTCCTCTGCCGTTCTATCCGCCCGGTGTGTGTTGTAGCCCGCTAACTCAATAGCGTTGTCCGGTATGCCGCTGTGTAGCCATGTTTCCGTGAAGATTATGACATTGCAGTTTAAAAGTCTTTTGTTGTTGATGATGCAGAGTCGAATCTCATCCATTTTGTTCACTAATGATCGTACATTAGCAAGGAAAATGCTGGGTAAAGAGAGCCGGTGTGGTGTTAGCTTTAGCTTAGCTCTTAGCCCTCCGCGCGTTCCCCGCCTTTGTTTACGATCTCGACGCCGCCGACGAGCACTTCCGCCCGGCCGTGTGGGGTGCGTAGCATCGGATGTTTTGATGATCTCAGGGACGAGTTGAATGTTGCTGATATAACTTCCGGGAATGCGCAAACCGATATCCAAAAGCTCCTGCCGGGTGTACGATGTGAAGGCACAACTGTTCTGTACGAACAGGCCCGAGATGAGCAAGAAAAACACTATATAATTGCTAAAACTGGAGAGACGCTGAGCCTCGCGATGTTCACGCGCCGCCATCTTGGTCTTGGTCCAAGAGTATTTGGTCCATAGTATTGCCCCGACAGCAACGGTTTTATGAAAACAAATGTACCCTTCAATACTATCCTATAACAGATGGGCTGTTCATAGTAATTTTGTAATTCCAAACAAAGCCAAAGAACTTCACATTAAATTCTGCATAACTTTTACCCCAGTAAATGCATTTTCAACCCAATCTTTTTGTGGTGACGAATATGAATCAGTTATTCATTTGTTTTTTAGATGTACTGTAACAAGGTTATTTTGGACTGAGGTTTCATTATTGACTAATACTTTGTTTGATATTAAAGAAGAAATGGTCCTGTTTATTTTCCAATTCTGGCTTCACTAGATTGGACAATGCTATCCGAATCCTGTGCTTGCTTGGAAAACTTGTATCCATGAATGTAAAGTTATAGGTTCTAATCCAAATATTATTGATTTTTGCTCTGAGTTAAAACATTTTGCCGAAACTCTTTATAAATTGAAGAAAAACAAAAAAGGGTTAAAACACACCAAATATTGGATGAAATTGTTTCGTCAGCAGTGAACAAAAATATAATGTTCAATTGATTCCTTTCCAACACCTTACTCTACTCAAAAACAAAAAAAATGTACTTTTAATCATTTTCATTTTTATTTAAATGCATATACATGTTATATCCACTAGGGGGCCGTAAGGGTCACAGGTGTGCCTGCCTGTTAAGAAGTTGTTATGTGTGCTAATGGCAGTACGAGCCTCTTATTGTTGTAATTGTTTTAAGAAAGATGTCAAGTTGAGATATTCCCTCTTGGCATGCAACTCTTATTTACCACTCATCGTGAAGTGAGTATACAACACGAATGAATAAGTATTAGTTGAACTGAAGCCGTTAGAATAAACCCGAAACGCACGTGATCTTTGTCATACGGTGTATCTAGCCAATCACAAAAACCTGTTTCGTCATCACAGCCTGTTTTTTTTACTTTAAACACGCCTTTACAGACGTCTTTTTTTATAATGCTTAGAACAAAGACACATACAACATACCTATTAAAACCAGGGAAGCAAGGTTTATAAAAAAATATGAAAATAAAGGAAAAATATATTATACAATATAAACAGGACCTTTAAATTGCATAGCTTTTCTGTTGGTACTAGTTGGAATGACCAAAAAATCTCGCAAATTCTTTAAACAGAAAAATAAACGAGAGAGGCTTATTGCCAGAAAACTTACAGTTATTAACATAATATTTAACGAAAAAAATATTTAAATAAAAAGGAAATAGAGTAAATAAGCTATACAGGTGTTTTTTTATTCTTCTCACCACCTAACCAATGAAATCAACAGCACCTGGATGTACTGAAAAAGCAAACTCTCTGTTCATTGTGAAACATGGCCTGCGACATCTGGTGAAGCTAGAACATAGATTACAAATCACGTTTAGAAGCTACAGTTTGCCCCTTTTCCTCTTTCACAGATGAAACACGTGTTGGGGGTCATGTGAAAAGGTTTATTGAATTCTCACTTTCTTCAATTGTCTCAAGATAACGTCTTTTTGACCCCTTTATTGGAACAAACGGGTGGCTTTTACCACTAGGTGACCTCTACTTCTGGAGGTCATCATCTCGTCAATTATTCTAATAATTATGTGATGGTAACATTTTTACAGTGTGTTTATACGACGCCTAACAACATTCAATGACATTCATTTTTTGCGCAGCACTTTTAAAAAAGTGTTATTAAGCAACGCAATAAGTAGTTTAAATCTCTTTTCACATTGGCTTTTACTTTCCTGTAAACTGACCGACAATCTGATACATAATGTCGTTTCATTTTAATTTTCCATTTACGACCCTTCACAACGAGATGGCGCTGTTTCATGCTTGTGTTTTCGCTGCTGAATAAAGCTTTTCTTTAGGTTCAAGCACATAGGCTGATCTCAGGCCACATTTGCTTGGGGAGTGCCTTAAAAAACAGGTTTATTTTGCATTCTGGCTTTGTCACTTAACTCTTGAAGTGGCTTCCATTAACTAATCTATGAATTAAGCTTATATTTTTTTAACAGAATATACATATGAAGAGACTGATTCTAACACGAGATAACTGGTCACGTTCATTTTTTATTGTGCATTCCGATTCACATGCGTTAATATGCTAAGATGAATTTCTTAGGGAGTGCCTTGAAGAAAGCTTATTTTTCACTCTCACTTTTTCACTTAACTCTTGCAGTAACTTTCTTGAACTGATATATATGTCACGGAGGTCAGCTAGTGAATAGAGGCCCAGTTGCTGTGGCGAAATCAATCATCAAATGCTGAGAGAAATCACGAAGACCAAGAAGTCAAGATCAATGGTTTCATTCTTTAATTTGTTCGAAAAAGTCAAAGTGAGACATACAGATTTCATCTGAAGATGTCTGACCAATAAGTATCTGACTCCATCTTTTATACATTGTTCTCACGTTGTTATCACTGTTTAAACCAATCAGGTTTCACATGGCATCCCCTATTTTTGTTAGTCCATCCTTTTCTGACCTTTCACAGTTAAATTTTTCGAGCTCCATATATCAGTATTTAACTGTGGTACAACCCTGTGTTCGTCTGTGACTGGTACTAACTAGTGTCTTCAAAAGCGTGTGTGTGTGTGATGCTAAGCAGATTTGAGGTCCATATCTGCTTGGTGCCCGTCCTTGTGAGGCCCATAGCCCATTTTTAAATCAGAGAGGTAAATGGACTTCTATAACTACACTATTAAACCTTGCTGTAAATTACAGGGTAAATAACTTTAAAATAGGCAGTGTTTAACAGTAACATTGGGAAACAGTATTTTACTGAAACATGAGATGCATTTCTGTAGCGCAAATAATATATTACAGTTAATTACTATATAAATACTTTACAGATAACAGCTGTAATATTCAGCTGTAAAATACTAGCTTTTTTAATACACTGTCACTAATTGCAGCACTATTTATTGCCAAGAGTAAGATTTTCAGACAGAAAACAAAGATTTATGCATTAACACACACGTATGTGCACTGACTGCTTAAATCTGTACGCAAAGGTGTTGCCCCTTTATGGGCAACCAGGTGTGATGTTCTTTTGCTTGTGCTGTAATAATTATCTTAATTACTGGATTTTCATGGTTTAAAACTTAAAATGGAATCCCCAACAATGAGTGAGTAAACATTTCAAATATTTAGATGGTTTTTTTTTTAAATATACTGAAAATGTAGGTAAAGTTAATCACTTCTTATAATGTGCTCCGTGTCTTTTGGTTCCAAAAAGCTACCTGTTAGCTAGCTTTTAGCATCTCACAACTTTCAGTATCCCGTAGTGTTGAACATTATTTTTTTATCACCAGCTGACCCCACCGCTTGTTTCTTTATTTCTCCTGTTTATTTTTTATTGTGTAGTCACATTACCCACAATGTACAGATGCAAACTGTGCGATTTGCCTTTCCGCCAAGAGATGGATTTAAATTAAACCAGGAGTTGGCCACAGTTTAACTATTGGGCATTTAAGCTTTTAAACAGGTATTTTAGACTTGGATCATAAATAAGGCTTGAATATGAATTTACTTTAAAGAAACAACCTCAGGTTTTAAGAATTAGGAACACTTCGGTAATCCACGACTATTCAATTAGTGTTTGATTTGTTACTAGCTTATAAAAATCATTTGATTTTCAGATTCTTTGTGAGGATTAATCATGAGGGGACAAAATGTGCTGCAAAAGCTGGAACTAGCCGCAAAACTGGCTCATCTGTGACAAGAAAGGTTCAAACCATGAATCCACATGTTCATACATTTTTGCAGTGGCTCACCGAATTTGAGTGGAAAACATGTTATTAAGTAAGTGCAAGCAATATTTATTAATACAATTATTGAGTTGCTACCAGTTTGGAACAACATGCTAAACCAAATCTACAAATGATTCGTATTGTTTTTGTTTTGATTATTTATGTTTTTTTAATACTTTTAATTTCATTTTAAGATTCGCCTATTTTCTATGCATTTGTGTGTGGTTGTGTAAAATTGTAAGTGAATATTTTAGTTTTTTGGTTACATGTATTGTTGTGACTATTTAATTTGCAAAGTTGTGTAGAAAATATGTTTAAGGAATTAATACGTGACAAAAGTTCTGTTGTTTATTTATATATTTTTTATATTGTAAAAGAAAATAGAATGTATTTGCTTAACATTTTGAATGATCTTTGCCATACATGTCCTAATACAGACCCATATCTACAATACAGTGTTATTATTTTCTATATTTTATTTATACCTATTTATACTTTGCTATACACTAGCCGTGGATGTTTTATTTCAGAATAACATTCAGTTTTGTTGAATTATGTGATTTGTTTAATTGTCGTATGTAATTTTGGATTTTCTTGTGTTTTTTATGCATGGTTTGCTAAAGTAATAAATTACGTTTGTTGAAACTTCTTGAATTTCTTTGTCTTTTTAGAAGATAATACCATTAATAAAATTGCAACATTTTTGATGGAGCAGAATGACTACAATATTAAACAGGATTTTAGAAATGTTTTAAAGAACAGAGTTATCTAATTTTGAAACCAAACCCGTCGTTTACTGCATTAAGGCACTGATTGATGTAAATAAAGGGGCATTACGCGAGTCACGGGAAGAAAGGCGTCAAGGGAGCAAAAAAAAACACAAAGATTCTGAAGAATTAGAGGAAAAATTAATCCTGGGGAGTTTTTCACCTTTTAAAAGTGAGCTCTCCTCCTCAATGCTCATTCAGTCAACCAGATTCTCTTATTTCTTGAAATCAGATGGCATAAATCAAAACAAACCAACTGCTTCAACACCGTATAATTTGCGTCACGCTAAAACAATTGATTTATATTTTGTATTATTGTAAGGTTAGGTTTAGGGTTGGGGTAGGCGTAGGCGTAGGGGTTAGCTAATGTCATTTATTGGAATTATATTGCGAGATGTTGCACCACTTCCGCATACCTGCCAACTTTTCAAAAAACCTTGGAGTGAGATTTTGTCAGGGGTGATCAAATTTATGCCACACATGCAGCCACACAAGTTGGTGGCTCAGATATCAGAGAATTGGAATTAATTTGATGTTGTACCCTGCAATCTGGTGGTTTGTGGGGAGGCCTAAAGCCGGTGATATGGGCAGCCTACTGGAGATGGAAAATATTGGTTACATTCTGTGAAGTAGACATAGTTGAAGGCCCAGCCCAAGGAAATTTTGGATTAAGTAGATGTGATTTCCTGCATTCTAGTGGATTTTTGGGTGGTCTGCTAAAGATGTGCAATTCCTGAACTTATTCTGATTCATGTTTAGCATAATGGCTTGTAGAGCCTTCAAGACTTGAGCTGAACACTTAACTTAGAAAACTATTGTTGTGCCTAAATGACTGCCTATGTACCACAATAAAACCTTATTTATAGACGAGTGCTTTAGATTTGACCTAGGTAGGTTGATTGATATTTTGTTTAGAATGTTATTAAACTAATTCTTAACTGAAACCTAACCTATGTTGTGAAAACTTGTATTCTAAAGAGCACTTGATGATTAATGTTCAGCCAAAAACGACACAAGATTAGTTTGGGAGGGACATTATTCTTCATTCAAAGCCTCCCACCACGTGGTCCATCAGAAACTAACAAAGTGCAACAAATAATGTGCATAAACAGTACAACTTTTTCAAGCAATAAAAAAAAATGAATGCATTACAAAAATAACAAAAAATGAGGCATAATCAGTATTAGATGCAGATCAGAAGCTTGGTAAAGTCATTGTCTATGATCTGTGGGCATGGTTATACTGGCCTGTAGCCTTCTTGGAGGGCTTGATGATATCTGAGGGGGGCTCCCATTTGAAGCAGGGCTCCAGATTGGCCGTCTTTATGGTCATTATTGATGACAGGGTGCCATCCAATGCTAGGCTGTTTCTCCTCTTGGTTTTGTTAAGTCCCACGACTGAAAACACCCTCTCAGCATCTGCGTTTGCATGGGGCAACACCAGGACCAGTTTGGCGACGACAGCAAGGAAAATGCACCAAGAGCACAATGAAAAAACATATCTTGATTTTTGATTGTTTAATACTGTACGTATACTGTAGGTTTAATACTTTACGTATACAATAAGGAACCCGCCACCAGGCTCATACCTTCTACTGATCACCCAATCATCACACTAAATTCCAAAGATGTTTTCACTGCACTAAGCCGGATAAACGCGCGCAAAGCTGGTGGCCGAGATGGCATCCCTGGTTGCGTACTCAGGGCATGTGCGGAGCAGCTCGCTGGGGTCTTCACAGACATCTTCAACCTGTCCCTCGCCCGAGCAGTGGTTCCAGCATGTTTTAAATCCACCTCCATAGTGCCCATTCCAACCACAGGGCTACGTACTGAGCCCCTTTCTCTACTCCCTTTTCACACTCGACTGCAGGCCTGTGAATGGATCGAACTCCATCAAGTTTGCAGACGAAACTACAGTGATTTGTTTCATCAGCAACAACGCTGAGACTGATTACAGGGAGGAGGTACGGCACTTGGCCACATGGTGCTCAAGCAACAACCTGCTCCTTAACACCTCCAAGACAAAGGAGATCCTCTTGGACTTCAGGAAGGCGAAAGGAGGCACACACGACCCCATCCACATTAATGGGATGGCTGTTGAACATGTTTCCAGTACATGTTTCCAGTTTTAAGTTCCTGGGGACCCATATTTCGGAGGACCTGTCCTGGACCACCAACACCTCATGCCTGTTCAAGAAGGCTCACCAGTGTCTCTTCTTTCTGAGGACACTGAAGAAGAACCAACTGTCTTCAACTATCCTGGTGAACTTCTATCGCTGCACGATAGAGAGCATCCTAACCAACTGTGTCTGGTACGGGAACTGTTCTGTTAATGAGCGCAAGGCACTGCAACGGGTGGTGAAAACAGCCCAGCGCATCACAGGGACTACATTCTCTTCCATTGAGGACATCCAGAAGAAACGCTGTCTGTGTCGAGCTCGCAGCATTCTCAAAGACTCCTCAAACCCCGCTCATAGACTGTTTACTCTCCTGCCTTCCGGTAGGCGCTTCAGGTGCCTCCGGACAAGAACCAGCAGACTAGGAAACAGCTTTTTTTCCCAGAACTGTTTCATTATTTAACTCTGCCCCCCACTGATTCCACTACCCCTCATAACTTTAACTGTAATGCTGCTATTACATTGTTTACATTGCACTACAGGGCTGCCATGCATGACCGAACTGTACACACCAGTACTTCATGTATCTGCTCTAACGGACTGTTTACACACACACAGCATCATTTGCACTCTATACTGCTCACTTGCACACCAGGAATATTATACTGAATGCTCATTTGCACTAATGGACTACTTCAATAACTGCATTACCTCATCTACTGCACTGTAACTCTATTAACTGCATCTACTCATCTATTGCACCATAACTTCAATAACTGTATTAGTAACTCAGTAACTCTATTAACTGCATCTACTCATCCATTGCACCATAACTTCAATATTTGTATTAACTCATCTACTGCACTGTAACCTTAATAGCTAATGTCTGTAACTAATGCACACTTAAGTCACTTGCACTATTGTATAGTCTAAATTGTTATCTGTTCATAACCACCTGCACATTAATGTTCACAGTATATATCCTTCTATATATAGTCCATAGTACATACCGACTGTCATATTGTCATAGAACATTTGTATTGTATTTCCCTAATATTGTATTCAGTATTTATTCACACTGTATATCTTATACATGCTATTTGCACTTCTGGTTGGACCTAAACTACATTTCGTTACACTGTTCTTGTATATGTGCAATGACAATGAAGTTGAAGCTAATCTAATCTAGGTTGATCCATTAACAACGTAAAGATAAAAACATGAATAATTTGCAACATGCATGACACATATGCATGCAACTATTTTTGGCAACAAATGTAGCCAAGCCACGTCTGCCAAAAGGAAAGACAGCAAAAAAAATGTTTACCTTATGTTTCCAGGTTGCCATTTTTGCCCAGAAGCTTTGCATTTTAGTTTCGTCCTGCAGGGATATCATTGACATGGTCTGATAATTTAGAAGCTCCTCACCCAGATGGTCATGCTCCTCTGGCACATGGTATGGGAGGAGATGAGGAAACCTATTTATGAAAATAGAGTAACAAGTTGATAAGTTTTATGTATATTGTAATCAACCAGCAGCAGTTAATACGCATCTTTGAGGAGAAGCCACATAAGAACATCTCATGTGCAGTTTAGGAGTGAACATACCCTATCATAAAATTCAGGGTTTTTAGCTAAGATGATCGACAATAATTAGAGAAAAAAACTAACCTTTCAACAAAGTACAGGACATCTTCAATGTCACTTTCTGCCCTGTTGGTTTTTCTTTCTGTCCTGTCTGTTGTTCCTCTGCATGTGCGTCTATTCACCCTGTCTGTTGCTCCTCTATCTGTTTGTCAGTTTGTCCTGTTGTTGCTCTCTCTGTCCTGTCTCCTTCTCTCTCTGTCTTTTGTGTTGCTCCTCTGTTTGTCCTGTCATTTCTATCAGTCGTTCTGGTTGTTCTTCCAGTGTGTTTGTCTGTCTTTTCTCAATTGGCTGGTTCTTTAAATGAAATAAAAGGTTTCGCTTTTGTCCTGGCAAAGGTCTCTTACGGGAAATCTTTGAAACCTTAAAGAATTTATGGTCACGTTGGTTTAATAACTCTACTCTCAGTTACAAAAACATGCCTACTTCTATTGCACAAATTTCCTGCATTTATGCTCAATTCTTTGGAATACTTCTTACCTTTTCGAAGTGCTGTTTGGTCCTACAGATGAGAAAAAGTCATACACACAGAGTCCTTTTCTTTGGCCTGTTAATAAAAAGATAAATGCCATGCGAGTAAATAAACAATGATTTGAGCTGATGTTTTGAGTATGCAGTATACCACGTTAAAAAGGTGCTGCTGCTTTTTATGACAGCTGAGTTTACATTCACCACACTAAATCATAATAACAGACACATGCACAAACAAATGATTTATTTCAAGATTTAAAGTGTAAGAGAGGGAGTACACTCAATTGGACGACATTTAAATGTTACATACCTAGTCTCAGATTCATCATCAGACTTCTCGAGGTGGTAGTTTATCCCCTTGTATTTCGGGCTATAACTTCTTCTGTTGCTAACTTCGGGGTCCAGACAGCCGGCAACGCAATCTACCGTCGGGGAGTTTAAAATGAACTAACGAGTCTCGCCTAAATGCGCGCCCATGCAGTTTTACGCCAGGCAGTTTTACGCCCCTGCTGTTCCTTATTTCTCCAGTAGGGGGAGTTGATTGACAAAATAAAACATGAATCAAACTGCTAACCAAATATCTTTAGTTACCATGATTTTTTGTTGACATTGTAACGATATGCAGAACAGTTTAAAGTATTCGTGTATTTACCTACTGATGGTCTTAATACATAGCTTACAGGAGACAATTGATTTACAATTGCAAGTTCAAAGTGAAAATTTGCGTTTATAATTCATACAAGTTCAGAGAGATTTATTTAACTTAAACTTTTTTAAATAACAAGACAGTCTAACTGCATGATCATTAAATATTTTTTTAATTATTTCCAAGTATTATTACAAACGAAATCAATAATATCACAGCATAATTGGCCTAATTAGCCAGCCAACAACTACTATTAAGAAAACAAGATACACGATTAATTGAGCACTAACAATCACAAACGTGATAAAACCCACATAAGGTGCTAATACATTTTAATCCAGATCATTAAGTTAAAATATTTAATGGAAAATATCAAAGAAGTATATTGTATGAACAATAGATAATTTGATCATCTCTTTAACAACTAAGATCAAGATCCATATGGGACTTATGTTTTTAATTTGAGTTTGAACATGTTTGTGGTTGTTGGTGCTCAATTATTGATTTTTTTTATAAAAAACTTGAGTGTGTGTGCAGCTAAACTGAAATAGTTTATATATAATATAGAATGCACGTTAACAGGGCTAGAAGAATATCTTACCAGGACAGGCCATCTCGCATTGACTACAGAGACAAAATAAGAATAAATTATAAAGAAAATAAATATGAAACTGAGTAAGAGATATAGAGTTGGCATACACGTGGTTAGCTAAGGTGGATCCAGACGCAACACTGACCTGGTCGCCAATAAGTATTAATTGTATTGTCTTTGAGTTTAAATTACACTCAACAATATCTATATTATATATATATATATATATATATATATATATATTAAGATGTTTAAATTAATTCATAACAATATCAATTAATCGTCAAAAAACGATGCATGTTGGACCATTTCTTAGTAAGGAAAACGATTATTTACCATTCCTCTAACTCGGGGTAGATGACGAAGTTATCTGTTAGGTCTGTTCTGGTGATTCATACTGAACAGCGAACCCCTACTGGAGAAAAAAGGAACAACAGGGTCCTAAAACTGTATGGGGCGTAAAACCGCCTGGGGCGCAAAACTGCATGCTCCAGGTCTGCAGACTCCCCCTTCTCAGTCTCGCCCCGTGATCGTATTTTTTTTTTGCGTGAGTACTTAGATGTGTGGCGTGAGTGCGTGTAAACACAGGCAAATCCGTGTGTCACACGGCGAAAGCGTGAGAGTTGGCAGCACTGGTGAAGTGTATGAATGAAGTGAAGCTAAATGTATAACGTAACCAAAGTCAAATCAAGCAATACAAATGAAACCTAGTCCAAAAGTGCCGCGCTCCCGGTCAATGGTAAATGACCCTTTTTAAAGGCATGACCGGAAATCAGCAGCAGGTGTCCTCAATAAACAAATCCGGGGACACGCAACGATAAAACAGGGGCTGTCACACTGACAATTAAGTTTAATTCAACATATATATAATGAACTGCTAAATACATTTATATATCGCAAATATGCATTTAACTACATGCACAAACAATGATTTACTGCGTTCGCCTCTCATTTCACGACACTCAAATTCCCAGAATGCTTTGCAGCATAAACAAACACGGCGGCACCCGTGAGTGAATTTGAACGAATGAACAATTCAATGTAGCGATTTTAGCTGCATGTTGAATTAAGGATGAGTTTACTCAACAAATAAGATTCTCCACCAGATCTATCAAGATCAAACATATATGAAATGAGTTATTTAAAACGTCAATTTCAGTCAAGGAATTAGTTTAGCTCAAAGGAAAATATGTATAATAATCGTCATTACACATACATATTTTACAATTCTGATTAGCAGTATAGTGATAAAAATCCTATATGTATCCGTCCAGCAAATGCATCAATGATTTTATACACTAACGTTATCTCATTACTATAAGTAACGTGACTTTAACAAACAGAATTAAGAGCAGAGGTAGCATAGATCGAAACACAGTTTAAGTGACCAAGTTTGTAAGCCTGAACACAGAGAACTCATCACAAATGCCTTTATGGGTTTTTATTAAACTCTACTCTACATGGTAAACAAAATGACGACAAACAAATACATGAAACACAAGTGCGCTACGAAGCGCAGAGAGAGAGAGAGAGAGAGAGAGATGGCCGCGAGGCAGGTAAAACATGTCTGAAAACCAATAGAATCATTTTTAACAAAGAGGCACGCTCTTAACGCAGCTACTCTGTATTTAGAAACGGATACTTGCAATCTCGATGTTGGACCAATATCCGTATTCGTGTGGATGGAAATCTTGAATGGTTTCAGAATGCAGTCCTGTTGAAACGCTGAGTTTAGGTCCTGAGTCCGGAGTTCCATGGCTTAATCGGGGACCCCAGAGGGGGGGCCCCAAGCGGGGGTGTACGTTAGATTGTCCTCTTTCTTTTCCCTTCCAATTCCTAAATCAAAAGACGCTCCGAAGTGGATCGGTGATGGTGTTTTAAATGCATACCTGCCCTGCCCCCAGATGGTCTGTGGGCCAATGCCACGAAGGAGATCCGTGGGCCAAAGAGAGGTCCTTTCTCATGGCGCCTCATTTGCATGGCTCTGACAGTATGGTCAGTTAGCATTTAATACCTAAACTTAGTTATGGACAAAGTATGATGCATGCTATGTTTTTATAACATAGCTCATCATATAGGGAATTCAGAGATGTGTAGTTACATATGAAACATGCAAGTCTTTGAGCTGTGAATCCTCCCAACGTATGAATACATCAAATGAACCCTAAATCAAAACTTGCATATCTAACAGTTACAGAGTATTTATAATGGCACGAGCGCCAACATATAACCAGACATTTAGATACATTTTTATGAAAGGACAGTTTAAGCACATAGGTTCCTATTTGTCAGAGAAATTTCTCTGGTTAGCTCAGATGTTAAGTAAGAGGTGAGACAGAGACTTAAAAGCAATGCTTTGAAGCTACGGAGTCGTAAATGTCCTACAGAGAAACCAAATGGTTATCACACTATCGGTGCAAGTTCCAAACGCAAACCCAGACTCATGGAGCCATACTTGCTTTGATCTTTAGATGATGGTATCTAGAAACCGGGACAAAAGGGAGTCAGGGGTTGAATGGCTTTTTTCACACTGATCCAGTCACTACATATCCCCCCTTTCGGAAGAGGAAGTGCGAATGTAAACTTCAGCTGACGATGGATAGTTAGATCATGATGGCGGGATCACTGGAGGTTCCTATTGGTCCACAGGATCTCGACATACAGGCAGAGAATGCTCCAGAGTGGTCAGGTATTGTCTTTAATTGGGTACCTTTCATCTTTTCGATCCTGCTTAGACATCAAGGGAGTGCACCCATGCACCTGTTTGCTGGTTCTTGCAACAGGTTGGTTAGGATGTTTCCTGCCTCCACGGAGATGCACAGAAGCAGTCCTTGATGAAACAGCAGGTGGGATGGCATGATTGGCTTCCATGCAAAAGCCTGTAGTCCTGTGTCATGGAGAAGGGTTTTGTCTACATATTCCCCCCCCGTCTCACTTAGCTGGGCAAAGATATGATACCAAATATTGTTACTCACATCACTTTCCTATGTGAATCTTGCCGGGTGCAGCATGCTCTCTGGCCTTCAGGTGTTCTGCAGTGATTGCTGGGCAAAGGCTGGTGTCACACTCCGGGGTCTTTCATTGAAGTACTGGTGAGCGGTGTAGGACAAGGTTGGGGTCTCATTGCTGGCCCTGGCGATGTTGTGGTGGTGCTGTCTGAACTCAGGCTGTGGTAAGAGCCATGTTTTGCTGGTGCTTGGCTTACCCCCCCTATCGTTCTGGTCACGCTGTCAGTGTAGACCAGTGTTAAGGCAGTGTTTGGCAAGTCCAACATTCAGATGGAACTCCGTTCAGCAAGGGTCAATCAGGCATGTGGTGAAGCGCAGGTGCCATTTGGTGTGTACATGGCACCGTCTTGAGCGCTCATTTACATGAGTGGGCAGTTCTTTTAACATTTCACGAACCTTGTAGGTGGTGTCCTGTGTAGCCCAGGATGCAGCTAGCTTGGGATGTAATGTCATGTGGTTCTGTGATGGGGGCCACATAGTTGACATTAGTTCTGCATCATTGTCTTTTGTGACGAGCAGCTCTAGCACTGGCAGTTGATGGCAGGGCGTGGTCCATCTCCTTGGAGTGGTAATCCGCTGTCATGCTCTTCATAAAGACATTGTTCAAAATCTTTGGAAAGTGTACTCACTTGTACAGTATGCACGCTGCAAAAAGATGACTTATTCGGTAAAAAGGGGGTGTGGCTTCCAGAGTGGGCCATGCTCCACGTATTCCATTGAATATGTGTGGTTGAAGGCTTGGTCACACTGTGTGTTGAGCTGAACAGTGACCCCTTTTGGTGAATGCAGTTACAACAGTCTCATTTATTTACCAGAGGTCAAAGCTCTGGGCTGTTCTTGTAGGTCTAGTAGAAGGTTCTCGCACTTGAGAGGGCCCCCCATGGGGCTGTGAGATTTGCGAGAACCAGGAAGTAGCATGTTCAGCATTGGTTATTCCCTTTCAAGTTCAGAGCACAGGTGTCCTAGGTCGTTGCTGTGGTTGACAGGCATGAGTCCAATGGATACTGTGCGCACTTGAGGGAAGAAGAAATGTCTGAAGCTGGTGTTGTTGTGGAGAGCGTGTGAACAGTGTAAAGCTGATGTCTGAGATATCTGCCCATGGTTCCTGTAGGGTGACATGCTCATCTTGTAGTAGAATGTCTCTGTGGTCGACCAGCAGGTTACAGAGATCTGGAATTTTTTCTCAGAAAAGGGGCATTCAAGAGGGTTGTTTGTTTCAAAAGCCACTCGTGGTGAGAAAGAGTCTGATTTGGATTTAAATCCTCCTGTTGAGGTTTCTTGTAGAATCAGCTCCTTTGATGTCCCCAGGATCTCTGCTGTCTCAGATGCAGTTACACGGTTCTTTTGCTCTTTGTACAGGTGTCATCCATGGTGTTGAGATGAATTCCTCGATGACTGTTGGGCCGGAACAGGTCAATAGCTCCTAGGTTGCCAGCTGGGTTTCCACGGGGCGTCGTCTTCCGAGTTCGACGAAAGTGGTGACACTGTGTTGTCTCAGGGCCTCCTGTCTGGTGCTTGGCTGTTCCCGGCAGGCTGTAACATCTGCTGAGTCTCTGTTGAAGATCTGCTACTGTGGTGCACCCTACATAGTCAGTTCTTTGTGATGTGCAGAGATAGGCAGGATTTACACAGTCTTTATGGAGGCGGCGCTATGTTCTCTGTAGGCCTTATGGGCTGAGTTCCGCAGATATCAGGTGATCGTGGCGGAAAAAGGCTGTAGCGCTTAGGTTTTGACTCAAAGTGTGATGCGGATTTCTGAGGGAGAAGAGTTTTGCTTTGAAGTCTTCTTCCCTTTCGGCCTGTTCTGTCGTCTGACGAAGGCTCGGATGCTGGCTGTAGCAGATGTGTTGTAGTTGCTGTAATCCGCTTTGACAGTTTCCGACTGCTGGCATAGGATGCTGTGGTCCTCTTGGCTGGAGGTGATCCTAATCAGTTGACCGGTCTCTTGTGGTCACACTTGGCAGTGTTAATGCCTGAGAGTCAATGTTATGCAGGTAGCCATTTGTTGTGGCCTCCTGCAGTGTTCAGGGTGACAGCATTTAGTGGTGACAGCTGTCATTTTTCTGGCCAGCTTGCTGGGGTCTGTGGGGCCATGCAGCGTGTGTGTCTGCAGGTTCTTCTGGATGGCTCCTGCCCCACCCCTATGTGTTTGCTGGCTAGTAAGGTGTGAACAGTGGGGTTTCACCCCCCCCCCCCCTTTTCGCAGCTCTGGGCTTTTAGCTGGGGGACTCGACAGGAGAGAATCTGTTGCATTCTCCGGTCTGTTCACATCGTAGTCTGCAAGTGAAGTTCAGTTCATTTAGATTCCATTGCTGAGTCATGGCTTGGACTTCAGCAAGGACTGCTTGCAGAGGGCCTTTATAGGCCTTGGCCGTGGCATTGTGTTGCTGTCTGCCGGGGCCATTATAGAGAGCTTTTGCTTGTTGGAGTTTTCCTACCAGCTCCTCTCTGGCATCTGCTCCAATAGCTCTCTTTGCTCAGTCTGTGTTGCAAAGGACTCATGTAGCTTTTCATCTCCTCCTGTAGCTCCTGGTCCTCTTCATCCACTGTCGTATGCAGGTCCAGCTGGTCTAGGCGGTTCTGCACGTGCTTCTGGCTCCTCCCGGCTTCCTTCGTTCTGGCTCTAGTAGGACGATCTGGTCGTGGGCGTGGTCACCGATGATCCTGGCTGTGCACTTCAGATGAGTTTGTTGGCTCTCTGTAGTTGTAGCTCTGGTTCAGATCGTGGTCCCTTCGCCGGATTAGGTCGTCCGACCAACTGCTCTCAGCGCAGTTGCCATGTGCCGATGCTGGTCCCAGGCAGGAGTCCATTGCAGCGCTTTGCCTGGTCTCTAGCTAGACTGGCAGGTGACAGGATTGGATCTTCTGGACACATTGAGACACAGGGGAGAGAGAAAGGCACAACAGCAAGATGCAAGTCCGTACAGATCTACTGAGATAAAAATGTGGGCTATGTGTTGAATGCTTAACTGAGTTTGTCAGTTAGTGACGCAAACTAAACGCTTATTATCCTAGCCGTGAAGGCGGGGGTGGATAATTGTGTGGGTGAAACACAGGAAAATAATGAATAATGTTGCTGAAGAGTGTTACCTATGAGGTCATTCTATGACTTAGGCTATTCGATTCATCAACATATTTACCAAAAATTTTACTGATGTTCAGACAGGTTCAGTCTCTGGTGATAAGAAGAATAAAAGTCAGATGAGTCAAGAGAAAGAGAGGTTAGGATAGAGAAGGAGGGTTTCTTCGTGCGGGGGTGAACTGGCTCCACACTAAGGTCTACGATAGGGCCCATAGGTAGAGGGCGCTATGGAGTCTTAGAAAAGTCAGTAAAATCATTAAATGAATAACTGAAATAAAGAAAATAAGGCAATTGGGAGTTAATCCTAACACCTTAAAGATTGCAATCTGATTATTTTGATCAAAGTTTAAATTAAATTAAGTTGGTTTAATTAAAATTTAAGTATTATCAAATACAATTCTAACTGCCAGGCACAGAATGTAAGAAACCCTGATTCAAATAAAGAAAAATCAAACCATCAAAACAATAATGGAATAATATTAATTATCATTATAGTTTGTATATAATAACAAATAATAAACATTCTCATACAGTAAACGGTAAAATAAAACAAAAGAAGAGACTGGCTGAGACTGCACACAAAGCGTTGCCCAAACAAAATGGGAAAGTCGTGCAGAGAAGAGACAGGAGAAGTGTTAAGACACTTTAAGACAAACTGACCTCTAGTGTTAGTAGAAGGTTATATGTCTTCTGCCGAACTTCCGGTTCCACAATTCTGTGTGGAATTAAACTTACGTTTACGCGCAATTTCTATGGCGACGAGTGTAATTTCATCGCGTGTCTAATGTGTCAGTTTTCTGAACACGGGTACATGGCTTTCCAACCTACACGAACAATAAACACACAAAACTACACTATAACTGACTAACGGGATTTCTTCGCCGTCCTGAAAGTTATTTGTGTACTTGGTCGGGATTTCTTCGCCGACCGTAACATAAAACAAAAACACAACTTGATCAAGATTTTTGTTAAACCCCCCTTTAAATAGTAAAACTGACCCGGAGTTATTTACTAATAAAATCCGCTGGGTTAAGCGAATGGGAGAAACATTATCAGTCAGCTACACTGATTGTTCACCCCAGGGAGCGCAATAGCTTAGTTAATTTGCACTGGAATACACATCAGTTACACCTAGCTATGCATTAACAATAAGGCCTTTAGATAAGACGAGGGAGGAACATCGCTCGCTCTGTCTTCTTCGCGCTAAAAGAGGATTTCTTCGCTCAATGTAGGCGGTAAAATAATAATATAGTGCGTTATAAAGAGATTTCTTCGTCTTTATATTGTCACTAAATCTTTGACAGACGCTGAGGTTTTCTCTGTGAGAAGCTCAAGAGTCTTCCAAGGATAGGTGGGCGGGTCCACACCTTCATTCATACATATCAAAGTGCCATTTAAAAGAGTATTCGGTTTCAATAAACACACGTAAAAACACACATGAATAGTCACTGAGTTCTGCTCACAAAACAAGGTTTAAAACTGTGCCCTCATTCTCCACCAATTTATGTAGCGATTTTAGCTGCATGTTGAATTAAGGATGAGTTTACTCAACAAATAAGATTCTCCACCAGATCTATCAAGATCAAACATATATGAAATGAGTTATTTAAAACGTCAATTTCAGTCAAGGAATTAGTTTAGCTCAAAGGAAAATATGTATAATAATCGTCATTACACATACATATTTTACAATTCTGATTAGCAGTATAGTGATAAAAATCCTATATGTATCCGTCCAGCAAATGCATCAATGATTTTATACACTAACGTTATCTCATTACTATAAGTAACGTGACTTTAACAAACAGAATTAAGAGCAGAGGTAGCATAGATCGAAACACAGTTTAAGTGACCAAGTTTGTAAGCCTGAACACAGAGAACTCATCACAAATGCCTTTATGGGTTTTTATTAAACTCTACTCTACATGGTAAACAAAATGACGACAAACAAATACATGAAACACAAGTGCGCTACGAAGCGCAGAGAGAGAGAGAGAGAGAGAGAGATGGCCGCGAGGCAGGTAAAACATGTCTGAAAACCAATAGAATCATTTTTAACAAAGAGGCACGCTCTTAACGCAGCTACTCTGTATTTAGAAACGGATACTTGCAATCTCGATGTTGGACCAATATCCGTATTCGTGTGGATGGAAATCTTGAATGGTTTCAGAATGCAGTCCTGTTGAAACGCTGAGTTTAGGTCCTGAGTCCGGAGTTCCATGGCTTAATCGGGGACCCCAGAGGGGGGGCCCCAAGCGGGGGTGTACGTTAGATTGTCCTCTTTCTTTTCCCTTCCAATTCCTAAATCAAAAGACGCTCCGAAGTGGATCGGTGATGGTGTTTTAAATGCATACCTGCCCTGCCCCCAGATGGTCTGTGGGCCAATGCCACGAAGGAGATCCGTGGGCCAAAGAGAGGTCCTTTCTCATGGCGCCTCATTTGCATGGCTCTGACAGTATGGTCAGTTAGCATTTAATACCTAAACTTAGTTATGGACAAAGTATGATGCATGCTATGTTTTTATAACATAGCTCATCATATAGGGAATTCAGAGATGTGTAGTTACATATGAAACATGCAAGTCTTTGAGCTGTGAATCCTCCCAACGTATGAATACATCAAATGAACCCTAAATCAAAACTTGCATATCTAACAGTTACAGAGTATTTATAATGGCACGAGCGCCAACATATAACCAGACATTTAGATACATTTTTATGAAAGGACAGTTTAAGCACATAGGTTCCTATTTGTCAGAGAAATTTCTCTGGTTAGCTCAGATGTTAAGTAAGAGGTGAGACAGAGACTTAAAAGCAATGCTTTGAAGCTACGGAGTCGTAAATGTCCTACAGAGAAACCAAATGGTTATCACACTATCGGTGCAAGTTCCAAACGCAAACCCAGACTCATGGAGCCATACTTGCTTTGATCTTTAGATGATGGTATCTAGAAACCGGGACAAAAGGGAGTCAGGGGTTGAATGGCTTTTTTCACACTGATCCAGTCACTACATCAAAAAGTAAAACACGAGAGAAACTTTCGTTATTTGATTTATTGGGGAATGCCGCTCATGGCCCTCTCCGACAAGAACCTAGACTTGTGATGTTGAAATTAAGCTTTTCCCTCAATTGTATCATAAAATTGTTCATTACATCGTCAGTTACGCACAATCAGTTACACAATCTAATCATGACATTCAACAAACAACAAAAGAACACAGTCGAACAATCTGAAGTGACTATTTAGTTACGCACAAACAGTTACACAATCTAATCATGACATTCAATGAAAAACATTATAACACAGATGAACAATATGAGGTACAGATCCCTGTTAGTTACACACAATCAGTTACACAATCTAATCATGACAGTCAATGCACAACATTATAACACAGATGAACAATATGAGGTACAGATCCCTGTTAGTTACACACAATCAGATACACAAACTAATCATGACATTCAATGCACAACATTATAACACAGATTAACAATATGAGGTACAGATCCCTGTTAGTTACACACAATCAGATACACAAACTAATCATGACATTCAATGCACAACATTATAACACAGATGAACAATTTGAGGTACAGATCCCTGTTAGTTACACAATCAGATACACAATCTAATCATGACATTCAATGCACAACATTATAACACAGTTGAACAATATGAGGTACATATCCCTGTTAGTTACACACAATCAGTTACACAATCTAATCATGACATTCAATGCAAAACATTATAACACAGTTGAACAATATGAGGTACAGGGCCCATCATGACATTAAACGCACAACATTATAACACAGATGAACAAAATGAGGTACAAATCCCTGTTAGTTACACAAAATCAGATACACAATCTAATCATGACATTCAATGCACAACATTATAACACAGTTGAACAATATGAGGTACATATCCCTGTTAGTTACACACAATCAGTTACACAATCTAATCATGACATTCAATGCAAAACATTATAACACAGTTGAACAATATGAGGTACAGGGCCCATCATGACATTAAACGCACAACATTATAACACAGATGAACAAAATGAGGTACAAATCCCTGTTAGTTACACAAAATCAGATACACAATCTAATCATGACATTCAATGCACAACATTATAACACAGTTGAACAATATGAGGTACAGATCCCTGTTAGTTACACACAATCAGTTACACTATCTAATCATGACATTCAATGCACAACATTATAACACAGTTGAACAATATGAGGTACAGGGCCCATCATGACATTAAGCGCACAACATTATAACACAGATGAACAAAATGAGGTACAAATCCCTGTTAGTTACACAAAATCAGATACACAATCTAATCATGACATTCAATGCACAACATTATAACACAGTTGAACAATATGAGGTACAGATCCCTGTTAGTTACACACAATCAGATACACAATCTAATCATGACATTCAATGCACAACATTATAACACAGATGAACAATTTGAGGTACAGATCCCATCATGACATTAAACGCACAACATTATAACACAGATGAACAATATGAGGTACAGATCCCTGTTAGTTACACACAATCAGATACACAATCTTATCATGACATTCAATGCACACAATATAACACAGTTGAACAATATGAGGCACAGATCCCTGTTAGTTACACACAATCAGATACACAATCTAATCATGACATTCAATGCACAACATTATAACACAGATGAACAATTTGAGGTACAGATCCCATCATGACATTAAACGCACAACATTATAACACAGATGAACAATATGAGGTACAGATCCCTGTTAGTTACACACAATCAGATACACAATCTAATCATGACATTAAACGCACAACATTATAACACAGATGAACAATATGAGGCACAGATCCCTCTTAGTTACACACAATCAGATACACAATCTAATCATGACATTCAATGCACAATATTATAACACAGATGAACAATTTGAGGTACAGATCCCATCATGACATTAAACGCACAACATTATAACACAGATGAACAATATGAGGTACATATCCCTGTTAGTTACACACAATCAGATACACAATCTAATCATGACATTCAATGCACAACATTATAACACAGATGAACAATTTGAGGTACAGATCCCATCATGACATTAAACGCACAACATTATAACACAGATGAACAATATGAGGTACAGATCCCTGTTAGTTACACACAATCAGATACACAATCTAATCATGACATTAAACGCACAACATTATAACACAGATGAACAATATGAGGTACAGATCCCTGTTAGTTACACACAATCAGATACACAATCTAATCATGACATTCAATGCACAACATTATAACACAGATGAACAATTTGAGGTACAGATCCCATCATGACATTAAACGCACAACATTATAACACAGATGAACAATATGAGGTACAGATCCCTGTTAGTTACACACAATCAGATACACAATCTAATCATGACATTAAACGCACAACATTATAACACAGATGAACAATATGAGGTACAGATCCCTGTTAGTTACACACAATCAGATACACAATCTGATCATGACATTCAATGCACAACATTAGAACACCGATGAAAAATCTGGCTCTGAAGTGCCAAATCCTCTTCGCTCTGAAGGGGCGAATCCTCTTCGCTCTGAAGGGGCGAATCCACTTGGCTCTGAAGGGGCGAATCCACTTGGCTCTGAAGGGGCGAATCCACTTGGCTCTGAAGGGGCGAATCCACTTGGCTCTGAAGGGGCGAATCCTCTTCGCTCTGAAGGGGCAAATCCTCTTCGCTCGGAAGGGGCAAATCCTCTTCGCTCCGAAGGGGCAAATCCTCTTGCCTCCGAAGGGGCAAACCCTCTTCGCTCCGAAGGGGCAAATCCTCTTCGCTCCGAAGGGGCAAATCCTCTTCGCTCTGTAGTGGCAAATCCTCTTCGCTCTGTAGTGGCAAATCCTCTTCGCACTGTAGTGGCAAATCCTCTTCGCTCTGTAGTGGCAAATCCTCTTCGCTCTGAAGGGGCAAATCCTCTTGGGTCTGTAGTGGCAAATCCTCTTCGCTATGTAGTGGCAAATCCTCTTCGTTCTGTAGTGGTAAAAAATCCTCTTCGCTCTGAAGGGGCAAATCCTCTTGGATCTGTAGTGGCAAATCCTCTTCGCTCTGTAGTGGCAAATCCTCTTCGCTCTGAAGGGGCAAATCCTCACATTATAGAGATGTGATGTTTGACTTTACACTCACACACGTGTTGATTCATTTCAGTGATGGTTTGTGTGCAGTTCTTCAATAGCAACATGACATCAGATGTTAAAACAGTTTGTATTTACCTTGTGTGTATTTTACTGAACCCTCATTTTTTTTTTTAAATATTACAAATCTCATTTTGTCACACTGATTTTATGTTGCTTTAACAAACTCACGGTTGAAACGATGACTTCGCTTCAACACACTTTCTGTGACGGAGCTCCTCTCAGGAGTGCACGTGTGTACTTTGAACCTGCAAAATTAGATTTTCATCTTAAATATTGTTTTCTAGAAGAAACTGGATGCACTGTTTCTCTCACTCAAGCAATAGTAGGTTTTAAAATTAAAATGCCAAACTTTCCCAGGTTATGTTTGTTGTTCATTGA
Source organism: Triplophysa tibetana (assembly GCA_008369825.1). NCBI lineage: Eukaryota > Metazoa > Chordata > Actinopteri > Cypriniformes > Nemacheilidae > Triplophysa > Triplophysa tibetana. The sequence goes on along the minus strand of CM017910.1, from coordinate 15,217,834 downwards.
TGCTAACGGGCCTGAAACTTCTGAACTTATATAAAATAAAAACACAATTCAAATGACAGATTCACATCGACTTCACTTTGACAAGAGCAGTTTTCCAGTTATGATATTAATAGCCGTGACTATAGACATGGGGTTAATACTACACACATGATAATATTGGTAATACAGCATCATTGACAGCTTTCTACGCTCACATATTCAGATTGATTCACTACAAAAACACACACAATATAAACTCAATGAAACATGATTTTAACTGATGGCACTCAATTCAACTCATTCAGCTCAATGACGTCACCTTTGTGAACACTGTTGATTCTGATGGGCTTCATGTTTCAGGAGCTGATCGTGTTTCTATTGCTATTAAGACATGATAGATCCTCTCGCCTGATATCACATCTGTTCAACTCTAACAATTTTGTGTAATATTCCTTGATTTACTCATTTTACAGTCGGATTATTGTAATGTATTTTCATAGCAAACGGTTGTTTTTTTAAACGTGCTGTAAAGTTATATTGTGCTTCGGCCAAGATAATCTTGTAGTAATTGTCAAATATTGTCACAGGACTGCATCGAGAATACATGAAAAGACTTTATATTGGTTTGTGTGAAGTTTACACACACTTGAGGTCGATAACAACTCATGTTTATCACTCACCTCGCGCTGCTGTGAAGTCGCGCGCTGCTCTGAGCTCTTCTGCAGATCAGAAACCGCGAACCGATGTGAGATCTTACACAGATCAGACAGCGAACACAGATTCTCAATCGTATCAAAGTAAAGATGTAAGCGATCAGACTCGAGGAGTGAACTGGTCACCGACACAACTGTTTGCACTGATAACATCTGGCTGTGGACGCGCGAGGCTTTAATGACGTCGGGTAGAAGGCAAAGCAGCCAATCAGAAGCGAGAGTCGAGTTGAAACAATTGCTGCCGCAACGCAGAAGACTGTCACTTGATCTTCATCTTCGAGTTTTGCGTTTGATTCAAACATCATTTACTCATCTTCGTGTTATTCAAAAGCATACTACACTTTACCACATATACATAATATACATTTAGCACAATAAATAAGTCACTTACCGCATATTTAAGTACAAATTATTTGTAAGTTATTTTTTTTTAATGTTGTCATTTATGTATGTGCTTCATGTACAGCAATGTCCCTGTTTATACGACTCTGTGCTTCAGTGTAAGTTTGTACACCCATATATGGGCAGAGTCTTTCTGTTGTGAAATGTTGATTTATTCATGAAGTTAATGAATCAATTGAGTTTATTTTACGAATGATGATTGATCTTTGGTGATGACACCTGCTGTCCATGAAGTTTGAGTGTAAAAGAAGTTCATGTAAAGTTAGAGGTTTCGCTGCCGTTTGAGTAAGTTTGAAATGTTTTAGATGTAACGTCATCATTAGGGTGGGGAGGATTTTCTTTAGTGGGGTAGATGGACATTTGTTTGATTTCTTGTCCCATTTCTTTGTCTGTTGCAAAATGAGTTAGACACACTGCTTGTGGTTTTAAATGTTCTTTGTATGTAGTCTTTGCTTTAAATCATCAGGAAGTGATGATGGTGTAATGAGATTTCGTCTGTTTTAATCAAGCTAGAGATGCTGATGTTTGTCAATAGCGGTGTGTAAGATACACAGATACTGCCTTCGTCAACAATTGTAAATAAGATGTTTTAAACTGTTACACACAAACATCAAAACTCAGCATACAAATCTCATTAACGGTGACAATCAATAAAACGTAAATGCTGCAGTGCCTTCTTTGTAATGGAATACCATCAAACAATTACCGATTAACAGTGACACTGAGCATGCATCTGGATTTTTTAACCACAACTGTTGAATTGTGTAGGATGAGTGTTTAAGTCTTAGCATGTGTTGGAAATGTTTTAGGAACCTCTGATCAAATCTTTCAAATTGCATTTTACCACTCTAGCTGCATTTTATTATAACAAATATCACTAATTTTATGTGTCTCGTACACTAAGCCAATGTTTCTATTCAATAAAAAGACAGGACTGTGCATTGCTTTCACATGTATGTTTATAACACTGTGTAAGAAGGTTCAGCTTGTGGCTAAGGTAGAGGACGAGGTTGGTGAGCCTGACACGGGTTTTTATTAAAGATTCTAAAAGCACAAAGAGATTCCAAAATAGCAAAGTAAATCGGTGGCGAATTCCCCAGCACACCGTAAAATTCTTTTGTCTCGGATTAGTAGTCCAGTTATAGTTCCAGTCGCAATCACTCCCTCTTCAATCTCCCTTGTTCAGTGATGAAGGGGAGAAATCTAGTCACATTATCTACCTGAAAAGGAAGAAAAGGAATTGACAAGACCACACAGATGAGACTTTTTGCAATTTAAAAAAAAACTTTTAAATGATATTCTCACCTCCTGTTTGAAATCTTCATTCTGGAGGTCTTTCTCCAGGTACTTGGCAAATTCTTTCAGGAGCGGATGATCCAGAGAGTGTTTCTGACACAGTCCCTTCTCTGCCATCAGCTTCCTCGCATTCCACTGCATGTCGGGCTCGCTGAAATGCGAAAAACAAAGCATGTTATAAAAGTGCATATAAGGGAGTATAACAAAGTTCAAAACAAAGAGCTTTATTCTCACATCTGAGAGGTCACTGCCAACCTCAGAGGGCTCAGTCTCCTCAGTCTCTGCCACAGCTGGTGGTTGTGGGGTCGTGCGGTGAAAGGCATTGGTGCCACTGCACGTAGCAACATCAGTCACCACCAGCACCTCAATCCATCTTTGAGAAAGAATTGAAACAAAGCTAAATTCACAGGTCCTGGAAATCACACAAAGAAAAACCAAGACGACACATTTTTCCTTCACCAACCTGTCGATGGGACTGGAGTCCAACATGATCTTTGCCAAGTGGCCAGAACTGAAGACTATGCCAGTCTGCAGAATCTCCAGAGAATTGGTCTTGGCTTCCTCCACCAGCTCAGCGATGGCCTCGATGTGTCATTTTTCACGCAAACCCTGCGCAGCTGAACAGACAGAGAGGCCAGGGTCTTCATGCACTTTGTGCACACAAGGTAGTTCCAATTGTAAGCTTGCGAATACACAAAACAACAGCAACACTTCATTCACATGGTATTCTGAGAGATGGTTTTGTACACATGCGAAGGTGTAAATGAAGCTGCAACTGCTGCTAAATATAATGATCATCTGAATGGAGACATTAGTGAGTCAGAATCAGTCCAGGACCAGGGCTGATCAAATTATGACTGACTTAAGGCTTTTAAATAAATGAACTAAAATCATACAAACCTACACTTTTAACCATTTCTGTAGACATTAAGGTATTACTGGCAGTAGTTTGTTCAAAGATAACTGAACATTAAACATCGACAAATCTTTATCTTGACAGAAAAAAACGAAGTTTGTTACTTTCACCCATTTGAAACCCTTTTAAACTCTTGAGCTTTTATTTATTTTTGCGAAAAAACAAGACAACAATGCTATACAAATCTTGTCAACTTACCTTTAAGGATCCATTCTTGAATGAAGTAGAAGGTTTTCCAAAATCAAAATCGAAAAACTGCAGCAAAAGAAATCTGCGTTTGATGTTCTAGCAGAAAGTGGGTGACTGGTCCTGTGGGGTCTCCTCGTTTATCTCTACCTGAGAGGGAGGGTCTGGAAATGGGAGTGGCTTCATCAGTCATTTCAGTTTCAAACAAGTTTTAAAATAAAGTTAAATGACTTTATAGTACATATAGTTGTATTTTTGTTAAAGTGACTTTTTTGTACAATTTTACCAAACCTAGTGAGTGCCCATGAGCCTCAGTTTCACCAGACTTTGGACCAAGTGTTGTATCAAGTTGGGGTCTGTGAGATTTTTGAAGCCGCCCTACCACCAAAATCCACTAGGGGGCCCATAGGCTTCCTTTGGTTTTAACACGTGGTCTGAAATTTGACCACAACAGATATTGAGATGCTTTTTGCTCATCCTTTTTTTATTTTCCAATTAACAGACACATTAAAAAGTGCAAAAGCACAGAAACAATATAAAACAATACATTTGTATGAAACTACACTTTTATTGCACACTAATTTATGAATCAATTATCATTTATGTTTCATTTTCTCTTCCGAAATAGATTTTTATTCGAGACACTGATCAGATGTGTATTCTAGAGTCTTGGACCTTTCCAATGATATACAGTTTGTCGCGATTCGATTAGAAATTACTCGCACAATATTGACGCAAACTTCGCGTTATGTTTCCCATATACGGGCCGCTGACTGTTACGCCCCATGGCTCGAAAACGACGCAACAAAAACGGGGACACACAAGAAAGTGCAAATAATGTATAGAATTTATTAACGAAATTAAACTATACATGAGAAAAACAATAGCGCATGAAATAGTCAGGAGTCTCGCAAAACTTTTGCGTTCTCTGGCAAAACTTTTGCGTTCTCTAGAAAAACATTCAAACGTCCTGTTATTCAACTCCGTACATTAACAATGGAGCGGTTCATACTAGATTCTTGTGAGCTAAACGTTGTTATAACACAAACAACACATTATTCTTAGACAAGGATCAAAAACTAAGTCTTCCTCAAAACGAGAATATAAATGTATCTCTATATGAGCAGGCAACATGGGGTAGTCCAAAGAGACCGTCTACAAAGTGACTGTAAATCCGAAAAGCGTTATTTAAATAATTGACATTAAAAACTTAAATGTTACACACTGTAGTCTCACCAAATTCAGATTACAATGCAACAAATAATGTGCATAAACAGTACAACTTTTTCAAGCAATAAAAAAAAATGAATGCATTACAAAAATAACAAAAAATGAGGCATAATCAGTATCAGATGCAGATCAGAAGCTTGGTAAAGTCCTTGTCTATGATCTGTGGGCATGGTTATACTGGCCTGTAGCCTTCTTGGAGGGCTTGATGATATCTGAGGGGGGCTCCCATTTGAAGCAGGGCTCCAGATTGGCAATCTTTATGGTCATTATTGATGACAGGGTGCCATCCAATGCTAGGCTGTTTCTCCTCTTGGTTTTGTTAAGTCCCACGACTGAAAACACCCTCTCAGCATCTGCGTTTGCATGGGGCAACACTAGGACCAGTTTGGCGACGACAGCAAGCCTTTCGAATTCTTTGGCTCCTGTCACCTATGGAAAATGCACCAAGAGCACAATGAAAAAACATATCTTGATTTTTGATTGTTTAATACTGTACGTATACTGTAGGTTTAATACTGTACGTATACAATAGGGAAACCCACCACCAGGCTCACACCTTCTACTGATCACCCAATCATCACACTAAATTCCAAAGATGTTTTCACTGCACTAAGCCGGATAAACGCGCGCAAAGCTGCTGGCCCAGATGGCATCCCTGGTCGTGTACTCCGAGCATTTGCGGAGCAGCTCGCTGGGGTCTTCACAGACATCTTCAACCTGTCCCTCGCCCAAGCAGTTGTTCCAGCATGTTTTAAATCCACCTCCATAGTGCCCATTCCAACCACAGGGCTACGTACTGAGCCCCTTTCTCTACTCCCTTTTCATACTCGACTGCAGGCCTGTGAATGGATCGAACTCCTTCATCAAGTTTGCAGACGAAACAACAGTGATTGGTCTCATCAGCAACAATGCTGAGACTGCTTACAGGGAGGAGGTACGGCACCTGGCCACATGGTTCTCAAACAACAACCTGCTCCCTAACACCTCCAAGACAAAGGAGATCCTCTTGGACTTCAGGAAGGCGGAAGGAGGCACACACGACCCCATCCACATTAATGGGATGGCTGTTGAACGTGTTTCCAGTTTTAAGTTCCTGGGGACCCATATTTCGGAGGACCTCTCCTGGACCACCAACACCTCATGCCTGGTCAAGAAGGCTCACCAGCGTCTCTTCTTTCTGAGGACACTGAAGAAGAACCAACTGTCTTCAACTATCCTGGTGAACTTCTATCGCTGCACGATAAAGAGCATCCTAACCGACTGTGTCACAGTCTGGTACGGGAACTGTTCTGTTGCTGAGCGCAAGGTACTGCAACGGGTGGTGAAAACAGCCCAGCGCATCACAGGGACTACATTCTCTTCCATTGAGGACATCCAGAAGAAACGCTGTCTGCGTCGAGCTCGCAGCATTCTCAAGGACTCCTCTCACCCCGCTCATAGACTGTATACTCTCCTGTCTTCCTGTAGGCGCTTCAGGTGCCTCCGGACAAGGACCAGCAGACTAGGAAACAGCTTTTTTTCCCAGAGCTGTTTCATTATTGAACTCTGCCCCCCCACTGATTCCACTACCCCTCATAACTTTAACTGTAATGCTGCTATTACATTGTTTACATTGCACTACAGGGCTGCCATGCATGACCGAACTGTACACACCAGTACTTCATGTTTCTGCTCTAACGGACTGTTTACACTTACATAGCATCATTTGCACTCTATACTGCTCACTTGCACACCAGGAATATTATACTGAATGCTCATTTGCACTAATGGACTACTTCAATAACTGCATTACCTCATCTACTGCACTGTAACTCTATTAACTGCATCTACTCATCTATTGCACCATAACTTCAATAACTGTATTAGTAACTCAGTAACTCTATTAACTGCATCTACTCATCTTTTGCACCATAACTTCAATAACTGTATTAACTCATCTACTGCACTGTAACCTTAATAGCTAATGTCTGTAACTAATGCACACTTAAGTCACTTGCACTATTGTATAGTCTAAATTGTTATCTGTTCATAACCACCTGCACATTAATGTTCTCAGTATATATCCTTCTGTATATATTGTCCATAGTACATACCGACTGTCATATTGTCATAGAACATTTGTATAGTATTTTCCTAATATTGTATTCTGTATTTATTCACACTGTATATCCTGCCCTTGCTATTTGCACTTCTGGTTAGACCTAAACTACATTTCGTTACACTGTTCTTGTATATGTGTAATGACAATGAAGTTGAATCTAATCTAATCTAGGTTGATCCATTAACAAAGTAAAGATAAAAACATGAATAATTTGCAACATGCATGACACATATGCATGCAACTACTTTTAGCAACAAATGTAGCCAAGCCACGTCTGCCAAAAGGAAAGACAGCAAAAAAAATGTTTACCTTATGTTTCCAGGTTGCCATTTTTGCCCAGAAGCTTTCCATTTCAGTTTCGTCCTGCAGGGATATCATTGACATGGTCTGATAATTTAGAAGCTCCTCACCCAGATGGTCATGCTCCTCTGGCACATGGTATGGGAGGAGATGAGGAAACCTATTTATGAAAATAGAGTAACAAGTTGATAAGTTTTATGTATATTGTCATCAACCAGCAGCAGTTAATACGCATCTTTGAGGAGAAGCCACATAAGAACATCTCATGTGCAGTTTAGGAGTGAACATACCCTATCATAAAATGCAGGGTTTTTTAGCTAAGATGATCGACAATAATTAGAGAAAAAAACTAACCTTTCAATAAAGTACCGGACATCTTCAATGTCACTTTCTGCCCTGTTGGTTGTTCTTTCTGTCCTGTCTGTTGTTCCTCTGCATGTGCGTCTATTCACCCTGTCTGTTGCTCCTCTATCTGTTTGTCAGTTTATCCTGTTGTTGCTTTCTCTGTCCTGTCTCCTTCTCTCTCTGTCTTTTGTGTTGCTCCTCTGTTTGTCCTGTCATTTCTATCAGTCGTTCTGGTTGTTCTTCCAGTGTGTTTGTCTGTCTTTTCTCAATTGGCTGGTTCTTTAAATGAAATAAAAGGTTTCGCTTTTGTCCTGGCAAAGGTCTCTTACGGGAAATCTTTGAAACCTTAAAGAATTTATGGTCACGTTGGTTTAATAACTCAACTCTCAGTTACAAAAACATGCCTACTTCTATTGAGCAAATTTCCTGTATTTATGCTCAATTCTTTGGAATACTTCTTACCTTTTCGAAGAGCTGTTTGGTCCTGCAGATGAGAAAAAGTCATCCACACAGAGTCCTTTTCTTTGGCCTTTTAATAAAAAGATAAATGCCATGTGAGTAAATAAACAATGATTTGAGCTGATGTTTTGAGTATGCAGTATACCACGTTAAAAAGGTGCTGCTGCTTTTTATGACAGCTGAGTTTACATTCACCACACTAAATCATAATAACAGACACATGCACAAACAAATGATTTATTTCAAGATTTAAAGTGTAAGAGAGGGAGTACACTCAATTGGACGACATTTAAATGTTACATACCTAGTCTCAGATTCATCATCAGACTTCTCGAGGTGGTAGTTTATCCCCTTGTATTTCGGGCTATATCTTCTTCTGTTGCTAACTTCGGGGCACAGACAACCGGCAACGCCATCTACCGTCGGGGAGTTTAAAATGAACTAACGAGTCTCGCCTAAATGCGCCCCCATGCAGTTTTACGCCAGGCAGTTTTACGCCCCTGCTGTTCCTTATTTCTCCAGTAGGGGGAGTTGATTGACAAAATAAAACATGAATCAAACTGCTAACCAAATATCTTTAGTTACCATGATTTTTTGTTGACATTGTAACGATATGCAGAACAGTTTAAAGTATTCGTGTATTTACCTACTGATGGTCTTAATACATAGCTTACAGGAGACAATTGATTTACAATTGCAAGTTCAAAGTGAAAATTTGCGTTTATAATTCATACAAGTTCAGAGAGATTTATTTAACTTAAACTTTTTTAAATAACAAGACAGTACAACTGCATGATCATTTAATATTTTTTTAATTATTTCCAAGTATTATTACAAACGAAATCAATAATATCACAGCATAATTGGCCTAATTAGCCAGCCAACAACTACTATTAAGAAAACAAGATACACGATTAATTGAGCACTAACAATCACAAACGTGATAAAACCCACATAAGGTGCTAATACATTTTAATCCAGATCATTAAGTTAAAATATTTAATGGAAAATATCAAAGAAGTATATTGTATGAACAATAGATAATTTGATCATCTCTTTAACAACTCAGATCAAGATCCATATGGGACTTATGTTTTTAATTTGAGTTTGAACATGTTTGTGGTTGTTGGTGCTCAATTATTGATTTTTTTATAAAAAACTTGTGTGTGTGCAGCTAAACTGAAATAGTTTATATATAATATAGAATGCACGTTAACAGGGCTAGAAGAATATCTTACCAGGACAGGCCATCTCGCATTGACTACAGAGACAAAATAAGAATAAATTATAAAGAAAATAAATATGAAACTGAGTAAGAGATATAGAGTTGGCATACACGTGGTTAGCTAAGGTGGATCCAGACACAACACTGACCTGGTCGCCAATAAGTATTAATTGTATTGTCTTTGAGTTTAAATTACACTCAACAATATCTATATTATATATATATATATATATATATATATATATATATTAAGATGTTTAAATTAATTCATAACAATATCAATCAATCGTCAAAAAACGATGCATGTTGGACCATTTCTTAGTAAGGAAAACGATTATTTACCATTCCTCTAACTCGCGGTAGACGACGAAGTTATCTGTTAGGTCTGTTCTGGTGATTCATACTGAACAGCGAACCCCTACTGGAGAAAAAAGGAACAACAGGGTCCTAAAACTGCATGGAGCGTAAAACCGCCTGGGGCGCAAAACTGCATGCTCCAGGTCTGCAGACTCCCCCTTCTCGCCTGGGGCGCAAAACTGCATGCTACTGGTCTGCAGACTCCCCCTTCTCAGTCTCGCCCCGTGATCGTATTTTTTTTTTGCGTGAGTACTTAGATGTGTGGCGTGAGTGCGTGTAAACACAGGCAAATCCGTGTGTCACACGGCGAAAGCGTGAGAGTTGGCAGCACTGGTGAAGTGTATGAATGAAGTGAAGCTAAATGTATAACGTAACCAAAGTCAAATCAAGCAATACAAATGAAACCTAGTCCAAAAGGGCCGCGCTCCCGGTCAATGGTAAATGACCCTTTTTAAAGGCATGACCGGAAATCAGCAGCAGGTGTCCTCAATAAACAAATCCGGGGACACGCAACGATAAAGCAGGGGCTGTCACACTGACAATTAAGTTTAATTCAACATATATATAATGAACTGCTAAATACATTTATATATCGCAAATATGCATTTAACTACATGCACAAACAATGATTTACTGCGTTCGCCTCTCATTTCACGACACTCAAATTCCCAGAATGCTTTGCAGCATAAACAAACACGGCGGCACCCGTGAGTGAATTTGAACGAATGAACAATTCAAAAAGTAAAACACGAGAGAAACTTTCGTTATTTGATTTATTGGGGAATGCCGCTCATGGCCCTCTCCGACAAGAACCTAGACTTGTGATGTTGAAATTAAGCTTTTCCCTCAATTGTATCATAAAATTGTTCATTACATCGTCAGTTACGCACAATCAGTTACACAATCTAATCATGACATTCAACAAACAACAAAAGAACACAGTCGAACAATCTGAAGTGACCATTTAGTTACGCACAAACAGTTACACAATCTAATCATGACATTCAATGAAAAACATTATAACACAGATGAACAATATGAGGTACAGATCCCTGTTAGTTACACACAATCAGTTACACAATCTAATCATGACATTCAATGCACAACGTCATAACACAGATGAACAATATGAGGTACAGATCCCTATTAGTTACACACAATCAGTTACACAATCTAATCATGACATTCAATGCACAACATGACAACCCCGATGAACAATCTGAGGTACAGATCCCTGTTAGTGACACACAATCAGATACACAATCTTATCATGACATTCAATGCACAACATGACAAGACCGATGAACAATCTGAGGTACAGATCCCTGTTAGTTACACAATCAGATACACAATCTAATCATGACATTCAATGCACAACATTATAACACAGTTGAACAATATGAGGTACAGATCCCTGTTAGTTACACACAATCAGTTACACAATCTAATCATGACATTCAATGCAAAACATTATAACACAGTTGAACAATATGAGGTACAGGGCCCATCATGACATTAAACGCACAACATTATAACACAGATGAACAAAATGAGGTACAAATCCCTGTTAGTTACACAAAATCAGATACACAATCTAATCATGACATTCAATGCAAAACATTATAACACAGTTGAACAATATGAGGTACAGATCCCTATTAGTTACACACAATCAGATACACAATCTTATCATGACATTCAATGCACAACATGACAAGACCGATGAACAATCTGAGGTACAGATCCCTGTTAGTTACACACAATCAGATACACAAACTAATCATGACATTCAATGCACAACATGACAAGACCGATGAACAATCTGAGGTACAGATCCCTGTTAGTTACACAATCAGATACACAATCTAATCATGACATTCAATGCACAACATTATAACACAGTTGAACAATATGAGGTACATATCCCTGTTAGTTACACACAATCAGTTACACAATCTAATCATGACATTCAATGCAAAACATTATAACACAGTTGAACAATATGAGATACAGGGCCCATCATGACATTAAACGCACAACATTATAACCCAGATGAACAAAATGAGGTACAAATCCCTGTTAGTTACACAAAATCAGTTACACTATCTAATCATGACATTCAATGCAAAACATTATAACACAGTTGAACAATATGAGGTACAGATCCCTATTAGTTACACACAATCAGATACACAATCTTATCATGACATTCAATGCACAACATGACAAGACCGATGAACAATCTGAGGTACAGATCCCTGTTAGTTACACACAATCAGATACACAAACTAATCATGACATTCAATGCACAACATGACAAGACCGATGAACAATCTGAGGTACAGATCCCTGTTAGTTACACACAATCAGATACACAATCTAATCATGACATTCAATGCACAACATTATAACACAGATGAACAATTTGAGGTACAGATCCCATCATGACATTAAACGCACAACATTATAACACAGATGAACAATATGAGGTACAGATCCCTGTTAGTTACACACAATCAGATACACAATCTTATCATGACATTCAATGCACACAATATAACACAGTTGAACAATATGAGGCACAGATCCAGGTTAGTTACACACAATCAGATACACAATCTAATCATGACATTCAATGCACAATATTATAACACAGATGAACAATTTGAGGTACAGATCCCATCATGACATTAAACACACAACATTATAACACAGATGAACAATATGAGGTACATATCCCTGTTAGTTACACACAATCAGATACACAATCTAATCATGACATTCAATGCACAATATTATAACACAGATGAACAATTTGAGGTACAGATCCCATCATGACATCAAACGCACAACATTATAACACAGTTGAACAATATGAGGTAGAGATCCCTGTTAGTTACACACAATCAGATACACAATCTAATCATGACATTCAATGCACAACATTATAACACAGATGAACAATTTGAGGTACAGATCCCATCATGACATTAAACACACAACATTATAACACAGATGAACAATATGAGGTACAGATCCCTGTTAGTTACACACAATCAGATACACAATCTAATCATGACATTAAACGCACAACATTATAACACAGATGAACAATATGAGGTACAGATCCCTGTTAGTTACACACAATCAGATACACAATCTAATCATGACATTCAATGCACAACATTATAACACAGATGAACAATTTGAGGTACAGATCCCATCATGACATTAAACGCACAACATTATAACACAGATGAACAATATGAGGTACAGATCCCTGTTAGTTACACACAATCAGATACACAATCTGATCATGACATTCAATGCACAACATTAGAACACCGATGAAAAATCTGGCTCTGAAGTGCCAAATCCTCTTCGCTCTGAAGGGGCGAATCCACTTGGCTCTGAAGGGGCGAATCCACTTGGCTCTGAAGGGGCGAATCCACTTGGCTCTGAAGGGGCGAATCCACTTGGCTCTGAAGGGGCGAATCCTCTTCGCTCGGAAGGGGCAAATCCTCTTCGCTCGGAAGGGGCAAATCCTCTTCGCTCGGAAGGGGCAAATCCTCTTCGCTCCGAAGGGGCAAATCCTCTTGCCTCCGAAGGGGCAAATCCTCTTCGCTCCGAAGGGGCAAATCCTCTTCGCTCCGAAGGGGCAAATCCTCTTCGCTCCGAAGGGGCAAATCCTCTTCGCTCTGTAGGAGCAAATCCTCTTCGCTCTGTAGTGGATAATCCTCTTCGCTCTGTAGTGGCAAATCCTCTTCGCTCTGAAGGGGCAAATCCTCTTCGCTATGTAGTGGCAAATCCTCTTCGTTCTGTAGTGGTAAAAAATCCTCTTCGCTCTGAAGGGGCAAATCCTCTTGGATCTGTAGTGGCAAATCCTCTTCGCTCTGTAGTGGCAAATCCTCTTCGCTCTGAAGGGGCAAATCCTCACATTATAGAGATGTGATGTTTGACTTTACACTCACACACGTGTTGATTCATTTCAGTGATGGTTTGTGTGCAGTTCTTCAATAGCAACATGACATCAGATGTTAAAACAGTTTGTATTTACCTTGTGTGTATTTTACTGAACCCTCAATTTTTTTTTTTAAATATTACAAATCTCATTTTGTCACACTGATTTTATGTTGCTTTAACAAACTCACGGTTGAAACGATGACTTCGCTTCAACACACTTTCTGTGACGGAGCTCCTCTCAGGAGTGCACGTGTGTACTTTGAACCTGCAAAATTAGATTTTCATCTTAAATATTGTTTTCTAGAAGAAACTGGATGCACTTTTTCTCTCACTCAAGCAATAGTAGGTTTTAAAATTAAAATGCCAAACTTTCCCAGGTTATGTTTGTTGTTCATTGATGCTAACGGGCCTGAAACTTCTGAACTTATATAAAATAAAAACACAATTCAAATGACAGATTCACATCGACTTCACTTTGACAAGAGCAGTTTTCCAGTTATGATATTAATAGCCGTGACTATAGACATGGGGTTAATACTACACACATGATAATATTGGTAATACAGCATCATTGACAGCTTTCTACGCTCATATATTCAGATTGATTCACTACAAAAACACACACAATATGAACTCAATGAAACATGATTTTAACTGATGGCACTCAATTCAACTCATTCAGCTCAATGACGTCACCTTTGTGGACACTGTTGATTCTGATGGGCTTCATGTTTCAGGAGCTGATCGTGTTTCTATTGCTATTAAGACATGATAGATCCTCTCGCCTGATATCACATCTGTTCAACTCTAACAATTTTGTGTAATATTCCTTGATTTACTCATTTTACAGTCGGATTATTGTAATGTATTTTCATAGCAAACGGTTGTTTTTTTAAACGTGCTGTAAAGTTATATTGTGCTTCGGCCAAGATAATCTTGTAGTAATTGTCAAATATTGTCACAGGACTGCATCGAGAATACATTAAAAGACTTTATATTGGTTTGTGTGAAGTTTACACACACTTGAGGTCGATAACAACTCATGTTTATCACTCACCTCGCGCTGCTGTGAAGTCGCGCGCTGCTCTGAGCTCTTCTGCAGATCAGAAACCGCGAACCGATGTGAGATCTTACACAGATCAGACAGCGAACACAGATTCTCAATCGTATCAAAGTAAAGATGTAAGCGATCAGACTCGAGGAGTGAACTGGTCACCGACACAACTGTTTGCACTGATAACATCTGGCTGTGGACGCGCGAGGCTTTAATGACGTCGGGAAGAAGGCAAAGCAGCCAATCAGAAGCGAGAGTCGAGTTGAAACAATTGCTGCCGCAACGCAGAAGACTGTCACTTGATCTTCATCTTCACTTTGAGTTTTGCGTTTGATTCAAACATCATTTACTCATCTTCGTGTTATTCAAAAACATACTACACTTTACCACATATACATAATATACATTTAGCACAATAAATAAGTCACTTACCGCATATTTAAGTACAAATTATTTGTAAGTTATTTGTTTTTAATGTTGTCATTTATGTATGTGCTTCATGTACAGCAATGTCCCTGTTTATACGAGTCTGTGCTTCAGTGTAAGTTTGTACACCCATATATGGGCAGAGTCTTTCTGTTGTGAAATGTTGATTTATTCATGAAGTTAATGAATCAATTGAGTTTATTTTACGAATGATGATTGATCTTTGGTGATGACACCTGCTGTCCATGAAGTTTGAGTGTAAAAGAAGTTCATGTAAAGTTAGAGGTTTCGCTGCCGTTTGAGTAAGTTTGAAATGTTTTAGATGTAACGTCATCATTAGGGTGGGGAGGATTTTCTTTAGTGGGGTAGATGGACATTTGTTTGATTTCTTGTCCCATTTCTTTGTCTGTTGCAAAATGAGTTAAACAGACACACTGCTTGTGGTTTTAAATGTTCTTTGTATGTAGTCTTTGCTTTAAATCATCAGGAAGTGATGATGGTGTAATGAGATTTCGTCTGTTTTAATCAAGCTAGAGATGCTGATGTTTGTCAATAGCGGTGTGTAAGATACACAGATACTGCCTTCGTCAACAATTGTAAATAAGATGTTTTAAACTGTTACACACAAACATCAAAACTCAGCATACAAATCTCATTAACGGTGACAATCAATAAAACGTAAATGCTGCAGTGCCTACTTTGTAATGGAATACAATCAAACAATTACCGATTAACAGTGACACTGAGCATGCATCTGGATTTTTTAACCACAACTGTTGAATTGTGTAGGATGAGTGTTTAAGTCTTAGCATGTGTTGGAAATGTTTTAGGAACCTCTGATCAAATCTTTCAAATTGCATTTTACCACTCTAGCTGCATTTTATTATAACAAATATCACTAATTTTATGTGTCTCGTACACTAAGCCAATGTTTCTATTCAATAAAAAGACAGGACTGTGCATTGCTTTCACATGTATGTTTATAACACTGTGTAAGAAGGTTCAGCTTGTGGCTAAGGTAGAGGACGAGGTTGGTGAGCCTGACACGGGTTTTTATTAAAGATTCTAAAAGCACAAAGAGATTCCAAAATAGCAAAGTAAATCGGTGGCGAATTCCCCAGCACACCGTAAAATTCTTTTGTCTCGGATTAGTAGTCCAGTTATAGTTCCAGTCGCAATCACTCCCTCTTCAATCTCCCTTGTTCAGTGATGAAGGGGAGAAATCTAGTCACATTATCTACCTGAAAAGGAAGAAAAGGATTTGACAAGACCACACAGATGAGACTTTTTGCAATGTTAAAAAAAAACTTTTAAATGATATTCTCACCTCCTGTTTGAAATGTTCATTCTGGAGGTCTTTCTCCAGGTACTTGGCAAATTCTTTCAGGAGCGGATGATCCAGAGAGTGTTTCTGACACAGTCCCTTCTCTGCCATCAGCTTCCTCGCATTCCACTGCATGTCGGGCTCGCTGAAATGCGAAAAACAAAGCATGTTATAAAAGTGCATATAAGGGAGTATAACAAAGTTCAAAACAAAGAGCTTTATTCTCACATCTGAGAGGTCACTGCCAACCTCAGAGGGCAGTCTCCTCAGTCTCTGCCACAGCTGGTGGTTGTGGGGTCGTGCGGTGAAAGGCATTGGTGCCACTGCACGGAGGAACATCAGTCACCACCAGCACCTCAATCCATCTTTGAGAAAGAATTGAAACAAAGCTAAATTCACAGGTCCCGGAAATCACACAAAGAAAAACCAAGACGACACATTTTTCCTTCACCAACCTGTCGATGGGACTGGAGTCCAACATGATCTTTGCCAAGTGGCCAGAACTGAAGACTATGCCAGTCTGCAGAATCTCCAGAGAATTGGTCTTGGCTTCCTCCACCAGCTCAGCGATGGCCTCCGATGTGTCATTTTTCACGCAAACCCTGCGCAGCTGAACAGACAGAGAGGCCAGGGTCTTCATGCACTTTGTGCACACAAGGTAGTTCCAATTGTAAGCTTGCGAATACACAAAACAACAGCAACACTTCATTCACATGGTATTCTGAGAGATGGTTTTGTACACATGCGAAGGTGTGAATGAAGCTGCAACTGCTGCTAAATATAATGATCATCTGAATGGAGACATTAGTGAGTCAGAATCAGTCCAGGACCAGGGCTGATCAAATTATGACTGACTTAAGGCTTTTAAATAAATGAACTAAAATCATACAAACCTACACTTTTAACCATTTCTGTAGACATTAAGGTATTACTGGCAGTAGTTTGTTCATAGATAACTGAACATTAAACATCGACAAATCTTTATCTTGACAGAAAAAAACGAAGTTTGTTACTTTCACCCATTTGAAACCCTTTTAAACTCTTGAGCTTTTATTTATTTTTGCGAAAAAACAAGACAACAATGCTATACAAATCTTGTCAACTTACCTTTAAGGATCCATTCTTGAATGAAGTAGAAGGTTTTCCAAAATCAAAATCCAAAAACTGCAGCAAAAGAAATCTGCGTTTGATGTTCTAGCAGAAAGTGGGTGACTGGTCCTGTGGGGTCTCCTCGTTTATATCTACCTGAGAGGGAGGGTCTGGAAATGGGAGTGGCTTCATCAGTCATTTCAGTTTCAAACAAGTTTTAAAATAAAGTTAAATGACTTTATAGTACATATAGTTGTATTTTTGTTAAAGTGACTTTTTTGTACAATTTTACCAAACCTAGTGAGTGCCCATGAGCCTCAGTTTCACCAGACTTTGGACCAAGTGTTGTATCAAGTTGGGGTCTGTGAGATTTTTGAAGCCGCCCTACCACCAAAATCCACTAGGGGGCCCATAGGCTTCCTTTGGTTTTAACACGTGGTCTGAAATTTGACCACAACAGATATTGAGATGCTTTTTGCTCATCATTTTTTTATTTTCCAATTAACAGACACATTAAAAAGTGCAAAAGCACAGAAACAATATAAAACAATACATTTGTATGAAACTACACTTTTATTGCACACTAATTTATGAATCAATTATCATTTATGTTTCATTTTCTCTTCCGAAATAGATTTTTATTCGAGACACTGATCAGATGTGTATTCTAGAGTCTTGGACCTTTCCAATGATATACAGTTTGTCGCGATTCGATTAGAAATTACTCGCACAATATTGACGCAAACTTCACGTTATGTCTCCCATATACGGGCCGCTGACTGTTACGCCCCATGGCTCGAAAAGGACGCAACAAAAACGGGGACACACAAGAAAGTGCAAATAATGTATAGAATTTATTAACGAAATTAAACTATACATAAGAAAAACAATAGCGCATGAAATAGTCAGGAGTCTACGGAGCCCTTTTAGGGACATGGTGGTGGAAAAAAATGAGAGGGAAGAGAAAAATATTTTTTAAAGCTTTTGCGTTATCTCGCAAAATCTTTGTGTTCTCTCGCAAAACTTTTGCGTTCTCTCGCAAAACTTTTGCTTTCTCTGGCAAAACTTTTGCGTTCTCTCGAAAAACATTCAAACGTCCTGTTATTCAACTCCGTACATTAACAATGGAGCGGTTCATACTAGATTCTTGTGAGCTAAACGTTGTTAAAACACAAACAACACATTATTCTTAGACAAGGATCAAAAACTAAGTCTTCCTCAAAACGAGAATATAAATGTATCTCTATATTAGCAGGCAACATGGGGTAGTCCAAAGAGACCGTCTACAAAGTGACTGTAAATCCGAAAAGCGTTATTTAAATAATTGACATTAAAAACTTAAATGTTACACACTGTAGTCTCACCAAATTCAGATTACAATGCAACAAATAATGTGCATAAACAGTACAACTTTTTCAAGCAATAAAAAAAATGAATGCATTACAAAAATAACAAAAAATGAGGCATAATCAGTATCAGATGCAGATCAGAAGCTTGGCAAAGTCCTTGTCTATGATCTGTGGGCATGGTTATACTGGCCTGTAGCCTTCTTGGAGGGCTTGATGATATCTGAGGGGGGCTCCCATTTGAAGCAGGGCTCCAGATTGGCAATCTTTATGGTCATTATTGATGACAGGGTGCCATCCAATGCTAGGCTGTTTCTCCTCTTGGTTTTGTTAAGTCCCACGACTGAAAACACCCTCTCAGCATCTGCGTTTGCATGGGGCAACACCAGGACCAGTTTGGCGACGACAGCAAGCCTTTCGAATTCTTTGGCTCCTGTCACCTATGGAAAATGCACCAAGAGCACAATGAAAAAACATATCTTGATTTTTGATTGTTTAATACTGTACGTATACTGTAGGTTTAATACTGTACGTATACAATAGGGAAACCCACCACCAGGCTCACACCTTCTACTGATCACCCAATCATCACACTAAATTCCAAAGATGTTTTCACTGCACTAAGCCGGATAAACGCGCGCAAAGCTGCTGGCCCAGATGGCATCCCTGGTCGTGTACTCAGAGCATTTGCGGAGCATCTCGCTGGGGTCTTCACAGACATCTTCAACCTGTCCCTCGCCCAAGCAGTTGTTCCAGCATGTTTTAAATCCACCTCCATAGTGCCCATTCCAACCACAGGGCTACGTACTGTGCCCCTTTCTCTACTCCCTTTTCATACTCGACTGCAGGCCTGTGAATAGATCGAACTCCATCAAGTTTGCAGACGAAACAACAGTGATTGGTCTCATCAGCAACAATGCTGAGACTGCTTACAGGGAGGAGGTACGGCACCTGGCCACATGGTTCTCAAACAACAACCTGCTCCCTAACACCTCCAAGACAAAGGAGATCCTCTTGGACTTCATGAAGGCGGAAGGAGGCACACACGACCCCATCCACATTAATGGGATGGCTGTTGAACGTGTTTCCAGTTTTAAGTTCCTGGGGACCCATATTTCGGAGGACCTCTCCTGGACCACCAACACCTCATGCCTGGTCAAGAAGGCTCACCAGCGTCTCTTCTTTCTGAGGACACTGAAGAAGAACCAACTGTCTTCAACTATCCTGGTGAACTTCTATCGCTGCACGATAGAGAGCATCCTAACCAACTGTGTCACAGTCTGGTACGGGAACTGTTCTGTTGCTGAGCGCAAGGTACTGCAACGGGTGGTGAAAACAGCCCAGCGCATCACAGGGACTACATTCTCTTCCATTGAGGACATCCAGAAGAAACGCTGTCTGCGTCGAGCTCGCAGCATTCTCAAGGACTCCTCTCACCCCGCTCATAGACTGTATGCTCACTGATTCCACTACCCCTCATAACTTTAACTGTAATGCTGCTATTACATTGTTTACATTGCACTACAGGGCTGCCATGCATGACCGAACTGTACACACCAGTACTTCATGTTTCTGCTCTAACGGACTGTTTACACACACATAGCATCATTTGCACTCTATACTGCTCACTTGCACACCAGGAATATTATACTGAATGCTCATTTGCACTAATGGACTACTTCAATAACTGCATTACCTCATCTACTGCACTGTAACTCTATTAACTGCATCTACTCATCTATTGCACCATAACTTCAATAACTGTATTAGTAACTCAGTAACTCTATTAACTGCATCTACTCATCTTTTGCACCATAACTTCAATAACTGTATTAACTCATCTACTGCACTGTAACCTTAATAGCTAATGTCTGTAACTAATGCACACTTAAGTCACTTGCACTATTGTATAGTCTAAATTGTTATCTGTTCATAACCACCTGCACATTAATGTTCTCAGTATATATCCTTCTGTATATATTGTCCATAGTACATACCGACTGTCATATTGTCATAGAACCTTTGTATAGTATTTTCCTAATATTGTATTCTGTATTTATTCACACTGTATATCCTGCCCTTGCTATTTGCACTTCTGGTTAGACCTAAACTACATTTCGTTACACTGTTCTTGTATATGTGTAATGACAATGAAGTTGAATCTAATCTAATCTAGGTTGATCCATTAACAAAGTAAAGATAAAAACATGAATAATTTGCAACATGCATGACACATATGCATGCAACTACTTTTAGCAACAAATGTAGCCAAGCCACGTCTGCCAAAAGGAAAGACATAAAAAAAATGTTTACCTTATGTTTCCAGGTTGCCATTTTTGCCCAGAAGCTTTCCATTTCAGTTTCGTCCTGCAGGGATATCATTGACATGGTCTGATAATTTAGAAGCTCCTCACCCAGATGGTCATGCTCCTCTGGCACATGGTATGGGAGGAGATGAGGAAACCTATTTATGAAAATAGAGTAACAAGTTGATAAGTTTTATGTATATTGTCATCAACCAGCAGCAGTTAATACGCATCTTTGAGGAGAAGCCACATAAGAACATCTCATGTGCAGTTTAGGAGTGAACATACCCTATCATAAAATGCAGGGTTTTTTAGCTAAGATGATCGACAATAATTAGAGAAAAAAACTAACCTTTCAATAAAGTACAGGACATCTTCAATGTCACTTTCTGCCCTGTTGGTTGTTCTTTCTGTCCTGTCTGTTGTTCCTCTGCATGTGCGTCTATTCACCCTGTCTGTTGCTCCTCTATCTGTTTGTCCGTTTATCCTGTTGTTGCTTTCTCTGTCCTGTCTCCTTCTCTCTCTGTCTTTTGTGTTGCTCCTCTGTTTGTCCTGTCATTTCTATCAGTCGTTCTGGTTGTTCTTCCAGTGTGTTTGTCTGTCTTTTCTCAATTGGCTGGTTCTTTAAATGAAATAAAAGGTTTCGCTTTTGTCCTGGCAAAGGTCTCTTACGGGAAATCTTTGAAACCATAAAGAAATTATGGTCATGTTGGTTTAATAACTCAACTCTCAGTTACAAAAACATTCCTACTTCTATTGCACAAATTTCCTGTATTTATGCTCAATTCTTTGGAATACTTCTTACCTTTTCGAAGAGCTGTTTGGTCCTGCAGATGAGAAAAAGTCATCCACACAGAGTCCTTTTCTTTGGCCTTTTAATAAAAAGATAAATGCCATGTGAGTAAATAAACAATGATTTGAGCTGATGTTTTGAGTATGCAGTATACCACGTTAAAAAGGTGCTGCTGCTTTTTATGACAGCTGAGTTTACATTCACCACACTAAATCATAATAACAGACACATGCAAACAAATGATTTATTTCAAGATTTAAAGTGTAAGAGAGGGAGTACACTCAATTGGACGACATTTAAATGTTATATACCTAGTCTCAGATTCATCATCAGACTTCTCGAGGTGGTAGTTTATCTCCTTGTATTTCGGGCTATATCTTCTTCTGTTGCTAACTTCGGGGCACAGACAACCGGCAACGCCATCTACCGTCGGGGAGTTTAAAATGAACTAACGAGTCTCGCCTAAATGCGCCCCCATGCAGTTTTACGCCAGGCAGTTTTACGCCCCTGCTGTTCCTTATTTCTCCAGTAGGGGGAGTTGATTGACAAAATAAAACATGAATCAAACTGCTAACCAAATATCTTTAGTTACCATGATTTTTTGTTGACATTGTAACGATATGCAGAACAGTTTAAAGTATTTGTAGATACCTACTGATGGTCTTCATACATAGCTTACAGGAGACAATTGATTTGCAATTGCAAGTTCAAAGTGAAAATTTGCGTTTATAATTCATACAAGTTCAGAGAGATTTATTTCAAATAAAACTTTTTTTAAATAACAAGACAGTACAACTGCATGATCATTTAACATTTTTTTTAATTATTTCCAAGTATTATTACAAACGAAATCAATAATATCACAGCATAATTGGCCTAATTAGCCAGCCAACAACTACTATTAAGAAAACAAGATACACGATTAATTGAGCACTAACAATCACAAACGTGATAAAACCCACATAAGGTGCTCATACATTTTAATCCAGATCATTAAGTTAAAATATTTAATGGAAAATATCAAAGAAGTATATTGTATGAACAATAGATCATTTGATCATCTCTTTAACAACTCAGATCAAGATCCATATGGGACTTATGTTTTAATTTGAGTTTGAACATGTTTGTGGTTGTTGGTGCTCAATTATTGATTTTTTTTATAAAAAACTTGAGTGTGTGTGCAGCTAAACTGAAATAGTTTATATATAATATAGAATGCACGTTAACAGGGCTAGAAGAATATCTTACCAGGACAGGCCATCTCGCATTGACTACAGAGACAAAATAAGAATAAATTATAAAGAAAATAAATATGAAACTGAGTAAGAGATATAGAGTTGGCATACACGTGGTTAGCTAAGGTGGATCCAGACACAACACTGACCTGGTCGCCAATAAGTATTAATTGTATTGTCTTTGAGTTTAAATTACACTCAACAATATCTATATATATATATATATATATATATATATATATATATATATATATATATATATAAGATGTTTAAATTAATTCATAACAATATCAATTAATCGTCAAAAAACGATGCATGTTGGACCATTTCTTAGTAAGGAAAACGATTATTTACCATTCCTCTAACTCGCGGTAGACGACGAAGTTATCTGTTAGGTCTGTTCTGGTGATTCATACTGAACAGCGAACCCCTACTGGAGAAAAAAGGAACAACAGGGTCCTAAAACTGCATGGGGCGTAAAAGCGCCTGGGGCGCAAAACTGCATGCTCCAGGTCTGCAGACTCCCCCTGCCTGCAAAACTGCATGCTGAGACTCCCCCTTCTCGCCTGGGGCGCAAAACTGCATGCTCCTGGTCTGCAGACTCCCCCTTCTCAGTCTCGCCCCGTGATCGTATTTTTTTTTTGCGTGAGTACTTAGATGTGTGGCGTGAGTGCGTGTAAACACAGGCAAATCCGTGTGTCACACGGCGAAAGCGTGAGAGTTGGCAGCACTGGTGAAGTGTATGAATGAAGTGAAGCTAAATGTATAACGTAACCAAAGTCAAATCAAGCAATACAAATGAAACCTAGTCCAAAAGGGCCGCGCTCCCGGTCAATGGTAAATGACCCTTTTTAAAGGCATGACCGGAAATCAGCAGCAGGTGTCCTCAATAAACAAATCCGGGGACACGCAACGATAAAGCAGGGGATGTCACACTGACAATTAAGTTTAATTCAACATATATATAATGAACTGCTAAATACATTTATATATCGCAAATATGCATTTAACTACATGCACAAACAATGATTTACTGCGTTCGCCTTTCATTTCACGACACTCAAATTCCCAGAATGCTTTGCAGCATAAACAAACACGGCGGCACCCGTGAGTGAATTTGAACGAATGAACAATTCAAAAAGTAAAACACGAGAGAAACTTTCGTTATTTGATTTATTGGGGAATGCCGCTCATGGCCCTCTCCGACAAGAACCTAGACTTGTGATGTTGAAATTAAGCTTTTCCCTCAATTGTATCATAAAATTGTTCATTACATCGTCAGTTACGCACAATCAGTTACACAATCTAATCATGACATTCAACAAACAACAAAAGAACACAGTCGAACAATCTGAAGTGACCATTTAGTTACACACAACAGTTACACAACCTAATCATGACATTCAATGCACAACCATAACACAGATGAACAATATGAGGTACAGATCCCTGTTAGTTACACACAATCAGTTACACAATCTAATCATGACATTCAATGCACAACATGATAACACGATGAACAATATGAGGTACAGATCCCTGTTAGTTACACACAATCAGTTACACAATCTAATCATGACATTCAATGCACAACATTAAACACAGATGAACAATATGAGGTACAGATCCCTGTTAGTTACACACAATCAGTTACACAATCTAATCATGACATTCAATGCACAACATGACAACCCCGATGAACAATCTGAGGTACAGATCCCTGTTAGTGACACACAATCAGATACACAACTAATCATGACATTCAATGCACAACATACAACACGATGAACAATATGAGGTACAGATCCCTGTTAGTTACACAATCAGATACACAATCTAATCATGACATTCAATGCACAACATTATAACACAGTTGAACAATATGAGGTACAGATCCCTGTTAGTTACACACAATCAGTTACACATCTAATCATGACATTCAATGCAAAACATTATAACACAGTTGAACAATATGAGGTACAGGGCCCATCAGACATTAAGCGCACAACATTATAACACAGATGAACAAAATGAGGTACAGATCCCTGTTAGTTACACAAAATCAGATACACAATCTAATCATGACATTCAATGCACAACATTATAACACAGTTGAACAATATGAGGTACAGATCCCTGTTAGTTACACACAATCAGATACACAATCTAATCATGACATTCAATGCACAACATTATAACACAGATGAACAATTGAGGTACAGATCCCATCATGATATTAAACGCACAACATTATAACACAGATGAACAATATGAGGTACAGATCCCTGTTAGCTACACAATCAGATACACAATCTAATCATGACATTCAATGCACAACATTATAACACAGTTGAACAATATGAGGTACAGATCCCTGTTAGTTACACACAATCAGATACACAATCTAATCATGACATTCAATGCACAACATTATAACACAGATGAACAATTTCAGGTACAGATCCCATCATGACATTAAACGCACAACATTATAACACAGATGAACAATATGAGGTACAGATCCCTGTTAGTTACACACAATCAGATACACAATCTAATCATGACATTCAATGCACAACATTATAACACAGATGAACAATATGAGGTACAGATCCCTGTTAGTTACACAATCAGATACACAATCTAATCATGACATTCAATGCACAACATTATAACACAGATGAACAATTTGAGGTACAGATCCCATCATGACATTAAACGCACAACATTATAACACAGATGAACAATATGAGGTACAGATCCCTGTTAGTTACACACAATCAGATACACAATCTTATCATGACATTCAATGCACACAATATAACACAGTTGAACAATATGAGGCACAGATCCAGGTTAGTTACACACAATCAGATACACAATCTAATCATGACATTCAATGCACAACATTATAACACAGATGAACAATTTGAGGTACAGATCCCATCATGACATTAAACGCACAACATTATAACACAGATGAACAATATGAGGTACAGATCCCTGTTAGTTACACACAATCAGATACACAATCTAATCATGACATTCAATGCACAATATTATAACACAGATGAACAATATGAGGTACAGATCCCTGTTAGTTACACACAATCAGATACACAATCTAATCATGACATTCAATGCACAATATTATAACACAGATGAACAATTTGAGGTACAGATCCCATCATGACATTAAACGCACAACATTATAACACAGATGAACAATATGAGGTACAGATCCCTGTTAGTTACACACAATCAGATACACAATCTTATCATGACATTCAATGCACACATATAACACAGTTGAACAATATGAGGTACAGATCCAGGTTAGTTACACACAATCAGATACACAATCTAATCATGACATTCAATGCACAACATTATAACACAGATGAACAATTTGAGGTACAGATCCCATCATGACATTAAACGCACAACATTATAACACAGATGAACAATATGAGGTACAGATCCCTGTTAGTTACACACAATCAGATACACAATCTAATCATGACATTAAACGCACAACATTATAACACAGATGAACAATATGAGGTACAGATCCCTGTTAGTTACACACAATCAGATACACAATCTGATCATTACATTCAATGCACAACATTAGAACACCGATGAAAAATCTGGCTCTGAAGTGCCAAATCCTCTTCGCTCTGAAGGGGCGAATCCACTTGGCTCTGAAGGGGCGAATCCACTTGGCTCTGAAGGGGCGAATCCTCTTCGCTCTGAAGGGGCAAATCCTCTTCGCTCTGAAGGGCAAATCCTCTTCGCTCGGAAGGGCAAATCCTCTTCGCTCCGAAGGGGCAAATCCTCTTGCCTCCGAAGGGGCAAATCCTCTTGCCTCCGAAGGGGCAAATCCTCTGCTCCGAAGGGGCAAATCCTCTTCGCTCCGAAGGGGCAAATCCTCTTCGCTCCGAAGGGGCAAATCCTCTTCGCTCTGAAGGGGCAAATCCTCTTCGCTCTGTAGTGGCAAATCCTCTTCGCTCTGTAGTGGCAAATCCTCTTCGCACTGTAGTGGCAAATCCTCTTCGCTCTGTAGTGGCAAATCCTCTTCGCTCTGAAGGGGCAAATCCTCTTGGGTCTGTAGTGGCAAATCCTCTTCGCTCTGTAGTGGCAAATCCTCTTCGTTCTGTAGTGGTATAAAAATCCTCTTCGCTCTGAAGGGGCAAATCCTCTTGGATCTGTAGTGGCAAATCCTCTTCGCTCTGTAGTGGCAAATCCTCTTCGCTCTGAAGGGGCAAATCCTCACATTATAGAGATGTGATGTTTGACTTTACACTCACACACGTGTTGATTCATTTCAGTGATGGTTTGTGTGCAGTTCTTCAATAGCAACATGACATCAGATGTTAAAACAGTTTGTATTTACCTTGTGTGTATTTTACTGAACCCTCAATTTTTTTTTTAAATATTACAAATCTCATTTTGTCACACTGATTTTATGTTGCTTTAACAAACTCACGGTTGAAACGATGACTTCGCTTCAACACACTTTCTGTGACGGAGCTCCTCTCAGGAGTGCACGTGTGTACTTTGAACCTGCAAAATTAGATTTTCATCTTAAATATTGTTTTCTAGAAGAAACTGAATGCACTTTTTCTGTCACTCAAGCAATAGTAGGTTTTAAAATTAAAATGCCAAACTTTCCCAGGTTATGTTTGTTGTTCATTGATGCTAACGGCCTGAAACTTCTGAACTTATATAAAATAAAAACACAATTCAAATGACAGATTCACATCGACTTCACTTTGACAAGAGCAGTTTTCCAGTTATGATATTAATAGCCGTGACTATAGACATGGGGTTAATACTACACACATGATAATATTGGTAATACAGCATCATTGACAGCTTTCTACGCTCATATATTCAGATTGATTCACTACAAAAACACACACAATATAAACTCAATGAAACATGATTTTAACTGATGGCACTCAATTCAACTCATTCAGCTCAATGACGTCACCTTTGTGGACACTGTTGATTCTGATGGGCTTCATGTTTCAGGAGCTGATCGTGTTTCTATTGCTATTAAGACATGATAGATCCTCTCGCCTGATATCACATCTGTTCAACTCTAACAATTTTGTGTAATTTTCCTTGATTTACTCATTTTACAGTCGGATTATTGTAACGTATTTTCATAGCAAACGGTTGTTTTTTTAAACGTGCTGTAAAGTTATATTGTGCTTCGGCCAAGATCTTGTAGTAATTGTCAAATATTGTCACAGGACTGCATCGAGAATACATTAAAAGACTTTATATTGGTTTGTGTGAAGTTTACACACACTTGAGGTCGATAACAACTCATGTTTATCACTCACCTCGCGCTGCTGTGAAGTCGCGCGCTGCTCTGAGCTCTTCTGCAGATCAGAAACCGCGAACCGATGTGAGATCTTACACAGATCAGACAGCGAACACAGATTCTCAATCGTATCAAAGTAAAGATGTAAGCGATCAGACTCGAGGAGTGAACTGGTCACCGACACAACTGTTTGCACTGATAACATCTGGCTGTGGACGCGCGAGGCTTTAATGACGTCGGGTAGAAGGCAAAGCAGCCAATCAGAAGCGAGAGTCGAGTTGAAACAATTGCTGCCGCAACGCAGAAGACTGTCACTTGATCTTCATCTTCACTTTGAGTTTTGCGTTTGATTCAAACATCATTTACTCATCTTCGTGTTATTCAAAAACATACTACACTTTACCACATATACATAAAATACATTTAGCACAATAAATAAGTCACTTACCGCATATTTAAGTACAAATTATTTGTAAGTTATTTGTTTTTAATGTTGTCATTTATGTATGTGCTTCATGTACAGCAATGTCCCTGTTTATACGAGTCTGTGCTTCAGTGTAAGTTTGTACACCCATATATGGGCAGAGTCTTTCTGTTGTGAAATGTTGATTTATTCATGAAGTTAATGAATCAATTGAGTTTATTTTACGAATGATGATTGATCTTTGGTGATGACACCTGCTGTCCATGGAAGTGTGAGATACACAGCTGGTGTAAAGCACACAACGCATCTATGTATAGAACTAATGGGGTCTCTTGATATCACAAAATATCAAGATGCTTCAAACAACTTAAAACAGTGTTGCCATAATCA